>CM035837.1:358617624-359291588 GCA_020510985.1 Pholidichthys leucotaenia | reverse complement strand
GCCCTCTGTAGTTTTCCAACTTAACTCCAAAATTTTTAACAACTTTGTACATCATAGTTTTTTTTTTGTTTGTTTTGTTTTTGTTTTGTTTTTTTAATATATAATACAATCTATATTTTGTAAACTTACTATTTACTTCAAGTCAGTCAGATGCCTGTGCAAATGCTTAATTATTCTACCTTATATTTTGTTCATGCTTAGCTCCCACCAGTCTCTTCTTCTTCTTTGATCTTCTTGATGAACTCCTGCGCCTCCTCTGGGGTCTTGAAGATGTGGGTTCTGCCCTCATACGTGGTCAGCAGTCTCGCAGGATAGATTACACCATGACGAATCCCAAGGTTGCGCAGCTCCTTACGTACGGGATCAAACTGCTTCCTCAATTGCTGGATTCCTGTGGCCAAATCTGGGTAGAACCGCACCTGCTGGTCCTGGTGTTTAATCTCTCCTTTAGCACGTGCAGCGTTGAAGATCTTCATCCTGTCTCTGTTGCTAAGAAACTTCATAATTAAGGTCCTCGGCGGTCCCTTATCTCTCCGTGGGCCAATACGATGTGCTTTTTCCAGAACCACTGCTGATTGCAACTCCTCGCTGCCCAGCACCTCCGGAATCCACTTTTCCAGAAAGGAACATACGTCCCGACCTTCTGATTCCTCTGGAAGACCCACCAGCCTCAAATTATTCTGTCTCGACCGAGATTCCAAATCCAAAATATTATCTTCCAGAGATTTATTTTTTTTTTCCAAAGTGCGCACCTTTAATTGAAGACGGGTGACGTCATCTTCAGCACTAGCGAGACGGAGCTCCATCTGCGCCGTTCGTTCTACACAGTCACCCAATTCCTTTCTTATTCCTTCCAACGCTGTCATAATCCCATCAAATCTAGAGGAAAAGTCCGCTCTCATTGAACTCATGGCAGCCATCAGCGCATCTGCGCCTCCCCGCGCAGACATCGCACCGTTGCCAGCCTCCTCCGCCATATATGGAGTTTTGTTTGCTGCGTCACAGACTTGAAAGTCCGTTAATTTGGACTGTTTCGGCGGCTCGCTTTTTCCTTTTCCTGGTTTTCCAGCCTTAGGCTTCGCCGACATATCCTCGCCCAAATGCTGAGATACGTTCTGTCCCAAATGAGAGAGTTATTTGCCGATTTTTTTTCTCCAGGAGCAGAGCAGAGCGAGACACGTCCGTCCTACGTGGCAGCCATAACCGGAAGTCTTCTAGACCCATTTTAATGAAAATAAGCTCCCATGTACCTCCCAAAAATTACGGGAAACCTTTTTTTTGCCCAAAATTCAAAATGGCCACCAAAATGCATACCACCACCTATATCTCAGTAACTAATTCAGCTCGGAGGTTGATTTTGGTGTCTAGACATAGGTTTTTGGGGTCAAGCATTCCATTAATGCTATTAGTTTACTTGTGAAACAAACCCATCACGATGAAATCCAATATGGCCGCCAATATGGCCACCGATTAACATTTTTTTTGTTTCTTGACTACTAAGGCACCTAGAAAGCTGATGTTGGCGTCAAAACAGAGGTTTAAGGGGTCATACTATCTGTTTATTCCAATAAAAGTGTGTTTAAATGATTACATAATCGAGAAATCCAAGATGGCGGCCGGCTGTCATTTTCACATGCAATGGACTTTTTCATATCCGTCACCAAATGAGCTAAAAATGTCAAATGAGGTATCCTTACATTCATTTTTAATAATTATTAGAAAGCTCCTGCATTGATTCAGTGATTTCACTGAGGAACACTTGGGTAATCCCCTTCGGATTCCCGGAATCCTATGCTTGATTCATTGATTCCTTTTTGCATAGCAAGAGAGAGGATGCAGTGATTTTGTAACGTCTGTGCTGCCATAATATGTAGTCCTAATCTTTCCAATTTAACCAAGGTTGCCAGGTATGTATAAATTTAGCTTTAAACTTATCTGGAGAGGTTAGAATTCTGAATCTTGTTCCATACTGTATAGTCAGGTAATGTTAGCATATTGACCATGCTGCTTGCTTAATGCTACCGTAATGACAGTAGACAGTACAAGGGCCTTTGACTCTAGGTCTTGTCATCCCTCCTTTTTCTCTCCTCTGTTCTGATAATGACAAATTTGTTTTTGTTTTCAGACACTTATTCATATAAAGTGAGGGATAAAATGGATACTGCAAGTGACAACGATGAATTACCATCATCGTCTTCCGGTGAATACGAATGCATTCTACGTTGTGGTCAACCACGTACCAAAAGTGAAACCGATCAAGTCCTTTCCATCGTAGAGTTTTTTCACGAATTGAATTCCATTTTTGGTCCTTGGTATTATCCAAAGAGTCACTTTTGGTACATGGTTGACCACAACGTAGAATGCATTCGTATTCACCGGAAGACGTTGAAAATCAAAAGACAAAATCATCATGTCTAAAGGAAAACAGAAGAAACTGAAATTCTCCAGGCCAGGACACGTATCGGCCGGAGAATCTGAACTGGAAGATCTCCGTTCAGAAGACGAGGAACTGGTGATAGCTAACAAAAAGGTTAGCCTGAAATCACTATTTGAGGAGCTACGACGATTTCGCCGAGAAGTTACGGCCGAATTTCGGGAATTCAGAGAAGAATTGAAAAGGACAAACAGCAGAGTGGACCAGGCCGAGAACCGAATCTTGGAAACAGAGGAACGAATAAAAGTGCTCGAAGATTCTGTGCTGGACCTACGCAAAAGACAAGCATCTATAGAGGCTAAGCTAGCCAACCAAGAAGGAAGACAAAGAAGAGACAACATAAGAATTCATGGTCTGATAGAAGGAGCCGAAAACGGTTTTAACTCAATGGCAGAATGCGTGGAATCCTTACTAAGAGAGAAATTGGATATTCCACAAACCACCGACTTGAAGATAGAAAAGGCACATCGTTCATTAGCCGCTAGGCCGGCGGCGGAAGCGCCCCCACGTTCGGTGTTGGTAAGATTTTCCAATTTCAAAATAAAACAAGAGGTTGTAAGACTGGCCTGGCAGAAAAAAGGATTTATGCACCAGGAGAGAAAAGTCTACATGGAACACGATTACGCCCCGGAGGTCCTTAAAAAGCGCAGGGAATACAATTACGCGAAAAAGGTGTTAAGAGAGAAGAAATTGCGCTTTCAGACTCCATTTCCTGCGAAGTTAAGGGTCTTCTACGGCGAAGAAACGTGTCTCTATAATTCGGCGGAAGAAGCAACAGCTGACATGGTGAAAAGAGGGCTCCCGGTAACGGTATTTAAACCCGCAGCAGACCCGAGTGAGAAGATCAAAGCGCAAACATGGACAACACAAAGACCTTCAAAATCCACGGACCAGCAGCAGGAAACCCAGCGCCAGAGCGTCGCGGATAAACTATCCGTTTTCAGGTTGGAATAGCGACCTTTTTTTTTTTTTCTCTTGAATCAATCCGCACATCCAACCCCCCTCATACAAGGTAACAAACATTAAAGGAGATGCGTATTCAGCATGTGGTAAAACATTTCATGGAACAGTCATAATATTTGAAACAAATAAGTCTTTGTAATAAAAAAAACAACAAAAAAAAACTTGTTAAAATAGAAATGTGACAATAATCCACATGTTCTCCTCATACTAACAAATACTGTTTTTGCGTGAATGTTTGATGTGATGGGGGTGGGAGGGTGCACACAATTTCACAGGGTTTAGGCATAAAAGGAAAAAAAAAATCATTACAAGTTTGGATTGGGTTCTGAAACTCACGTTAAAAGCATGGGGCAGCTTACAGGGTTAACAGAGGGCCCTCAACACGTAACAGAGTTTGAGGAATTTCCCTCAGGGCCTTCACTCCATCAAGGCTCTTCCAGGGTCTTTAAAAAGACCTCAGCTCAGGAAGTTCTTCTGACAGCTTTTTGTTTTAAAGTTTTATACACTATGTTCTTAATGTTTTTCTTGTTTTTAATGTTCTTTCAGTTTCTGAGTAGCACAAATGAGGGCCACCACACAGTTATACTAAACAAAACAACACAATGGAGAAACAGGGTGTAACCAAAATAATTTCATATAATGTAAAAGGAATTCTGAATCCAGTTAAAAGATCCAAGATTCTAGGCAAAATGAAAAAAGACAAAGCAGGAATAATATTTTTACAAGAAACCCACCTAACAGACGTGGAACACAATAAACTCAGTAGACAAGGGTTTAAAATGATCTCTTCATTTTCATATAAGTCAGGGAGGAGGAGGGGAGTAGCGACATTGATATCAACCAAAATTACATTTGAAAAAAAATCAGAACACAAAGATAAAGAAGGGAGATACAGTTTGGTAACTGGGCGGCTAGAGGGAGAAGATATCACCCTGCTGAATGTGTATGCTCCCCCAGGGGCTAACTGGAAATTTTATAAAAATGTATTTGACCTAATGATAACTAAAGCTCAAGGTTTAGTGATATGTGGTGGGGACTTCAATCTTAGACTGAATCCATACTGGGATGCTTCTGGTAATTCTCCACATCAAAATAACACCCAAAACAGGAAGACTCGGATGCTACTAAAAGAAATGGGAATCTGTGACGTGTGGAGGGAACTCAACCCCAGTGTAAAAGACTATACATTTTACTCAACTCCACATTCATCTTACTCAAGGATTGACTATTTTTTTATGTTTAATAGAGACGTTGGAAGAGTAAAAACATGTAAAATAGGACTGATGGATCTCTCTGACCACAGTCCGATCTACATGGACTTAAATATCCAAAAATACACAAATAATACATTTTCTTGGAGGTTAAATTCAAATGTCCTGAAAGGACCATTGAAAGATGAATTGGAATCAGATATTCTCAGATATTTGGAAGATAATGATAATGGAGAAGTATCCCCTTTAATACTGTGGGATGCATGCAAAGCTGTAATAAGAGGAAAGATTATTGCAAAACTGGCAACCCAAAAGAAACTAAGACAAGAAAAACTATCCACATTAGAGTCAGAACTTAGGAACCTAGAAAAAGAACACAAAGGCAACACTCATTCTACTGACTCGCTCAAGATTAAGGAAATTAAAAACCAAATAAATGAGATCTACACAATAGAAATCCAGAAGAAACTTACATTTTTGAAACAAAAATACTATGAAGCAGGCAGTAAATCGGCAAAATTGCTAGCCTATAAATTGAGGAAACATCAAACAGAAAGAGCAATCTACAAAATCAGAGACCCAGTATCAAAGGAAATAAAATTCAGAATTCAGGATATTCTTAAAAGCTTCGAGAATTACTATAAGAACTTATACTCCCACAAAAAACATAAAAACGCATCCGAGGCATTCCTAAATACATTAAACCTTCCCCAACTTACGGAGTCACAAAATAAAACACTACTGTCAGAAATACATCCTAAAGAATTGGAAAAAGCAATTATGAAACTTAAAGCTAACAAATCCCCAGGAGCTGATGGCTATACAGCAGAGTGGTACAAAACCTTTAAACAGCAACTATCTCCTCTCCTCCTGAAAACATTTAATTATGTCCTCCACACAGGGGAAATCCCTCCCTCCTGGAGAGAAGGGGTCATTGCAGTTATACCTAAACCTGAAAAGGATAAACTAGAGTGCTCCAACTACAGACCAATCAGTGTACTAAATCAGGACTATAAGCTTTTTACCATTATCCTTGCCAAAAGGTTAGAAAATATACTGACAGACCTAATTCATTTAGACCAAACAGGTTTTATAAGACAAAGACAGACACAAGACAACATTCGATGCACTTTACACATAATTCATCATATAAAAAAATATAACTTAAATGCAGTCATATTGGGATTAGATGCTGAAAAAGCATTCGATTCGGTTGACTGGTCTTTTCTATATAGAATCTTATCCAGTTTCAATTTTCATAACAACTTCATTAGAACTATACAGGCATTATATAAAAAACCAACAGCTAAAATAAGGATTAACGGTAATTTATCATCATCTTTTGAACTGGAAAGAGGATGTCGTCAGGGCTGCCCCTGTCTCCACTGCTCTTTGCAATCTTCATAGAACCTCTGAGCCAATGGATAAGACAAAATCAAAAAATTCAAGGTATTACACTTGGTCAGAAGGAACATAAAATAGCACTCTTTGCTGATGACATTTTAATATACCTAGGGCAGCCGGACACTTCTTTACCAGAACTAACCTCAGTTTTTTCAGAGTATGGAGATTTATCGGGGTACAAATTAAACATGCATAAAACCCAAGTTTTAACATTCAACTATGACCCAAATCATTATTCACTAAGCAAACTCAAAACTAACTGGGAGTCGGAATCTATGAAATATCTGGGGGTCAATATCCCGAAACAACTCAACAAAATTATATCACTAAACTATGATCCACTGGTGACAAAAATAAAATCTGACCTAGCAAGATGGAATATGATACCATTCTTGGGTACTGCACAAAGAATTGAAGCAGTCAAAATGAATATACTTCCACATCTTCTATACCTTTTCCAAACAATACCGGTAGAACCTCCCAAAAAAACATGGCAGGAGCTGGACAGAAGGATCTCAAGATTCATATGGCAGGGCAAGAGACCTAGAATCAGATATAGAACCCTACAGCTAAACAAAGACAAAGGTGGGCTCGTGCTGCCAAATATCAGGGACTACTTTAAAGCCGCACAAATTAAAACTTTAGTAGAGATATGTAACCCAGTCTACACTGCACAATGGAAGGAGATCGAATGCCAAATAACAAGTGACATCCCCCTACAGGCGATAATAGGGAACAATGCCTTACCTAAGCTTTTGAATAACACTAACCCGTGGATAGAGACCCTGCTAAAAATTTGGTTTAAGATAGTCAGAGAGAATCAAACTAAAGAGCCCTATCGACTTCTGCAATGGATTGCCTATGATCAGGACTTTACTCCTAATAAAACAGACACCAGATTTAAAAAGTGGAAGGAGAAAGGGCTGATAAAATATTACGATTTTTTTAAAGGGCAAATCTTAAGAAGTTTTGAAGATTTGAAAAAACAAGGCCTAATAAATCAAGACCTTTACAGGTTCTTCCAGCTTAGACACCACATAAACAATATACTTAAAAAGGAGGTTTTGGAAAGGGCCCAGTCAGGTGTTCTGAAGGTCTTCTTAATGGCATATAAAGGGATCCCAGGGATCAGATACATTTCTAAAATATACCAAGGTCTTCAAGACTTAAAAGGAGACAACACATCTTATATAAAAGAGAGATGGGAAAAAGAGGGGAATTTCACTTTACAACTGGAAATATGGGAAAAGCTAAATAAACAGCAATGGAAAAGTACCTCATCCCTGCAGTGGAGAGAATTTGGATGGAAAAACTTGGTAAGATTTTTCAGAACACCTGCACAAAACAAATTTACCCATAAGGGATTGAACTGTTGGCGCTTGTGTGGTGAAAAGACTGCAAATCATTTTCATGTGTTTTGGTCATGCCCAGTTATCCACCAATATTGGACCAATGTACAGACAATATTGGGGAAAATATTCAAAATTACAGTTCCCTTTTCTTTTGTAACTTTGTATTTGGGTTTACTACCGGACTCACTGGAAAGACGAGGAGAAAAATACTTATTCAATGTTTTAATATTGGCAAGCAAAAAAGCTCTAACTAAAAAATGGATGTTGAAGGACTGTCCTACACCTGAAGATTGGATTAACGTGATCCAAGACATTTACTCGATGGAAAAGTTGACATTCGCACTGAGACAGGACATGGATGGGTTCATGAACTTTTGGCAACCCTGGATCGCATATGTGTCTTCCATTAGATCTAATCTTTGACAAATACCATTTCAATAATGGTTCCGCTCTTTGTTCCAACGCTACTCAGATGCTCTTTTACCTTTATTTACTTACTTTTTCTTTTTGTTTGTTTTTTGCTGGTTTGTTTGTTTGTTTGTTTTTCTCTTTAATTTCACTTTTTCTTTCACTTTAAAAAAAAAAGGGGTGTTGTAAGAATTAATCTTCCAATATTGTCAGATATCAGAAAATAAGGGAACATGTGATGAAAATGTAAACAATGCATTGCTGTAACGACCTGTATACCCTTTACAAAAACTTAAATAAAAAAAAAAAGAAACAAAAAAAATGTTAATCGGTGGCCATATTGGCGGCCATATTGGATTTCATCGTGATGGGTTTGTTTCACAAGTAAACTAATAGCATTAATGGAATGCTTGACCCCAAAAACCTATGTCTAGACACCAAAATCAACCTCCTAGCTGAATTAGTTACTGAGATATACTGTAGGTGGTGGTATGCATTTTGGTGGCCATTTTGAATTTTGGGCAAAAAAAAGGTTTCCCGTAATTTTTGGGAGGTACATGGAAGCTTATTTTCATTAAAATGGGTCTAGAATGCTAAATCCAGTGAGAAAAAAAGGTCCTGGGAGGTTGGTCATGAAACCCCCAAAAATGACTCTACTAAGTGGTCTGCTGGGGCAGTGGCATTACAGCAGCCGATAGGAAGAGTTTGAACAAACTGATCAAGAAAGCTAGCTCTGTCCTGGGGCAGCGCCCTGACCCAGTGGAGGAGATAGGAGAGAGAAGGATGGTGGCTAAACTGTCATCTCTGCTGGAGTCCGAGTCCCACCCTATGCCGGACATACTGAATGCACTGAGGAGTTCATTTAGCAGCAGACTACATCATCCTAGGTGCGCAACCGAGAGGTTTCGCAGGTCCTTCCTACCTACGGCAGTCAGACTGTATAACCTAAGCAGGGCTGCTCGCAGAGATAGCAAAAAAAACCGTGACGACCTAATAGTACTGAATGCAAAAGACGCAGTAGACTTACACAATGGTCCCCTCCAGTATATACAACTAGGAAAATACCGGTCGCTATGGAGGGTGACAATATGTATGGGTACATATTCATACTATGTAGGATAACTAAGTAGACGGTTATGCTGTTTATTCCATCTCGCTACAATGCTCCGCACTTTGTATATATATTTATATGTTGATGTTTATGTATGTATATCCACTGCTCTTATTTATATCTTCCATATCTTCTTAATTATTGCTCTGAGTGTTGCTATCCCTGTGATGTTGCAATCCTGGAATTTCCCCATTGTGGGACTAATAAAGGCTTATCTTATCTTATCTTAAATTTTATTTCCTTTGATACTGGGTCTCTGATTTTGTAGATTGCTCTCTCCGTTTGTTGTTTCCTCAATTTATAGGCTAGTAAATTTGCCGATTTGCTACCTGTTTCATAGTATTTTTGTTTCAGAAATGTAAGTTTCTTCTGGATTTCTATTGTGTAGATCTCGTTTATTTGTTTTTTAATTTCCTTAATTTTGAGCGAGTCAGTAGAATGAGTGTTGTCTTTGTGCTCTTTTTCTAGTTTCTTAAGTTCTGACTCTATTGTGATTAGTTTTTCTTGTCTCAGTTTCTTTTCGATTGCCAGTTTTGCGATAATCTTTCCCCTTATTACAGCTTTGCATGCATCCCACAGTATTAAAGGGGATACTTCTCCATTATCATTTTCTTCCAAATATCTGAGAATATCTGATTCCAATTCATCTTTCAGTGGTCCTTTCAGCACATTTGAATTTAACCTCCAAGAAAATGTATTATTTGTGTATTTTTGGATATTTGATTTTTGATTTTGATTTTGTATACTTTATTGATCCCCAGAGGGGAAATTGAGGGCATCCACCTGGATGGATGAAGCAGCCACAGTACGGCGCTATCCCTTAACCATTCACACACACATTCACACCTAGGGCCACTTTAGAGTCTCCAATTAACCTAACCTGCATGTTTCTGGCACGTGGGAGGAAACTGGAGAAATCCCGGAGTAAACCCACGCAGATACGGGGAGAACATGCAAACTCCACACAGATCACTGTTGGTCAGGGGCTGGGATCAAACCAGGGATCCCATGGCCAAGGGTGAGTTGCTGTGCTGGTGCAGTGCTAACCACTGCGCCACCGCACCTATTTAAGTCCATATAGATCGGACTGTGGTCAGAGAGATCCATCAGTCCTATTTTACATGTTTTTACTCTTCCAATGTCTCTTGAGTATGTTGAATGTGGTGCTGAGTAAAATGTATAATCTTTGAACCTGAATCTGGGGTTGAATTCCCTCCACACGTCACAGATTCCCATTTCATTTAGTAGCATCCGAGTTTTTCTACTTTGAGTGTTATTTTGATGTGGAGAATTACCTGATGCATCCCAGTATGGATTCAGTCTTAGACTGAAGTCTCCATCACATATCACTAAACCTTGGGCTTTAGTTATCATTAGGTCAAATACATTTTTATAAAATTTCCAGTTAGCCCCTGGAGGTGCATATACATTCAGCAGGGTGATATCTTCTCCCTCTAGCCAACCAAGTACCATGCTAAATCTCCCTTCTTTATCTTTGTGTTCTGAATGTTTTTCAAACATAATTTTGGTTGAGATCAATGTCGCTACCCCCTCCTCCTCCCTGACTTATATGAAGATGAAGAGATCAGTTTAAACACTTGTCTATTAAGTTTAGTGTGCTCCAAGTCTGTTAGGTGGGTTTCCTGTAAAAATATTATTCCTGCTTTGTCTTTTTTCATTTTGCCTAGAATCTTGGCTCTTTTAACTGGATTCAGGATCCCTTTTACATTATATGAGATTATTTTAGTTAGACCCTGTTTCTCCATTGTGTTGTCTTATTTAGTATAACAGTGTAGTGGCCCTCTTTTATGCTACTCAGAAACTGAAAGAACATTAAGAACATAAAAAAACATTAAGAACATAAAACTTTAAAACAAACTCCACTTATATCACGGACACACAGATCGTCCCAAATGTCTCCTGAGCTGGTGGACGGAGCCACTGTTTATAGCAGGATACGATACAGCAGGGAAGAGCTGCTAGCATTCAACCGCCACCCGGTCCCATTGGAAAAACTCGACATACCGAGAGAACTGAGGCGAAAACGCCGTGGCTGCCGGGCTGGAGTAAGGCGGAGGACAAAAAATATAAGGTACAGACCCTCCCTTCCATCTGTTGTCATGGGAAATGTACGGTTGTTACTGGGAAAGGTAGATGAGCTAGCGGCTATCTGCCGTTACGATAGCACATATCGGGAGTGCTCTCTCCTTTTGTTTTCTGAGACGTGGCTAACTGAACTAGCAGCAGATGCTAACATTGAGCTGGAGGGTTTCCACATGATACGGGCTGACCGAACACCAGACAGTGGCAAAGCAAGAGGCGGTGGAGTGATAATGTATGTTAACAACAACTGGTGCAGACCGGGACATATCACTGTTAAACAACGACACTGCAGCAAAGACATTGAGTTGCTAGCTGTTAGCATGCGGCCTACTTATCTCCCGAGAGAACACTCACACGTGATCTGCATTGTTGTTTATGCAAATCCGACGGCGAACGCTGAGACAGCGCGTGACGTCATCCATTCAGTTACCAGCAGGCTGCAGACAGAACACCCAGATGCTCTTCTCCTCATCTCAGGCGATTTCAACCATGTTTCACTGTCTCCCATTCTACCCACGTTCACCCAGTATGTCACATGCCACACTAGAGACAATAAAACACTGGACTTATTCTAAGCAAACACTAAGGAGGCGTACACCTCATCACAACTCCCCCCACTCGGGAGATCGGATCACAACTTGGTTCATCTCCGGCCGGTGTACAAACCCCTAGTGCACAGACAACCTCCGGCCATGCGCACAGTGGAGTTATGGTCTGAGGAGACAATGGACACTCTAAAGGGCTGTTTTGAAGCCACCGCCTGGAAGCAGCTCTGCGATCCACATGGTGAGGACATCGATAGCCTCACTCACACCTTCACAGACTACCTCAGCTTCTGTGTGGACAAATCCGTTCCCACCAAGACCATACGGTGTTGCTCAAACAACAAACCCTGGATCAACCCTGAGATTAAAACACTTCTGAGAGAGAAGAAGAGGCTCTTCAGGTCGGGGAACAGGGAGATGTTGAAGTCTGTACAGAGGGAGCTGAGGAGAAAGATCAGAGAAGGCAAGGACAGCTTCAGGAAGAAGATGGAGGACAAGCTGCAACAGAGCAACATCAGCGGGGTCTGGAGAAACCTTAAAACCATCTCTGGGCTCCAGAATACCTCCCCCCAGGCCACGGGGGGCAGGGAGTGGGCGAACAACCTGAATCTGTTTTTCAATAGGTTTGACCAACCACCCTCCCCCCTGACTGCACAACAACCACTGCTGCCTCTAAAGAAATCAAGTCCTGCTGCCCACTCCCCACTCCCCCAACACCCCCCCACTCCCAACACACAGCCCCCCATCCTGACCCTGACCAGGACCCAGGTGAGGACGGAGCTGAGGAAGATCAAGGCGAGGAAGGCGTCGGGACCGGACGGCATCAGCGCAAAGCTCCTCAAGTCCTGTGCAGACCAGCTGTGTGGGATTGTGATGTACATCTTCAACCTGAGCCTGAAGCTGGGGAGGGTACCACAGCTGTGGAAAACATCTTGTGTGGTACCTGTACCAAAAACTTCCCACCCCAAAGACCTGAACAGCTACAGACCGGTGGCCTTGACGTCCCACTTGATGAAGACCCTGGAGAGACTGCTCCTTGCTCACCTCCGCCCCCTGGTGGAACCAGCGATCGATCCACTCCAGTTCGCCTACCAGCATGGCATTGGGGTGGAGGATGCGGTGATCTTCCTCCTTCACCGTTCTCTGTCCCACCTGGAGAAGCCCGGGAATATGGTGAGGATCATGTTCTTTGACTTCTCCAGTGCTTTCAACACCATCCAACCGATGATCCTGAAGGACAAGCTGCTGCGCGCAGGGGTGGACCAGCACCTGTCATCATGGATCCTGGACTACCTCACGAACCGGCCTCAGTTTGTGAGAACCTGGGACTGTGTGTCCGACACGATCATCGGTAGCATGGGGGCCCCCCAAGGAACGGTGCTGGCTCCCTTCCTGTTCACTCTTTATACTGCGGACTTCTCACACAACACAACACACTGCCATCTACAGAAGTTCTCTGATGACTCTGCGATTGTTGGCCTCATCTCCAATGGAGATGAAGCTGAGTACAGAGGGCTTATCCAGGACTTCGTGGACTGGTGCCATCGGAACTGCCTCCAGATCAATGCGAGGAAAACTAAGGAGCTGGTGGTGGACTGCCACAGGCATGGGCAGCCCCTCACAGCACCAGTAAATATACAGGGAACAGACATCGAGATGGTGACATCCTATAAGTACCTGGGTGTTCATCTGAACAGTAAACTAGACTGGTCACACAATACTGACGCACTCTACAAGAAGGGACAGCGCAGGCTGTTCCTGCTGAGGAGACTCAGGTCTTTTGGTGTACAAGGGACGCTGCTGAAGACATTCTATGACACGGTGGTGGCATCAGCCATCACTTTTGGAGTGGTCTGCTGGGGCAGTGGCATTACTGCAGCCGATAGGAAGAGACTGAACAAACTGATCAAGAAAGCTAGCTCTGTCCTGGGGCAGCGCCTTGATCCGGTGGAGGAGATAGGAGAGAGAAGGACGGTGGCTAAACTGTCATCTCTGCTGGAGTCCGAGTTCCACCCTATGCAGGACATACTGAATGCACTGAGGAGCTCATTTAGCAGCAGACTACATCATCCCAGGTGCACAACCGAGAGGTTTTGTAGGTCCTTCCTACCAACGGCTGTCAGACTGTACAACCTAAGCAGGGCTGCTCGCAGAGGTAGCAAAAAGACGTAACAAACTAATAGTTTTTTGAATGCAAAAGATGCATTCAAAAAAATGACTTACACAATGGTCCCCTCCGGCATACAACTAGGAAAATACCGGTCACTATGGAGGGTGAGAATATGTATGGGCACATAATCATACCATGTAGGATAACTAAGTAGACGGTTATGCTGTTTCATCCCATCTAGCAACAATGCTCTGCACTGTGTGTGTTTATATATTTACATATTTATTCCATCTAGCGACAATGCTCCGCACTGGGTGTGTTTATATTTATATATCTATATATTTATTCCATCTAGCTACAATGCTCCGCACTGTGTGTTTATATATCTACATATTATTCCATCTAGCTACATTGCTCCGCACTGTGTGTGTTTATATATTTACATATTTATTCCACCTAGCTGCAATGCTCCGTACTGTGGGTGTTTATATATTTATATATTTATAAGATAAGATAAGATAAGCCTTTATTAGTCCCACAACGGGGAAATTCCAGGATTGCAACAGCACAGGGATAGCAACACTCAGAGCAACAATCAGAAGGCAAGAAAAAAAAACAAGCAAGCAAGAGCAGCTAATATACATATGTACATATTACTATAAAATATATATATATACACACACACACAGACACACAGTGCAGAGCATTGTAGCTGGATGGAATAAATATATGAATATATGAACACACAGTGCAGAGCATTGTAGCTAGATGGAATAAATATGTAAATATATAAACACCCACAGTACGGAGCATTGCAGCTAGGTGGAATAAATATGCAAGTATATAAACACACACAGTGCGGAGCAATGTAGCTAGATGGAATAATATGTAGATATATAAAAACACAGTGCGGAGCATTGTAGCTAGATGGAATAAATATATAGATATATAAATATAAACACACCCAGTGCTGAGCATTGTAGCTAGATGGAATAAATATGTAAATATATAAACACACACAGTGCAGAGCATTGTTGCTAGGTGGGATGAAACAGCATAACCGTCTATTTAGTTATCCTACATGGTATGATTATGTGCCCATACATATTCTCACCCTCCATAGCGACCGGTATGTTCCTAGTTGTATGCCGGAGAGGACCATTGTGTAAGTCTATTGCATCTTTTGCATTCAAAAAACCTATTAGTTTGTTAAGTCTTTTTGCTATCTCTGCGAGCAGCCCTGCTTAGGTTGTACAGTCTGACAGCCGTTGGTAGGAAGGACCTACGAAACCTCTCGGTTGTGCACCTGGGATGATGTAGTCTGCTGCTAAATGAGCTCCTCAGTGCATCCAGTATGTCCTGCATAGGGTGGAACTCGGACTCCAGCAGAGATGACAGTTTAGCCACCGTCCTTCTCTCTCCTATCTCCTCCATCGGATCAAGGCGCTGCCCCAGGACAGAGCTAGCTTTCTTAATCAGTTTGTTCAGTCTCTTCCTATCGGCTGCAGTAATGCCACTGCCCCAGCAGACCACTCCAAAAGTGATGGCTGATGCCACCACCGTGTCATAGAATGACTTCAGCAGCGCCCCTTGTACACCAAAAGACCTGAGTCTCCTCAGCAGGAACAGCCTGCGCTGTCCCTTCTTGTAGAGTGCGTCAGTATTGTGTGACCAGTCTAGTTTATTGTTCAGATGAATACCCAGGTACTTATAGGATGTCACCATCTCGATGTCTGTTCCCTGTATATTCCATCTAGCTACAATGCTCCGCACTGTGTGTTTATATATTCATATATTTATTCCATCCAGCTACAATGCTCTGCACTGTGTGTCTGTGTGTGTGTATATATATATTTTATAGTAATATGTACATATGTATATTAGCTGCTCTTGCTTGCTTGTTTTTTTTTTTCTTGCCTTCTGATTGTTGCTCTGAGTGTTGCTATCCCTGTGCTGTTGCAATCCTGGAATTTCCCCGTTGTGGGACTAATAAAGGTTTATCTTATCTAATCTTAAAAAACTGTCAAAAGATCTTCCTGAGCTGAGGTCTTTTTAGCGACCTTAGAAGAGCCTTGTTGGTGTGTTGGCTCTGAGGGAAATTCCTCAAACTCCGTTACGTGTTGAGGGCCCTCTTTTACCCTGTCCCATGTTTTTAACGTGAATTTCAGATCCCGATCCGAACTTGTAATGATTTTTTTTTTTTATGCCTATACCCTATGAAATTGTGCGCAACCTCCCACCACCATCACAGCAAACAATCACGTTAATACAATATTTGTTAGTGTGGAGAGTTCATGTGGTTCATTGTCACATTTCTATTTTAACAAGTTTTTTTTTTTTAAAGACTTATTTGTTTCTAATATCATGACTGTTCCATGAAATGTTTTACCACTTCATATTTGCTGATTCTGCATCTCCTTTAATGTCTAGTTACCTTGTAGGAGGAGGGTTTGATGCGCAGATTGATTAAAAATATCGTTATTCCCTCCTGAAAGTGTTCAGTTTTTCCTTATAGCCCTGGCACTGGGTTTCCCGCTGCTGGCCCGTGGATTTTGAGGGTCTCTGTGTGCACCATGTTTGAGCCTTGATTCTTTTGATCGGGTCTACTGCGGGTTTATACACCGTTACTGGGAGCCCTCTTCTCGCCATATCCTTGGTTGCTTCTTCTGCCGAGTTGTAGAGACATGTCTCATCCCCGTAAAAAACCCACAGCTTCGCCGGAAATGGAGTTTGAAAGTGCAGTTTCTTCTCTCTTAGTACCTTTTTAGCGTCGTTGTATTCCCAACGCTTTTTAAGGACCTCTGGGGCATAGTCGTGCTCCACAAAAACTTTTCTGTCTTGGTGCATAAATCCTTTATTCTGCCAAGCCAGTCTCAAAACCGCTTCTTTTGTTCTGAAGTTGGAAAACTTCACCACCACCAATCGTGGGGGCGCTTCCGCCGACGGCCTTGGGGCTAATGAACGGTGCGCCCTTTCTATCTTCAAGTCGGTGGATTGGGGAATTTCCAGCTTCTCTCTCAGTATGGTTTCCACGCATGCAGCCATTGTGGTGAAACCGTCCTCGACTCCTTCTTTCAGACCATGAATTCTTATGTTGTCCCTTCTTAGTCTTCCTTCCTGGTCAGTTAGCTTAGCCTCCAGTCTTGTTTGTCGTTTGAGTAATTCCAGCACGGTTTCTTCCAGCTCTTTTATTCTTTCCTCTGCTTCCATGATTCAGTCCTCAGCCTGGTCCACTCTGTTGTTTGTCCTTTTAATTTAGTCTTTAATTTCACGAAATTCGGCCCAACAGTCACGGCGAAATTCTCTTAATTCTTGAAATATCGTTTTTAAGCTAACCGTGTTGCTAGCCTCATTCTGCTCCTCTGTTTCCGAGTGGTTGTTGTCCTCCAGGTCAGATTCTCCGGCCAATGCTCGTCTTGGCCTGGCAAATGTCGATCTCTTCTGTTTTCCTTTAGGCATAATGACTTTGTCTTTTGATTTTCACTCTTCCAAAAATCTGTTAAATCTGATTTTCAAGGTATTTTCACGGATGGTGTCTGGGAGCTTCAGCGTTAAGCTGCTATCACCATGGTGTCCAGACCGGAAGTCCGGAGCCGGGGGGTTTAAGGGGAATGTATTGTGATGTGAAAGGTCATGCAGATGTGAGATGAGCTGTTGGGTTTATAAGGAGAAACCGTGCTTGGCTGTATCATGCTCTTTCTGTGTATGAATGATGAGACAGTGTAATAAATTTTGTCTGTTTGTAAACCTGTCTCCTCATTTCCCACACTCTCCACACTGGTGACCCTTTGACGAATTATGGAACACGAGGCAAGAACCCTGGAGTCGGCCCGGACGGGAAGCCCCAGCGATGCGGCAAGCATCCCACAGATGGCCCGGACGGGAACCCCTGGCAACGCGTGCGCTGTTTCAGTCAAGCAACTGGACTTTCGGCAGCACAACCCACGCTCTTGGTTCCACCACAGCGAGGCCCAGTTCGCCCTCCTGGGAATATCGGCAGACGACACCAAGTTTTACTATGTGGTTGCAGCGCTGGATGCTCACACAGCTCAGCAGGTAGTGAGCCTGCTCGACCAGCCCCCAGCCCACAACAGGTACGAAGCTCTCAAGGTTGCGCTGACCCGGCGCTACATGCTGTCGGACAGTGAGAGAGCAGAGAGGCTCCTGAGGCGTTCCGAGTTAGGAGATGGTTCAGCTGTCGATCTGGTGGAGAAGATGTTGGTGTTAATGGGCACGGGCAACGGACATTTTCTGTTCGCCCACCTTTTCCTCCGGAACCTTCCAACAGAGGCGAGAGCGGTTCTGGCCAATTCGCCGTTGCTGGCTGCGCGTGACTACCGTGCGCTAGCCCAGGAGGCAGACCGGATCATCCTCATCACCAGAGCACCCACAGTCAACGCGGCAACGTCGGAACCCAGCGAGACGACCAGAGGAGGCGAGGAGCCACCGACGGTAGCGGCAGCGGGGCCCAAGGAGCGCCAGAGAGACACGCTCTGCTTCTACCACCGCTGCTTCAGAAAGAACGCATGCAGATGTGCGCCACCGTGCCAATTCAAGCGCTTGGGAAACGCTAAGGCCGGCAGTCGGTAGCAGCTGCGACCGCCGGCGAAGAGAACAAGCTGCTCTACGTGACGGAGTCGCGCTCAGGGAGCAGTTTCCTCGTAGACACCGGAGCCCAGAAGAGCATCATCCTGCCGACCTACGCCGACCGATTGGCAGGATCTAGCGGCCCCGGGCTGGTGGTAGTAAACGGCTCGGACATTAAGACCTTTGGTGAGAGAACACTGGCTTTATTTCTACATGGCCGTACATACGGGTGGACTTTTGTCATAGCAGCACTGAGTTCCCCAATCCTGGGAGCTGATTTTCTGTGTGCACATGGTTTACTAGTTGATCTTGCTAACAGGTGCCTGGTTAATGCACTGTCCTTTGACTCTCTCCCCTGTACAGCTCGAGGGGCCGGGCCAGTAACACAAGCCAACGTCACAGCTCCAGGCGGTAAGTTCCACACACTGCTCGCTCAGTTCTCAGCACTCACGGACCCGACGTTTTTGGCGGCCATCACTAAACATGGAGTGGAACACTTTATCACCACCACTGGGCTGCCCGTTTTCGCATGACCTCGGTGCCTGGACACAGCTAAACTGGCCATAGCGCGCGAGGAGTTTGCCAACCTGGAAAGGTTGGGCATCATCAGGCGTTCGAACAGCCCATGGGCATCCGCGCTACACATGGTCCCTAAGACTGAGGGGTTGTGGCAACCGTGCGGGGATTTCCGCAGATTGAATAATGCCACAGCACACAACCGCTACCCGATTCCCCACATTCAGGATTTTTCCATTCATCTCGCCGGAGCACGCATTTTTTCTAAAATAGACCTGGTCCGCGGTTATCACCAGGTCCCAGTGCGCGTGGAGGACGTACCCAAAACAGTGGTAATAACTCCGTTCGGCTTGTTCGAGTTTCTGTGCATGCCATTCGGATTAAAAGGAGTGGCACAGACGTTCCAGCGCATGATGGATGTGGTGCTGTGCGATCTCCCGTTTGTGTTCGTCTATCTGGATGATATTCTGGTAGCCAGTGCGTCCGAAGACGAACACGTAACCCACCTCAGGACGGTTTTCCAGAGGTTGGAGGAGCACGGGTTAATAATCAACCCGGCGAAGTGCCAGTTCGGCATGACGGGGATTGATTTTTTGGGGCACCGTGTCTCTCCTGAAGGAGCGATCCTGCTGCCCGACAAAGTGCGCGCCGTGGCGGATTTTCCCCGGCCTCAGACGGTCAGGGCGCTGCAGGAAATTTTGGGGCTGGTTAACTTTTATAACTGTTTCCTCTCCCGTGCAGCTCAACTCATGCAACCATTGTACGCCGCGCTCAAGAGACAGAAACCCGCGGATGGAGTCGAATGGACTCTGGAGCGAGAGCAGGCGTTCTCTGAGGTTAAAGCAGCCCTGGCAAACGCCACACTGTTGGCGCACCCAGACCCGGCGGCCCGGATTGCGCTCACTACCGACACCTCGGACGTAGCCATTGGGGCCGTCGTGGAGCAACGTGTCGCTGGTTCTTGGCAGCAGCTCACTTTTTTCAGCAGAGCTTTGCGCGACAGTGAGCGTAAATACAGCGCGTTTGACAGGGAGTTGCTGGCTCTCCACCTGGCCATACGCCACTTCCAGTTCTGGCTGGAAGGGCGCAGCTTCACCGCGTTCGTGGACCACAAGCTGCTGACGTTCCCGATGGCCAAGGTTTTGGAACCATGGTCGGGCCGGCAGCAGAGACAGCTGGCTGCGATCTCGGAGTTTACAACCGATATCCAGCATGTGTCGGGTAAACTGAATGTGGTGGCGGACTGCCTCTCGCGTGCAGTAGTGGCCCCGGTCTGCGTAGGGATAGATTATACAGCCATGGCCGCAGAGCAGATTGGCGATACGGACGTGCACGCGCTCCCGTCTGGACCAACAGGGTTAAGGCTGGAGAGCAGAGTTCTGCCAGACGGCAAGCCCCCCTAATCTGCGACGTCTCCACGGGATGCCCACGTCCGGTGGTCCCGGTCGTGTGGCACCGCCGCGTGTTTGAGTCACTTCACACTCTGACGCACCCAGGAGTGCGTGCATCAGTCAAAATGGTGGGAGCAAAGTTCGTGTGGCCAGGCCTGCGCAAACAAGTGAAAGAGTGGGCTGCAGCCTGCGTAGCGTGCCAACGAGCCAAAGTACACAGACACACGAAGGCTCCTTTGGAGCTGTTTAGTATACCGGTTAAAAGATTCAACCATGTTCACGTGGACCTCGTGGGCCCCCTCCCACCATCGCAGGGGTGCACGCACCTTCTGACAGTGGTGGACCGCACCACACGCTGGCCAGAAGCAGTCCCGCTGGCGGCAACCACGTCCGCGGATGTGGCGCGCGCTTTTTTGACAACATGGGTGGTGCGTTTTGGAATCCCGTCGGACATCACGTCCGACAGGGGCCCTCAGTTTGTTTCCGAACTTTGGTCTGCGATGGCCCGCAGCCTTGGTGTTGCAATTCATCGCACAACCGCGTACAACCCACAGGCAAATGGGTTATGCGAGCGTTTTCACAGGTCACTGAAAGCAGCACTCAGGGCTTCGTTGATGGATGCAAATTGGGTTGACCGCTTACCATGGGTTTTATTGGGGTTGCATTCCGCACCAAAAGAGGATTTGGAGCCTTCCCCGGCTGAGCTTGTTTTTTCTCAGCCACTGCGGCTCCCCGGGGAATTTTTGCCAGATAATCCCGCGCCGGACAACTGCCCGTCTCAGCGTTTGCAGCGTAGTACAGACACAGGCACGCTGCCCGGCCCGGCCCACCACTGTTTTCCACGTGCTTTCGTGCCAAAAACTTTGAAGAACGCAGAGTTCGTGTTCGTCAGGCACGATGCCCACCGCCCTCCATTTCGCCCACCCTATGATGGCCCGTTCAGAGTGCTGGAAACAGGGGACAAGCATTTTTTGTTAGACTTGGGGGGGGTGTCGGAAGAAAATATGCATAGACAGACTTAAGCCCGCCTTTGTAGTGGCGGACGAGCAAGTGCTGCTGGCTCGGGCCCCTCGGCATGGAAGACCCTCACTGAGAACTCCCCAGGTAAACGATTCACCAGGACAGCCACACGGGCAAAGCGGGGTTCCCCCCCCCCTTGCCATGGCCCACCCGCAGTCAGACACGCTTCCAGCAGCCCCCCCGCCGGCACAGAAACCCCCGTTACAGCAGATATTGGAGGAGACTGAAGCCCAAAAGGCATGTGGACTGAAACTTTGTCTGGGGGGGTGATATAGAGCCTTGGGTGAGTCAGCAGACAGCGTCTCAGTCACGGATGCAGTGGTTAAACACAGGAGGACAATAGTCAGGGTCATCATGGGGAGTTGGCAGGAAGAAGGAGCCGGGGGGTTTAAGGGGAATGTATTGTGATGTGAAATGTCATGCAGATGTTAGATGAGCTGTTGGGTTTATAAGGAGAAACCGTGCTTGGCTGTATCATGCTTTTTCTGTGTATGAATGATGAGAGAGTGTAATAAACTTCGTCTGTTTGTAAACCTGCCTCCTCATTTCCTACACTCTCCACAATGCGAGATTTCATGCAGATGGGAGATAGAGGGATGATATAAAAGGAGAGACCCTGGTGTATTGGGGTAATGCTTTTCTGTGTATGACTGAAGTGAGAGTGAATAAAGTCGTCTCCTGTGTCAGTCTGGCTCCGTTATTTGCACTCTCCACACTGGAGGAGTTTGCCAACTTGGAAAGGTTGGGCATCATCAGGCGCTGAAACAGCCCATGGGCATCCCCGCTACACATGGTCCCTAAGGCCGAGGGATCGTGGCGACCGTGCAGAGATTTCCACAGATTGAATAACACCACAGCGCATGACCGCTACCCAATTCCTCATATTCAGGATTTTTCTGTTCACCTCGCCGGGGCACACATTTTTTCTAAAATAGACCTGGTCCGTGGTTACCACCAGGTCCCAGTGCGCGCAGAGGACATATCGAAAACAGCGGTAATAACTCCATTTGGCTTGTTTGAGTTTTTACGCATGCCCTTCAGATTAAAAGGCGCGGCACAGACATTCCAACGCATGATGGATGCGGTGTTGCGCGATCTGCCGTTTGTGTTTGTCTACTTGGATGATATCCTGGTGGCCAGTGCGTCCGAGGACGAACACATAACCCACCTCAGGATGGTTTTCCAGAGGTTGGAAGAGCACGGGTTAATAATCAACCTGACAAAATGCCAGTTTGGCGTGACGGGGATTGATTTTTTGGGTCACCGCATCTCACCAGAGGGAGCGATACCCTTGCCCGACAAGGTGTGCACCGTGGCGAATTTTCCCAGGCCTCAGACGGTCAGGGCGCTGCGAAAGTTTTTGGGGATGGTTAACTTTTATAACCGGTTCTTCCCCCGTGCAGCTCAACTCATGCAGTCATTGTACGACGCGCTTAAGAAGCGGAAACCGGCGGACAGAGTCGAATGGACTCCGGAGCGGGAGCAGGCATTCTCTGAAGTTAAAACAGCCCTGGCAAACGCTGCACTGTTGGTGCACCCAGACCCGGTGGCCTGGATAGCGCTCCCTACCGACACCTCAGACGTGGCCATAGGGGCCGTCGTGAAGCAACGTGTCGCCGGTTCTTGGCAGCCGCTCGCTTTTTTCAGCAGGGCTTTGCGTGACAGTGAGCGTAAATACAGCACGTTCGAAAGAGTTGCTGGCTCTCCACCTGGCCATACGCCACTTCCAGTTCTGGCTGGAAGGGCGCAGCTGCACTGCGTTCGTGGACCACAAGCCGCTAACGTATGCGATGGCCAAGGTTTCAGAACCACGGTCGGGCCGGCAGCAGAGACAGCTGGCTGCGATCTCGGAGTTTACAACCGCTGTTCAGCATGTGTCAGGTAAACTGAATGTGGTGGCGGACTGCCTCTCACGCGCAGTAGTGTCCCCAGTCAGCGTAGGGATAGATTATATAGCCAGGGCCGCAGAGCAGATTGGCAATGCGGACGTGTGCGCGCTCCAGTCTGGACCAACAGGGTTAAGGCTGGAGAGCAGAGTATTGCAAGACAGCCTCCCCCCCCAATCTGTGGCGTCTCCACGGGACGCCCGCGCCCGGTGGTCCCAGTTGCTTGGCGCCGCCGAGTGTTTGAGTCAGTTCACGCTCTGGCGCACCCAGGAGTGCGTGCATCAGTCAAAATGGTGGGAGCGAAGTTCGTTTGGCCAGGCCTGTGCAAACAAGTGAAAGAGTGGGCTGCAGCCTGCGTAGCGTGCCAACGAGCCAAAGTACACAGACACACGAAGGCCCCTTTGGAGCAGTTTCGTATACCGGCTAAGAGGGTCGACCATGTTCACGTAGACCTCGTGGGCCCCCTCCCACCATTGCAGGGGTGCACGCACCTTCTGACAGTGGTGGACCGCACCACACGCTGGCCAGAAACAGTCTCGCTGGCGGCATCCGCGTCCGTGGACGTGGCACGTGCCTTTTTGACAACATGGGTGGCACTTTTTGTCATCCCATCGGACATCACGTCTGATAGGGGCCCTCAGTTTGTTTCCGACCTCTGGTCCGCGATGGCCCGTAGCCTGGGTGTTGCAATTCATCGCACAACCGCGTACAACCCACAGGCAAATGGGTTATGCGAGCGTTTCCATAGGTCACTGAAAGCAGCGCTCAGGGCTTTGCTGACGGATGTAAATTGGGTAGACCAGTTGCCGTGGGTTTTGTTAGGGTTGCATTCCGCACCAAAAGAAGATTTGGAGGCTTCTCCGGCTGAGCTGGTTTTTTCTCAGCCACTGCGGCTCCCCGGGGAATTTTTGCCAGATAATCCCGCACCGAACAACTGTCCGTCTCAGTGTTTGCAGCATAGTGCAGATACAGGCATGCTGCCGGGCCCGGCCCACCACTGTTTTCCACGCGCTTCTGTGCCAAAAACTTTGAAGAACGCAGCGTTCGTGTTTGTCAGGCACGATGCCCACTGCCCCCCATTGCGCCCACCCTACAATGGCCAGTGCTGGAACCAGGGGACAAACATTTTTTGTTAGACTTGGGGGGACGTCAGGAGAAAATATGTATAGACAGACTTAAGCCCGCCTTTGTGGTGGCGGACGAACAAGTGCTGTTAGCTCGGGCCCCTTGGCGTGGAAGACTCCCACGGAGAACTCCCCAGGTAAACGATTCATCAGAGCAGCCACATGGGCAAGTCAAATGACCCCCCCCTCGCCATTGCCCACCTGCAGACAGACACACCCCCAGGAGCCCCCCACCGGCACAGCAGCGCCGCGAGGAACCCCCGTTACAGCAGATACGGGAGGAGACTGAAGCCAATAGGACGTGACGATTGAAACTCGGTCTGAGATTCTGGGGGGGGGGGGCGGTGTAGACGCTGTCATAATCATCTCAGACTGGATGCAGAAGGTGAACATATGAGGACAATAGGTATTGAGATGGGACAGATCATGGTGATGTAGCAGGAAGGAGTAGCTGGGGGACAGTGGGGGGAGAATGGTTGAATGTATTGTGATGTGAGATTTCATGCAGATGGGAGATGGAGGGATGATATAAAAGGAGAGACCCTGGTGTATTGGGGTAATGCTTTTCAGAATCAGAATCAGGTTTATTGCCATTGTTCATGTAGTACACAAACTAGGAATTTGTCTCGGTACAATGCTGCAACATTAAACATGATAAGATAAGAGAAATAAACTATACATGTAATAAAGTGTAGGATAAGATTAAGTGATACTGGTCAACAGTTAAAATATATATTAGCCAGCAGCAGATACTGTGGAGAACTATATAGTGCAGTCGGTAATGCAGGAAGAAAACAGTGATGATTGACATGAGTCTGGTTGAGCTGCTGTACATGGTGCACGAGAGTCAATAAGTCAATAAATAAGTTTCTGTGTATGACTGAAGTGAGAGTGAATAAAGTCGTCTGCTGTGTAAGTCTGGCTCTGTTATTTGCACTCTCCACAGGATAGCTCATGCCCCATTAGCGAGTTCAGAGACAAGTGGAGTCGGGCGAACCGCTGATCTCTATAGAAAAACTGGATAGATCACTGGCCGCCCATAGTGAACCCCCTGGCTGGCCACTTTTACCTCAATAAGTTTCCCCAAAATTAACAGGTTTTGAACTTCTTGGCATGGAGACGCATCTTATAATCTTGCGCAACCGGTGAACTATAGAAATAGAGTTGACATTAGGCTTAGCGGCCGTCGATTTGGATATACTATGGAGAGTGTGGAAATGATGAGGCCAAGTTACGATCAGACGAAGTTTATTCACACTCTCACAACATCATACACAGAAAGCACTGAATAGCCAAACCAGGTTTCATCCCTTAAAACTCCACACATCATCTCACATCTGCATGACATTTCACCTCCACCATACATTCTCCTTAAACCCCCAGCTCTCTCTTCCTGCCAACTTCCCATGAGGTCTCTGCCTATTGTTTTCTTGTGTCTAACCACTGCCTCCTGACTGAGACGCTGTCTGCTGACACAACCACGATATACATTGCTATATCACCAATATGCATCGCCATAATACTAGTGTTTGGAGTGTACTAATATGGCGGCCAGGTGGCTTCGCTTCTGGTGGCCAATGATTAGTCCAGTTTTTCTATCAGGAATCTGATCAGACCTAAATGAAACAGTCATTGTTGCCCCCGACAGACTGCTATGCTGCTGCTGCTGCTGCTGATATTCCGGAGGGCTCTGCTGTCGTAATGGTTATGGAGGCAACTTCCGGTTTCAATTGAAGTAGTGTTAAAGCAGTCAACAAGAGTGGAGTAGTGGGGCATTTAAAAATAGTGTTTTTAAAAGTGTTTCAAATTTGTTTTAATGTATAGTCAACATATCTGTTTTGCAGTCAAGTGGCAGCTAATTTCAGCACTCGTAATGTTTGTATTTTTGAATGTTTTTGTATAGTTCTGGTACTTGTTGCTGCTGTTCGGGATGAGGCTCCTCATAAATCAGCACAGCTAAATCTGTGGCTTCAACAGTAATGCGTAAATCATGCATCAAAAACTAAAAAGGATTGTTCATGTGACTGGTGGTACAGACACAGGACAGACACCAAGACAAGAGCACCAGGCATGTTTTCACTTGTATGAATGTCACAGATCTGACGTTTATGCATCATATATGTCACCAGA
The DNA here is from genome assembly GCA_020510985.1 of Pholidichthys leucotaenia. Classification (NCBI taxonomy): domain Eukaryota; kingdom Metazoa; phylum Chordata; class Actinopteri; order Cichliformes; family Pholidichthyidae; genus Pholidichthys; species Pholidichthys leucotaenia. The sequence goes on along the minus strand of CM035837.1, from coordinate 359,265,293 downwards.
TGCAAGGCTGCATGAAGTCAAATAAATTAAAAAACAGTAACAGTTTGCGTCCTAAGGCTTAACGATTTAAGAAAGATATCAAATGGTTTGTTGTTATTTTTTTTTTTTTTGCATTCGTTGCACTGCATTGGAATGATATGGACTTGATACATTAATTTCTAAATTATCACAAAATATAGATCAATAAAATTTTGAACAATTGTCAGAAAATGTCTATACGTGTTAAGTTAAATAACAAGCATTCATGGCATGACAGCAGCATAAGCATTTTAATTTCGGGGTAAAACAAACAGCTGCAGCTGTCTGTATTTACCTCGACATTAAAACACCCAAGCATGGTGTTGTGGTTCTTTGTGGTTACGTCTGCTCTAAGGTAAATTTGATTATGTCCAACATATTTTAACAAAATCCAACTGACTTTATTGCGGTGGAGACACTGATATATCTCAGAGCTTTTATTTGTTTACAGCGTTAGCATTTTAGCAGCGGAGCTAACTAACAGAGCTACAGTCTGTGACACCACTTTTTAAGATCATCTTCCCATCCCTCCATAGTCGTGGGAAGTGGTATGATTATATTACTCTTTTTGAGGTGCAAAAGGCTGTGTTCCTGCATTTTTGATGCAGAAGTCATTGTTTTTTAACAAGGAAAAGTGTCCCGTTTCCATGACAACCAAACGTTCTAAACTTGTACCAGAAGTTGCGCACATAATTCATGCAAGGCATCATGAGGGCTAGGAATAAGGTGGATAGAGATCAGTGGTGCAGGTGCAGTAACCAGGATATGGCAGTGTGGATGGTGTTATAATAAAAAAGATTAGTTAATTACATATTACACAAAGTGCTTGCATACACATATCTTGTAGATCCACACACACACCCAAAGTGCTTTAGCTCTACACATACACATATGCACACACACACACAAACTCCACAGGAAAGTCTCTGTTTCTTGCTTCCATATATGGGCATGGGGGTCGTGTAGGGTTGGTTGAAGAGTCCTAAACAACAGGATACAGATGCCATAAAGGGCTAAAGTGGAGACAACTGGATGCTGAAAGGAAGGATGTGAAAGCCATTAAAGCCATAAAAGCAAGAAGACATCTGGAGCCGCTGAGAGGAAGGATGTGGGAGCTATTTGGACCTGAGAAGACCAGTTTGGATAAAAGGACATGTATTGTTGGAGAGTTGCTGGGAACCGCCCATCAACTCAGAAGCTATACGTAGGAGAGAATTTCTTTGTTCTGGGTCTGAGACCAGGTTGTGCTGCTGAGACCTGGACGTGTTTGACTGCCTGCGTGGTTCAATAAAAGTTAAGCTGAGAAATAATATTTTCTTCTGTGACCATTGGTAGGATAACTGAAAAGATTCTGCTAACTGTCCAAAAATTAATTTTTTCAATGGGTCCTGTAAACAAACTAACTATTGCGCTTGTGTTTTGTGGGGAGCTGGGAGAGCTGTCACACAGACAGCAATGCAAGCCAAAATAAGCAACTACACATTAAAAAACAAGCCCAAAAACCCGCAATCCATGATGGACCAGATTTGCAAGCAACTTTAGAGAAAAACAAGCCCAAAGTCGCTTATAATAGGCAGACTTAGCAACTATGATTGTCACCCACACCCACCCACACAGTGAACTGCACCTCTTTACACAACCACTGCTTACATCCTTAAACATAGGGTCTAACTCCAGGCAGGGTCGTAAAGCTGCTGTGACTGGTGGAGTTGCTTTGTTTTCTTACCAGTGTTTGTGTCTGTGAGGCTGGACTCTTTTACTTTTAGTGACTTTTCTTTTAGTACTTTTTTCCTCCGAGTCCGAACTCATGTTCACTGATTTTTTAAAAAATTTGTTACTGTGTCAGTGCCACATCTACTGGATCATGCACTGGCAGGTGTAACACCAGCAGAAGTGAAGCTATCGGAAACTCTGTGGCCGCCATTTTAGTACACCCAAAACACTCAACAAGACAATGGAGAATGAAAGGGTTTAGTAGTAAACGGTGCCACTTTTACCTCAATAACTTACCAAAAAATTAACAGATTTTGAACTTCTTGGCATGGAGACACAGCTTATAATCTTGCACAACCAGTGAACTACAGAGATCGAGTTGATATTATGTTTAGCGGCCGTGGGATGGCTGAATAACCGGAAAAGTCAAGCCGAGGCGAGTAGTTCTGTGAGTAATATATGCAGTAAGTGTGTTTAGGCATGTCGTCGTCGCCTATATGAGTAAACTAAACTATCATGTAGTACATTAATCTTGCTATTAAGTGCCTAGGCCTAATCTAGTTAGAAAAATATGGGATCCTTTTCACAAAGGTCCTATTTAAATTGAGGTAAAAATTTGAAACAAAGGCCTCATATTTTCTGTGATGATGTACTGTAGATCTAGGCCTTGCTATACATAGCCTACTTAACTAGTATAGACTAACCATATATTGAAATAACTTGTCACACTGTGATGAATAGGCTCAAATGGAATAAAACTTAAGGCCTAATGCTAATTCTTATATAATTATCTTCATCAATTTTTGGATTCTGATACAAAACATTACACCTTCCCTCCTGCTTACACATCCTGGACTTGTGACCAGGCAATGGTGCAGTTAAAGGTCATTGGTAATCAACAAAAACTGGTATGTAGAATTGATCCAGTGTTGATTGGTAATCAGTAGCTGATGATCAGCATCAGGAATAATAGATATAGATATAAACAATGTCAGATGATCAGGAATCAGAAGTCCTCCTTAGGTGATCTCTATTCCTGGTAAGTATATTATAAATAATTCAGTTGTGGGGGCACCGTGGGGGTTTCTCCACACAGAGAGGGCAGGGGGAGGGGGGAACAATGGACCGAAGGAGGAGGTGTCACTGGGGGGTATCAGACAGGACTGTTGGGTCTATGCGCCCCCTGGGGAGAGCGAGAGCTACCGGGGCCGCTGAGGGTAGAAGGGTGTAAGAGATTTTTTTAGCCGAACTTTGCACAACAACGAATGCAAATACAATGTGTTCGACAGAGAATTGCTGGCTCTCCACCTGGCGATGCACCATTTCCAGTTCTGGCTGGAGGGGCGCGAGTTCACTGCGCTCGTGAACCATAAAGCGCTGATGTACGCAGTGGCCAAGGTCTCGGAACTGTGGTCAGCCCGGCAGCAACGGCATTTGGCCGCAATTTCGGAGTTTACAACCGATCTTGAACACATTGCCGGTACGCTCAACGTCGTTGGCAATTGCCTGTCATGCGCATTAATTGCTTTGGTCTACATGGGAATAGATTTCCCTGCCATAGTCGCGGAGCAAGCCGGGGACGCGGACATTTGCGCGCTCTAGTCTGCATCAACTGGGTTAAGGCTGGAGAGCAGTGTGGTGCAAGAAGGGTGCCCTCCCTTGCTTTGCGACATCTCCACCGGCCACCCGCGCCCGGTGGTTCCGAGCTCTTGGTGCCGTCGCGTTTTTGAGTCGGTCCACTCCCTTTTGCATCCAGGAGTGCGTGCTTCGGTGAAGCTAGTAGGGACGAAGTTCATCTGGCCATGCTTGCCCAAAGACGTGAAAGAGTGGGCTGCAGCTTGCATCACGTGCCAGCGGGCCAAAGTGCACAAGCACAACAGAGCCCCCCTCGACCCGTTCTAAATCCCGGCTAGGAGATTTGACCACGTCCATGTGGATTTGATGGGACCCCTCCCATCAAAAGGTTTCATGCACCTTTTGACGGTCATGGACCGCACCATGTGCTGGCCTGAAGTGGTCCCGCTGGTTTCTGCCACGTTTGTGGAAGTGGCTCGTGCTTTTTTGTCAACTTGGGTTGCACATTTCGGGTCTCCATCAGACATCACGTCCGACAGAGGTCCACAGTTCGTGTCGGAACTCTGGTCCACGATGGTACAGAGCCTGGGGGTCAAAATTCACCGCACCACCACATACAACCCCAGGCTAACGGGTTATGCGAGCGTTTTCACAGGTCGCTTAAAGCAGCGCTCAGAGCTTCGCTCACGGACACAAATTGGGTCAACCGTCTGCCCTGGATTCTTTTAGGGTTGCACTCCGCACCTAAGGAGGATTTGGCAGCCTCCCCGGCAGAACTCATTTTTTTTCTCAGCCGCTGCGGATCCCTGGAGAGTTTTTACTGGAAAACCCCCTGCCCGAGGCTGATCTGCCCATGCAATGTTTACACAGTACGAAGGTTTTGAGCGTACCGGGCCCGGCCCACCATTGTTTTCCCTGCACATTAGTCCCAAAAAGCTTGCAGAAAGCCCGTTTTGTTTTCATCAGACATGATGCGCACCGGACCCTGCTGCGTCCACCGTATGACGGACTGTTCAGGATGTTGGAACCTGGGGCGAAGCATTTTGTGTTAGACTTGGGGGGGGCCTAGGGAGAACGTCTGCATTGACAGGCTGAAGCCCGCTTTTATGTTGGCAGACGAGCAGGTGATGTTGGCCCAAGTTCCCTGGTGCGGACACCCACCGTTGGTGGCTCCGCAGGTTGGTGATCCCTCAGCAGAGGCCTGCACTCGCAAAGATTATGTGTCTCTCTCCCTCCCTTTTTCCCTCCACAGACTGATGTGCCCTCCTGTACACCTCGCCAGCAGGGCGGTTCGACTGGACCGGTGACCCCCCACTACAGCCGCTATGGGCACCAGCTCAAGCCCAAAGGATGTGGGGAGCTTAGTGCTCCTTCTGAGGGTTTGGGGGGGCTGTATGGGGGCAAGGCGGGGGTTTCCCTACCCAGAGAGGGCAGGGGGAAGGGGGAACAATGGACCGAAGGAGGATGTGTCACTGGAAGGTATCAGACGGGACTGTTGGGTCTATGCGCCCCCCGGGGAAAGTGAGAGCTACTGGAGCCACTGAGGGTAGAAGGGTGTAAGAGCGGCCCCAGCGTAATGTCATGTTAATGTGCCACACATTCCTTTGTTCAAAAAAACAATGTGTTATGGTCGGAAGTTTTGGGTCTCGATGCATGGAAATAAAGTGATAAAAGAGGGATGCACAGAGACCTGGGATCGTTGTTTGCTGTGCTTCATGTTGGAGAAAGAATAAAGTTTTTGTGTCGTCTAGCTCGTTGCCTCACCTGCTTCCTTTCTCCACACAGTCATCATATGTGTACATTACAAGTAAATTAAGAGTTCACAGATATTTACACTGTATGATGATCAGCATCCTGATTAAATTAATTTATTCAGCATGCTGGCTATCATATTTAGCAAATTAGATTAGGCTTAGGCATTTAATAGCAAGATTAAAGCACTGCATTATATTTTAATTTATTCATATAGGACTATCATTAGGACTATTATGATGACATGCCTAAGCACACTAACTGCATGCATTATTCACAGAACTACTCTCCTTGGCTTCATTTTTCCGATCATCTAGCCGTCCCACGGCCACGAAATATAATGTCAACTCAATTTCTGTAGTTCACTGGTTGCACAAGATTTAAACTGTGTCTTGTTATAATAAATAAATAGTGGAGATTAGTTAATTGGCGGCGCAATGGCGGAGTGGTTAGTACTGTGGCAGCACAGCAACTCACCCTTGGCCGGGGGATCCTGGGTTCGATCCCGGCCCCTGACCAACAGTGATCTGTGTGGAGTTTGCATGTTCTCCCCGTGTCTGCGTGGGTTTACCCCGGGATTTCTCCGGTTTCCTCCCACATGCCAAAAAAACATGCAAGTTAGGTTAACTGGCATCAAAACTGGGGATTCTAAATTGTCCTTAGGTATGACTGTGAGAGTGAAAGGTTGTCTGTCTTTCTGTGTTGGCCCTGCGATGGACTGGCGATCTGTCCAGGGTGTACCCTGCCTCTTGCTCAAAGATGCTGGGATAGGCTCCAGCCCCCCCGCGACCCGAAAAGGATTAAGCGGAAGAAGATGAATGAATGAAAGTATTAGTTAATTAGATATTACACCAAGTGTTTGCATACATATATCTCTTAGATCCACACATTCACCATTCACATATAAACACACATAACACACACACACACTAGCAAACACACACACACCCATACACATGCACACACACATAATAGCTTCACAGGAAAAGTCTCTGTTCTTGTTTCCATATTTGGGCATGTGTAGGGCTAAAGATGGACTAAAAGGAGCCATAAAGCCATAAAGGGAAGACATCTGGAGCTGCTGAGAGGAAGGATGCCAAGTGGACAGTTTGAAACAATGGACATGTATTGTGGGAAAGCAACGCCCACCAATGGTGAGACAGGAGGGCCTTCCTGTCTTCGGGGTCCTTCCCAGAAAACAGAGCAGGGGGGATCTGTGGCCTTATTGACTCTTGCGTGGTCCAATAAAGTTAAGCTGAGAAATAGTATTTCTTCTGTGATTATTGGTTGGTTAACTGAAAAGATTCTGCTAACTGTCCAGAAAATTAATTTTTACAGTCTCCATACCAAGAAGTTCAAAATCTGTTAATTCTTTGGGAAGTTATTGAGGTAAAAGTGGCATCGTTTACTACTAAACCCATTCATTCTCCACTGACTCGCTGAGTGTTTTGGGTGTACCAATATAGCAGCCCAGTGGCTTCACTCTGCTCTGTACTCGCTAATGGGGCGTGCTCGATCCAGTGTTTCCTATCCACCTTATTCCTAGGCCCCATGATGCCTTGCGTGAATTATGGTAGCAATTTCCAGTACTAGTTTAGAAAATATGGTTGTCACTGAAATGGGACACTTTTCCTTGTTAAAAAACAATGACTTCGGCATCAGAAATGCGGGAACACGGCCTCTTGCATCTCAAAACAGTAATATAATCATACCACTTCTCACAACTATTGAGGGATGGGAAGATGACCTTAAAAAGTGGCCTCATACACAGTAGCTCCGTTAGTTAGTGCCACTGCTAAGATGCTAACGCTGTAAACAAATGACCCATGCTGGCAAAATGAGTCAGTTTGAGGACATTTTCAAAACTGATGTAATGTTATTTCCATATTCTATATTGAAAGACCTTCAAAATGATATTTAATTTGTAGGAAGTGGGCAAAAACTGACCCAGAAAAAGACGATTTGTTTATATTTTAGCTATGTTGAAAACTCATTTTCGATCGCTCGGGAGTTACATCTTCCGCAAAAGCTATAGGTATTATTAGAAAGTATGGCTTCTAAGCTTTCCAATGATACCAGGCACTCATGGGGTTTTCCCCGGACTTGCTGCTAGCAAACAAAGAAAGAGTCATGATTTATGACTTCTCGTTGCCTGTACTCATTATGACGTGGTGCACATTCCGACCAGCATGTCTCCACCGCAACAAAGTCAGCTGCATTTTGTTAAAATATGTTGGACATAATCAAATTTACCTTAGAGCAGACGTACGCCACAACACCGTGCTTGGATGTCGTCTGTCACCGTATGGGGAGAAGCCTCCATTTATCCAGTCTATGGCACAACTACGAACACCAGCAAGTACCAGAACTATGCCAAAACATTCAAAAAATACAAAAACTAGAAGAACTGAAATTAGCTTCCACTTGAGTGCAAAACACGTATGTGGACTATACATTAAAATGAATTTGAAAAACTTTTAAAAACGGTGTTTTAAATGCCCCTGCAGCTCCACTTTTACTGACTGATTTAATACTATGTCAGCCGAAACTGGAAGCTCCACCCATAATCGTTCCTACAGCGGCGCCCCCAGGAATTAGGTGGATACAGATCAGAGGTCAGTGCAGCTGCCCATTGCTCAAACAAAAGTGAGCAAAGTGCTACTGATGTGACTGGCACATTTGGCAGTGAGGAGGAGCCAGCCTGGTTTGAGCTGATCAGTTATGAGCATCAGTTTCTGATGATGTGGGGGGTTCACATAAATCAAAATGACATTCTTTTTTTGGGGGAGAGGGATGGGGTGCACAGAAATGCCAAAACTATCGTATATGTGACCCGTGCTGGCAAAATGAATAGGAACGCACACCGCGTCAATAAGAAGTCATAAATCATGACTCTTTCTTTGTTTGCTAGCGGCAAGTCCCGGGAAAAATTCCATGAGTGCCTGGTATCACTGGAAAGCTTAGAAAACGTACAGTACTTTCGAAAAATATATATGTTTTTGTGGAAGACATAACTCCCGACCAATTGAACGCAAGTTTTCAACCTAGCCAAAATATAAACAAATCATCTTTTTCTGGGTCTGTTTTTGTGCACTTCCTACAAATTAAATATCATTTTGAAAGTCTTTTATTACAGAGTATGGAAAAAAACGTTACCTCAGTTTTGATAATTTCCTCAAAGTGACTCATTTTGCCAGCGCGGGTCACATATTTGGCCTTTTTTAAAACTATTGCTAATGTATCGTATAGTAAAACTATCGTATAAATACGATAATTAAAGTATATCTGGCAACACTGCAGATGAGTCACGTGATCACCATCGGGCCAACAGTGAGCAAGCGCGTGCACGGAGCAACAGTGACGTCTCGTGATCACTGAAAAAACAATCTAGGCTGCGTGTCCACCAAACACGTTTTTTGTCGCCCGACCACCCTGAGCGTCTTTTTTTCTCTGGAAGAAAAAGTTTGTGCCCTGTATCCTAGTAACAGCTTGTCACTCACAGCTCAGCATTTCTGCTTTTCCTATGGTCAGACTTTCTACTTATTTTTTAATAGCAGTCTCTAAATAACAAAGATCAAAGGGTACCGGGTTGTTTGATGCAGCAAAGTTCAGCCTCTTCCCCATCCGCCTACCATTCTTGTCTTCCTATCCACCTTATTCCTGAAGGCGCTGCTGTAGAAACGATTATGGGTGCAACTTCCGGTTTCTTCTATAGTGTTAAATCATTCAGCAAGAGTACAGTAGTGGGGCATTTATAATAGTGTTTTTAAAAGTTTTTCAAATTCCTTTTAACTAGTGCATACCTGTGCATGCCCTTAGAAAGCAAGTGTAAGCAAGCATTTCTGCATGACCATAGAAAGTTACTGTTACCATGGCAACGGTAACCCTGGTGATGCCTGCCTTTGATCTTTGACGTCACCACTTCTTCAGTGATGCCTGCCTTTGATCTTTGATGATGTAATAGTGAGTCCAATGATGTCATAGCCATGTCGTAACTATCTGAGGCCAGTATGACGAACGATTCGAGAGATATGTGCGTAACACAGACAGACAGACAGACAGACAGACAGACAGACAGACAGACAGACAGATTTCTTTCAGTGATATCTGCCTTTGATCTTTGATGATGTCATAGTGAGTCCTATGATGTCATAGCCATGTCGTAGCTAGGGGAAATCTTTAATGAATGCCCATAGGAATGCTATGGCTGTTCATTAAAGAAGTCCCCTGCTAAACTTCCACATATCCGAGGAGGCTGAAATTCGGGGATGCACACACTCGTAACCTCAGCAAAGCATGTATAAAATCTGAGGCCAGTCCGACGAATGGTTCGGGAGTATGTGTGGAACACACACAGACACACAGACAGACAGAGATTCCTTAAATTATAGATAGACGAGTGCATACCCGTGCATGCCAGTAGAAACCAAGTATAAGCAAATATTTCTGCATGCCCGTAGAAACAAAGTGTAAGCAAGCATTTATGCATGCCTGCCTTTGATCTCTGACATGGCTACTATGGCAACAGTAACCATGGTGATGCCTGCCTTTGATCTTTGACATGTTACCATGGCAATAGTAGTCATGGTGAAACCTGCCTTTTATCTTTGATGTCACCACTCGTTCAGTGATGCCTGCCTTTGATCTTTGATGATGTCATATGAGTCCTATGATTGATCTTTGACATCACCACTTGTTCAGTGATGCCTGCCTTTGATCTTTGATGATGTCATAATGAGTCCTATGATCGTGACACACACACAAAGTCCTATGATCGTGACACAAGCACACAAGACATACAAATAGAGATTTCTTAAATTATAGATAGATAAGAGTGCAGCAATGTGAAGCTGCAACAATGCACTCACTTTAGTATTATCCATCCATCCATCTTCTTCCGCTAAATCCTTTTCAGGTTGGGGGGGGGGGGCTGGAGCCTATCCCAGCATTTTTGAGCGAGAGGCAGGGTACACCCTGGACAGATCACCAGTCCATCGCAGGGCCAACACAGAGAGACAGGCAACCATTCACTCTCACAGTCATACCTAAGGACAATTTAGAATCCCCAGTTTTATATTCTTACTATTTTCAAATAACTAGTGCATACCTGTGCATGCCTGGTAAAAACCAAGTATAAGCAAGTATTTCTGCATGCCTGTAGAAAGCAAGTGTAAGGAAGAATTTCTGCATTGCTGCCTTTGATCTTTGACATGGTTATCATGGCAACAGTAACCCGGGCGAGGTATTTCTGCATGCCTGTAGAAAGCAAGTGTAAGCAAGCATTTCTGCATTTGTGCCTTTGATCTTTGACATGGTTACCATGGCAACAGTAACCATGGTGATGCCTGCCTTTGATCTGTGACATGGTTACTATGGCAACAGTAACCCTGGTGAAATCTGCCTTTGATCTTTGACATCACCAAGTGCTCAGTGATGCCTGCCTTTGATCTTTGATGATGTCATAGCGAGTCCTATGATCGTGAGTGATGCCTGCCTTTGATCTTTGACATGGTTACCATGACAACACAAAGTCCTATGATTGTGACACACAGACAGACAGACAGACACAGATTTTCTTGAACAAGAATAACTTATAGGGAGGTGCACTCCAGAACCACCTTAGCTCTGGAGGAGATGAGGAAAAACACGGCGGGATAAGTCCAAACAACTTCAGACAATTCAATTGTGCCGCAGTGAAACAATGAATTGACAGAGCTTAAATATATGGCACACAAATGAGCCGCAGGTGTGGGCAGGCTGAGCGAGCAGGTGACCTAATAGACAGTCACTCACAGCTGGGAACTGGGGAACAGACTGTGAGCGGATGGTGGGTGTGTCTGGGAGAGGAGGAAGGAGGCTCATGTCACAAAACCAAAAATAACAGAAACTGACAAGAAAATAATAACAGACATAAAATATTCAAAAATACATTGAGAGTCTGAGCTCTGACTCATGACAACCTGCCTTTGATCTTTGATGTCCTAAGATTGTGAGTAAGCGTGAGTGATGCCTGCCTTTGATCTTTGATGATGTCATAGCGAGTCCTATGATCGTGAGTGATGCCTGCCTTTGATCACACACAGACACACACACAGATTTTCTTGAATCACTCTATACTATGGTGTCTATATGACGTCATATAGACATCATGTAGAGATCATAGGAACATCAGAGGCAATCCCAGGCCACGATACTTCACTCTAAATCATCACTCTATATACGGATCTTCAGCAAGTCTGCGTTCCATCAAAGGACTCTCTGTGACATCACAGATACACTATACTCTGATATGAGGTCATAGAATTCTGGTCACATGACCATAATAAGGAGTTCTGAACAACTCCTTATATGGTCATGTGACATCATGGGAACACAGTGTGCCTTTGATGTCATAGATACATCATAGGACCGAGTTTACCAACAGAAGTCTGAACTGTCATTTTGTCATTCTGTCCTCAATTTTGAACTCCTGAAAAGATCAAACAGACACACAGAAAGAAAACGTCACAAAGCTATGAGGAAACTGTGACCAAGCTATGAGGACGATATAGAGTGAAGTACGTGGTGGTCATGCACCTGAGAAGAAGAAGAGTCATATAAAATGAAGTATGTGACGGTAATGCACCTGTAAGCTGGTTGCCAACCGCCAATCAAATCTAAAAGAAGAAGAAGAAGAAGAAGAAAGGCAGGTTTCACCATGGTTACTGTTGCCATGGTAACAGTAACTTTCTACAGGCACGCAGAAATGCTTGTTTACATTTGCTTTCTACGGGCATGCAGAAACACTTGCTTATACTTGGTTTCTACGGGCATGCACGGGGATGCACTAGTAAAATATAAATAATGAAAATTTGTCTCTGGGCAGCACGGTGGGGCAGTGGTTAGCACTGTGGCAGCACAGCAAGAAAGCCATGGAATTGATTCCACCCCTGACCATCGTGGGTTTGGTCCCACCCTCTGACCATCAGTGACCCTTCTGTGTGGAGTCTACATGTTCTCCCCGTGTCTGCGTGGGTTTACTCCTGGTACTCCAGTTTCCTCCCACAGGCCAAAGACTTGCAGGTTAGGTTAATTGGCATCAACGGGGGATTCTAAATTATCCTTAGGTATGAATGTGAGAGTGAATGGTTGTCTGTCTCTCTGTGTTGGCCCTGTGATGGACTGGCGATCTGTCCAGGGTGTACCCTGCCTCTCGCCTAAAGATGTTGGGATAGGCTCCAGCCCCCCCCCCCCCCCCCCCACCGGTGACCAAAAAAAAAAAAGGATTAAGCGGTAGAAGATGGATGGATGGATGGATGGAAAATGTGTTTCTTGATCAGAAATCCGACTACACCTTGGTCATTAAAAATCCTTTTACAAAATAATGAAATACAGGAGGTCAGTGAATTTAAGTTTCTAGGGATAATCCTGGACCCTATGGAAGCTTAGCATCCCATAATTATGACTTAGCTATCTTATTATTATGACTTAACATCTCATATTTATGAGATAATTATATAATGTCAGCTCTGATGTGCTTATCCTGCAGGATCATGAGGTGAGACAGACACTGAGAGCAGTTCACCCGAGAAAGGCTACTGGTCCCGGTGGAGTGCCAGGAAAGGTGCTCAGAGCATGTGCAGATCAGCTATGCTCTGTTTTGACTGACATTTTTAACTTGTCTCTCAAGGCAGCCGTTGTTCCACAGTGTTTAAAATCCGCAGTCATTATTCCTGTACCAAAAAAACATACTATTAGCAGTCTGAATGACTATCGACCAGTAGCATTAACACCCATTGTTATGAAGTGCTTTGAGAAAATGGTATTGAAACATCTTTTGCCTAGTCTCCCCCCAGACTTTGATCGGCACCAGTTTGCCTACAGGCGGGGCAGATCCACTGAAGATGCTATTGCTATAGCTCTCCACTCGGCATTCAGCCATTTAGAAGACAAGGGGAGCTATGTAAGAATGTTGTTTGTTGACTATAGCTCAGCATTTAATACAATTATTCCCAACATTCTCATCACCAAATTGCTTCAGCTTGGTCTGCCTACTCACACTTGCAGCTGGATTAAGGACTTCCTAACAAACAGAACACAGACTGTTAGACTTGGACCCCATTCCTCCTCTACAGTCATGCTTAACACAGGCTCGCCACAGGGCTGTGTATTGAGCCCCACTTTGCATTCATTGTACACATATGACTGCATACCTGTTCATCCCACAAACATTATAGTGAAGTTTGCAGATGACACAACAGTAGTGGGGCTCATATCAGGAGGAGATGAGTCCGCATACAGAGATGAGGTCCAGAAACTGGTGAGATGGTGCTCAGATAATAATCTGCTATTGAATACAAAAAAAACCCCAAAAGAAGTCATTATTGATTTTAGGAAGCATAGCAGTGAACCGCCTCCTCTATATATAGGCAAGGAGCGTGTGGAGAGGGTGGAGGCTTTTAAGTTTTTGGGTGTTTGTATTTCTCACAACCTTACCTGGGCAGTTAACACCACAGCTACGATAAAAAAGGCTCAACAACGTCTACACTTTCTGAGGCTCCTCAAGAAGAATGGCCTGAATGCACAGTTGCTGGTTTTATTTTATCGCTCTGCTATTGAGAGCATTCTGTCATATGGCATCACGGTTTGGTATGAGGGCTGTTCAGTCGCAGACTGCAAAGCCTTCCAGAGAGTGATCGAGACTGCGCAAAAAATCACTGGCTGTTTTCTTCCTTCTCTGGAAGAGATTTTCAGGTCTTGGCACCTCAACAGAGCTACTGCCATCATTAAAGACTGTGCTCATCCAGGCCATGACTTCTTTCACCTGCTCCCCTCGGGAAAACAGTACAGATCCCATAAAACCTGGACTACCAGGTTTAATCATAGTTTTTTCCCAGCAGCAGTACGTATTTTGAACAGCTTTATGTAACACGCACAGACTGCTGATATTTTTTTGTTATTTTAGGTTATTTTGTAGCAACAACCCTGTGTGCATAAGCTGGTCTTTTGTATTTATCGCTCAGTATGTTTTTCATTATTGCTACATACATATTGTATGTAGCAATAACCATGTAGCAACTTTTAGGTAATTTTGTTTCAAGCATTATTTATTGTTGTAATCATAAGAATGTTAAATGCATGAGTGAACTGTGAATGTGATAGTTTGTTTATAGTTTGTTTTTAGGGAGCAGCATCTCAATTTCGTTGCATTGTTCATTAACAATGGAATGACAATAAAGGCACTTTGACTTTGACTTTGACTTTAATAACCTATAATAATATAATAACACAGCCATGGGGTACACAAGCCAGTGTGTGATGTATGATATTGGGTATTTCTGGGAGTGGTGCGCAGCCTGCGGATGACATCACCTTGCCATATATATTGGGCAGTCCGCCATCTCAGATAGTCAGTTGTAAGTTAGTTGTATGGCAGTTGTGTGTTGGTAAGAGAGGTGGTTGGCAGCCGGCCCCATTACACACGTGCCTGCACTCTTATACTTTTCTTGTAATAAAATTCAGTAAATGGCAGCATTCTCATCGGTTGTCATTGCCAGGTTTGTGGACATAACATTTGGCGACGAGAGATTAAACCATAGAAGTGTGCTTGAGACCACTATGGCCCTTTCTGGAGTCCCCGGGTGAACCAAGTGTTCTGTGGCCACGATGGCTGGATGCATTCAAGACCTGCGTTGCAGCATTGGGCCTGGGAAAACTCAATAAAGTAAGGAAACAAGCACTCCTTGTCCACAACCTTGGCATAGAAAGCCAGAGAATTTTCCACACGTTAGGACCAACGGAGTCGTATGTGGATGCCGTCAAGCTCTTTGCTAGCTACTTTGCTACTCCTGACAACATGATAGCACGGCAAATTTGTTTTCTCCAGAGACGACAGAGAATTGGTGAGTCAGTTCAGCAATTCATCGCTGACCTGAAACATTTGGCAAGCATGTGCCATTTTGGACTGTTAGAAGATGAAATGGTGTGGGACCAGTTAGCCGAACACACTTGCAATGCGAGATTACGAGCTAAGATGCTAACAGCGCCAAACGACATGTTGCTAGCTAACACCATGGAGCTGGTGTTCCAGCTAGAGGCAGCGGAGAAGTTAGCCACGGAGCTAAATGGGTGCCAAACAGAAGCTACCCGGACAGATGACGCTAGCTAACGCAGTGGGCATTGAGGAAGAAGAGGACACGGCAGAAGAATGCGAGATGAACGCAGTTAGCTGAAGGTCCACTCCGAGAGGCCCTATCTGCAGGAGATGTGGGTCCTCGACGCACCAGCACAGAGCAAGTTTTTGCTCGGCAAGAGGACACCGGTGTAACAAGTGTGGGCACTTAAACCATTTCACCAGTGTGCCAGTCGCCAACACCGTGGGGCCCGCCAAGAAAGCCAGCCGGCCTGCCAATGACAACCATTCATGCGGTAAGCCCCGACATCAACGGTTATTTGCATGACAGGTTGAGTTAGACGGGGTAGCTGTACTGCTCCTGCTCGACATGGCGTTTCAGTGCCAAGGATGCTCAGTGCTGTAGATGCTGGACTACATAGAGAATGAATAGAAAATAGCTGCCCACAGCGGAAAAAATGCATTTGGTTTACACGCAGCCTTACCGTCCAAGTTTGAGTGATGTTCCTTGTCACTGTTGGAGAGACAATAACCAGGACATTTTCTTAAGAGTAAATATTGATACACTAAGTCTTATTGCAGCCATCAGTGTGTGAATGGGTGGATGGTAGGATCTGTAAAGCGCTTTGGTCATTTAGAGATGAGAATAAAAGCGCTATATAAGTGAATACCATTTACCATTTATTATAGTCATGTGTTTTTCTAGCATTTTGGGGGCCCTATGCAAGATTGTGTTTGGGGGGTGTTATGTTTGTAAAAGAGGAACAGCGGAGGCGTTGACTATGCTGAACAATGATTTTAATAAGGACAGTTGGTTGCACGTGTTACATACAGTTAAGTTCAGTTGATCCCATTCCACAACATGTGGTGTTTGGGGTGGTGCCTATCTCCATTTCACTGACCCTAGGCCACACAGCTACTGTAAGTAGTGAAACCTAGAGTGTGTGTGTGGGGGGGTCCTTCTGGTGGCTCTGTGTATTAACTTTCCTTTCCCCATTTTATTATGCTGAGCACCAAGCTAGAAGGGGGGAAAGTACCATTTTTATATGGTCTTTGGTATGACACAGCCAGGATTTGAACCCATGACCTCCCGGTTGTGGGGCGGATGCTCTACCAACTAGGCTACCACTCCAGTGGCTACATACATAACATGTTATTATGCTAGCTAACTGGGAGTACAGGCTGGTGAGGCAGAGCATCAAAGAGGCCATCTCTCGCCGTCAGTCCCTTAATATAGGGCTAGACGTGATGATGTCATCCATGCCTCCGTCATCACGTCTGCATGGTCTGTTGTAATATGATGCTTCACAACATCCCCCCCACCCCGGAAAACCAAAAACATTTTGAACATTTATGGATTCTCGAACAGTCACAGCAGTAAAGTGAACAGAACCTGGGCCACCGGGTAGACCACCAGTTGACCCTGCCCTGCATGACTGAGTGGGTTATTCTGCCACTTTTGAAACAGTCGTGCCCCGCTAAACAGTTTTCAGAGTTACTGCTGTGTTCTTAGTTCAGGGGGCCTCTGGTGAGCCCATGGTGGACGTGGCCCTGGAGGCGCTGGGTGCGGCAGACCTGGGTGTTCTGCTGCAAAGTCCTAGTCTGGGTCCCACACTGGCTGGCTCGGCTCCAGCGGCACAGCTTGATCTGGGGCAGCTGCTCTTACCTTTCACAGATGGCTGGCATGCCATCTTGAACCACTGGTCATCTGGAAGGTGGCTGGCCCCAACTGCGCAGTGATCTGCATCAGCGGTGACAGGACCATCTGCAGATCATCTGGGCATTGGGATTGGCGTACCTGACCCCAATCAAGCACTGTGAGCGGCGATCTGTTCGGCTGCTCTAGGCGCTGCTGCGGTCTTGTCCCAAATGCTGGCTGCTGTTGTGGTGGCGTGCCATTCACAACAGTGGTAGGACACACTCTGTATTGGCATTGCTCAGCTGGGTCCTGCTGGGCCACAAACTCTCTATCCTGCAGCCCTGTGGTGACTTGCTGAGGCTGATGCCAGGCAAGGATGCGAGATGAGTCCGGCTTCTGCCCCCTCTCTCCTGGTGCTGATTGTGATTGCGGTGATGTGTCACTGTCACTGGCAACAGGACGTGCACCGGGTTGTCATTGCTCACTGGGGTCCTCTTTGGCCACAAACTTCCTCTCCTGCAGCTCTGCGCTGGCTCCTTGAGGCTTATGCTGGACGAGGATTAGAGGCGAGTCCGGTTTGTGCCCTCTCTCCATGCTGTGTTCTCTCTGCGGTGTCAAGCTTGGAGCGGCTGTACCCTCGTCTGGGTGTGTTGCGCTTCCATAATCGGTGATCAGAGTCCCTGATTATCATGTATTGAAAAGCCCAATTCATAGAAAAGGTCGCACCCCAGGATGTTGTCTCCGTGTGTGGCTACCTGGAAGGTGAATGCCTGGAGAACTCTTGACCCATAGTGAACCGTCAGTGTTATGGTTCCTACGAGGCTGATGCATATGTGTCCATAGCCGTACAACTCCACTGGATTCTTCCCAATACAATGGTTAGGAAAGAATTTTTTTGACAGTGACCCAGTTCATCATGGACCTCATGGTGGTGGTGTCCAGTAATCCAGTAATAACGGCAAGCTGATGTTGTCGAGCCTCACCATGCACCATTTGTATGCATCTCTTCTGGAGCCGAATATATGTATGATGGTTGTTGAACTGGGTGGCGGGCTTGATGTTAGTCATGTCAATCGGCACACCTTTGCGAAGTGATTAAGCTTGCTGCATCTTTGGCATCGCTGCCACCTGGCTGGACAGGATCGCGCTTGCTCTCGGTGCATCAGCGAGCTGCAGTTACTGCACGAATAGTGTCTCGTGACGTTACTCGGTCCCACAGTATTCACCTCGGCATCCTCCGTGAAGGTTGTGGTGTAACCAGGTTCCTCTGCTGGGGTAACTGTGTGTGCTAGTGGGGCCTGTTGTTGTAGGTTACCTAGCTGTGATATTAGCTTGTCGGTGGCCTCTAGCTGGACTGCTAATTCCACCACCTTCGCCAGTGGCAGGTCGTCTAGTGCCAACAGCAGCTTTGCCCACAGCCACGGGTTGTTGGTGCGCTCTGGTAGCTGGTCCTGCACCATTTCGTCCTCTAGTTGCCCAAACCTGCATATGCTCACCAGACAGTGTAGGTCCGTGGCATACTGCTGGGCCATCTCTCTCACTCTCTGTCAGCGCTGGTGGAACCTTATCCTCTTTGCTAGCACGCTTTTGGGCATCATGAAATTTCCAGCTAGCAGTGTGATACACTCGTCGTATGTGTCTGCTGGTCCCAATGAGCTAAACACCCGCTGTCCCTCGATACCCAGGCTGTGAATTAGGATCGCCTACAGTCGCATCTCACCGACTCTAGCTAGGTCCATAGCCGATACATACATATGGAATGAATCAATCCAATGAGGCCATGGGATGGGCGGCTCACCTGGGGTCGCAAGGAACAGAGGCGGGGGGTGCCAAGCACACTTCCATGTTGATGTTAAATGGTTTATCCTCATCGCCATTGTTGTTTGTAAAAGAGGGACAGTGGAGGCGTCGACTGTGCTGGATGGTGATTTTAATAAGGACAGTTGGTAGCACGTGTTGTATACAGAACATGCTATTATGCTAGCTAACTGGGAGTACAGGCTGGTGTGTTACTAGAGGCGGAGCACCAAAGAGGCCTTATTGTGGCACCTTATTGCGGTATGATGACGTGCACTTCCCATCACGTCATCCTTCCTGGCATCCTTCAGTCTCGGGAGACTATGGATCTGCGCCTTGAGTTGGAATAACGGGGTTACAGCAGCATTGCTTGTGGATGTGTAAGCCGATAAGCGAGTGACAGTCACGGTTGCAACAGTCACAGATGTAGGCGCTTGGTTATGGTGTCTTTTTCAATGCATCCTTTCGAGATGATCGTTTTTCGTCGGCAGACAGGCGAAGGTGCTCTTCTCCCCTTCTGAGTCCGTCTTTCAGCGCATGTCTCCACCGGTTTCGGTCGTCTGCAGTATCCTCCCAGTTGATCACGTCCATGCCCAGTGTTTTCATGTCTCTTTTGAGACATGAAAACACTGAAAGACTCTTTATGTCCCAAGACTTTTGGGAAAATACTGTGGACTGACAAAACCAAAGTTGAACTTTTTGGAAGGTGTGTGTCCCGTTACATCTGGCATAAAAGTAACACAGCATTTCAGAAAGCGAACATCACACCAACAGTAAAATATGGTGGTGGCAGTGTGATGGTCTGGGACTGTTTTGCTGCTTCAGGACCTGGAAGACTTGCTGTGGTAAATGGAACCATGAAATCTGCTGTCTACCAAAAAAATCCTGAAGGAGAATGTCCGGCCATCTGTTCGTGACCTCAAGCTGAAGCACACTTGGGTTCTGCAGTAGGACAATGATCCAAAACACCCCAGCAAGTCCATTTCTGAATGGCTTAAGAAAAACAAAATGAAGACTTTGGAATGGCCTAGTTAAAGTCCTGACCTAAATCCGATTAAGATGCTGTGGCATAACCTTTAAAAGGTGGCTCATGCTCGAAAACCCTCCAATGTGGCTGAATTACACCAATTCTACAAAGATGAGTGGGCCAAAATTCCTCCACAGTGCTGTAAAAGATTAATTGCCAGTTATTGCAAATGCTTGATTGCAGTTGTTGCTGCTAAGGGTGGCTCAACCAGTTATTCGGTTTAGGGGGCAATCACTTTTTCACACAGGGCCATGTAGGTTTGGATTTTTTTTACCTTAATAATAAACACCTTCATTTAAAAACTGCATTTTGTGTTTACTTGTGTTATCTTTGTCTAATATTTAAATTAGTTTGATGATCTGAAACATTAAGTATGACATACAAAAAAATGAGAAATCAGGAAAGGGGCAAACACTTTTTTCACACCACTGTAGTCTGGTCAGATGAGACCCAAATTGAACTTTTTGGATGCAACAACACACATCATGTTTAGAGGAGAAATGACACTGCACATCCCATCATGGTGTGGGGGTGTTTTTCAGTACATGGTACAGGCCGACTTCATATAATTCAGGGGTGTCCAATGATGTGCCATGGAGGGCCAAGACCCTGCAGGTTTTCTCTTGTACCCAGTCTCTTCAGCAGGTGTTTTCACTTATCAGCAATCAGTGGGAAGAAATTCAGGGAAATCTGCTGTTGAAGACACTGGTTGGAGGTAAAGCCTGTAGGGTCTTGGCCCTCCATGGCACATGACTGGACACTCCTGATATAACTGAAGGAAAGATGACTGGACAAATGTACAGCGACATCCTTGATAAGAAACTATTGCCATCTGCCAACATGCTGAAGATGAAATAAGGGTGGACATTTCAGCAAGAAATGATCTCAAATACACCGCCAAGGAAACTCAACTGGCTCCAGAGAAGGAAAATAAAGCTGCTAGAATGGCCCAGTCAGTCACCTGACCTGAATCCAATTCAAAATCTATGGAACGAACTGAAGATCAGAATTAATAGAAGACACCCACAGAACTTTCAAGATTTGAAGACGGGTTGTGTAGAAGAATGGGCTAAAATCACTTCTGAGCAATGTCTGCGCCTAGTTTCTCCATACAGGAGGCGTCTCTGACAGCTGGTTGTAACCCAGTGTTAAAAACGTGATTAAAATTGTGAATGTCAATACCGCTTTAAGAAGAAGGGGGGGACATTCATTTCACAATGGGAGTAGATAGTTTAACGTGAATTAAATTATAAATATTGATACCGCTTTTAGAAAAGAAAAACACCCATTTCACAATGGGAATACATAATTTGAATATGAATATTTAACCTCTTGCACTCTGGTGAACCGCGGGCGGACACGTCTCTGCGTCCTAGAGCGCACGAGGGTGCACGAGGGTGCACGAGGGCGCACGAGGGCGCACGAGGGTGCTGCGTCCTAGAGCGGACTGAAAAAAAAGCTGCATTTCCGTTCTTCCACTACAGACAGCCGCGAATAGAAAGTCAAAGGAGTGCTTTGATTGGTTTAGATGTGATTGACCTCGCATTCGACTAATAAGAGCCTTGAATTGGGTTTCTGAAACCTTGAAGAACCAATGACTGAAAACCTAGCAAGAAGGACCCGCCTACCAACGGCTGCGAATACAGCCAGCCAATTGAAGCACAGAAGTTCAAAAGCTGTTTTGTGTAAGGCTGGGTGACACACAGGCTTTCGCCAGTCTTTTTTTCTTACTACTGTTCTTATTTGTTTTGAAAAATCGTTTGCCAAAATCGCAATCATGGAAGTGCAAAACCGCAATAATGGAATTATGGTTTGACCGGGTCGCGTGACCAGAACCACGAGTCCGTAACAAGCGGACCAGCGTCATGTTCGTCTGACAATGAGGAAGAGAAGTTCGCCAGCTACACTGCTGTTGTGGACAGGTAAGTGTTATAAGCTAAATTATTCTTTATCCCTGAAAATTGTAATCCAAATGACTTTTGACCGATCAGTAAATTACAACTGTGCGTTATTGCAACATGACGGTCCGGTCCGGACGGCGCACGGACCGTGTCCAGTCCGTGCGCCGCGTCCGGACCCCCCCCGCGAATGCCCCCCCGCCGCTACTCTTCTGTAGCGGATTGCAGATATTATTGCAGATATTTTAGTACAACTGTGCGTAGTAGACCGCGGGGCCCGTCATGTGTTGATGGACGATGTCCGTCCTCTGTAGCGAGGGGGGGGGAGTTGTTATCTTCTACATTACAGATATTGTAGTATAATTTTTATTGCACTGTAGGTTATTTTTTCTTGTAAAAAAAAAGCCACACATTTTTTATGTGGCATGCTTCTTTGTGTGTGGGGGCTTGTTTGTTCATTCATTCATTCATGAATGAATAAATAACCCCCCCCACACACACACAGCCCTTCACCTTTTATTAGAGCCCAAGATGAAGCTTCTATATTGAATCATTCAAAAGTTACAGACGTTTTTCCAAACTGTGCCATTTGGCACAATTTGGCACAGTTCAAAAACGCCTGGGAACAACCTAAGAAAAAAGCTGTGTAATATATTCATTTTTTGTGGTATTGCTACAAAATTTTGACCTCAGCTGGATAACACTTGGTTCTACATTTCTGTTGCATTTTCCAGCCAGTATCTGACAGCTGTGTGTTATTTGCAAGCATTTGTTTCCAAAAAAACACCAAGGCGAAATTTATTTTCTTCAAGTTCAGTATGTTTAGATGACTGTTACTCAGTGGCAGGAGCACTTAGAGAGATTATGACTGTTTTGCCAAAAAATTCAAAGTGTTTTCTTTTAAATGAGACCAACCCCATGAAGATGCTGCAAAGGGTTGAAGAACAGCTTTTGATTTACTTTGGGTACGTTATTTTTTGGCGTTTTTAGGGAAATTGACCAGAGTGCAAGGTGTTAAATAAATATATATTCATAAATAGTAGGAACATTTTCTAGAAGGTTCTGATAAAGTTCCTAGTATTGTGTGTTGATATTTCGAGTAACCAATGGCTGTGCTGTTGGTGGGTCACGCCACCCAGTGGGTTAAGCGCTCTCTCCCTGGGTCTGGGATGACTTGCATTTTTGGCTCAGTCACGCCAGACGACGAAAGACACAGACCAGAGAGAGAGACTGTCCTTGGTGATATGGCGATGCTAGCGTGCTGGTAGCAGCCTTTGCCTGGATAAAACCCTTGAAATTGATTGGGATCCAAAGGTTGTCGACGCCGTTGAGCGCGGGAACTCCATTGAAGCACGAGCCACTTGGCATGGTCAGGTTCTTTTCTTTCTTTTTTTTTTCTTCCCTTTGGACTGGTTTGACCAGAATGTGGATCTCCAGATCTGGATGGCGAGCCGAAGCCCGAACCCTATGAACTGCTAAAGGTGACTCCACTAGTCACCTGGAAAGGACTAAAACAGGACTGAACACATTGTAAGTATAATTTGAGTTTATGGATTGTGTTTTTTATTGCACTATGTATTTGTTTATATATGTACATATTTTGAAATATATTTAGTTCCAAGTTCCATACACCGTGTGTGTGTGTGTGTGTGTGTGTGTCATCTGTTGTTGCACCTCCCAGGCTCCTACGAACCCAGAATCGGTCTGACCTGGCCCAATTATCCCTTTTCCCACAGGTAGTAAAGTTAAGGTAAATACATTGCCATAACACAACACTACCAAAAGGGTACTACACCTAAAGTAAGTAGGGTGAGTAGGTGTTAGTAAGGGTTACACACAAAAATCTGGCGAGTGGGACTTCCGGTCTGGACACCATGGTGATAGCAGCTTAACGCTGAAGCTCCCAGACCCGATCCAGGAAAATACCTTGAAAATCAGATTTAACGGATTTTTGGAAGAGTGAAAATCAAAAGACAAAGTAATCATGCCTAAAGGAAAACAGAAGAAATCGACATTTACCAGGCCAGGACACGCATCGGCCGGAGAATCTGATCCGGAGGATTTCCATTCAGAAGACGAGGAGCTGAATGAAGCTAGCAAAAAGGTTAGCTTAAAAATGGTACTTAAAGAATTAAGACAATTTCACCGAGAGTGTTGGGCCGAATTTCGTGACATCAAAGACGAAATAAAAAGGACAAACAGCAGAGTGGACCAGGCCGAGGACTGAATCTTAGAAGCAGAGGAAAGAATAAAAGGGCTGGAAGATACCGTGCTGGAACTACACAAAAGACAGTCAAGACTGGAGGCTAAGCTAACTGACCAAGAAGGAAGACTAAGAAGAGACAACATAAGAATTCATGGTCTGAAAGAAGGAGTCGAGGACGGTTTCACCACAATGGCGGCATGTGTGGAATCCTTATTGAGAGAAAAGTTGGATATTCCCTAAACCACCGACTTGAAGATAGAAAGGGCGCACCGTACATTAGCCCCTAGGCCGGCGGCGGAAGCGCCACCAAGATCGGTGGTGGTGAAGTTCTCCAACTCCAGAATAAAAGAAGAGGTTGTAAGACTGGCTTGGCAGAAAAAAGGATTTATGCACCAAGAGAGAAAAGTTTTCGTGGAACACGATTACGCCCCGGAGGTCCTTAAAAAGCATCGGGAATACAATGACGCTAAAAAGGTATTACGAGAGAAAAAACTGCGCTTTCAGACGCCATTTCCGGCGAAGCTGCGGGTTTTTTACGGCGATGAGACGTGTCTCTACAACTCGGCGGAAGAAGCAACCACGGATATGGCGAGAAGAGGGCTCCCGGTAACGGTGTATAAACCCGCAGCAGACCCGATCGAAAGAATCAAGGCTCAAACGTGGTGCACACAGAGACCCTCAAAATCCACGGGCCAGCAGTGGGAAACCCAGCGCCAGAGCTACAAGGAAAAACTGGCCGATTACAGGAGGGAATAACGATATTTTTAGTCAATCTGCACATCCAACCCCCCTCCTACAAGGTAACAAACATTAAAGGAGATGCAGAATCAGCAAGTGGTAAAATATTTCATGGAACAGACATAATATTAGAAACAAATAAGTCTTTAAAAAAAAACAAAAAAACCTTGTTAAAATAGAAATATGACAATGAACCACATGATCTCTCCACACTAACAAATACTGTATTAACGTGAATGTTTGCTGTGATGGTGGTGGGAGGTTGCGCACAATTTCATAGGGTATAGGCATAAAAAAAAAAAAAAAAGATTACAAGTTCGGATTGGGATCTGAAATTCACGTTAAAACCATGGGACAACTTACAGGGGTAAGAGAGGGCCCTCAGCACATAACGGAATCTGAGGAATTTCCCTCAGAGCCAACACACCATCAAGGCTCTTCTAAGGTCACTAAAAAGACCTCAGCTCAGGAAGATCTTTTGTCAGTTTTTTGTTTTAAAGTTTTATATACTGTAACGTTGGGGCCATGTTAAGTGGGGCAGGAATTTCCCAGCATGCTCTGCCAGTTGAAAACATTATGTGTGTGTAACCGTGATGTAAACAGAGGTCTGGGAGAATGACCTCCCCTCCTGCCTGTGCTCAGAATGTGTGAAAAATAAATCCGGTTGATCACAGCCATCTGCTCCATTTTCTTTGTGTGAACCCTGCATACGTCACACTGGTGTCAGAAGTGGGCATGGAGCAAATGGAAGCTAGGATCAGAATGGAGATCCAGCAGCTGGAGCAGGCCATTGCTCAGCTGATGATGGACGATGGGACCGAGACACCACCACCGGGAGCCCGGAGCCGGGACGAATGAAGCGGCGGACCTGATGGGGCCAGCGCACCCCGCCTCCTGTCTTTTTCAAGACAGAGCAGAGCAAACATTTCACCCTTCTCAGGACAGCACGGGCTGGCGACCCCATGGCGATCAAGGGTGGCGATCGATCAGGAAACGACCACCCCACCTGTTCGACAGCGGGCCAAGATTCCCCGTTTCAATGGCGAAGCCACATTAGATGACTACCTGACACAGGTCGAGCTGACTGCGGCGCTGAACGGCTGTTCGCCAGAGGAAACCGCCGTACAGGTCGTGCTGGCCTTGGAAAGGAAAGCCCTCTGCACGCTCTCTGATCTCCGGCCCGAGGAGCACCACAGCTGGCCAGCACTACAAGGGGTGCTCCAGAGACGATTTGGGAGAATAGCGGATGCTGAGCATGCCCAAGAACAACTGACCCGCCGCCGCCGGAACCACCAGGAAAAACTAGGAGCCTATGCTGCAGACATATGGCTGTTAACCCGGCGCAGCTACCCAGATTTCGCGCCGGAGGCAGTAGAGAAGCTCGCCCTCCGGAGTTTCATCCAAGGTCTCCGCCCGGCCCAGCTCCAGAGCCACATACGGCTCCACGCCGCGAGCGACTGGAGGACTGCAGTGGCAGAAGCAGAGCGGGCAGAGCCGCTAATAAATCGCACCGCTGAAGCAGCAACGCACAGCCGAAGAACCTACCAGGCTACGATGGAGAGCGAGGGGGAGGAGGAGGAATTATGGCAGACCACGGCGGCGCGTCCACGGAGAAGATGGCCTCGGCGGCGCGAGGAAGGGTGCTTCCGCTGCGGCGAGATGGGACACATCACGCGATACTGCCCCGCACCCACCCCACGACAAACCGGCCCCTCGCCGGCGTTAAACTAGAGCGAGGTGGCGTGAACGGGGACAGGCCACCTCCAGCAGATGTTTCCCCCGAGGAGCCGGCACCGCGCGTGGGCCGAGTTGGACACTCTCCAGGGATCTATCTACAGTGCAGCTTGGGGAAGACGTCGATCCGGGCCCTGATTGACACCGGCTCTACAATCTCTTTGGTTCGACCCGGTGTGCTGCCGGGCACAAGCAAGACGGCTCCGCGGGGGTGGGAGCCCACCGAGCGCTGCATCACCACAGCTACCGGTGAGCGCGCCCGACTGAAGGGGCGGAGAGTGCTGGTGGTGGGGGTGGCCGGTCAGAACATAAGACACCCGTTCTGGCTGGCTGACATCCAAGACCCCTGTATTATTGGACTAGACCTGCTCACAGCCTGGCGTGCCAAGATCGACACCGCCGGACCGTCCCTCCAGCTGGGAAACCGGACCATCACGCTCCACAGCAGAACCCAGGGAAGGGACACGGGGGCACGCATAATCGAGGGATCGCCAAGACAGACCGGACCAGGCAGGCCACCGCGAGGACTGGACACGATGACGTCACCAGCGCGGACAGAGGGAGCACGAGCACACACAGGGACAGCAAGGGGAGGGGTCAACGTGTCAGCAGAGACGCAGCAGGCGGTGGAGGAATTATTTCAGCGGAGCTGCAGCGGGCTGGACCCGGAACAGAGACGCCAGCTGCGGGAGCTATTGGACTATTACGTGGGTGTTTTCGCCGCGAAGGATGAGGAATGCGGCCGGACCGGGTTGGTGCAGCACGAGATCGACACCGGTGAGGCCAGGCCGATTCGACTCCACCCACGCCGGCTGCCCTTTTCAAGGCGGGCAGCGGCGGAACAAAAAGTGCGAGAAATGCTGGAGGCAGATGTTATTGAGCCCTCCAGCAGCCCCTGGGCGGCGCCTGTGGTGCTGGTCAAGAAGAAGGACGGGTCGTGGCGGTTCTGTGTGGATTACCGATGCCTGAACGACGCCACCAGGAAAGATTCCTACCCCCTGCCCCGCATCGATGACGCACTGGACCACATCGCCGGCTCCAGCTGGTTCAGCTCGCTGGATCTACGCAGCCGCTATTGGCAGGTAGAGCTGTCACCCGAGGCCCGCCAAAAAACAGCCTTCTCCATCGGGCAGGGACTGTACCAGTTTAAAGTGATGCCGTTTGGACTCTGCAACGCTCCGGCCACCTTTGAGCGCTTGATGGAGCGAGTGCTGGCTCACGTGCCCCGGAGTCGCTGCGTTGTTTACCTGGATGACCTGCTGGTGCATGCAGCTGATTTTGACAGCACCCTGTCAAATCTCCGAGAGGTGCTGGGAGCCATCCAGCAGGCGGGGCTACGGTTACACCCTAAGAAATGCCACCTGTTCCGGCGGGAGACCACCTTTTTGGGCCACGTCGTCAGCACAGCGGGGGTCGCCACCGACCCGGAAAAAGTGGCAACAGTGAGAGACTGGCCAGTGCCGTGGAACGTTGGAGAACTGAGGAGTTTTCTTGGATTGGCCTCCTATTATAGGAGGTTTGTGAAAGACTTCGTCACCATCGCCAGCCCGCTGCATCAGCTGACGCAGAAAGGACGCACGTTCCAGTGGAGTGACAGCTGTGCTGCTGCTTTCTCCCAGCTTCGCACAGCGCTCATCAGAGCCCCCGTCCTGCGGTACCCTGACCCGAACCGCCCTTTCATCGTGGACACGGACGCCAGCAACCAGGGCATCGGGGCGGTGCTATCCCAGGAGGGAGAACATGGAGAGCAGGCAGTCGCTTACTTCAGCCGCACTCTCAGCAGAGCCGAGAGAAATTACTGTGTGACTCACAGAGAGCTGCTGGCTGTCATTCAAGGACTGCGTCATTTCCGCCCGTATGTGTACGGGGGGAGGTTCCAGCTCAGGACAGACCACGCTTCCCTGACCTGGTTGTTAAACTTCAAAGAACCGGATGGACAGTTGGCGAGGTGGCTGGAGGCACTGCAGGATTATAATTTCCAGATTGTGCATCGGGCAGGCCGCCTCCATGCCAACGCTGATGCGCTGTCTCGGCGCCCCTGTGCGACAGAGGAGTGTCGTCACTGCCAACGGGCTGAAGATCGGGACCAAACCGCCCCACGGGCTGCCGCTCTCTGAGCCGCTGCGAGCAGGAATAACGCAGCGACGCACAGCCCCTCCTCAGATGATCAGGCAGTTCTCCCCAGCGATGACGTCACAGAGGTTCTTGGCACGCAGCAGCTGCAGAGCGAGCAGGACAGAGACCCGGTCATTTCGCGGGTTCGGCAGTGGCTGGACGCAAGACAGCGGCCCGCCTGGGAGGTTGTGTCACCGCTGGACCCAGAGACTAAGGCCCTGCACTCCCAGTGGGCCAACCTCCGCTGCCACGAGGGCGTGGTGTATCGACAGTGGCAGACTCCAGCTGAGCAGCGGCACGTCTGGCAACTGCTGGTTCCTCGTCGACTCCGGCCCAAGGTACTCCAGCTGGTTCATGGAGCGGTAGGAGCGGGCCACTTCGGAGTGACAAAGACGCTGCAGCGCCTTCGGGCCCGGTTCTACTGGCCCGGTTGTCATCAGGACGTGGAGCTCCACGTTCACCGCTGCGATACATGCACAGCTCAGAAGGGACCAACTCAGCGATCCCACGCTCCCCTGCAGCAGTACCGGGTGGGAGTACCGATGGAGCGAGTGGGAGTGGACATCCTGGGCCCTTTCCCGACCACGGACCGGGGGAACCGCTACGTGCTGGTCGCGATGGATTATTTCACTAAGTGGCCAGAGGCGTACGCGGTCCCGGATCAGAGCGCCGCTACGACGGCATCAAAGCTGGTGGATGAAATGTTCTGTCGGTTTGGCGCACCGGAGGAGCTGCACAGCGATCAGGGTCGGAACTTCGAGGCGGAGGTCTTCGGAGAGGTCTGCAAACGGCTGGGCATCCAGAAGACCCGAACCACCCCACTGCATCCACAGAGTGACGGCCTGGTCGAACAATTCAACCGGACCCTCACCACCCAGCTCGCTATCCTAGTGGACCAGCGACAGCGAGACTGGGACCTGCATCTGCCTTTTGTTTTGTGGGCGTACCGGATGGCAGCTCAGGAATCTACCCGGTGCACCCCATGCGGCGCTCATGTTTGGACGCGAGCTGCGCACACCGGTGGATTTGGTATTCGGTTGCCCCCCTGAGCCGGAGGTGGAGGGAAAACCCGGATTGGATTATTATTTTTGTTTGAAAGAACGTCTCCACACGGTGCACGAACTGGCTCGAGAGGCCCTGGCAGCGGCAGGGGGTCGGCAGAAGCGAGCGTACGACTCCCGCTGCCAGGGGAGGGACTTTGCACCGGGAGATCGAGTCTGGGTTTTCTGCCCTGAGAGGAAGAGAGGACGATCACCGAAGCTGGCGAGCCAGTGGTCGGGACCATGCGTGGTCCTGGAGAGACTGTCAGATGTGGTGTACAGGGTGAGGCTTAGAAAAAGGGACCGGGTTGTGGTCCTTCATCGTGACCGTCTCGCCCCGTATCGGCCATCTGCACCGCTGGTGGACGAACCGGAGCTTCCATCCCAGCCCGATACCCCGACCGAGACCCAGATGGACACTAGGGGGCCTGTACTTGTTGGCCGCCGGCGCCGAAGACCGCCCCGACACCTGGATGAGTTTGTATTGGACTTTTAAATTGGACTTTAATTTTTCTGGGGACAGAAACCAGTCCGGGGGGGGGGGCAGTGTAACGTTGGGGCCATGTTAAGTGGGGCAGGAATTTCCCAGCATGCTCTGCCAGTTGAAAACGTTATGTGTGTGTAACCGTGATGTAAACAGAGGTCTGGGAGAATGACCTCCCCTCCTGCCTGTGCTCAGAGTGTGTGAAAAATAAATCCCGTTGATCACAGCCATCTGCTCCATTTTCTTTGTGTGAACCCTGCATACGTCACAATACTATGTTCTTAATGTTTTTTATGTTCTTAATGTTCTTTCAGTTTCTGAGTAGCATAAAAGAGGGCCACCACACTGTTATACTAAATAAGACAACACTATGGAGAAACAGGGTGTAACCAAAATAATCTCATATAATGTAAGAGGGATCCTGAATCCAGTTAAAAGATCCAAGATTCTAGGCAAAATGAAAAAAGACAAAGCAGGAATAATATTTTTACAGGAAACCCACCTAACAGACGTGGAGCACACTAAACTCAATAGACAAGGGTTTAAAATGATCTCTTCATCTTCATATAAGTCAGGGAGGAGGAGGGGAACAGCGACATTGATCTCAACCAAAATTATATTTGAAAAAAAATCAGAACACAAAGATAAAGAAGGGAGATACAGTATGGTACTTGGGCGGCTAGAGGGAGAAGAGCTCACCCTGCTGAATGTATATGCACCTCCAGGGGCTTACTGGAAATTTTATAAAAATGTATTTGACCTAATGATAACTAAAGCCCAAGGTTTAGTGATATGTGGTGGAGACTTCAATCTAAGACTGAATCCATACTGGGATGCATCAGGTAATTCTCCACATCAAAATAACACTCAAAGTAGGAAAACTCGGATGCTACTAAAAGAAATGGGAATCTGTGACATGTGGAGGGAATTCAACTCCAGTGTAAAAGATTATACATTTTACTCAGCACCACATTCATCATACTCAAGGACTGACTATTTTTTTATGTTTAATAGAGACATTGGAAGAGTAAAAACATGTAAAATAGGACTGATGGATCTCTCTGACCACAGTCCGATCTATATGGACTTAAGTACCCAAAAATACACAAATAATACATTTTCTTGGAGGTTAAATTCAAATGTGCTGAAAGGACCACTGAAAGATGAATTGGAATCAGATATTCTCAGATATTTGGAAGAAAATGATAATGGAGAAGTATCCCCTTTAATACTGTGGGACGCATGCAAAGCTGTAATAAGGGGAAAGATTATCGCAAAACTGGCAATCCAAAAGAAACTGAGACAAGAAAAACTAATCACATTAGAGTCAGAACTTAAGAACCTAGAAAAAGAGCACAAAGACAACACTCATTCTAATGACTCGCTCAAAATTAAGGAAATTAAAAAACAAATAAATGAGATCTATACAATAGAAATCCAGAAGAAACTTACATTTCTGAAACAAAAATACTATGAAGCAGGCAGTAAATCGGCAAAATTACTAGCCTATAAATTGAGGAAACAACAAACAGAGAGAGCAATCTACAAAATCAGAGACCCAGTATCAAAGGAAATAAAATTTAGAATTCAGGAAATTCTTAAAAGCTTCGAGAACTACTACAAGAACTTTTACTCCCTCAAAAAACATAAAAACGCATCTGAAGCATTCCTAAACACATTAAACCTTCCCCCAACTTACTGAGTCACAAAATAAAACACTACTGTCAGAAATACAACCTAAAGAATTAGAAAAAGCAGTTATGAAACTTAAAGCTAACAAATCCCCAGGAGCAGATGGCTATACAGCAGAGTGGTACAAAACCTTTAAACAGCAACTATCTCCTCTCCTCCTGAAAACATTTAACTATGTCCTCCACACAGGGGAAATCCCCCCCTCCTGGAGAGAAGGGGTCATTGCAGTCATACCTAAACCTGAAAAGGATAAACTAGACTGCTCCAACTACAGACCAATCAGTGTGTTAAATCAGGACTATAAGCTTTTTACCACTATCCTTGCCAAAAGGTTAGAAAATATACTAACAGACTTAATTCATTTAGACCAAACAAGTTTTATAAGACAAAGACAGACACAAGACAACATTAGACGCACTTTACACATAATTCTTCATATAAAAAAATATAACTTAAATGCAGCCATGTTGGGATTAGATGCTGAAAAAGCATTTGATTCGGTTGACTGGTCTTTCCTATATAGAATCTTATCCAGTTTCAATTTTCATAACAACTTCATTAGAACTATCCAGGCATTATATAAAAAACCAACAGCTAAAATAAGGATTAACGGTAAATTATCATCATCTTTTGAACTGGAAAGAGGATGTCGTCAGGGCTGCCCCTTGTCTCCACTGCTCTTTGCAATCTTCATAGAACCTCTGAGCCAATGGATAAGACAGAATCAAAAAATTCAAGGTATTACACTTGGTCAGAAGGAACATAAATAGCACTCTTTGCTGATGACATTTTAATATACCTGGGGCAGCCGGACACCTCTTTTCCAGAACTAATCTCAGTTTTTTCAGAGTATGGAGATTTATCGGGGTACGAATTAAACATGCATAAAACCCAAGTTTTAACATTCAACTATGACCCAAATCAATATTTACTAAGCAAACTCAAAACTAACTGGGAGATGGAATCTATGAAATATCTGGGGGGTCAATATCCCGAAACAACTCAACAAAATTATAACACTAAACTATGATCCACTGATGGCAAAAATAAAATCTGATCTAGCAAGATGGAATATGATACCATTCTTGGGTACTGCACAAAGAATTGAAGCAGTCAAAATGAATATACTTCCACGTCTTCTTTACCTTTTCCAAACAATACCGGTAGAACCTCCCAAAAAAACATGGCAAGAACTGAACAGAAGGATCTCAAGATTCATATGGCAGGGCAAGAGACCTAGAATCAGATATAGAACCCTACAGCTAAACAAAGACAAAGGTGGGCTTGCGCTGCCAAATATCAGGGACTATTTTAAAGCCGCACAAATTAAAACTTTAGTAGAGATATGTAACCCAGTCTACACTGCACAATGGAAGGAGATGGAATGCCAAATAAGTGACATCCCCCTACAGGCGATAATAGGGAACAATGCCTTACCTAAACTTTTGAATAACACTAACCCGTGGATAGAGACCCCGCTAAAAATTTGGTTTAAGATAGTCAGAGAGAATCAAACTAAAGAACCCTATCGATTTCTGCAATGGATTGCCTATGATCAAGACTTTACTCCTAATAAAACAGACACTAGATTTAAAAAGTGGAAAGAGAACGGACTGATAAAATATTACGATTTTTTTAAAGGGCAAACTTTAAGAAGTTTTGAAGATTTGAAAAAACAAGGTCTAGTAAATCAAGACCTTTACAGGTTCTTTCAGCTTAGACACCACATAAACAAAATACTTAAAAAGGAGGATTTGGAAAGGGCCCAGTCAGGTGTTCTGAAGGTTTTCTTAATGGCATATAAAGGGATCCCAGGGATCAGATACATTTCTAAAATATACCAAGGTCTTCAAGACTTAAAAGGAGACAACACATCATATTGCAATGATGTGTTGCAATCCTGGAATTTCCCCATTGTGGGACTAATAAAGGCTTATCTTATCTTATCTTATCTTATCTTATCTTATATATAAAAGAGAGATGGGAAAAAGAGGGGAATTTCACTTTACAACTGGAAATATGGGAGAAGCTAAATAAACAACAATGGAAAAGTACCTCATCCCTGCAGTGGAGAGTGTTATGACTCGCCGCTCATCAGCGGCGCCAGCCGCGCGCACACCTGCTCCTCGTCAGCGGCGAGGTATTTAATCCACTCTGCCCTGGGCTTCGGCCTGAAGCTGTCTCTCTACTTCGGCCCCTTTGCTACTACGGATCTCAACCGACTAGTGAAGATATCTTGGGTAAGCTCCCCTTACCTCTCTCCTCTAGCCTTCCCCTGTGCACAGGTGGACATTCCCGGTGGCGGACTTCATCACCTCGCCGTTGGCTCTACGCTGCTGCCACAGGTACCGCAGGTCGCTGTCTCCCGGGCTTCGCCCTTGTCGATGCCAGCCACCTGTCATAACCAAGTAAGCCAGCTACCATCATTATTCCCTGTATTGGTGTGGTGCCCGTTACCCTTCTCCCTCTGCTCTCTCCCACAGGGTTGTCCGGCTGTACGGCCTCCTGCCCCCGTGCCTGACGCAGACGCCACCACCAATACATTCTTATTCCACAGACACGCAGCCATACACTTCCTTGTTGCTAATAAAGCTGTTAAATCTATCCTGAGCCTGCGTGTGTGTCTCCTGGGCTGTGCATTATGTCAGTATGGCTTCAGCAGAGCGGCTTGGCAGACAGCGGGCTCGCACGCCGTCTTTCCACCCTCGAGGCTTGGGTGGATTTAATAGCTCATCAGCAACAGGTGATATTAAATCAATTAATTATCATTACTAACCGATTAGACCGCTTGGACCCCCAGCAGCCGTTCCCCTCGGCTCGTCCGGGTGGCGTGGCTCCTGCGGCTCCGGTGGCCGTCCAGCCCGCTCCGGGTGCGCCAACACGGCTCACACCAATCCCCACTCCTGCTCGCTTCAGCGGTAAGCTGGGTGGAGCTCGGGGTTTTATTATGCAGTGTGAGTCCATGCTTCTTCGCGTTCCCGGAGATTTTCCCTCAGACCATAGCAGAATTGGCTATATAGGTAATCTCCTTGAGGGTCGTGCGCTTACCTGGGCTTACGCCATTATGGTGAAGCCCAGCTACGCCACCCTCACCTATGGCCAGTTCGTGCGACAATTTCTGGAAGTGTTCGATCATTCGCGTTTGGACAGTGTCCAGGTCGACCGCCTTCTCGGACTCCAACAGGGGAGCCGATCGGTGGCCGACTACGCGATCGACTTCCGGGTTACAGCGGAGGAAGTTGGCTGGGAAGAGCGCGCGCTCTGCGGCATCTTCCTCCGCAGCCTAAATTCTGGTCTGAGGGATGAGCTGGCTGGACGGGATACCCCGGAGACGCTGGCGGAGCTGATTTCTCTCACCATCAGTTTGGATAACAGGCTGCGCGAGCGTGCCTCCGAGCGGAAGCAGTCTTCTCGCTCGCGGGGCGCCTCTGCACGTCTGCCCCAAGCTCGCCACCTGGCGTTGCCGCCGCCGGAGGTCTCCGAGGAGTCGGAACCAATGGTGACGGGCCGGACAAAGCTCCCCCTGGCGGAGAAACAGCGCCGTCGTGACCTGGGCCTCTGCATGTATTGCGGAGGTAGCCAGCACACGGTGGAGCATTGTCCGGAGAAGCCAAACGAGGTGGTCCGCGAGTCACTGTCGGGGGCCTTGCAGACACTAATCGGTTAAATCCCCTCACACATTTGACGCTGCCCATCCGCTTCTGTCACAACCTCACTGGGCACCTCACACATGCACTGGTGGATTCAGGCGCGGAGGGTAGCTTTATTTCTTTAAAAGCTTTCTTTCTTTCTTTATTACTTTAAGCCTGGCAACCCGACTGGGCATCCATTGTCACTCCCTCGACGCTCCTCTCGCCCTGGTTAATCTCTCCCGAGTTTCCCTGGGAAAAGTAACTCACCAAACATCCCCCGTTCCCGTGATCATCTCTGGAAACCATCGGGAGGATATCTCCTTTTACGTCCTGCCCACCTCAGTAACTCCTGTCATCCTCGGTTATCCCTGGCTCCGCCTCCACAACCCCGCCTTGGACTGGAAGACTGGGAAGGTGTCAGCGTGGAGCACTTTCTGCATGGGTACCTGCCTCCAATCCGCGGCCTGCGCCCCGTCCTCGCCTCCCACAGCTCAGGACACCGCGCCCCCGGATCTCACCCTTGTGCCCTCAGAGTTCCACGACCTGGGTGCCGTTTTCAGTAAGTCCAAGGCGATGTCTCTGCCTCCTCACCGGCCCTACGACTGCGCCATTAACATCAGCCAGGGGGCGCCCTTACCCTCAGGACGCCTCTATAGTCTGTCAGCGCCGGAGAAGGAGGCAATGAACAGCTATCTGAAGGAGTCGCTCAGTGCTGGGATCATCCGACCATCCTCCTCTCCAGTAGGTGCAGGGTTCTTCTTCGTGGGAAAGAAGGACGGATCTCTTCGTCCTTGTATCGACTATCGAGCTCTCAACGATATCACGGAGAAGGACCGGTACACCCTGCCCCTTATGGACACTGCCTTCCACTCCCTCCAGGGGGCAACCTGGTTTACTAAGCTGGATCTTCGCAGCGCTTACCACCTCGTCCGGATCCGGGAGGGAGATGAGTGGAAAACCGCCTTCCGTACCCCAAACGGGCATTTTGAATATCTCGTGATGCCATTTGGGTTGACCAACGCTCCAGCCGTCTTTCAGCGCCTCATCAATGACGTCCTCCGGGACTTCATCGGCCTGTTTTTATTCGTCTACCTGGACGACATTCTCATCTTCTCCAGGTCCAGGGATGAACACCGGGTCCACGTGAGGCGGGTCCTGCAGAGACTGCTGGAGAACCGTCTGTACGTCAAGGCGGAAAAATGTGAATTCTACGCCAAAACGACTTCCTTCCTGGGGTTCATCATCTCCCATGACCAGGTGCTTCCGGACCCAGCGAAGATCAAAGCAGTGGTGGATTGGCCCACACCAACCTCTCGGAAACAGGTTCAGCAATTCATCGGGTTCGCCAATTTCTACCACCGCTTTGTCCCGAACTTTGGAGCCATCGTCGGGCCCCTGACCCGCCTCACCTCTCATAAGACCCCGTTCCGGTGGACTGAAGAGGCCGCTTCGGCCTTCCAGGCGCTGAAGACGGAGTTCTCCTCCTCCCGGGTCCTCAGCCAGGTCGATCCCGCACTGCAGTGCATTGTGGAGGTGGACGCTTCGGACACGGGGGTGGGGGCGGTGTTGTCCCAGCGGTCCCCAGCCAATGGAGTCAAGCGACCCTGCGCCTTCTTCTCTCGGCGCCTGTCCCCGGCGGAAAGAAACTATGACGTGGGGGACAGAGAGCTTCTTGCCATCAAGCTTGCCCTTCAAGAATGGCGTCACTGGCTGGAGGGGGCAGCCTTGCCTTTTGTGGTCCTCACCGACCACAAGAACCTGGAGTACCTGAGATCTGCCAAGCGTCTGAACGCCCGCCAGGCGCGTTGGTCCCTGTTCTTTGCAAGGTTTAAGTTCAGCATCACATATAGGCCTGGCTCCAAGAACGGCCTGCCCGACGCCCTCTCCAGGCAATTTGCCCCGGAGGCAGCAGAAGACGTTGCTCACACCATCTTGCCCAGGTTGTGCGTCGTGGGGGCTGTTACATGGGACATAGAAGACAAGATCCGGAGGGCGCAGGAGTCGGAACCGGACCCTGGCGGCGGACCGGAGGGGAGGCTCTTCGTGCCATCTGCCGTCCGGGGGGACGTTATACACTGGCTCCATACCTCCAAGCTCACCTGCCATCCTGGAGCTTCGCGGATGATTGACCTTCTCCAGCGATCCTTTTGGTGGCCAGGCCTGCGGAAGGACGCCGTCCGTTACGCCCGGGCCTGCCCCGTCTGTGCTACCAATAAGTCAGGTAACGCTCCCCCTGCGGGTCTGCTCCAGCCCCTGCCCGTCCCTGGCAGGCCCTGGTCGCACATCGCTCTGGACTTCGTCACCGGGCTCCCTGTCTCCAACAACTTTGACACAGTTCTGACCATTGTTGACCGTTTTTCCAAGGCCGCCCACTTCGTGCCCCTACGTGGACTTCCCTCAGCCTTGGAGACGGCGGACCTCCTCATCCAGCACGTGGTCAGACTGCATGGAATCCCGGTCGACGTGGTCTCCGACCGCGGCCCCCAGTTTTCTTCGGACGTCTGGAGGTCATTTTGCAACGCCCTGGGAGCCAAGGTAAGCCTCTCCTCCGGCCATCACCCCCAGTCTAACGGGCAGTGTGAGCGGACTAACCAGGAGCTGGAGGCTACGCTCCGCTGCGTTACTTCATCCAAACCCACGTCCTGGAGTTCTCACCTCGCCTGGGTGGAGTACGCCCACAACACCTCTCGCTCTACGGCCATCGGGATGTCGCCCTTTAAAGCATCCTTGGGCTATGATCCACCCCTGTTCCCCGCGCAGGAGGGCGAGTTGGCTGTCCCCTCTGTCCAGGCACATCTGAGGCGGTGCCGCTCCCTTTGGTCCACGGCGCGTAATGCGCTTTTACGCACGGCGGAGCGCAATAAGTCTACGGCGGACCGACATAGGAGACCTGCACCTGCCTACCAGGTGGGACAGCAAGTTTGGGTATCCACACAGGACGTTAACCTAAAGGGTGAGAGGAGAAAGCTGGCCCAACGGTTCATCGGCCCTTATCCCATAACCAGAATCATCAACCCGGTGGCTGTGCGTGTGGCTATTCCCTCCTCCCTCCGCATCCATCCCACCTTCCACGTCTCCAAAATCAAACCGGTGGTCTCTGACCCCCTCTGCCCTCCACCTGCGGCGCACCCCGCTCCCCGGATGATTGGTGGCCATCCGGCCTGGACCGTCGCTGACATCTTGGGCGCCCGACGCCGGGGTTGCGGATTGCAGTACCTGGTGGATTGGGAGGGCTATGGACCCGAGTGGAGACAGTGGGTGCCTTCCTCGCTGGTGTTGGACCGGTCACTCATTTCTGAGTTTCATCGAGCGCACCCGGAAAAACCATCGCCAGGAGGCGCTGCTAGAGGGGGGAGTACTGTTATGACTCGCCGCTCATCAGCGGCGCCAGCCACGCGCACACCTGCTCCTCGTCAGCGGCGAGGTATTTAATCCACTCTGCCCTGGGCTTCGGCCTGAAGCCGTCTCTCTACTTCGGCCCCTTTGCTACTACGGATCTCAACCGACTAGTGAAGATATCTTGGGTAAGCTCCCCTTACCTCTCTCCTCTAGCCTTCCCCTGTGCACAGGTGGACATTCCCGGCGGCGGACTTCATCACCTCGCCGTTGGCTCTACGCTGCTGCCACAGGTACCGCAGGTCGCTGTCTCCTGGGCTTCGCCCTTGTCGATGCCAGCCACCTGTCATAACCAAGTAAGCCAGCTACCATCATTATTCCCTGTATTGGTGTGGTGCCCGTTACCCTTCTCCCTCTGCTCTCTCCCACAGGGTTGTCCGGCTGTACGGCCTCCTGCCCCCGTGCCTGACGCAGACGCCACCACCAATACATTCTTATTCCACAGACACGCAGCCATACACTTCCTTGTTGCTAATAAAGCTGTTAAATCTATCCTGAGCCTGCGTGTGTGTCTCCTGGGCCGTGTATTATGTCAGAGAGAATTTGGATGGAAAAATTTGGTAAGATTTTTCAGAACACCTGCACAAAACAAATTTACTTGTAAGGGGTTGAATTGTTGGCGCCTGTGTGGTGAAGAGACTGTAAATCATTTTCATGTGTTTTGGTCTTGCCCAGTTATCCACCAATATTGGACCAATGTACAGACAATATTGGGGAAAATATTCAAAGTAACAGTTCCCTTTTCTTTTGTAACTTTGTATTTGGGTTTACTACCAGAATAACTGGAAAGACGAGGGGAAAAATACTTATTCACTGTTTTAATATTGGCAAGTAAAAAAGCTCTGACAAAAAAATGGATGTTGAAAGACTGTCCTACACCTGAGGATTGGATTAACGTGATTCAAGACATTTATTCGATGGAAAAGTTGACATTTGCACTGAGACAGGACATGGATGGGTTCTTGAACTTTTGGCAACCCTGGAACGCATATGTGTCTTCCATCAGATCTAATCTTTGACAAATACCATTTCAATAATGGCACCTCTCTTTGCTCCAATGCTACTCAGATTCTCTTTTATTTTTCTGTTCTTTTGTTTTTTTTTCTGTTTGTTTTGTTTTGTTTTTTCTTTGTTTTTTGTTCTTCTTTTAATTTCTCTTTTTCTTTCACTTAAAAAAGGGTGTTGTAATAATTTTTTTCCAATGTTGTCAAAAAACAAAAATAAAGGGGGAATATGTGATGAAAATGTAAACAATGCAATGCTGTAATGACATGTATACCCTTTACAAAAACTTAAATAAAAAAAAATTGTTCTATGTAATGGTTTATTTTTTTTCTGCAGATCTGGACAATGATCCAATTTTATTTTTTAAATGTTTTTGTTGGAAGAAAAGTTTTAAGGTTTTGGTGATAGATGGATTCAAAAAAGAAAATTCCCTGGGTATTTTACAAACATTTTTAATCCACAATAATTCACACTTTCTATCAGTATGCTGTTAATATTGTTTAAACAGATTACTTTTAATAGGAGACAATTGTTTCCTTCACATTTTCCACACTTACAAAGCAAGTAGGATAAACAGTCTGAATTCAAAAGAATATTGAGGAACTTAGCAGACACAGAACATTTGTATGACTCGTCCTAACTCTAATATTTATATACACAGTTAAATTATATGACGGCAGCGGGTGTACATACCGATTGCATTACAAGTGGTTCCCCACTCTTGACATGATTTGAACAGAAATTATTGGACACAGCAGAAAGCCATTTTGGTAATGCACGAACACATCCAGCTTCGAGTCAGAGGCAACATGAATGGCCAGGGTGCGCTCGATTCTATCACCAGTATACACCTCAATATGGGTTATATGAGTGGATTAAAGAAATAAATGTGAATACACTCAAATGTAAATATAGTTTTGGTGTCGCAGCACCCAGCGGTATCCTGCACTTCCTTCTCCTCATCAGTCCACAGTGCATGTATTGTGGAGATACACCCGTGTGGCTGCCGACTGTGTCAGGTGTGCTTGATTTTTCTCCTGATGTACACCTTCACTGGTAAAGATTGATTAAAATTGTCACCTTTGACATCTTTTACGGTCAAGCGGTCAGTGAAACCATGTCAAGGTCACTCTTCAGGTATTGTAGCATCGCCATGCAAGAGATGAGAGCCCACGGTCAAGTGGCTTCTGAGTTTGCAAGGGGGCAAAGTTTGACATATACATGCATACCCACACCACAGAATCTCTTTTTTAATATATAGACTTTTATATATACAGTGGTGTGAAAAAGTGTTTGCTCCCTTCGTGATTTCTCATTTTTTTGTATGTTTGTCACGCTTAAATGTTTCAGATCATCAAACAAATTTAAATATTAGACAAAGATAACACAAGTAAACACAAAATGCAGTTTTAAAATGAAGGTGTTTATTATTAAGGGTAAAAAAAATCCAAACCTACATGGCCCTGTGTGAAAAAGTGATTGCACCCCCTTTAAAAACATAAATTAACTGTGGTTCATCACATCTTTGGAAAGCTGAGTTCAATTTCTCTAGCCACACCCAGGCCTGATTACTGCCACACCTGCTCTCAATCAAGAAATCATTTAAATAGGACCTGCCTGACAAAGTGAAGTAGACCAAAAGATCCTCAAAAGCTAGACATCATGCTGCGATCCAAAGAAATTCAGGAACAAATGAGAAACAAAGTAATTGAGATCTATTGGTCTGGAAAAGGTATTAAAGCCATTTCTAAAGCTTTGGGACTCCAGCAAACCACAGTGAGAGCCATTATCCACAAATAGCAAAAACATGGAACAGTGGTGAACCTTCCCAGGAGTGGCCAGCCGACCAAAATTACCCCAAGAGCGCAGCAACGACTCATCCAAGAGGGTCACAAAAGACCCCACAACAACATCCAAAGAACTGCAGGCCTCACTTGCCTCAGTTATGGTCAGTGTTCATGACTCCACCACAAGAAATGTCACGTGCTGAGTCCGTTGTTCTGCCGGACTCAACCTCGTGGCTCCTTCTTTGTATGTACATGTAATGTCGGGGCCATTTTAAGGGAGCCAGGGATTTCCCAGCATGCTTTGCCAGTTTGAAACGTTACTGTGTGTGTTAAATGTGTTACTTCTGAGTTATACTGCTGTGTCATTATAACTGCATTATAATGACCCAGCAGTGTTTAGCAGGATTAGGGCAAGATGTATCATGTGTGTGTAACCATGATTGAAACGGAGGTCTGGGGGAATGACCTCCACTCCTCTGGGTGCTTAGAAGCAGGTTGGGGGTCGGGGTGTGTGAAAATAAATCAGGTTGATCACAGCCATTTGCTCCATTGTCTTTGTGTGAACCCTGCAAACGTCACACTGGTGTCAGGAGTGGGATATGGAGCAAGATGAGGATCCAGGCGGAGGTACAGCGGCCGGAGCGATTCATCGCTCAGCCGGGAACGGAGTATAGAGCTGAGACGCCGGCCCCCGGAGAGCTTCGCTGCGATGGACGGAGCAGAGCAAACCAGCCCCGTTTCCTGCCCTTTTCAGGGCAGGACGGGCTGGCGATTCCAGAGCAATTAGGAGCGGCAATCTACCGAGAGATGACAGTCTCATTCATCCAGCAGCGGGCCAAGATTCCCCGCTACAACGGCGAGAACCTGTTGGATGACCGCCTGGCCCAGGTCGAGTTGGCTGCCGCGCTGATCATCAGAGGAAACCACCGTGCTGAGAGCGAGTGGAGGAGGAGCTACGGCAGATTACAGCAGCGCGTGCACGAAGGAAACAGCCGTGGCGACGCGAGGAAGGACGGCTTCCGCTGCACAGAGCCAGGGTACATGGCATGGTACTGCCCCGCACACAGCGCACGACAAACTGACCCCTTGCCGACGTTAAATTAGAGCGAGGTGGCATGGACGGGGAAAAAGCCGCCTCCTGCAGATGCTTCCCCCGGCAGATGACGTCACAGAGGCCTTTGGAGCGCAGCAGCAGTGGAGCGAGCAGGACAGATCCGGTCTTTTCTCGGGATCGGCAGGGGCTGGACGCCTGGACGCGGGCCAGCGGCCGACTGGGAGGTCCTGGCAGCGGTAGGAGTCATGGGACTCCCGCTGCCAGAGGAGGAACTGTGCGTGTCCTACCGCTACCCGATGCTTTTCCTTTCGGTGACGTCATGGAGGCCCTCGGCGCAGGAGCGACGCAGCGGAGCGAGCAGGACGAAGATGCGGCCACTTTCCAGGCGTGGCAAGGGCTGGACGCATGGACGCGGGCCAGCGGCCGCCTGGGAGATCTGGCAGCGGTGGGAGTCGGCCGGAGCGGGCCTGGGACTCCCGCTGCCAGGGAAGGGACTGTGCGTGGTCCTACAGGGGCTGTCAGATGTGTCCATCCGCCCGCTGATGG
Source organism: Pholidichthys leucotaenia (assembly GCA_020510985.1). Taxonomy (NCBI): domain Eukaryota; kingdom Metazoa; phylum Chordata; class Actinopteri; order Cichliformes; family Pholidichthyidae; genus Pholidichthys; species Pholidichthys leucotaenia. The sequence continues at coordinate 359,222,334 of CM035837.1, read as the reverse complement.
CCAAACCGGAACCCTACCCCAACCAGATACTCTGACCGAGACTCAGATGGCCCGTGCATGCCGCCCTGGCACCGGGCTGACTCGCGTTGGATTTCTGAAAGTGGACTTTGAATTTTCTGGGAACAGAAACCAGTCCGGGGGGGGCAGTGTAACGTCGGGGCCATTTTAAGGGAGCCAGGGATTTCCCAGCATGCTTTGCCAGTTTGAAACGTTACTGTGTGTGTTAAATGTGTTACTTCTGAGTTATACTGCTGTGTCATTATAACTGCATTATAATGACCCAGCAGTGTTTAGCAGGATTAGGGCAAGATGTATCATGTGTGTGTAACCATGATTGAAACGGAGGTCTGGGGGAATGACCTCCACTCCTCTGGGTGCTTAGAAGCAGGTTGGGGGTCGGGGTGTGTGAAAATAAATCAGGTTGATCACAGCCATTTGCTCCATTGTCTTTGTGTGAACCCTGCAAATGTCACATACATTTATTTATCTGTTCTATTATTGGTATCCTTTTTGGTTTTTCATCGCCTTTTAGTTGTCTGTTGATGTTTCAGTTTGCCTTGATTATTTCATTTGTAATCTTTATCTAGTTTGTATTTGGGTTTGTTTACATTTCTGTCTCTGGGTTGACAGGTGGCTTTTCCGGGTCTGTTTGGTGCCGCCTGTCAAACCGCCAGCTGGCCCTCCCTCACCTGTCATCTCTGTCTGCTGCTTTCCCTCATGATTACTATCAGCTGTCTCCCATTATTAGTTGCTGCCTTTTCCTTCCCCGCTCATGTGTGCTCACACCTGTTATGTATCTAGTATTTGGTTTGATCCCTATTTTAGGAAGATTGTTTTTCATTTTCATTGTTGCTATCTCGTCTCTGAAAGAGTGTTCACCCTTGTCTCTGCAAGAGCCCAATCTCGTTCTGGCGTGCCGTCTTTGTAAGTTTTCTCCTCATTGTTATTTCACAGTTTGTTCACTTTGCACGTTGTTTCTGTTTTGCCAAATAAACGCACATACTCACAGTCCAGTGACTGGGTTGTTTTTTTCGCGCCGCGAAGAGGCACACAAATGACAGTAGACAGCGACCAGGTTTCAACCCAGCTGCTGTGAGTTTTGTACATTTTTTCACCTTTTTGTTTTTCACCCACCTGTTTTTGGAGTGCCATGTCCCGTCTGGATGAAATGGAGCGGCGAGCAGTGAGCCTCCTGGAGGGCATTCTCTCACAGACCCTGGCCTCTCTTTCTTCCAAGACAGTCTGGGAAGGTCAAGACAGCGCAGCGCACGTAATGGAGGCTTTCCCCAGCTTATGGCACCATCCGGAGGCAATGGACATACTTCTCTCCATTTACTCCTTGCCAAACACGGATGAAGAGCTGGAGAAAGAAGCGCCAACGCCTGCACCATCTCCCACGAAGAGTAAGCACCTGCGCCGAAGGAAGCCGGCAGCCTCCTGCAGCTTCCCCGCAGCAGCTCCACCTCCTCCTCTAGAATCCTGGCCCGCTCCGTCAGCTGAGGAGATGGAGGAGCATAGACAGGTTTTATGGGCCAAGACTGACCTCCTCCTGGAGGTGAAGCCGTGGCTCCTCCCAGACTTGATCCATGAAGTGGAGGAGCTTATTCCAAGTGAACCAGAGTTGGAGCCGGTGACCGAGCGCGCTCTGACTTCGAAGCCTCTCCTCCCTGATGAGCCAACATCTCCCTCTCCTACTCATTGCCGCCGAACCTGGAAATCTCAACAGATGGATTCCACCACCGCTCACCCACCAACCCCTCCTTCACGGGGGGGGGGGGGGGGGGGGGGGGGTTCGCAGCTGAACTCCTTCAAGCTCCCGGGGAGACGGAGCATGACCTCAGGACAGCAGCTGATGTCATCACTCCCCAGGAATTCAGGTAAGTTCTTATTCATTCACCCTCTCTCTCCCCTGAAATTACTTGCTTGATTCCTGACAAGGAGACTCAGATTTTACAGTTCTATGAGTCTCCATTATCAGCTGCCGTTACTGCCTCTCCACTTGTTTCTCCTGTCTCTCCAAAATCTCCACTGGTCCCGGGAGGAGATGACCGGACGGTGAAGGAGCCCAAGGTCCTAGGGAGGTCTACTCCGCAGGAACAGTACCATCCTGTCTGGGTCTGCCTGAGGAAACCATCCCCCTCATCGGCAGCTATCCCTCATACGTCGAGTCCGACGATTCCTTCTGCGGCCGAGAGGTCTTCCAGGGCTTCCCCAGGTACGTCCACTCCCGTGCACACCGAAGCGGCTCCTCCACATTCCATTGAAGGGCCCAGGCTCACCGTAGACATGAAGAGGGGTGGTACACCTCCAGCTGCAGCGGGCAACATCACACACTAGGAGGGCAGGCAAGTGACTTTTATTTCTCCTTTTTGTAATAATAACTTGTCTTGCCTGATTCCTGGTAGAGTGACTCAGGGGTCGCAGTCACCTGAGCTCTCTTCACCCGCTACAACCTATACTTCGCCAATTGTTCTCTCTGTATCTCCTCTACTTTCTTCTGAGTGTCTGCCAGCCCCTGAGCGAAGCTGCCAGACAAAGGAGGAACCTGTGGTCCTGGAAGACCTTAATCCTGGGCCAGCGCAGAGCCGACCCCCAGCAGCCACACTAGAGGAGCCATCAGCGTGTGTTAACTCGCCTGGGGGCACCATGACTGCTATCGCCATCATGCCTGCTGTGGAGTCCGCCGCAGCAGAGTCACCAGCCGAGTTGGACCTCCTGGGGGCTAAGCCCGAAACTTCGCTTTCGTCCGGATCATCGGAGTCCTGGACGGCAGCGAAGCTTGAGCTCAGGCAAGTGTTCTCTTTTGTCTTCCTTCTCTCTGTTTTGGAGCAATCTTGCCTGGCTCTTGGTGAGGAGAACCAGGTGCAGCCATCTGCTGCACCTGAGTTTGCCTTGCTGGGCTCCGCCGCTGCTGGTGACCCTGAATTCCCTTCTCTCTGTGCTGTCTCTGAGCTCTCTCTCAGGGTTGTCAGAGAGGATCCAACACCACCTGAGGCCTCCAATGATCCAAGTTCGCCACTGGGGATCAGTTCAGGTCCTGCTCCTCCTGTTGAGGTCATCACAGGCATTCCGTCCCAGCCCAGGACCTCTGTGGGTGCAGCCACGGCCCAGCCGGGGTCCACTGTGGGTGCAGCCATGGCCCAGCTGGGGTCCACCATGGGTGCTGCAGAGCTCCAGCTGGGGGCCACCGCGGGTGCAGCTAAGCTCCAGCCCGGAGCCACCACAGGTGCTACTTCTCCCCAGTCCGAGGTCACCAAGAGCGTGGTGGCCTCCTCTTCTCTTCAACCTGATTATGTTGTGGTTCCTTCCTCCTTGCTGCCGGACGCCATCGTGGTTCCATCCTCCTCGCTGCCGGACGCCGTCATGGTTCCCTCCTCCTCGCTGCCAGACGATGTCAGGGCTTCCCCTCCTCAGCTCTCCTCTCCAGTGGTGGGTCTCCCTGTAGGGGAGCTGCCTCCCGGGCTGCCTCGCCTATGCTGGTGGCTGAAAGACTCAGGCTGGCCGTCCAATAAACTGTGCCGTAGGGTTGGGTGGCCAGTTTTTCCTGGCAGGCCACCTGACCCATTCCACTGGGCTGTCCAGCTGGTCTGGGACTTTGGTAGGCCACCCAACTGGGTGCACCATACCATCCACTGGGTCTGGGACTGTGGGCGGCCTCCCGAGCCTTCTTGCTGCTGGACTTGGGGAGGCTAATTGTGTGGTTTTTGTTTTTTTTTCCTGTGTGGGCCCTGAGCAGGGGTGCTTTTGTTCCCTCCTGGCCTGTTCCCCCCACCACCCACCCTGGGTAGTTTGTGGTAGTTCCTTCTGGGGGGGGGGCAGGTTTTTTCCTTTTTCTTTTGATGTTTCGTTGGGTGTCTGGTTTCCACCCCTTGAGGAGGGGCTCACGTGCTAAGTTCGTTGTTCTGCTGGACTCAGCCTCGTGGCTCCTTCTTTGTATGTACATTTATTTATCTGTTCTATTATTGTTATCCTTTTTGGTTTTTCGCCGCCTTTTAGTTGTCTGTTGATGTTTCAGTTCGCCGTGATTGTTTCATTTGTAATCTTTGTCTAGTTTGTATTTGGGTTTGTTTACATTTCTGTCTCCGGGTTGACAGATGGCTTTTCCGGGTCTGTTCAGCACCACCTGTCAAACCTCCAGCTGCCCCTCCCTCACCTGTCGTCTCCGTCTGCAGCTTTCCCTCATGATTACTATCAGCTGTCTCCCATTATTAGTTGTTGCCTTCTCCTTCCCTGCTAATGTGCACTCACACCTGTTATGTATCTAGTAATTGATTTGATCCCTATTTTAGGAAGCTTGTCTTTCATTTTCATTGTCACTGTCTCGTCTCTGAAAGAGTGTTCACCCTCATCTCTGCCAGAGCCCAATCTTGCTCTGACGTGTCGTCTTTGTAAGTTTTCTCCTCGTTGTTATTTCACAGTTTGTTCACTTTGCATTTTGTTTCAGTTTTACCAAATAAACGCACATACTCACAGTCCAGCAATTGGGTTGTTTTTTTCCCTCCATGCACCGCGTAGAGGCGCACACATGACAAGAAAGAGACTGGGCAAAAATGGCCTGCATGACGAAAACTACTGCTGAGCAAAAAGAACACAAAGGCTCATCTTAATTTTGCCAGAAAACATCTTGATGATCCCCAAGACTTTCAGGAAAATACTCAGTAGACTGACGAGACAAAAGTTGAACTTTTTGGAAGGTGTGTGTGTGTCCCATTACATCCAGCGTAAAAGTAACACAGCATTTCAGAAAGCGAGCATCATACCAACATTAAAATATGGTGGTAGTAGTGTGATGGTCTGGGGCTGTTTTGCTGCTTCAGTACCTGGAAGACTTGTGGTAAATGGAACCATGAATTCTGCTGTCTACCAAAAAATCCTGAAAGAGAATGTCTGGCCATCTGTTTGTGACCTCAAGCTGAAGCACACTTGGGTTCTGCAGCAGGACAATGATCCAAAACACAGCAAAAAGTCCACCTCTGAATGGCTTAAGAAAAACAAAATGAAGATGTTGGAATGGCCTAGTCAAAGTGCTGACCTGAATCCGATTAAGATGCTGTGGCATGACCTTAACCCTTTAAGGTTCTGCGCAACCATTTGGTCGACCACACTTTGAGTCACAATATCTCATTGAATAATGCATTGAGCTTAACTCAACCTGAATGAGCCATCTCTGCCACTTGGTTTAGTTGCACTATGCTAAAAAAATCCTCTAGATGGCACTACGTGTTTGAGCAGTCCCTAACCCTAACCCATGAGCAAATTCTACTCATTTGTTGAAGAAAATTAGCAATTTATTTGACTTGTTCTCAATGTTTTTTGTATGCATTTAAAGGTATATAATACTTTTACTATGAACAGACCTCTCAACCATTTGGTAGAGGCCTATATCTAAAAAACTGTGGGGTCTGATTTTGGAAAAACAGTTGATTGTTGTTATTGCTATCCTAAGTGAGTAAAAAATGCAAAGAAAATTTTTTTCCATTGCTTTTTTCTTGGTGCGGACCTTAAAGGGTTAAAAAGGCGGTTCATGCTCAAAAACCCTCCAATGTGGCTGAATTACATCAATTCTGCAAAGATGAGTGGGCCAAAATTCCTCCACAGTGCTGTAAAAGACACATTGCCAGTTATTGCAAATGCTTGATTGCAGTTGTTGCTGCTAAGGGTGGCCCAACCAGTTATTCGGTTTAGGGGGCAATTGTGGAGAGTGCAAATAAACGGAGGCAGACTTATGCAGCAGACGACTTTATTCACTCTCACATCAGTCATACACAGAAAAAGCACATCTCAATACACCAGGGTCTCTCCTTTTATATCCTCCACCTCTCACACATCTGCATGACATCTCGCATCACGATACATTCAACCCTTCTCCCCCCACTACTTCTTCCTGCTACCTCACCATAATCTCTCTCATCTCCATACCTATTGTCCTTCTCTGTTTACCCTCTGCATCCAGTCTGAGATGATTAACCCAGCTTCTACACAATCACTTTTTCACACAGGGCCATGTAGGTTTGGATTTTTTTTCCCCTTAACAATAAACACTGTGGTTGCGGCGGCATGAAATAAAGCGGCGTTGTTGGAGGTTTTAAGTAGAGTTTATTATATCATACCACCGTCACAGGATCCCCTCTCCAGCCCAAGTGTGTGCAGGCCGGAGCGGGATCCTCTGGCTCTCAGAGAAGGAGAGGAGAGGCGGACACGTGTGTGTCCTACAGCAGAGGTTGAGAGAGAGAGCATGGATTTCAGTCAGCTTAAATACCAGTTACAAACAATGCATGAAAGGCATTCACAGCAGGGAGTATGGCATTTGCATTTGAGAGGCATACATCACAATAGGCAGATTTGCTAGACTGTGCTCTAGGTGCAGAACAAAGGGGTGAACAGGCACATCTACATATTGATCTGAGTCTCTAGGTCACAGTAAGGACAGGACGCATGAACACAATACATGAAAGGTGACATTATCACAGTAGTGTAGCGGAAAAAACCAGGAGTAGCGAGTTGTCTGTCCTTAGTCTGTTTGTGGGGGTTTTCCCAAACCGCCACATGGTCTATATTAACCATATATTCCATAATCTACATATGTTGAAGCATGTGGAAATGTTTGGTGATTACATATGTAAAGAACTTCACACCTCTGAAAGGACAAAGGACTCTCACCCGCCGAGTGAAGAACAAAGACGTTCCCGGACGCGGCGGAGGAGACCGGAGGAGCCACCCTCACCCCCCAAGGCGAGGAGAGGAAATACCAGGACAATGGGGGGATTAAGATAATGAGGGATGTCAGCCTTTGTTATGCATGTCTTTTGTTGTGTGCATGTATATAATCAGTGAGTGGGAGAGATTCTGCCTCTTTTCCCTTCTGCCACTCTCTGCACCAGATGAGACTTGTTAGAAGAGCTGAATATTAAAGCTTTGCTTATAAACCAAATCGCCTCTTCATTTCCAAGCTCTTCTACACTGGTGACTTTGACGCGAGTATGGACCTGAGGCGTTCCCCCGCAATCGACTCATCCGCGGTGACCGAGGCAGACGCCAGCCGCCACGCAGACGAGGGAGCAGATGGACAACTGTTCCCCCCGGCAGAAGAGATTGAGAGGGCTCAACCGAGCACCAGCACCGCCGCGAGAGCCGAGGCAAGGCACTCTCACTCGGCGGGCACAACAGTGATGGTGTGCACGAATGCCGTTGCTGTCCAGCTGCCAGACTTCTGGCAAGAAGACCCCGCCTCTTGGTTTCAGCAGGCTGAAGCCCAATTTGCACTGGCGGGCATCACGGCTGATGACACCAAATTTTATCATATCGTCTCCAAACTCGACGCCGCCACTTCGAAGTGTGTGCGGAGCATGATCCGGTGACCACCGGCCCGGGACAAATACGAGACGCTCAAAGCAACCATCGTGGCGAACTACGTCCCATCAGCGGAAGAGAGAGCCGAGAAGATCCTGGCGGTCTACGGCCATAGAGGGTGCAAACCGAAGACCCTCATGGAGGATTTGCTGCAGCTCAAAGAAGAGGACAATGACAACTTCCTCTTCCAGTTTATTTTCCTCAGCACGCTGCCGCCACACATGAGAGGGACACTCGCCAGCATGAAATGCAACAACCACCAAGACTTCCGCGTGCTGGCCAATGAAGCTCATCGGCTCGTCAACGCCTGCAAGGAGCTGATGTAACGGATGCCAACTAGTGCTGTTCGGCGTAGAACGTTAGTAAAACCTCCCTCCCAAAGCCTCATACAGTATCGGTAGCGCTGAGCTACCGGTCGGACCTTTAGCTCAGTGCGATCGTGCTGTGTCTCCCATGCTCGAACTGTGTAGTTGACTGAGAGGTCGCGGGTTCGTGTCCCGTGTGGGGCGAACTGCGCAGGATGATCTCTGTCACAATGGTGCCGTGAACCCGGCATGGGAGTGAGGTTTAAGGGGGAGAGTGTAACGGATGCCAACTAGTACTGTTCGGCGCAGAACGTTAGTAAAAAAACCTCCCTCCCAAAGCCTCATACAGTATCGGTAGCGCTGAGCTATCGGTCGGACCTTTAGCTCAGCGCGATCGTGCTGTGTCTCCCATGCTCGAACTGTGTAGTTGACTGAGAGGTCGTGGGTTCATGTCCCGTGTGGGGCGAACTGCGCAGGATGATCTCTGTCACACTGACACCCACAGCAGCATCCGCAGACCTCAACGCTGACGCCCCGAGCCACGAGGAGACACAACCCACGGAGCAGACCCAGCCCACGGTGACAGCGACACGGCCAAGACGTAACAGACGGAGCGATGTTTGTTATTACCACCACCGCTTCGCCGAGAAGGCTCACAAATGCGTTCCCCCCTGCAAATTTAAACGCCAAAGCCGAGAGCCATTAACAGCAGCGGCTCTCGGCGAGAAAAACAAGCTGTTGTACGTGACGGATGGACACTCAGGCAAGCAGTTCCTCATCGACACAGGAGCCCAGCTGAGTTTCGTCATGCCCTCCCACGCAGATCGAGCCACGGGCACCCGGGGCAACGGAGCCGTGGCAGCCAACGGCTCTAGCATCGACATCGGCGAGAAGAGCCTGCACCTCCTCATCCACAGCCGCAGCTACAGATGGACATTTGTTGTAGCGGCGGTGAGTTTTAACTTATTAGGCGCAGATTTTTTGTGTGCACATGGGTTATTAGTGGATCTAGCAAATAGGCGCCTGGTTAATGCACTGTCCTTTGCTTCTATTCCATGCTCGGCCCGAGTTTCTCCGCCACCTGTGCAGGCCAGCGTCACCACAGCAGGAGGTAAGTTTGAGCAACTCCTCACCCAATTTCCAGCACTCACAATCCCCAAATTCTCAGCCACTGTGGCTAAACACGGGGTTGAACACTTCATTCTCACAACGGGACCTCCCGTTTTTGCCAAAGCTCGCCGCTTAGACGCGGCCAAGCTCAACATAGCACGGGACGAGTTTACAACTCTTGAAAAATTGGGCATTGTTAGACGCTCGAAGAGCCCCTGGGCCTCACCACTTCACATGGTTCCGAAATCCGACGGTTCTTGGAGACCGTGCGGAGATTACCGCAGATTAAACAACGCTACGGCGCATGACCGTTACCCAATCCCTCACATTCAAGATTTTTCACTACATCTAGCGGGTGCGCGCATTTTTTCAAAAATAGACTTAGTCCGCGGTTATCACCAAGTCCCAGTCCGAGCAGAAGACGTTCCTAAAACAGCGGTAATAACCCCTTTCGGCCTTTTTGAATTCCTGCGAATGCCTTTCGGCCTCAAAGGCGCTGCTCAAACTTTTCAACGAATGATGGACGCGGTCCTACGTGACCTTCCTTTTGTTTTTGTCTACCTCGACGACATCCTGGTAGCCAGCTCGTCTGAGGTAGAACACGAGCAGCACCTCACTACGGTTTTTCAGAGGCTAGAAGAGCACGGGCTAATAATCAATCCAGCCAAATGCAAATTCGGCGTGTCACAAATTGATTTTTTAGGACACAAAGTCTCTCCGAAGGGGGCAGTTCCACTTCCAGACAAAGTTCATGCGATAGAAAGTTTTCCACGGCCACAAACGGTCAAATCGCTACAGGAATTTTTAGGGATGGTTAATTTTTACAACCGCTTCCTCCCCCACGCAGCTCAGCTCATGCAGCCCCTATATGACGCGCTCAAAAAAAAGAAAGCTTCCAACGCGGTCGAATGGACCCCAGAGCGCTAATGCGCTTTCGCGGAAGTAAAAAGCGCCCTGTGGGGAGACTTGAATAACGAAACTGAATTGCCTTTAATTTCAGTTTATTTCAAGTAACCATTCCACTGTCTGCTCTCATTCCTGAGCAGCGAACAAAGAGAGTGAACACACCAAAGTTCTCTCATTTAAACATTCTCACATCAAACCATTTCCCTCGCGGGGGAAATCACACATCTATCTCAAAATCTCTTTATTCACATTCATTAGCCTTTTATTTACATAACTCCCCCTTCTCTCCTCTCGAGCCTCAGTGGTCAGGAAGTCTTCTGTCCCCTGTCCTCCGCAGGGGGTCCAGGCTCTGTGGCTCCGCACCGCAGGGGGCTGGCTCTCCTTCATCGTGGTTAAATCACATATGCAGTGTCCAACATATACATGTCTCACAACACAGCCATACGCCCTAGCTAACGCCACATTGTTAGTTCACCCAGATCCCTTGGCCTGCATCGCACTAACCACAGATGCTTCAGACCTAGCTATAGGGGCAGTTGTAGAACAACTTGTCAGCGGGGTCTGGCAACCTTTAGCATTCTTTAGCAAATCGCTAAACCAAACTGAACGCAAATACAGCACTTTTGACAGAGAGCTGCTGGCGCTTCATTTATCCATCCGCCACTTCCAGTTCTGGTTAGAAGGGCGGAGTTTCACGGCTTTTGTAGACCATAAACCGCTCACTTTTGCTATGGCTAAAATTTCAGAACCATGGTCAGGCAGGCAACAAAGACAGCTAGCTGCGATTTCAGAGTTCACCACAGACATTCGACACGTGGCAGGCAAACTTAACGTAGTAGCGGACTGTCTCTCTCGCGCTGTGACACCACCAGAGCGTGGGGAGACAGATTATACTGCCTCAGCAGCAGAACTCTTCACTAACGCAGACACATACGCAGCACCTATCCATGCAGGGATAGATTATGCAGCCATGGCGGAGGAACAAAACAGTGACGCGGACGTGCGCGCACTCCTGTCTGGACCAACAGGGTTAAGGCTGGAGAAAAAGGATTTACGCGACGGCGTGCCCCCCCTAATATGCGATGTTTCAACCGGCCGACCTCGCCCGTTAGTACCAGCTACATGGCGCCGCCGTATTTTCGACGCAATTCACTCCCTCGCGCACCCAGGTGTGCGCGCCTCGGTTAAAATGGTCGCCGAAAAGTTTGTGTGGCCAGGCCTACGCAAAAACGTAAAAGAATGGGCAAAAACTTGCATTTCTTGTCAACGCGCCAAAATACACAGACACACAAAAGCCCCTCTGGAGCCTTTTCCAATCCCTGCTAGAAGGTTCGACCACGTTCATGTCGACCTCGTGGGACCACTACCTTCCTCCCAAGGTTTCACACACCTGTTAACAATGATAGACCGCACCACACGCTGGCCAGAGGCAGTCCCTCTAGCGGCAACCACAGCGGAGGAAGTCGCTCGCGTTTTTTTGACAAACTGGGTGGCACGTTTCGGCGTCCCATCGGACATCACGTCCGATAGGGGGCCTCAATTTGTCTCAGAGCTCTGGTCAGCCATGTCCAGCAGCTTAGGGGCAACAATTCACCGCACCACCGCTTATCACCCTCAGGCTAATGGGTTATGCGAGCGTTTTCACAGGTCTTTAAAGGCCGCCCTCAGAGCCTCACTAACGGACACAAATTGGGTAAAAAAAATTCCCTGGGTTTTATTGGGGTTACGTGCTGCACCTAAAGAGGATCTAGACACCTCTCCTGCAGAATTAGTCTTTGCACAACCTCTCAGGCTCCCAGGTGAATTTTTACCAGAGAACCCAGAGCCAGAGCGCCTTCCAGTCCCAAGGTTTTTAGGCAGCAACGGACCGAACTCTCTCCCCGGCCCAGCTCATCACTCCTTTCCACGGGTTTTTGTCCCTCAGGCTTTAAAAAACGCTGAGTTCGTTTTTGTTAAGCATGAAGCTTTAAAACCTACCTTTCGCCCAGTATACGATGGGCCATACAGAGTGCTGGAACATGGTGATAAACACTTTGTGCTTGATTTTGGGGATAGAAAAGAAACAGTCAGCATTGACAGACTTAAACCTGCCTTCTTGTTGAAAGACGAGCCTGCACAGTTGGCGAGAGCACCTCGGCGGGATAGACCCCCCAAGAGAAAAGACTCAGCCCCCCAGCAGGGAACACTTAACCTCTCTCCTTCCCACACTGCAGATCCCTCTCAAGAAGGTCCCAGCAGGGCGCCTAAACCAACCTACAGCAGTTTTGGGAGAAGATTAAAACCCAGACAGCACAGGGACTGATACAAACCACTCCACAATTTTTCACTAATTGTGCTGCAACAGTTTAGGACTGACTTATGATTTTACTATGCTGTTATAATTACCACTGAACTCTCTTAGGAGCATGGCTGCTAGAAAGTTTCTTCCGTGGCAACAGATGTAACACTTAGTATGTCATAATAACTATCTTAGACTGTGAACCTTCCTGTTGTCCTTTCTTAGTTGTTTGGGGGCCTGTGGTCTATATTAACCATATATTCCATAATCTACATATGTTGAAGCATGTGGAAATGTTTGGTGATTACATATGTAAAGAACTTCACACCTCTGAAAGGACAAAGGACTCTCACCCGCCGAGTGAAGAACAAAGACGTTCCCGGACGTGGCAGAGGAGACCGGAGGAGCCACCCTCACCCCCCAAGGCGAGGAGAGGAAATACCAGGACAATGGGGGGATTAAGATAATGAGGGATGTCAGCCTTTGTTATGCATGTCTTTTGTTGTGTGCATGTATATAATCAGTGAGTGGGAGAGATTCTGCCTCTTTTCCCTTCTGCCACTCTCTGCACCAGATGAGACTTGTTAGAAGAGCTGAATATTAAAGCTTAGCTTATAAACCAAATCACCTCTTCATTTCCAAGCTCTTCTACAAACACCTTCATTTAAAAACTGCATTTTGTGTTTACTTGTGTTATCTTTGTCTGATATTTAAATTTGTTTGATGATCTGAAACATATAGGCATGACAAACCTACAAAAATTGAGAAATCAGGAAGGGGGCAAACACTTTTTCACACCACTGTATTTCAGCATCTCTGGGTAACAGGTTAGGTACACCCTGGATTGATCGCCAGTTCATCACAGGGTCAACACAGACAGACAACCATTCACTCTGACATTCATACCTAAGGATCAGTTTATCCCCATTCAGTGGCAATTAACCTAAGGTGGATGTCTATGGACTGTGGGAGGAGACTGGAGCACCCTGTGAAAACCCACGCAGGCATGGGAGGAACATGCAGACTCCACACAAAAAGGTTATCACTGGCCAAGGGTGGGATCAATCCCATGAACTTCTTGCTTTGAGGTGATGGTGCTATCCACCAAGCTGCCTCTACTGGACTGGTGACCTAGTGGTAGAGCATCCGCCCCACAGTTGGAAGGTTGTGGGTTCACACCCTAGTCAGGCCATACCAAAGACCAGATAAAAATCATGCTTTCCACCTTCTAGCTTGGTGTTCAGTATAACAGAAAGGAGAAAGGAAAATTAACACACAGAGCTACTAGAGGACTGACCCTCACTGTGGCTTTCACTCCTTACAGTAACTATGTGGCCTATAGGGTCATGATGTCCTCCATGCTATATAACATAATCTTTATTATTTGCAGACCAAGAATCAAGTTGAAACCTTACATCTTTCAAAAGCAATTTCCAATAATCCACAATTTTTTTTTTGGTTAATTCACACTTTTTTCCTCTTTGTTATTTATTTTTTTAAATGTATTTTTAGTTTCCTTTTTCAAATCCATGTTCACGCTTGCTGTCCTTTAATTGCTTCTCAACTGTAACAATGACTCATAACGAGAAAATAGATTATCTGATTCAAAGCAGAAAATGTGAATAATCTACAAATGTTTGTCTCTTTGATGACATCTGTTTGTTGTCAGACAGAGCAGAATTTTTCAGATTTTTTGTTAACCGTCTGGCCCGTAGGAGGGGAAGGCACTTTCTTTACAGATCAGAAGAAGACAAGATCTCACCAGTCAACAAAGCTTTGCACGGACCTGCTTGTGTATTTTCTGTGTGGGCATACCTGTATGTTTGTGCGTCTGAATGTCCTATCAGAGCATTGCAGTACCACCGGTCAGCAGGCAAGGTGTCACTGAAATGTATTTCTTATCAGACACTGGGGCAGACACATTCCCTCCTGCTGCTCTTTCACAGTCACATGTACCTTGAACAAGATTCTTTGAAGAATATCAGTTACATGGATGCACTTGAATTTGAAACAGTCACTTCTTCACAAATATTTATTAGCATGTTTTTTAACAATCCAAGTACCACAGGTATCTTCTCTGACGGGGTTCCCTGTTGTGCAGACATCCTGGCAATAGCTTCTCTTTCATGTTCTCTTGTTCCAGGTTGGATTAGAAACTAACAAAAATTTCACATTTCTTTGGCAGGAATGTTGTGGTGTGACATAAGGAGGATAACAGAGCTGGAGCCTTTTTTAAAAAGCCATATGTGGGACCTATGGTATAATAAAAACATATGTGTGCCAAAAATATAAAAATGTGCAAAGTTTACTTTATGAATCACAGTCCACCGGAACTTTACTCACCAGCATTCAACTCTAAGGGGCAGATTTACTAACGTGCTGCACCGTCGCTAAACCCTGTTTAGGTGTTTATAAGGATAAAGATAAGCCATCTTTAGTGTCATTCAAATCCATACAGCCAATCATGTACAGTAGAATAAAATTATGTTTCTTTTATCTACAATGTTAATTACACATAGAATCAGAGGGATTGCTGCCATGCAAGGTGCTGCCATAAATTTCCCTCCTCTGTTCCATTATTACTGAGCACCAAGCTGGACAGCAGGAAGTTCCGCTTTTTTTATATGGTTTTTGTCATGACGTGGCCAGGATTTGAACCCCAGCCTCCCAGGTGTGGGGTAGATGCTCTACCAACTGAGCCACCACTCCAGTAGTTTAAAAACTACTGTTGTGATTTACTAAAGAGTGCAGGGCAAAATTAGCGGTTAAAAGGTGTGGACTATGTTAATTTTGCGCCTGGCCTTATTGCGTATTTGTGGGAGCTGTCATGTCAACATGCAAATTTGAAGGAGGGGAGTATTTAAATGACTGGTGCAAGTTAATTTACTAAGGTTTGCAGTTGTCAGTATTCTGCTAAATGCACCAGGATTTAACGTCCAAAGAAAGCTTGTCTTAATTCATCTGCGCCTGACATGATAGCGATCGTTGGTTCCAGGAGGAGACAATGGCGAGAACCAAGGGCGCATGACAGAAGTTTCTCTCTGCCTGTGACTTTATTTGGCATGACATAAGAACAGATTATAGAATATCAACGGTCTCACAGAAATCGGTGTTATGTTGAACTGGACATCAGCTGGCATTTTTTTTAAAAATTTCATTTGTTTACACTGTATATAGCCTACTACATGAAGTTGCATCCATAAAATAAGATATGGGAGCCCTTATACAGTGGACATACAGATGGTGTCAGCCATTTTTTTTCTCTTTTCTGCGGAGGTTCAGACTCGGATCTGGAGTTTTCCTATCAGCTCCACCTTGCTCTTGAAGCAAAATCTTCCACATTGCCAATTTTCTTCATTTTTTTCTCTATTTTTCTCTATTTACAGTATTTCTTTTTGCTGTGCATAAAACGGTAATTCAGTTCCCTCTTCTCTTCTCTCTATTTCTCTTCCCCAGTTCAGGATACACAATATAGGAGGAAAACAACAATGAGATTATTAACAAAAAGAGCATACAGATCCATAGAAACGTCCCCCAAAATTGCAACACCATAACTCAATGGCATTTATAAAAAGTTGTGAACTGGGAGACCTGTAGATTTTGTTAAAACAAAGTTATTCACATACAATAATAAAACCCCAGAGTCTCCATCAGACCATCTTGATGGTTCTAGTGTTAATAAAATAAAAACACTGGTCAAATAATCCATTTATTCATGAGTAGTCTTTTTTAAAATTAGATACTTTATTTATACATACTAGTACATACCCGTGCATACCCGTCCATGCCCATAGAAACCAAGTATAAACAAGTATTTCTGCATGCCCTTTGCTGAAGGGTCTCTTCTGAGACGTCTGTGTTGTTCACAGTCATGCCTGTGGCATACTGCTTGAACCTAAGGCGTGTCATCTTCATGGCATCTTTTCTGACGTGCAGCAGTTCTCGTCACTCTATTGTTCTTCCTCTTCTTCTTCTTTTAGATTTGATTGGCAGTTGTCAACCAGCTTACAGGTGCATTACCTCCACGTACGCTGCACGGTGGCGCAGTGGTTAGCACTGCGGCAGCACAGTTTACCCTTGGCCGGGGGATCGCGGGGATCATGAGATCGTGGGTTCGATCCCTGCCCCCGGCCAACAGTGATCTGTGTGGAGTTTGCATGTTCTCCCCGTGTTGCGTGGGTTTACTCCGGGATTTCTCCGGTTTCCTCCCGCATGCCAAAAACATGCAGGTTAGGGATACGGGGCACTTGCGCACGCAGCGACCGGCAGTTGGTGGCTTGTCACCAGACTGCAAAACAAATCTACCTACGGGTACAAAATAAGTACAAAAAAAAAAAAGTACTTCACTCTATATCATCACTCCATCTGGTCAGGAGCCAGACTTATGGACATCAGAACCTTTAGTTCAGCAGTTGGATCAAGAGTTGCCAAATTGGAACCTGATGCCTAGGAGTGCAATCAACGCTGACCGAAGCTCACCGTGGATGCCAAAGGGAGGAGGTGTAGCATCATCTTGCTTTGGCTCTCATCAATAAAATTATCCTTCATCTTAAAGACATCGTTTCACCCAAGAAAAAGCCAGTCAAGAACTGCTTTTTCATCTCAGGACCACTGTGGAGAACACATTCCTTTATAAAGAGGTACAAGTGATAAGGATTCCATCTCTGCAAGGAACGGATTAGTTCAGATCATAAATAAACTGGAAACTCTCTTACTCCAGACCGTTTTATTGGCTAATAAAACGGTTTGACATCTTCTAAACCCCTGTGACAAAGAACAGGCATCCCATAAATTTTAGATGCATTTCCTAAGGCCCTAGGATAATCCACAGCTTGACACTACCCCTGGTGGACGTCTGTGGAATAGACGCTCAATTCTGACTGTACACTGATGAACTGAAATTAACTCTCTTCAAGTTTCATTTCTCAGGACAATTCTAAGGACACTATTTATTGAAGATCACTGCCTCTGTGGGACTCTGATATTCTGTGGACAATCAATAATGGATTTGAAATGCTTATTAAATCCTTGATTTTAAATATGTGCATGTTAAAATGTTTAAATGAATGTTTATTCTTGCATGCTAATTTAAAAGCACTAGTTACAAAGTTGCATGAATCACTGAAGTAGGTTACATTTTATACAGAAGTATATTGATGAATTTTCAGTATTAAGATGTGTGTATCAGGCTGCAAAAAAACAAAAACAAAAAACAAAAAACAAAAAAAAACGTTTCCCCAAGTCATATGACTGGGATCTGCCAGTCTCCGCTTGGCAACAGCTCTCTCAATATTATTGGTTGTTACAGACAAAAGACTGTTTGTTCATTGGACTAAAGTTCATAAAACCCACCCACAAAGGAAGACTGTTGGCTTGGGCTTATGTCACTCACCCTAACAACGCGAAAGTTGTCTGAAGTTATAAAGAGGGGAGACGCCCTCCTTCAGATCAGAGCAGTTCAGAGTGTCACAGAGAGTATCAGAGTTCAGTTTTGCCGTTGTTGTGTGCTGTGTAACGTGTGTGTATTTTAATGTTTTTTCTTTCATTGACTGGGAATTACTTATTTCTTTTGAGCTCAAAATTCTTTCAAACAAAGTCAGACTTTGTGTTCACAGGCATTCTGTTTTTCTAACTTTTTATCCTTTTAAACTTTCTTTAAATCTACAGTGTGTTTTGTGTTTTAAAGCAGTGATTTTCAACCTATGTGCCGCGGCACACTAGTGTGCCGTGAGAGATCGTTAGGTGTGCCGTGGGAAATTATCCAATTTAACTTAATTACTCGAGTGAGTGGTTATGTTTACATGGACACAAGTAACCGGATTAAAAGCCTGATCGGAATAAAATGCTTCATGTAAACACGGCAATCTGAATATTCTAACCCAATCACGCTCATTCAGATCAAAATTTCATTCCGATTGAGAGGGGTGGGTTATGCCAACTGTTAATCCGAATGGTGCGCATGAAAACACTTACTCCGAACACAGGGCAGAAAATATGTTTACTGCGCATGTCTGTCCACCAGCCGCACGTCAACGTGACATATTTCCGCCTTAGCAGCAGCTAGCGGAAAACATAGCGGGAGTAAAACAAAACTGGTCTGTATCGTCCTGCTGTCTCCCTCTTTTCGTCATATGCAGAAGTTTGTACTTGTAGCTTCATTACGGAGACTAGCAGAAGCAAAAGTACAGTCTGAATAACACAATACAGGTCAAATTCGACACGAAGCGGGGCTCGCTAACACCGGAAGTTGCTTCTTCTTCTACTATTTTTTGAATGTCGAAATGTCGACCTGCGCATGTCAAAATGATTTATTCCATTCAAACCTGTGACACATGAAAACGCACGTCCTAGTCAGATCAGCTTTTTCAGGATCCATGTAAACAGTAAAATTCTGATCTGAATTGTAATCAGATTGAAGAAATTTTGCCCATGTAACCGTGGCCAGTGTCAGAGTAATACTCTTTGATGTCACTGGATGGCAGCAGACGGCTAATTGCCTGTAAAAAGACAATAGAATTAGAGCTGCACGTGACAGGTCACAGTGACAGTGATGGAGAAGTTTTTGACAAGGGGAAAGGCTAAGTGAATGAATTAAAGGTGCAGCTCTGGCAACAACATGTGCAGCGTGGCAACCTTGAGATGTTCCCACTCACCGAGAAACGGAATGATGCTAACACTGCTGCACTGTGCCAGGTGATTGGCACACATTTGAAAACTCTTGAGGAGAAGTTATTTTATTTCTCTTCAGATTTCACACAATGCCTTGACTGGGTTAGGAACCCATACAGCTCAGCATCAGTTGTTGGAAACGACATGACTTTACAGGAGCAAGAGGAACTCATTGAACTGAAACAAGATCATGGTTTAAAGTTAAACTTTGCTGATTTTCCTTTGGACAGTTTTTGGTTGACTGCTGCCAAGGAGTTCCCCATTCTGGCCAACAAAGCTATTTCAACATTGCTCCCATTTTCCACGACATATCTGTGTGAGCTGAGCTTTTCAAGCTTGACTGTGATAAAAACTAAAAACAGAGAAAGACTGAGAGCTGTTGAGGAAGAGCTCCGTGTGTGTCTTTCTTCCATTCCTGCCAGGATATCAGCTTTGTGTTCATCTAAACAGGCCCAGGGTTCACTGAGTGAGTATAAATACATTTAGAAACTGTATTGCTAACTATATTTTATTATTTTTACTGTGTTAGGCTATAGAGTGTCATTTTGTGTCATTTTGGTTGGTGGTGTGCCCCAGGATTTTGTCAATGTAAAAAATGTGCCGTGGCTTAAAAAAGGTTGAAAAACACTGTTTTAAAGAGACTGACCTATTGCATATCTCCATACTGGAAGCTGTTTTCAACTGCACGAAGTCGGAAGAAGAATATCTTTTAATTTTGCCATTGGGATTAGATTTTGAATTATTCTCAAATTCCTCTGGAAAGCCACTTGCCAACGGAGAAGGAGACGAAGCAGCCTTGTTGCCACTGTACTAAGAAAGCCACCATCACCGTTTTTATTTTGACCAAAGCTCCAACTGTTATCGCAGTCAAATTCTCATCTTGTGACTGCCAACTTTGAGAGCTGCTGTACCTTGTCCGAATATCTGCTGGCAAGATATTCTGGTTTTGGTGACATCTGCAACTAAAGCTTCAGAAGGAGCCTCAACAACAGGACTACAATGCAAGGAGTCACGTGAGACATTTCTCTTCGTTTCCATCTGCTGAATAAAACGTCTGAGATTTGAGAATAATTCAGCATCTGATCAGATACAAAATTAAATGAGAAATAATATAATTTTTCTTATTAAAATTCTGTTTTTACTTTCTTAGAAGAGTTCAGAATTTTTCATATAATTAGTTAATTTTCTCCATAAATTTGCATCCAATATTATTCATAATTTTCATTTCAGCTCTTCCAAATTCATGCTAAAGTCCATGGTTTTATAGATGTGCTCACATTGTTACCCTATCCTCAGTTACAAATTTAATGTGATGGTTAATGTTGATCATTTCACTGTTTACAAGTTATCTGAATGTCATTTGATGTCATTGATGTCATTTAATCAGCTTTATTTAAATAAATCTGTAAAATGAGAGAAGTTGTTGGGAATTTATTCCATTCTGAGTCTGTCTTTGAAGCCCCAGTATCGAATTCACTAATATTTTGAGACTGATTACTTTATTAAATAGGTATAAAGTGGAATTAATTAATAAATTGTTCACATTTATTGAGCTGGTGCCCCCAAACAAGTGTTTACTATCAACTTTTTCTGTGTGTGTGGACCCGGAGTAAATCTCAGGTCCCGATACACTAATACAAATTAAATAATCTTTATACCTGATCATACTTATAAATATTGCTACAAGTCCTATGTAGCCTGAGATCATAGGATCATCAAAGGACATCATGCAGACATCATAGGCAGGCCTTATAGGACACTACATCATAGGTAGCCAGTCCTATTGCCTATATGATGGCATCGCCTAAATGACATCATCGCAAGTCCTATGTAGCCTGAGATCACAGGATCATCATAGGACATTCTATGATGTCCTATGATCGTGACAGACAGACAGACACAGAGATTTCTTAAATTTATAGAGTCAAGACAAGACAAAACAAAACAAAACAAGAGTCTGCCATGTTAAATGAAAATCTAAATTTTTAAATATAATGAACAAAAATAAACTATTTTAGTGGGGTTTGTGCTTAAACAAAAACTTAAAAAAGCTTTATATATTATGCTCCTCTGAAGTGGCTGTGCCTGTGTTGATGACCCACTTCCTCATCAGCTGTGCCTGTGCGCAATTTTGCGGTGCTCTTGGTGGATGGGTGGTTATTATTGAAATAAAGTGTCTGCATCTGTGTTCATAATTTTGCGTGTTGTTAGTCGATCACTGGCAAAAATTGGCGACTCCCTTAGTCGCTCTGTCTAAATTGCGCACGTGCTAATTTGCGCTGCCTTAGTAAATCTTCCCCTTAAGTGGTCAATGATACACAGTAATGAGGTTGCTGATCAGCTGTGTTTAGGGAGGGGCTGTCAGACTGGGAATAATGGAACTAGATAACAAAGGCCTTCGATGGACATGGGGACATCTGGAAGATGAAATTCAAAGTAGGTTTAGGGGACTCCTATACAATTTGGTGCTACACCCCTGATGATGTGGTTAAGGTTAGGGTGATGATTAGGCACTAAACTATTTGATTAAAGTTAGGGTAATTCTTAGTTGTAAGGTTGGGTAGTATTTCACTGAGCTGAGCCAGTTCGCAACTAGTTGGGGATAAAAAAAAAAAAACTTGTGACAAATGGGCTGAATTACACTGAACTGGAACTTGCGACACATCTGTGAACATGGCCTATCTTACACAGAAAATATCAGTGTACTAAATGATGCATAGCATCATATGACAAAAAAAAATGAAATAAATGGCGGGAAAAACAATTCTTGCCCACACTCAGGAAGAAAATTACTTGCCTACAGATTTAATTTCTTGCCAGATTTAATTTCAAAGGTGTGTGCCCACTGAGTGTGTTTTTTCCACTCTGAGCATCTATTTTTTGTTCATTTTCTATGTAGTCTGTTACAGTCAGTGGACATGAAGTAGAATGTGCAATTTCTACTCACCAGCTGGCATGGGGCTGCAAAGTTTTATCTTGATTTCTGTGTCTGGGCTGCGACTGACACAGGGTTAATGCTGTTTTGCCTTGTCAAAAATGAAAAACTAAATTGAGAGGGGTTTGAGACACCTATGGCAACTCTGTGACTGATTTTGAGAAAAAATATGCCGCACAAATTTTCTGAACATGTTCAAAATTCCCGAGAGTGAGGACCTTCCATTCACGCAAGGAAACTGCGAACCCCTGCAAACGTTTGATGAGATTTTGGAAACTCCCTTGCAAATGCCATTCTCCAACTAGTTCAATTCAATTTATATAACTTATCACCCTTTACTGTCATTCAACCAATCATGTACAGTAGAACGAGACTGTGTTTTACCTATCTACTGTGTTAATCACACACATCCCAAGTGTAGAATCAGAGGGCCGCTGCCATAAATTTCCCTCCTCCATTCCATTATTGCTGAGCACCAGGCTGGACAGCAGGAAGTTCCACTTTTGTATGGTCTTTGGCATGACCCGGCTGGGATTTGAACCACTGCCTCCCGGATGTGGGGCGGATGCTCCACCAACTGAGCCACCACTCTGGTATAGTTAATGTAAAGCAAAAAACATGTTATAATTCCTCTGAGGGGCTGGTCCTCAGTATTGGGCATTTTAGCAATTTTAGGCTAAACCCAATTTTATTTGCCATAGTTTATCGTCCCCCATCAACGTACTCAGAGTTTTTGTCTGAATTTGCAGAATTCTTAGTTGATTTAGTGCTGAAATCAGATAGAATAATTATAGTAGGGGACTTTAATATACATGTAGATGTAGATAGTGATTGCCTTAATATGGCATTTAATTCAATGTTAGACACGATGGAGTTTTCTCAGAAAGTAAGAAATTCTACCCATTATCTCCACCATACGTTGGACCTTGTTCTGACATATGGCATAGAAATAGAAAACCTGGTAGTGTCTCCTCATAACCCTGTACTGTCAGACCATTGTCTGTTAACCTTTGATTTTACTATTTCTGACTATTTGGCTCCTAAGGAAAAATATTACTACAGTAGATGCCTCTCAGATGATGTTACCAAATTTATGCAGATTGTTTCCTCTATACCATGTGTCAACACAACGGAAATAAGCTATAGACAGCTTACTCCTTCTGTAATTGATAGCATGGTAGATAGTGTTACAGCTTCTCTGCATCAGACTCTAGACATGGTAGCCCCTTTAAAAAAGAAAAAGTCTAATCAGAGATTTCTAACTCCTTGGTTCAACACAGAAACTCGTAGCTTAAAACAGAAGACTCATCAATTAGAAAGAAAATGGCACTCCACTAATTTAGATGAAAACCATTTAGCTTGGAGAAATCATCTTTTAATTTATAAAAAATCTCTGAGAAAAGCTAGAACGAGCTATTATTCTGCATTAATAGAAGAGAACAAGAATCATCCCAGGTTTCTTTTCAGCACTGTAGCCAGGCTGACAGAGTCAGGAGGCTGTCAATCCTAGCATTCCCTTAGAGCTTACTAGTCAGGACTTTATGAACTTTTTGTTACGACACGAGCGCTGGGTTCTGTCCGCGCTCGGGCCACGCACAGCTCGCTGCTGGCCTTGACAGCTGTGGGTTGTATTCTGGCCTCACCGGGCTCTTATTGTGAAGGCGCTCGGTGGGGCTTCCGCCTGTCAAGGTCGGTCAGCTGTCTGTCATCACTGCTCGTTAGTGTTCGCCTTTATAGGGCAGGCACTGACGGCAGTTAGATCCAGACAGCTGACCGACCTTGACAGGCGGAAGCCCCACCGAGTGCCTTGACAATAAGAGCCCGGTGAGGCCAGAATACAACCCACAGCTGTCAAGGCCGGCAGCGAGCTGTGCGTGGCCCGAGCGCGAACAGAACCCAGCGCTCGAGTCGTAACACTTTTTCAATAATAAAATTTCATCTATCAGAGATAAAATCAGTCAGATTCTTCCCACTGTTAACTTAAATACACTAACTACTACAACTCCTTCAATTGACATCTGTTTGGATCAGCTTACTCCAATTGAGCTTTTAGAGTTAGACAAAATAGTTTCCTCATCCAAGCCTTCAACTTGTCTTTTAGACCCTATTCCTACTGTGGTGATGTTAGTTGTTGGTCTCACACACAAAATTGGATCTTTTAATGTGAAGGTGGAGTTTTAATGTGAAGGCGGAGTTTTTCCATTTTGCACGGAGATAAAAGCAGGAAGTACAAAAATGTAAATAAAGTTTTTCCAGACAGACTTATGCGTATCCTGTCTATTTTTCTGTAACTTCTACATTGGTGACCCTGACGTTTGAAGAATGTTTGATCAAGCGACCTCTTCTGATATCGCTGCCACGGCGTCTGTATCCGCTGCGGCTCCCGCACCGGCTGTTTTTGCGGCTACCGTTAAATTACCGAACTTTTGGCAGCACGACCCGGAGCCCTGGTTTCAGCATGTCGAGGCTCAGTTCCATCTGCGCGGAATAACCACAGATGACACGAAGTATTTCCATGTTGTCGCAGCTTTGGATTCTGCCACTACTCGCCGTTTGATGGGACTGCTCCGGGACCCGCCTCACGCTGACAGGTACGTCACTCTGAAGAGGGCTCTTCTGCAGCTGTACCAACTCTCTGATATAGAGCGAGCTGATCGTCTTCTGTCTATGACTGGTTTGGGGGACAGCAAACCTTCTGAGCTGATGGAGAATATGTTGGCACTTCTTGGTTCAGGAGACAGTTCATTTCTGTTCACCCACCTGTTTCTGCATCAGCTTCCGCCTCCAGTGCGCACTGTTCTGGCCAGCTCGCCCCTCATTCGTACTAAGGATTATCGGGGTTTGGCTGGAGAAGCGGACAGGCTTTGGCTGGCTTCTCGTCATTTGTCGGTGCATGCATTGCTGCCTGGGCAGTCTGATGGAGAAGTCTCGGTGGGTGTGGCCGTAGTATCGGATCGCCGTAAGAAAGAGAGCAGCCTGTGTTTTTATCACCGCCGTTTTGGACCGAAGGCTTGGCGCTGTATTCCACCGTGCTCTTTCCAGCCACAGGGAAACGAGAAGGCCGGTGCTCGCTAGCAGCTGCGTGCACCGGCACCAGCAATAAGCTGCTTTTTATTGAGGACTGCGCGGCTGGACGTTGTTTTTTGGTGGATTCGGGAGCGCAGCGCAGCATCGTTCCCCCCTCTTCGGCTGACGTCATGGAATATGAACATGGACCTCCACTGGACGCTGCTAATGGTACTCCTATTTGCACCTTTGGCACCAGGCTCATTACTGTGTGTTTTAATGGCCGTGAATTTAGTTGGGACTTTGTGGTAGCATCGGTAGCAGTTCCTATTCTTGGCGCAGATTTTTTGTGTGCTTACAGACTGTTGGTTGACGTAGCTAACAGATGTTTGATTGATGCTGTGTCTTTTGATTCTTATCCATGTACACTGGGTGGGGCTGGTCCACTGCTTGCTAACATGCTCGCCTCAGGAGACAGATACCAGCGCCTTCTCTCTGAGTTTCCTGCCCTCACTGTGCCTACATTTTCTGCGGCAGTAGTTAAACATGGGGTTGAGCATTATATTACTACTGTGGGTCCACCTGTTTTTGCTCGCGCACGCCGTCTGGATGCTACTAAGTTGACCATCGCTAGAGATGAGTTTGCCAATATGGAGCGGCTGGGTATTGTGCGCCGTTCCGACAGTCCGTGGGCTTCTCCCCTCCACATGGTCCCTAAGTCAGATGGGGGTTGGCGCCCTTGTGGAGATTTTAGGCACCTTAACAACGCTACTACCAATGACAGGTACCCAGTCCCCCATATCCAGGATTTTTCTTCACGTCTGGCAGGGACAGTCATTTTTTCTAAAGTGGATTTAGTGCGTGGTTATCATCAGGTGCCTGTCCATCCCCAGGACGTCCCCAAGACAGCAGTGATCACTCCATTTGGACTGTTTGAGTTCTTGAGGATGCCGTTCGGCCTTAAGGGTGCTGCACAGACGTTTCAAAGGCTTATGGACTCTGTGTTGCGGGACATGCCTTTTTTGTTTGTATACCTGGACGATATACTGGTGGCGAGCGCTTCGGTGGAGGAACATGTGTTGCACCTTCGCCAGCTCTTCAGACGCCTCTGTGACCATGGACTGATAGTGAACCCTGTGAAGTGTCAGTTTGGGCTCTCAGAACTTGAGTTTTTGGGGCACAAGGTATCCCAGCAGGGTGCCGTGCCCCTCCCGGCTAAAGTCGAAGCAGTTTTAGCTTTTCCACGCCCCTCCTCTGTCAAGCCCCTGCAGGAGTTTTTGGGCATGGTCAATTTTTACAACCGTTTTATACCTCATGCTGCCCATATTATGCGTCCGCTATATGAGGCCTTGAAGGGTAAGAGGGGTAATCAGGACATTGAGTGGACTCATGAGAGGTTATTTGCTTTTGACGGGGCTAAAGCTGCACTGGCGGATGCTGCCTTGTTGGCTCATCCAGATTCCACGGCCGCCATTGCTCTTACCACCGACGCATCTGATTATGCTGTCGGAGCAGTTTGTGAGCAGTGGGTGGGCAATTCCTGGGAACCCCTGGCCTTTTTTAGTAGACAGTTACGCGAGTCAGAAAGGAAGTACAGCGCCTTTGACAGGGAGCTGCTGGCCCTTTTCTTGGCGACAAGGCATTCCAGGTTTCTTTTGGAGGGCCGTAAATTCACCGCTTTTGTGGACCATAAACCTCTCACGTTTGCCAAGGCCAAGTCCACTGAACCTTGGTCGGCTCGGCAACAACGGCAGCTTTCGGCTATTTCCGAGTTCACTACAGACATTCAGCATGTGGCTGGTAAGACCAACTTGGTGGCGGACTGTCTTTCTCGTGCACCAGTTGCTGCTGTTCATTTGGGCATGGACTATGCTGAGATGGCTGCCGATCAGTTGTTGGACCCGGAGGTGCAGGTGCTTCGTTCCACGGAGTCCAGTTTGCAGTTGGAGGATGTCTGCTTTCAAGACAGTGGCGCCACTCTTCTGTGTGATACTACACTGGGAAAACCACGACCTCTGGTGCCTGTGACTTGGCGTCATCGTGTTTTTGACGCTGTTCATTCTTTGTCGCATCCTGGGGTTAAGGCTTCGGTCAAGTTGGTGAGTGCCAAGTTTGTATGGCCGGGTCTTAGAAAGGATGTGAAGACTTGGACGACAACCTGTGTGGCGTGCCAGCGTGCTAAGGTGCAGCGCCACATAAAGGCTCCATTGGAGCCTTTTTGGATTCCGGAGCGATGTTTTGATCATGTGCAGGTGGACCTGGTTGGACCTCTTCCTCCGTCTCGCGGTTTTACTCACCTCTTCACTATGGTGGACCGGACTACGCGGTGGCTGGAGGTGGTTCCCCTGACATCAACTACAGCATCTGATGTTGCCCGGGCATTTATCTCTTCTTGGGTGTCCCGTTTTGGTGTCCCCTTGGACGTTACCTCTGACAGGGGCCCGCAATTTACCTCTGCACTTTGGAATGAAGTAGCTGGTAGTTTGGGGGTTAAACTCCATCGGACCACAGCATACCATCCACAAGCTAATGGGCTATGCGAGCGGTTTCATCGGACTATGAAAGCGGCCCTTCGCGCGTCATTAGTGGATAGTGGATGGGTGGATAGATTACCGTGGGTTTTGTTGGGTTTGCGTTCAGCCCCCAAAGAAGACCTGCATTCCTCTTCTGCTGAGTTGGTCCTTGGTCAGACCTTGAGGGTTCCAGGGGAGTTTCTTCCTACCAGTCCAGGGTTAGGTCCCAATATGGTTAAGAGGCCTAAGTGTCGAGAGGAAGTTAGGGCTTTTGTTCCTGTGGCTGCGCACCACTGCCTTCCTCAGTCCTATGTCCCTGACAGCCTTAGGTCGGCTAAATATGTTTTTGTCCGGCACGATGCCCATCGTTCTCCCCTGCAGGCACCTTATGATGGCCCTTTTCGGGTGTTAGAAACAGGCCATAAGGATTTTTTGGTTGAGTTGGGGACTGGTCAGGATCGGATTTCGGTGGATCGTTTGAAGCCTGCGCATGTTCTTTGTGACGATGAGGTTGAGTTAGCCCGCCCGGCTCGGCAGGGGCGCCCTCCCAACCCTGCGCCTGAGGTTGTTTCTGCTCCAGTTACAGTTGTGCCCACTAGGACTGTGCAGTGCAGTCGTCGGGGCAGGGTAATTAGGTTGCCTAAGAGGTTCTCTTGAGTTATTTTCTGTTGGATTTTTGTTCATGCTGTTTGTTTGTTTTTTGTCAGCATGTTTATTTATGTTGTTATTTGTGTGTTCTGGGGGGGCCTGTGTGGTGATGTTAGTTGTTGGTCTCACACACAAAATTGGATCTTTTAATGTGAAGGTGGAGTTTTAATGTGAAGGCGGAGTTTTTCCGTTTTGCACGGAGATAAAAGCAGGAAGTACAAAAATGTAAATAAAGTTTTTCCAGACAGACTTATGCGTATCCTGTCTGTTTTTCTGTAACTTCTACACTACCAGGTTATTTAAAGAAGTCTTCCCATTTATTGGTAGCTTTATTCTTCAAATAATCAATTCTTCATTAACTTTAGGCCATGTACCGCAGGCTTTTAAAACGGCTGTAATTAAACCCTTACTCAAAATGCCAATGCTGGATCCAGGAGTTTTAGCTAACTATAGACCAATCTCTAATCTCCCTTTCATTACAAAAATTT
The DNA here is from genome assembly GCA_020510985.1 of Pholidichthys leucotaenia. Taxonomy (NCBI): domain Eukaryota; kingdom Metazoa; phylum Chordata; class Actinopteri; order Cichliformes; family Pholidichthyidae; genus Pholidichthys; species Pholidichthys leucotaenia. The sequence continues at coordinate 359,194,126 of CM035837.1, read as the reverse complement.
TGAAAGAGTTGTTGCTACGCAATTATTTGACCACTTGCAGGGAAATGGTTTATTTAAAGAGTTTCAATCTGGGTTTAGAATCCATCATAGTACTGAAACAGCCTTAGTGAAGGTCACTAATGACCTCCTGATTGCATCTGATAATGGACTTGTTTCTGTACTTGTCCTGTTAGACCTTAGTGCAGCTTTTGATGCTATTGATCATAATATTCTACTTGATAGATTAGAACACTATGTTGGACTTAATGGAACTTCGTTGCAGTGGTTTAGATCTTATTTAGCTTATAGGTTCCAGTTTGTTCATGTCAATAATGAGTTTTCTTTCAACTCAAAGCTCAGTCACGGAGTTCCACAGGGATCTGTGCTAGGCCCTACTCTTTTTAGTTTATATATGCATCCGTTGGGCAACATTATTAGAAAGCACTGTATACATTTTTATTGTTATGCAGATGACACACAATTATACCTGTCAATGAAGCCAGATGATAGTAATCAATTAGCCATGTTAGAAGCCTGTCTTAAGGAAATCAAAGCCTGGATGACTTGTAATTTCCTGCTATTAAATTCAGATAAGACTGAAGTCATTCTAGTTGGTCCAAAAAACCTTAGAAATACCTTTCCAAATCAAACTTTTAGTTTGGATGCAGTTACACTTTCTCGTAATAGCTCTGTGAGGAACCTTGGAATTATTTTTGATCAAGATCTGTTTTTCAATTCACATATTAAATTCACTTCTAAGACTGCCTTCTATCATTTGCATAATATTGCCAAGATTAGGAGCATCTTGTCTCAGAGTGATGCTGAGAAACTGATCCACGCTTTTGTTAGCTCTAGATTAGATTATTGTAACTCTTTATTATCAGGTTGTCCTAAAACATCTCTAAAAAATCTTCAGTTGATCCAAAATGCTGCTGTAAGAGTTTTAACAGGTACTAGAAAGAGAGATCATATCTCTCCGGTTCTGGCCTCCCTTCATTGGCTTCCCATAGAGTTTAGAATTAAGTTTAAAATCCTTCTTCTCACTTTTAAAGCTCTAAACAATCAGGCCCATTTTTATTTAAAAGATCTGATATTACCCTATTATATTAAGAGAGCACTACGCTCCCAAAAGGCTGGATTACTTGTAATACCTAGAATCTCCAAAAGTACAGTGGGGGGTAGAGCCTTCAGTTATCAAGCTCCTCTCTTGTGGAACCAGCTGCCAATCTGGATTCGGGAGTCAGACTCAGTCTCTGTTTTTAAGAATAGGGTTAAAACCTTCCTTTTTGATATAGCCTACAATTAGGGAGGGATCATGTGTTTCTGAACCCTCCCTTAGTTATGCTGCTACTAGGTTTAGACAGCCGGGGGACCTCCAATAACAATAACAAAACAAAAAACAGTTCATCTGGTGGTCAGCCAGAGTCCTAAGGCCACCAACAGGAGGGACACGGCAGATCTGGTGGCCCACCAAAGTCCACGGACCACCAGACAGAGAAACACAGTGCGGCAGGTGGCCCACCCGAGTCCAAAGGCCACCAGACCGGGGAGTGAGGTGGATCAGGAGGCCTACCCAAGTCCATAAGCCACCTGACGGATGAACATGTTGCACTGGGTGGCTCACCAAAATCCATGGGCCACCAGATGGAAGAAAACATAAGAGCCTTCTGCTCTGAAAATAACACCATAAGGTCCTTGAACTTGAGAGACAACATCATAGCTCTAAACTCAGGAGATCACAGCATGGAAACCTCAAGATGTGTCAACATGGACACCTTAAACTCAGGAGATAATGACAACACAGGTACTTTAACCTCAGGAGAAATTAACATGGGGGGCCCTTAGCACTGAAGACAACATCATGTTATCTTCTTTTGCTCTGAAGATAACATAGGTACTTCTTGCTCTGAAAATAACAACACTGGAGTCTTTAGCTCTGAAGAAAACAATACAGGAACTCTTAACTCTGGGGACCCCAACATAGGAACCTTTAGCTCTGGAGGCACCAATATAGGTGATTCTAGCTCTAGAGGTACCAATATAGGAGCTTTATGCTCAGGTGTCAATAGCACAGGAGTTTTTAGTTCAGAAGATAGTACCTGAGGGGGCTTGGGTGCAAGGGCCAACAGCAGCTGAGAAGCGGCGATCCCAGGTGGAGAAGGCGGAGTGGACCGCTTGACCTCTTGGATGAAGGGTGAAGCGGACAGCTCAACCCCCTGGACGACGGGTGGAGCGGACTGCTCTGATGATGGTCCGGGTACAGCGGACTGCTCTGACATCCAGGGTGGAGTGGACTGCTCTGATGATGAAGGCTGGCAAACAGTGAGCCCAGACGATGACGATGAAGGCTGGCGAACGGTGAGCCCAGATGAGGACGATGAAGGCTAGCGAATGGTGAGCCCAGACAATGACAATGAAGCTGGTGAATGACGAGCCCAGATGAAGACCATGAAGGCTGGAGAATGACGAGCCCAGATGATGACGATGAAGGCTGGTGAGCGGCGTCCTCGGGAACCAGGATGCAGCCACCTCAGACGAGGAGAAAAAAAACACATGCTGGTGTTGAGTCCACACAATAACTGTCCACAGCAGAAACCAGTGGAGAGGATCCAGAGGCAGATTTGAACTGCACTTGGGTCACCCCAGCAGGAGCAAGGCAAGGCTTTTTAAAAATGGATGTTAAAAATAAGAGAAAAAGCACTTGCCTTAACTCCTGGTCCACCGCTGCTGGGATGACAGTCTCTGGCAAAGTTGCAGGTAATGTGATGACCTCAGGAGACACTGTAGGAGCAGTGGATAAGGCAGTTTGAAGCTCAACTGCGGGTGAGGCAATCCCAGGCTGAGTAGCAGAAGACATGACAGTAAAAGAGGGGCTCAGGAGCAGAGAAGCTGATGAAACAGCAGATGAGGAGCTCTGGAATGGAGAAGCCAATGGAGCAGCAGATGACTTGGAGGCAGCTGATGGATCACCAGATGACAAGGTTGGGAGAGAGGAGAGGGGAGAAACAGATGATTACAGGCAAATGGGGGCAGCAGCAAACACAAAAAGTGATGGCTCAGCAACAGTGGATAGTGGCTGTTCCTCACTGGGAACAAGGCAAGACTTCTCACTGTTAGATGTTAAAAATGAGAAAATAGTACTTGCCTTGTTACCCACTCTGCTGTCACTGAGGTTGCTGCTGAGGCTGCCACTGCTGTAGAAACTGCCGCTGTAGAACCAGATGAGTCACTCCAGATGGCTGTGACGACTGCCTGCTGAAGAGCAGCTGAGCGGTGGTGAGGAGCTGGAACTGGAGCGTGGCGAGGGACAGAGGTTATTGGAGCCAGGGGACGCTTAATCAATGTCACAGGCTGAATTGGAAGCCAGGGGATGTTTGACCATCAGCACAAGCTTCCCTGGTGCTGGAACTGGCGAGCGGCGAGGGACAGAGGTTGTAGAAGTCAGGGGACCCTCAATTGTCAGCACAAGCTTCCATGAAGAAGATGAGGGAACCCAGGGATGTTTCACCATAGGCACAGGCTCACAAACAGGGAAAAAGTCTGTCACCAGTCCGGAAAATGTCCTTTGCAGGATGAAAATGGACAGGAACAGACTAAACAGTCCAGAATGGGTGCGCAGGTTGTGGTTTGCTTCAAAACACTTAGCCACGCTGGCCGGAAAATTGAGAGCTACCTCTGGAAATGAAAGAGCCCAGGCGTCGGAGACAAACTCCTCCATGGCTTGGATTGCCCAACTCACATCTTCCTCCAGAGCGAAGTTATCCATGCCAGCAGAGTCTCTTGGTTGGGACATTCTGCCAGAAACGACCTCCAGCAGAAGAGGAATAATTGACTCCTTCAGGTGGGACGGACTTCAGTGCAAGATGTTTAATAACAGGAGAAAAATAAATGTAAACAATTGATGAGGAAGGACCGGAGGGAAATACTTACAGTATCTCACAAAAGTGAGTACGCCCTTCACATTTTTGTAAATATTTTATTACATCTTTTTGTGGGACAACACTGAATATATGACACTTTGATACAATGTAAAGTAGTCAGTGTACAGCTTGTATAACGGTGTAAATTTGCTATCCCCTCAAAATAAGTCAACACACAGCTATTAATGTCTAAACCGCTGGCAACAAAAGTGAGAGGGTAGTAAGAGCCTGCAGATTCTCAGGGCTGCCAGGAGCAAGGCTCAGCAGACTGCCAGGCATTGCTCCAACGAATACTGGTCAGAGCTCAGTGAAGACATCCAGACAGCTGCTGCTTCAGGCAACATTAGAGGGATGTACGATGTCATCAAGAAGGCGCTCGGACGAGTCCAGAGCAAGACAGCTCCCCTCAAATCTTCTACTGGGTTAGTAATTATAGACAAGGGCCAACAGATGGAGAGATGGGTGGAACACTACTCCGACCTCTACTCCAGACAGAACACAATGTCCCCCATAGCTTTTGACGCCATCGAGTGTATGCCAATCATAGAGGAGATGGATGTAGAGCCAACCATAGAGGATCTCAGGAAGGCCATCGACAGCTTGGCCTTAGGCAAAGCCCCAGGCAGCGACTGGATTCCCCCGGACCTCATCAAACACTGCAAGACTATCCTCCTGCTCCCATTGCATGAAGTCCTCTGTCAGTGCTGGCAAGAAGGGGCTGTACCACAGGACATGAGGGATGCCAAGATCATCACCCTCTATAAGAACAAGGACAAAGGAAGTGACTGCAACAACTACACAGGCATCTCTCTACTTGGCATCGTCGGCAAAGTCTTTGCTCGGGTCATTTTGATCTGCCTACAGAAGCTAGCAGAATGCGTCAACCCAGAGTCACAGTATGTCTTTTGTGCCAAGAGATCAATGGTAGACATGGTCTTCTCCCTCTGCCAACTCCAGGAGATGTGCAGAGAACAGCAGATGCCCCTGTATGTTGCCTTCATAGATCTCACCAAGGCGTTCGACCTCGTCAGCAAAGACGGCCTGTTCAAGATTCTAGCAAAGTTAGGCTGCTCACCAAAGCTGCAGAGCATGATTGAGTCGTTTCACTCAGATATGAAGGGGACTGTATAGTTCAATGGGAGTTCCTCCGACCCCTTCAGCATCTGCAGTGGCGTCAAACAAGGTTGCATCCTTGCTTCCACAGTCTTTGGGATATTCTTCGCTGTTCTCCTAAAGCATGCCTTTGGCACTGCAACTGAAGAAATTTACTTACAAACCATGCCAGATGGCAGGCTGTTCAACCTTGTCCAACTCAGAGCCAAGACGAAGGTTTGCGAAACGCTCATCAGAGACATGCTGTTTGCTGACGACGCAGCAATTGCAACACACACCCAACAGGAGCTGAAGACACTGATGGAGCGCTTCTCACACGCCTACAAGGATTTTGGATTCACCATTAGCCTGAAAAAGACCAATGTCCTGGAACAATTCAATTCAATTCAATTGAACTTTATTTACGTATATAGCACCATTTCACAACAACAGTCATCTCATAGCACTTTCAACTGTAGGGGAAACCCCCACAATTGCAGAAAAACCCCAGCAATCCCCTGTGAGCAAGCACTTGGCGACGGTGGAGAGGAAAAACTCCCCTTTAACAGAAAGAAACCTCCAGCAGAACCAGGCTCAGGGAGGGGCAGTCATCTGCTGCGATTGGCGAGGGGGTGAGGGGATAGAGAAGATGAGAAGAATAGACATGTAGAGAGCAAATAGTATGATGGGGACTCAATCTATGGGAGAGAACAAACAGATGTTAATGACCAGCAAAAATATTTCATTGAGAGTGAAGAAAGGAGTGAAACCCAGTGCATTATTGGAGGTCTGCCAGCTGTCTAATCCTATTATATCCCTCCCCAATTATAGGCTATATCAAAAAGAAAGGTTTTAACCCTATTCTTTTTTTTTTTTTTATTTAAGTTTTTGTAAAGGGTATACAGGTCGTTACAGCAATGCAGTGTTTACATTTTCATCACATGTTCCCTTATTTTCTGATATCTGACAACATTGGAAGATTAATTCTTACAACACCCCTTTTTTTTTTTTAAAGTGAAAGAAAAAGTGAAATTAAAGAGAAAAAAAAACAAAAAACAAATAACAAAAAAACCCAAACAAACCAGTAAAAAACAAACAAAAAGAAAAAGTAAGTAAATAAAGATAAAAGAGCATCTGAGTAGCGTTGGAACAAAGAGCGGAACCATTATTGAAATGGTATTTGTCAAAGATTAGATCTAATGGAAGACACATATGCGGTCCAGGGTTGCCAAAAGTTCATGAACCCATCCATGTCCTGTCTCAGTGCGAATGTCAACTTTTCCATCGAGTAAATGTCTTGGATCACGTTAGTCCAATCTTCAGGTGTAGGACAGTCCTTCAACATCCATTTTTTAGTTAGAGCTTTTTTGCTTGCCAATATTAAAACATTGAATAAGTATTTTTCTCCTCGTCTTTCCAGTGAGTCCGGTAGTAAACCCAAATACAAAGTTACAAAAGAAAAGGGAACTGTAATTTTGAATATTTTCCCCAATATTGTCTGTACCTTGGTCCAATATTGGTGGATAACTGGGCATGACCAAAACACATGAAAATGATTTGCAGTCTTTTCACCACACAAGCGCCAACAGTTCAATCCCTTATGGGTAAATTTGTTTTGTGCAGGTGTTCTGAAAAATCTTACCAAGTTTTTCCATCCAAATTCTCTCCACTGCAGGGATGAGGTACTTTTCCATTGCTGTTTATTTAGCTTTTCCCATATTTCCAGTTGTAAAGTGAAATTCCCCTCTTTTTCCCATCTCTCTTTTATATAAGATGTGTTGTCTCCTTTTAAGTCTTGAAGACCTTGGTATATTTTAGAAATGTATCTGATCCCTGGGATCCCTTTATATGCCATTAAGAAGACCTTCAGAACACCTGACTGGGCCCTTTCCAAAACCTCCTTTTTAAGTATATTGTTTATGTGGTGTCTAAGCTGGAAGAACCTGTAAAGGTCTTGATTTATTAGGCCTTGTTTTTTCAAATCTTCAAAACTTCTTAAGATTTGCCCTTTAAAAAAATCGTAATATTTTATCAGCCCTTTCTCCTTCCACTTTTTAAATCTGGTGTCTGTTTTATTAGGAGTAAAGTCCTGATCATAGGCGATCCATTGCAGAAGTCGATAGGGCTCTTTAGTTTGATTCTCTCTGACTATCTTAAACCAAATTTTTAGCGGGGTCTCTATCCACGGGTTAGTGTTATTCAAAAGCTTAGGTAAGGCATTGTTCCCTATTATCGCCTGTAGGGGGATGTCACTTGTTATTTGGCATTCGATCTCCTTCCATTGTGCAGTGTAGACTGGGTTACATATCTCTACTAAAGTTTTAATTTGTGCGGCTTTAAAGTAGTCCCTGATATTTGGCAGCGCGAGCCCACCTTTGTCTTTGTTTAGCTGTAGGGTTCTATATCTGATTCTAGGTCTCTTGCCCTGCCATATGAATCTTGAGATCCTTCTGTCCAGCTCCTACCATGTTTTTTTGGGAGGTTCTACCGGTATTGTTTGGAAAAGGTATAGAAGACATGGAAGTATATTCATTTTGACTGCTTCAATTCTTTGTGCAGTACCCCAGAATGGTATTATATTCCATCTTGCTAGGTCAGATTTTATTTTTGTCACCAGTGGATCATAGTTTAGTGATATAATTTTGTTGAGTTGTTTCGGGATATTGACCCCCAGATATTTCATAGATTCCGACTCCCAGTTAGTTTTGAGTTTGCTTAGTGAATAATGATTTGGGTCATAGTTGAATGTTAAAACTTGGGTTTTATGCATATTTAATTTGTACCCCGATAAATCTCCATACTCTGAAAAAACTGAGGTTAGTTCTGGTAAAGAAGTGTCCGGCTGCCCTAGGTATATTAAAATGTCATCAGCAAAGAGTGCTATTTTATGTTCCTTCTGACCAAGTGTAATACCTTGAATTTTTTGGTTTTGTCTTATCCATTGGCTCAGAGGTTCTATGAAGATTGCAAAGAGCAGTGGAGACAGGGGGCAGCCCTGACGACATCCTCTTTCCAGTTCAAAAGATGATGATAAATTACCGTTAATCCTTATTTTAGCTGTTGGTTTTTTATATAATGCCTGTATAGTTCTAATGAAGTTGTTATGAAAATTGAAACTGGATAAGATTCTATATAGAAAAGACCAGTCAACCGAATCGAATGCTTTTTCAGCATCTAATCCCAATATGACTGCATTTAAGTTATATTTTTTTATATGATGAATTATGTGTAAAGTGCGTCGAATGTTGTCTTGTGTCTGTCTTTGTCTTATAAAACCTGTTTGGTCTAAATGAATTAGGTCTGTCAGTATATTTTCTAACCTTTTGGCAAGGATAATGGTAAAAAGCTTATAGTCCTGATTTAGTACACTGATTGGTCTGTAGTTGGAGCACTGTAGTTTATCCTTTTCAGGTTTAGGTATAACTGCAATGACCCCTTCTCTCCAGGAGGGGGGGATTTCCCCTGTGTGGAGGACATAATTAAATGTTTTCAGGAGGAGAGGAGATAGTTGCTGTTTAAAGGTTTTGTACCACTCTGCTGTATAGCCATCAGCTCCTGGGGATTTGTTAGCTTTAAGTTTCATAATTGCTTTTTCCAATTCTTTAGGATGTATTTCTGACAGTAGTGTTTTATTTTGTGACTCCGTAAGTTGGGGAAGGTTTAATGTGTTTAGGAATGCCTCGGATGCGTTTTTATGTTTTTTGTGGGAGTATAAGTTCTTATAGTAATTCTCGAAGTTTTTAAGAATATCCTGAATTCTGAATTTTATTTCCTTTGATACTGGGTCTCTGATTTTGTAGATTGCTCTTTCTGTTTGATGTTTCCTCAATTTATAGGCTAGCAATTTTGCCGATTTACTGCCTGCTTCATAGTATTTTTGTTTCAGAAATGTAAGTTTCTTCTGGATTTCTATTGTGTAGATCTCATTTATTTGGTTTTTAATTTCCTTAATCTTGAGCGAGTCAGTAGAATGAGTGTTGCCTTTGTGTTCTTTTTCTAGGTTCCTAAGTTCTGACTCTAATGTGGATAGTTTTTCTTGTCTTAGTTTCTTTTGGGTTGCCAGTTTTGCAATAATCTTTCCTCTTATTACAGCTTTACATGCATCCCACAGTATTAAAGGGGATACTTCTCCATTATCGTTATCTTCCAAATATCTGAGAATATCTGATTCCAATTCATCTTTCAATGGTCCTTTCAGGACATTTGAATTTAACCTCCAAGAAAATGTATTATTTGTGTATTTTTGGATATTTAAGTCCATGTAGATCGGACTGTGGTCAGAGAGATCCATCAGTCCTATTTTACATGTTTTTACTCTTCCAATGTCTCTATTAAACATAAAAAAATAGTCAATCCTTGAGTAAGATGAATGTGGAGTTGAGTAAAATGTATAGTCTTTTACACTGGGGTTGAGTTCCCTCCACACGTCACAGATTCCCAATTCTTTTAGTAGCATCCGAGTCTTCCTGTTTTGGGTGTTATTTTGATGTGGGGAATTACCAGAAGCATCCCAGTATGGATTCAGTCTAAGATTGAAGTCCCCACCACATATCACTAAACCTTGAGCTTTAGTTATCATTAGGTCGAATACATTTTTATAAAATTTCCAGTTAGCCCCTGGGGGAGCATACACATTCAGCAGGGTGATATCTTCTCCCTCTAGCCGCCCAGTTACCAAACTGTATCTCCCTTCTTTATCTTTGTGTTCTGATTTTTTTTCAAATGTAATTTTGGTTGATATCAATGTCGCTACTCCCCTCCTCCTCCCTGATTTATATGAAGATGAAGAGATCATTTTAAACCCTTGTCTACTGAGTTTATTGTGTTCCACGTCTGTTAGGTGGGTTTCTTGTAAAAGTATTATTCCTGCTTTGTCTTTTTTCATTTTGCCTAGAATCTTGGATCTTTTAACTGGATTCAGGATTCCTTTTACATTATATGAAATATTATATTTTGGTTACACCCTGTTTCTCCATTGTGTTGTTTTGTTTAGTATAACTGTGTGGTGGCCCTCTTTTGTGCTACTCAGAAACTGAAAGAACATTAAAAACAAGAAAAACATTAAGAACATAGTGTAAAAAACTTTAAAACAAAAAGCTGTCATAAGAACTTCCTGAGCTGAGGTCTTTTTAAAGACCCTGTAAGAGCCTTGATGGAGTGAAGGCTCTGAGGGAAATTCCTCAAACTCTGTTACGTGTTGAGGGCCCTCTCTTACCACTGAAAGTAGTCCCATGCTTTTAACGTGAGTTTCAGAACCCAATCCAAACTTGTAATGATTTTTTTTTTTCCCTTTTATGCCTAAACCCTGTGAAATTGTGTGCACCCTCCCACCCCCATCACATCAAACATTCACGCAAAAACAGTATTTGTTAGTATGAGGAGAACATGTGGATTATTGTCACATTTCTATTTTAACAAGTTTTTTTGTTTTTTTTTATTACAAAGACTTATTTGTTTCAAATAATATGATTGTTCCATGAAATGTTTTACCACATGCTGAATATGCATCTCCTTTAATGTTTGTTACCTTGTATGAGGGGGGTTGGATGTGCGGATTGATTCAAGAGAAAAGAAAAAAAAAAAAAAAAGGTCGCTATTCCAACCTGAAAACGGATAGTTTATCCGCGACGCTCTGGTGCTGGGTTTCCCGCTGCTGGTCCGTGGATTTTGAGGGTCTTTGTGTTGTCCATGTTTGCGCTTTGATCTTCTCACTCGGGTCTGCTGCGGGTTTAAATACCGTTACCGGGAGCCCTCTTTTCGCCATGTCAGCTGTTGCTTCTTCCGCCGAATTATAGAGACACGTTTCATCGCCGTAGAAGACCCTTAACTTCGCAGGAAATGGTGTCTGAAAGCGCAATTTCTTCTCTCTTAACACCTTTTTCGCGTCATTGTATTCCCTGCGCTTTTTAAGGACCTCCGGGGCGTAATCGTGTTCCACGTAGACTTTTCTCTCCTGGTGCATAAATCCTTTTTTCTGCCAGGCCAGTCTTACAACCTCTTGTTTTATTTTGAAATTGGAAAATCTTACCAACACCGAACGTGGGGGCGCTTCCGCCGCCGGCCTAGCGGCTAATGAACGATGTGCCTTTTCTATCTTCAAGTCGGTGGTTTGTGGAATATCCAATTTCTCTCTTAGTAAGGATTCCACACATTCTGCCATTGAGTTAAAACCATTTTCGGTTCCTTCTATCAGACCATGAATTCTTATGTTGTCTCTTCTTTGTTTTCCTTCTTGGTCGGTTAGCTTAGCCTCTATAGCTGCTTGTCTTTTGCGTAGGTCTAGCACAGAATCTTCGAGCACTTTTATTCGATCCTCTGTTTCCAAGATTCGGTTCTCGGCCTGGTCCACTCTGCTGTTTGTCCTTTTCAATTCTTCTCTGAATTCCCGAAATTCGGCCGTAACATCTCGGCGAAATCGTCGTAGCTCCTCAAATAGTGATTTCAGGCTAACCCTTTTGTTAGCTATCACCAGTTCCTCGTCTTCTGAACGGAGATCTTCCAGTTCAGATTCTCCGGCCGATACGTGTCCTGGCCTGGAGAATTTCAGTTTCTTCTGTTTTCCTTTAGACATGATGATTTTGTCTTTTGATTTTCACTCCTCCAAAAATCCGTTAAGTTTGATTTTCAAGGTGTTATCCTGGATTGGGTCTGAGAGCTTCAGTGTTAAGCTGCAGTCGCCATGGCGTCCAGACCGGAACTTAACCCTATTCTTAAAAACAGAGATAAAGTCCAACTCCCGAATTCAGATTGGCAGCTAGTTCCACAGGAGAGGAGCTTGATAACTGAAGGCTCTGCCTCCCATTGTACTTTTGGAGATTCTAGGTATTACAAGTAATCCAGCATTTTGGGAGCACAGTTCTCTGTTAGAATAATAGGGTAGTATCAAATCTTTTAAATAAGAAGGGGCCTGATTATTTAGAGCTTTGAAAGTGAGAAGAAGGATTTTAAACTTAATTCTAAACTCCATGGGAAGCCAATGAAGGGAGGCCAAAACCGGAGAGATATGATCTCTCTTTCTAGTACCTGTTAAAACTCTTGCTGCAGCATTTTGGATCAGCTAAAGACTTTTTAAAAGATGTTTTAGGACAACCTGATAATAAAGAGTTACAATAATCTAATCTAGAGCTAACAAAAGTGTGGATCAGTTTCTCAGCATCACTCTGAGACAAGATGCTCCTAATCTTGGCAATATTATGCAAATGATAGAAGGCAGTCTTAGAAACAAGTTTAATATGTGAATTGAAAAACTGATCTTGATCAAAAATAACTCCAAGGTTCCTCACAGAACTATTCAGAGAAAGACTAATTGCATCCAAACTAAGAGTTTGATTTGGAAAGGTATTTCTAAGGTTTTTTGGACCAACTAGAATGACTTCAGTCTTATCTGAATTTAATAGCAGGAAATTACAAGTCATCCAAGCTTTGATTTCTTTAAGACAGGCCTCTAACTTCGCTAATTGATTACTATCATCTGGCTTCATTGACTGGTATAATTGTGTGTCATCTGCATAACAATGAAAATGTATACAGTGCTTTCTAATAATGTTGCCCAACGGATGCATATATAAACTAAAAAGAATAGGGCCTAGCACAGATCCCTGTGGAACTCCATGACTGAGCTTTGAGTTGGAAGAAAACTCATTATTGACATGAACAAACTGGAAGCTATCAGATAAATACGATCTAAACCACTGCAACGGAGTTCCATTAAGTCCAACATAGTGTTCTATTCTATCAGGTAGAATATTATGATTGATAGTATCAAAAGCTGCACTAAGGTCTAAAAGGACAAGTACAGAAACAAGTCCATTACCAGATGCGATCAGGAGGTCATTAGTGACCTTCACTAAGGCTGTTTCAGTACTATGATGGATTCTAAACCTAGATTGAAACTCTTTAAATAAACCATTTCCATGCAAGTGGTCAAATAATTGTGTAGCAACAACTCTTTCTAAGATTTTTGAAATGAAAGGGAGATTAGAGATTGGTCTATAGTTAGTTAAAACTCCTGGATCCAGCGTTGGCTTTTTGAGTAAGGGTTTAATTACAGCAGTTTTAAAAGCCTGCGGTACATGGCCTAATGTTAATGAAGAATCGATTATTTGAAGAATAGAGCTAACAATAAATGGGAAGACTTCTTTAAATAACCTGGTAGGAATAGGGTCTAAAAGACAAGTTGGAGGCTTGGATGAGGAAATTATTTTATCTAATTCTAAAAGGTCAGTTGGAGTAAACTCATCCAAACAGATATCAGCTGAAGGAGTTGTAGTTACTATATTTAAGTTAACAGTGGGAAGAATCTGACTGATTTTATTTCTGATAGATGAAATTTTATTATTAAAAATGTTCATAAAGTCCTGACTAGTAAGCGCTACAGCTACAGTGAATGCAAGGATTGACAGTCCTGACTCTGTCAGCCTGGCTACAGTGCTGAAAAGAAACCTGGGATTATTCTTGTTCTCTTCTATTAATGCAGAATAATAACTTGTTCTAGCTCTTCTCAGAGATTTTTTTTTTTTTTTTTTATAAATTAAAAGGTGATTTCTCCATGCTAAATAGATTTCATCTAATTTAGTGGAGCACCATTTTCTTTCTAATTGATGAGTCTTCTGTTTTAATCTATGAGTTTCTGTGTTGAACCAAGGAGTTAGAAATCTCTGATTAGACTTTTTCTTTTTTTAAAGGGGCCAACATGTCTAGAGTCTGATGCAGAGAAGCTGTAACACTATCTACCATGCTATCAATTACAGAAGGAGCAAGCTCTCCATAGCTTATTTCCATTGTGTTGACATATGGCATAGAGGGAACAATCTGCATAAATTTGGTAACAACATCATCTGAGAGGCATCTACTGTAGTAATATTTTTCTTTAGGAGCCAAATAGTCAAAAATAGTAAAATCAAAGGTTAACAGACAATGGTCTGACAGTACAAGGTTATGAGGAGACACTACCAGATTTTCTATTTCTATGCCATGTCAGAACAAGGTCCAACATGTGGTGGAGATAATGGGTAGAATTTCCTACATTCTGAGAAAACCCCATTGAGTGTTATATTGAATTAAGTGCCATATTAAGGCAGTCACTATCTACATCAACATGTATATTAAAGTCCCCTACTATAATTATTCTATCTGATTTCAGCACTAAATCAGCTAAGAATTCTGCAAATTCGGATAAAAACTCTGAGTAGGCTGAGGGAGGACGATAAATTATGGCAGATAAAATTGGGTTTAACCTAAAATTGCTAAAATGCCCAATACTGAGGACCAGGTCCTCAAAGGAATTATAACATGTTTTTTGCTTTACATTAACTAGTAATTTGGAATGGTAAATTGTTGCTACTCCTCCTCCATGACCAGAACTTCTAGGATTTTGACAGTTTAAATAACCAGAGGGAGTTGATTCATTTAAACCAACATAATCCTCTTGCCCTAACCAAGTCTCTGTAAGGGATATTAAATCAATCTGATGATCAATTAACAGATCATGGATTAGCAGAGACTTGGGAGTTAGAGACCTAATATTTAACAAACCACATTTAATTTTTAAATTATGAGGAGGAAGAGAGACCAAGTCAAATTTAGAGGCTTCATGTTTAATTTGAGATTTACCAACTTTTTGTTTAATCACTTTGGGATGCTTATACATTATATTTTTATTTACTTTGGAGGGAGCAGACAATGATTCTCTGATGGGGAAGACAGGGGCTAAGATGAGGGGTTGTGGATGAAGAGGAGCTGCAGAGAGGCGTGTAAGACTGCAACTCTGCTTCCTGGTCCCAACTCTGAGTAGTCAAGGTTTTGGAAATTTGGATAAAAATGATACCAGATTGTTAGATAAAAGAGACGCACCATTCAAAGTGGGATGGACGCATCTCGTCTAATAAGACCAGGTTTTCCCCAAAATGAGTTCCAATTGTCTATATAGCCCACATCGTTTGCAGGACACCACACAGACAGCCAGCAGTTGAAGGATAAGATAAGATAAGATAAGATAAGCCTTTATTAGTCCCACAATGGGGAAATTCCAGGATTGCAACAGCACAGGGATAGCAACACTCAGAGCAACAATCAAGAAGACAAGAAAAAACAAGAGCAGCGAATATACATATGCACATATAAATATATAAATATATAAACACACAGTGCGGAGCATTGTAGCTAGATGGAATAAATATATTAATATATAAACACACACAGTGCGGAGCATTGTAGCTAGATGGAATGAACAGCATAACCGTCTACTTAGTTATCCTACATGGTATGATTATGTACCCATACATATTATCATCCTCCGTAGCGACCGGTATTGTCCTAGTTGTATACCGGAGGGGACCATTGTGTAAGTCTATTGCGTCTTTTGCATTCAATACTATTAGGTTGTCATGTTTTTTTTGCTATCTCTGCACGCAGCCCTGCTTAGGTTATACAGTCTGACAGCCGTAGGTAGGAATGACCTGTGAAACCTCTTGGTTGCGCACCTAGGATGATGTAGTCTGCTGCTAAATGAGCTCCTCAGTACGTTCAGTACGTCCTGCATAGGGTGGGACTCGGACTCCAGCAGAGATGACAGTTTAGCCACCGTCCTTCTCACTCCCATCTCCTCCACTGGGTCAAGGCGTTGCCCCAGGACAGAGCTAGCTTTCTTGATCAGTTTCTTCAGTCTCTTCCTATCGGCTGCTGTAACGCCACTGCCCCAGCAGACCACTCCAAAAGTGATGGCTGATGCCACCACCGTGTCGTAGAATGTCTTCAGCAGCGCCCCTTGTACACCAAAAGACCTGAGTCTCCTCAGTAGGAACAGCCTGCGCTGTTCCTTCTTGTAGAGTGCGTCAGTATTGTGTGACCAGTCTAGTTTATTGTTCAGATGAACACCCAGGTACTTGTAGGATGTCACCATCTCAATGTCTGTTCCCTGTATGTTTACTGGTGCTGTGAGGGGTTGTCCTTGCCTGCGGCAGTCCACCACCAGCTCCTTAGTTTTCCTCACGTTGATCTGGAGGCAGTTCCGATGGCACCAGTCCACGAAGTCCTGGATAAGTCCTCTGTACTTAGCTTCATCTCCGTTGGAGATGAGGCCAATGATCGCAGAGTCGTCAGAGAACTTCTGTAGATGGCAGTGTGTTGTGTTGTGTGAGAAGTCCGCAGTGTAAAGGGTGAACAGGAAGGGAGCCAAAACCGTTCCCTGGGGGGCCCCCGTGCTACCGATGATCGTGTCGGACACACAGTCCCGGGTTCTCACAAACTGTGGCCGGTTAGTGAGGTAGTCCAGGATCCATGATGACAGGTGCTGGTCCACCCCTGCGCACAGCAGCTTGTCCTTCAGGATCATCGGTTGGATGGTGTTGAAAGCACTGGAGAAGTCAAAGAACATGATCCTCACCGCATTCCCGGGCTTCTCCAGGTGGGACAGAGAACGGTGAAGGAGGAAGATCACCGCATCCTCCACCCCAATGCCATGCTGGTAGGCGGACTGGAGTGGATCCATCGCTGGTCCCACCAGGGGGCGGAGGTGAGCAAGGAGCAGTCTCTCCAGGGTCTTCATCATGTGGGACGTCAGGGCCACTGGTCTGTAGCTGTTCAGATCTTTGGGGTGGGGAGTCTTTGGTACAGGTACCACAGAAGATGTTTTCCACAACTGTGGTACCCTCCCCAGCTTCAGGCTCAGGTTGAAGATGACCTCCACAATCCCACAATCCCACGCAGCTAAACATGTCATCACTGGTCAGATTGGGGAGGGGCCCAGAGAATACTACAGAGGCAGACATTGTTTTTGCAAAGTCACACACCAATTCCACATTAAGTTTTGTGACTTCCAACTGCCGGAGTCGGATGTCATTAATGCTGGCATGGATAACAATTGTGGAGTATTTTCAGTTACTTTTAGCCAGCATTTTCAAATTTGACTTGATGTCACCTGCTCTGGCCCCAGGAATGCATTTGACTATGGCCGCTGGAGTCTCTAGGTTCACATTTCTGACTACAGAGTCGCCAATGATCAGAGTTTTTTCCTCAGCGGGTGTGTCGCTGAGCGGGGAAAAGCGATTAGAAACATGAACAGGTTGGTGGTGAACCAGGGGCTTGCGGCTATGCTTCCTTCTCACCATCACCCACCCATTCTCTCCTGGCTGCTCAGGAGAGGTGGAAGCCGGAGGATGGCTAGCAGGCCGCCCTATGCTAGGGTGCTCCGCTGCAGCTAAGGGGTGTCCATCATTATTAACTGGCGCAGACAGTGTTTCAATGCAGCGGAGCCAGGATTCCAAATCACACAACCTTGCCTCGAGCGCCTCAAAAAGACAACATTTATTACATTTATCGTTATCACTAAAAGAGGCAGTGGTGTAGCTAAACATCTGACACAGAGAGCACACCAGAGGAGAAGGGGAAGGAGAGCTAGTAGCCATAGCTAGTGACTAACCCGAAACTAACACAAACACCAATGAAAGGTGAACAGAAGGCTAAAGAGGGTGATTAGATGACACTGAGTGTGCACACAGGCGCAAGAGGCTTGATAAACAGAAGAGAGCGAGATGACGGTAGATGGAAAAAAGGGATTAAAATAAATTAAAGGCAATAATCTTCAGGAGATTGAGGAGAGCTAACTACAGACCAACTACACGACAGCCAGCAATATAGGAAGTGACAATACGGTATCACAGGAAGTGATGATGCAGTTCACGGTTGCCTCGGTTGCCTCAATGCAGACAAGATACTGAATCACCACCTGCCATCACCATCGATGACCATGAACTCGATGTCGTCCACCACTTCACCTGCCTTGGCTCTACCATAACGGACAACCTCTCCCTTGACACGGAAATAGACATCGGGAAGGCAGCTACAACACTCGCTCGCCTCACAACCAGAGTGTGGACAAACCCCAAGCTGCTGGTGAAGACTAAGATGGCAGTGTATAACGCCTGTGTCATCAGCACACTGCTGTACAGCAGTGAGTCATGGACAACATATGCCAGACAGGAGAAGCGACTCAACACCATCCATCTGCGAAGCATCCATCGCATCCTGGGCATATCCTGGCAGGACAGGGTAACCAACACAGATGTCTTGAATTGCGTGGGACTTCCCAGCATGTTCACTCTCCTCAGACAGCGCAGGCTGCGTTGGCTAGGCCATGCCCACCGCATGGACGATGGGCGCATCCCAAAGGACATCCTGTATGGAAAACTGACATCTGTGAGGAGATCCACTGGTCACACCCAGCTCTGGTACAAAGATGTCGTTAAGAGAGACATGAAGACCACTGACATCAACACAGAGACCTGGGAGAGCCTAGCAGGTGACCGTGCAAAGTGGAAAGGGACCCTGAAGCAACACCTGAAATCAGTGGAGGAGAAAATGATCACCACTGCTGCAGAAAAACAAGCAAGAAGGAAGGAAAGCAGCAGCTCCAACAGACTAGAGACTACACACAGGTATGACCTTTGTGATAGAGACTGCCACTCCTGCATCAGTCTATTTAGCCACAGATGACGCTGCTCCAGGCGAACAGACAACCAGAACTAGGATGCTTCACCCATGGTCAACCCCGACCGACGGAGGCCTAAGATCTATCTCTGGATCAACAGAATTTAAAAAAATTCATCATCATCACTGCCGCTCAATGCAAGCATGGCAGTCTATGAACAAAAGTTCAACTGTAGTATTCTGGCTCTGCACACTGTTTTTTTTCTTCTCCTCCAGCTGATTAATTCATCTCCTGCTAGTAGGACCGGATTAAGGAAGTTGTGAGTCCCTGAGCTAGAGCAATTTTTGGGGCCCTCCCATATATTATTTATGGGAGTATGGTCTGCAAAATTATTATCCTATGTACCCCGCCCGGTATGGGGTTACCGGGGCCCCACCCTGGAGCCAGGCCTGGGGGAGGGGCTCGAAGGCTAGCGTCTGGTGGCCGGGTTTCCACCCATGGGACCCGGCCGGGCTCAGCCCGAAGGAGTTACATGGGTCCGCCCTCCAGTAGGTTCACCACCTGCAGGAGGGATCATGGAAGTCCGGTGCTATGTGGATTAGGTGGCAGTCAAAGGCGGGAGAGGGAAGTCTGGGCTTCTCTGCTTGAACTGCTGCCTCCGCGACCCGGACCTCCGGAAAAGCGGTAGAAGATGGATGGATGGATGGATGGGTCTGCAAAATGGCCATGTTTACATGCATGATAATAAACCGTTTATAATTGGATTTCTGGAGTTAGCTGATTATTAATGTGGTTAAGTAAAAACAATAATCAGATAAAAGGCAATTATTGTCTTAGGAGAAATTACATTAACACACATAGTTTATTGTCAAATAATCCATTTATTCAGTGTATGTAAACATGTCAAATCCAGTTATTACAAGCACAGGGGATCACCTGATTGCTGGGGTCTTTCTGCAATTGTGGGGGTTTCCCCTACAATTGAAAAGTGCTATGAGATGATTGTTATTGTGAAATGGTGCTATATAAATAAAGTTGAATTGAATTGAATTATTATCATTATCTGATTATTCCTAGTTATCAGATTATTGTAGCCATGTAGCCAGGGTCACTGAAGGATCAGCTGGACCTTCAAGGTCTTAAATTACTAAATAAAGTGAATGACAAAGTTCTAGGTTTAGAATGAATAGCAGAAAAAATATAGCACCGTTAGGACTAACAACTGCCAAATATCTTGTATCAACCCACAACATTAATTAGGTGCTGCTGCACTGACCACAAGCACAAATGAACCGTGAAACCATTACAAAAAGAGAACAGTCTGCACTGTACTGCAGCAGTGACTGTCATTTAATTTCCTCAGTCAGTCAGACAAATGTGAAAAAAGGCAACACTCGCATCAATGAAGCAACATGACATCACAAAGCAGTATCAGTTACTCAAAATGTTACACTGTAAAATTTGTAACAACTGTACTGTCTAAGCTTTATAAAAGCAAAAAGGAATATCAAAACTGGAAAGACTGGAAACTGGCAAAACAACACAGGGGCCCTTAGGGGAAAAAATTGCTGTATATGTGGCAGGCAAAATAATACAAACAGGCAGTGGAAGGAGAAAATAGAAGCCTTTGTCTTGAAATGTACTCACCACTTGCAAGCTTGCAATTGACATGGCACTTGGAGGAAAACATTTGCTGTTTGCAGGAACATTCAGATGTTCTTGTGGTGATCTGCTCTGCGTGCCTGCTGTCCGAATTGCCTCCACAGCTGCACACACACCTGACCCACTCATCAAGCAGCCTTCTTAAGTAGCGCTAACCTTTGGTCTGCACGGAGATGTCAACGTTCCTTCGGACTGAAGTGATCTCCACACCTGGAATCTCTTCCTCCTGCTATTTGGGAGTTCCTCCTCCTGCATTCATTACCTGCTCCATCAGGCTTTCTGGGAGCTCACTCTCCCCAATGTCAAGTAAGCCATCAGGTTTCCAAACCTCTCTTCTCCTCTCCTTTTCCCCTGTGCATAGGCAGAGATCTCTGGGCAGACCTACATCTCCTGGCGGCGGACTGGGACCTCCACCTGCACACAGCATACTCACCAGATACTCACCTGTACAACCTCACCTACACCTTCGGCGACAGCACGGACTCATTACGGACAGTGGTGGGCGAATGGAACAACCTGGGAGTTCTTCTGCTCTTCAGCTCCTCACCCGACTAGTGAGACTGTACATAACTTGTTTATTCAACCAGCCTGCAGTGAACTCATACACCTATTCTCTCTCTCTCCTAGGGTTGCCAGTTTGGTCCATGCTCTGCTCGCCCCGCTGCTCACATCCACACTCTTACACTTGCACACATTCACTCACTCCTTCAATAAAGGATAATTGTATTTATTCTGAGTCAGAGTCTACTTCTGGGTTTTCCAAACATGTCAGTACATCTCCGTCAGACAAACCCAGCAGACAGTGCTCTCGCACAGAGACTAAACGCCATCGAGGCTTGTTTAGATCAATTATCCTATCAGCAGCAAGTCACACTCTCACAGATGATGCAGATTAACACCCGTCTTGATCTCCTCTCTCAGACACGGATCACTCCCCCTGCTCCCGGGAGGGGGGGGGGGGGCAGCTATACCCATCCTTCATCCCTCCCAGCAATCTCGGCTAACTCCAGTCCCTACTCCCACACGATTCAGTGGTAAGCCTGGTGAGGCACGGGGATTTTTGCTACAATGTAGTATTGTCTTTCAGTGGGTGCCGGGGGATTTTCCCACGGATCACAGCCGTATAGGATATGTTGTCAATCTTTTGGAAGGGTGGGCCTTAGCTTGGGCTTATGCCGTCATGGCTCGGCCCAACTATGTTAATATTACTTACGAATTTAATGACGTTTTCGACCATTCTGACCAGGACAGTGTGCTCACCACCCGGGTGCTTAATCTCAAACAAGGGGTCAAATCGGTTGCTGACTATTCAGTAGACTTCCGGGTGGTGGCAGCGGAGGTGGGGTGGAAGGGTGCCTCTCTCTGCAGTATATTTATTCGCAGTCTTAGGCCAAGTCTGCAGGATGATTAGCCCGTATTGAGCGACCTACTAAGTTGAATGACCTAATCTTCCTCGCTATTAGCATAGATAACCGGCTAAGGGAGCGAGCTAGTGAGCGTCAATCCTCCGGTCGTCCGGGTTCACAGTTTCGCCGCTCCCCGCAGCCTCCCTTGTTAGCCCTTCCCCCCTCTGATTCCTTGGCGGCTGAGAAGCCCATGGTGATGGGTCACTCTAAGCTCCCCTGCCTGAAAAACAACGCCGCCGTGATCTTGGTTTGTGCCTGTACTGTGCCAGTGAGGAGCACAAGCTGGCTTCCTGTCCTATTCGGCCACAGTCGGTCACAGTAGGGGGACTCACGGACTCACCCCGGGATAAATCCCTTACTAGGTTCCTGCTTCCCATTCACTTTCAACACAACCTCACTGAAATATCTACTCACGCACTTGTTGATTCCGGGGCCGAGCAGAGTTTCATTTCAGAGAATCTGGCAACCCGGCTGGGGCTTCCTTGTTACCGGCTGAAGACTCCGATTAAGCTGATTGCACTGTCTAAAGTTCTGCTAGCTGCTGTGGTAAAACAGACTGTCCCCATTTCAGTGTTGGTGTCAGGCAATCACCAGGAACAGATCAGCTTTTTTGTGCCTCCTGTTTCTGCTTCCTCTGTTGTTCTCGGCTACCCTTGGCTTCGGCTGCATAACCCGGTGATTGACTGGTGATCAGGAAGCATCATCTCCTGGAGTTCATTCTGCCTGAGTGCCTGTCTGTAGTCCGCGGCTTGCTCTCCCTCTGTTCCCCTCTGTCCTCCTGACGCATCCCCCCGCCTGACCTGTCGTTGGTGCCCCCCGAGTATCATGACCTGGGCCCCGTCTTCAGCAAGGCTAAAGCGTTGTATTCCCCCCCCCCCCCCCACCGACCCTATGATTGTGCCATTAACCTCCTGCCCGGGGCTCCATTGCCACCCAGTCGGCTTTACAGCCTCTCTGCCCCGGAGCGGGGGGCGATGGATAAGTACATCAAGGAATCCTTGAGTTCTTGCATCATCAGGCCGTCATCTTTAGCGGTGGGGCTGGGATTTTTTTTTGTGGGAAAGGACGGTTTGCTTAGGCCTTGTATTGATTTCAGGGAGTTAAATAACATCACAGTCAAGGATAAATACACTCTCCCGTTGATTAACACGGCCTTCAATTCCCTCCAGGGGGCCTCAGTGTTCACAAAGTTGGACCTGCACAACGCTTATCACCTGGTACGGATTAAACAGGGGGATGAGCGGAAGACGAGGTTCCGTACCCCCAGTGGGCATTTTGAGTATCTGGTAATGCCTTTCGGTTTAACCAATGCTCCAGCAGTTTTTCAACGGCTTATCAATGATGTGTTGAGAGATTTTTTGGACTCTTTTGTGTCTGTTTATCTCGATGACATCTTGATTTTTTTCCCGGTCCCTCAAAGAACACCGGGTGCACGTCAGGCAGGTTCTGCAGCGCCTATTGGAGAACAAGTTGTACGTCAAGGCCGAAAAGTGTGATTTTCATACCTCATCCACCACGTTCCTGGGGTTCATCATCTCCCATAACAAAATCATTGTGGATCCCGACAAGGTAAAGGCAGTGGTAGAGTGGCCGGTTCCATCATCCCGGAAACAATTGCAGCAGTTTTTGGGTTTTGCCAACTTCTATCTTTGTTGTGTCAGGGACTACAGCATCATTGCCCTACCCCTCACACGCCTCACCTCTGCCAAGGCGCCTTTCTGGTGGACGGAGGAGGCGGGGGTGGCCTTTGCCAAATTAAAGTCTGTGTTCTCCTCTCCTCCTATCTTGGCTCAGGTGGATCCCGCGCTGCAGTGTCTGGTGGAGGTGGACGCTTCTGACTCCGGGGTGGGGGCTGTTTTGTCTCAGCGCACTCCCACCGATGACAAGATCCGCCCCTGCGCCTTCTTTTCCTGCTGCCTATCCCCTGCAGAGTGTAATTATGACATCGGGGACAGGGAGCTGCTGGCGGTCAAGTTGGCCTTGGAGGAGTGGTGCCATTGGCTGGAGGGGGCCTCCCAGCCTTTTGTCATTTGGACCGATCATAAGAATTTGGAGTATCTCAGGATGGCCAAACGGCTCAATTCCCGGCAAGCCCACTGGTCCCTATTCTTTGGCAGATTCAACTTTACCATCACCTACCGCCCTGGGTCAAAGAACATCAAACCTGACACGCTCTCCAGACAATTTTCCCCTGATGAACCTGAAGTACCACCTCATCCCATCGTGCCTTCTTCATGCATTGTTGACGCCCTCTCGTGGAGCATCAAGGAGAGGGTTAGGAGAGCACAGGAGACCGAGGCTGACCCGGGCGGGGGGCCAGCTGGTCGGATGTATGTGCCCTCTACGGTCCAGGGTGAGGTCATCAATTGGGCACACTCCTCCAAGCTGCTGTGTCACCCGGGGATGGCGCATATGGTGGCTCAGCTGCAAAGGACGTTCTGGTGGCCTTCACTACGGAGGGATGTCAAGGAATATATCCGAGCTTGTCCCCAGTGCACCACCTGTAAGTCATCCTCCTCTCCACCGTCGGGCCTGCTCCATCCCCTCCCCATTCCCAGCAGACCCTGGTCCCATGTGACTCTCGATTTTGTCACCAGCCTTCCTCCCTCTGCAGGCAACACCGCAGTTCTCATGATTGTGGATAGGTTCTCCACGGCGGCTCACTTCATTTCCCTACAGGGGCTTCCTATGGCCAAGGAGACGGTGGACCTACTCATTCTGAATGTGGTGCGGCTCCATGGGATACCTGTGGACATTGTGTCAGACCGTGGGCCCCAGTTCATCTCGCAGGTTTGGCGGGCGTTCTGTAAGGCCATCGGGGCCACTGTGAGCCTGTCCTCGGGGGACCATCCTCAAAGCAACGGCCATTGTGAGTGCACCAACCAGGAGCTAGAGGCGGCACTGCGGTGTGTTAAGGCCTCTAATCCGGCGTTCTGGAGCTCCTATCTCCCTTGAGTCGAGTATTCTCATAATACCATGGTTTCCTCTGCTTCAGGTCTTTCTCCGTTTGAGGCCTCACTGGGGTACAATCCCCCACTGTTTCCGGAGGAGGAAGAGGACATCGCTGTGCCCTCAGTGCGGGCCCATATGAAGTGCTGCTGCCGGCTGTGGAAGGCTACCCGGGCTGCGCTGCGATGCATGGCAAATCACAACTCGGACATCGCCAATCGCCGCAGGACCCCGGCTCCATCCTACTGGGTCGGGCAGCAGGTATGGTTGTCCACTAAGAACATCAATTTAAAGACCGAGTCCAGGAAGTTGTCTCAGCATTTTATTGGTCCTTTTGCCATCACACGTATTGTCAACCCTGTCACTGTGCACCTAGCTCTCCCTCCCTCCCTCCACATCTGTCCCACCATTCACATCTCCCAGGTGAAACCATTCATATCCAGTCCTCTGTGTCCCCCTCCCAGGACTCCGCCTCCACCAGTGATGATCAGTGGTGACCCCGCTTGGAAGGTCAATTGTATCCTGGATGTCCGACGCAGGGGTCGTGGCCTACAGTACCTGGTGGACTGGGAGGGTTATGGCCTGGAATGGAGATCCTGGGTGCGTCTGTCCTTCGTGATGGATCCTCAGCTCATCAGGGAGTTCCACTGGACGCACTCGGGTAGGTTGGATCGGCCACCGAGAGGCATCCCGTGGGGGGGGGGGGTACTGTGGTGATCTGCTCTGCGAGCCTGCTGTCCTAATTGCATCCACAGCTGCGCGCACACCTGACCCACAAATCAAGCAGCCTTCTTAAGCAACGCGATCCTTTGGTCTGCACGGAGACGTCAATGCTCCTTCGGACTGAAGTGATCTCCACGCCTGGAATCTCTTCCTCCTGCTATTTGGGAGTTCCTCCTCCTGCATTTGTTACCTGCTCCATCAGGCTTTCTGGGAGCTCGCTCTCCCCAATGTCAAGTAAGCCATCAGGTTTCCAAACCTCTCTTCTCCTCTTCTTTTCCCCTGTGCACAGGCGGAGATTTCTGGGTGGACCTCCACCTCCTGGCGGCAGACTGGGACCTCCACCTGCACACAGCATACTCACCGGATACTCACCTGTACAACCTCACCTACACCTTCGGACTCATTACGGACAGTGGTGGGCGAATGGAACAACCTGGGAGTTCTTCTGCTCTTCAGCTCCTCACCTGACTAGTAAGACTGTACATAACTTGTTTATTCAACCAGCCTGCAGTGAACTCATACACCTATTCTCTCTCTCTCCTAGGGTTACCAGTTTGTTCTGTGCTCTGCTCGCCCCGCTGCTCACATCCACACTCTCGTGCTTGCACACATTCACTCACTCCTTCAATAAAGGATAATTGTATTCATTCTGAGACAGAGTCTGCTTCTGGGTTTTCCAAACATGTCAGTTCTGATATCAATGTCCTTAGGCTGGGTGTCCATCAAACGCGTTTTTTCCGCTATGGGAGACTGTTTTCTGTTCATTCTCTATATAGTCCAGTGTTTACAGCGCTGAGCGCCCTCGGCGCTGAAATGCTTTGAGCGGTGGCCGTTTTTTGTCGTGGTGCTCAGGGCGCTCAGCGTTGAAAAAAGTTCAACTTTTCAGACTGCAGCTGAGCTTGTCAGTGTCAAACCTTTCTAAGTAGCCAATCAGAATAAAGGAAGGGCGGGACATAGGATGCCGATGCAGTTTCTACTCAGACTCCTGTTTCCTGTGTCATCATATTTTACATCCAGAGCTGCTAGAATACGTTTCCTGTCCATTGTTATTTACAAACTGCTATTAAAAAAAATAAGTAGAAAGTCTGACCATAGGAAAAGCTGAAGTGCTGAGCTGAGAGTGACAAACTGTTGCTGGGATACAGGGCACATACTTTTTTTTTCCAGAGAGCATTGCACAAATGCTGAAAAAAACACTCAGGGTGGTCGGGCGACAAAAAACGTGTTTGATGGACACGCAGCCTTATTCTGGCAACTCTCCGTGTTGTGATCCTGGGCACGGGTGGGGCTGTGCCCAGTCTCCTGTTAGAAGTCAGTCTTTTCCTGTTTATTTATTTCCTTATTTATTGTTATGTGTTGTATTTATTTGCTGTTTGGTTTGGGGTTTATATTCTTCGTCGCGTCCTTATTGTCCTGTTTGTTTATTGTGTCATTTTGTTTCTTAGTCTTGTTTTATTTTGTGTTCTGGTCTGTACTTTTATTTTGACAGTGCTGTGCAACTTCTGGCTGTCAAACTTTGCTTGGGGGTTGCACAGGTGTCACTTGTTATTTTGATTACTTTCCCCACTCATGTATCCACACCTGGTTTACATCCTGCACAGTATTTATAGGGCACGACAACCGGTTCCCATTGTTGTGTCCTACTTCATGGTAACACAGTCGATCTCTACAGCTGTTCCCAGATGTACAGCCATGCTCTGAGTGTTTTGGTGCTTTGCTGTCGAGGAGAGAGGAGAGCTCTGTCCAGGTCAGTTTTTCACTCTATTTCCAGCCGTGAGCCCCGCTGCCTCCGGGAGTGCTCTGGCTGGATTCTGCCCCTTGGCCTGGCGTTCCCAGGCTTCTGTTCCCCTGGACGTTGAGCCCCACTCTCCTCCAGTGCTTTTGTGTTTTCTCTTGATTGTGTTCTGTATGTATTTTTGGTTCACCTGTTCAGTTAATAAATGTGTTAAATCACAGTGTGCCCTTGGTGTCCTTCTTCTGCCCTTTAAAGGGAAGCGTCACGACACTCCCATCCTTTTTTGGCCCAGTATTTCCAGTGTGTACGAATCTTTAACTCTTCCAAAGGGTGTTATACAACTTCGATGACCCGGACCTTCTGTGGCTGGAAAAGCTATGCCCTCTGTGATTGATGGATTTCAGACAGTGGCTCCGCTGGTGCATCCCATGTTAGCATTTGTAATGCTAACAGTTTGACAAGCATCTTGTTGTGACTGTAAAGTTGATGATTGTCCCACTGTATCACTACTTAAAAAGCAAACTGTCAATTTTGGAGTCTTTTTTTAAAACCTCCTTCTCACATTCATCTTTTTCTTTCTTCTCTTTTGATCACCACTATCATACTTCCTAACGTCAGCCATTATGATTCATTCATTCATTCGTCCACGGATTCAGTACCAGGCCATGCCCAACGTTAATCAGGTCAAATGTCAACTCCAAACCAATTAAATTAAGCAGGTGGGACAGATGTACACCTCAACAAATAAAAAGTTGATACGCCAAAGCAAACCCTCCAATAAATGTTGGGCACAGCAGAATTAGCAAGACAAAAAACTATTGGGTTTCATTCGGGGCCCCACACAAGCCGGGGCCCTGGGCTACTGCCCTGGTAAGCCACCTGTCAGCAGAATTCTGCAGCACTCCACCCTGGTGACGAATGACTGAAATTGGGCTACTTCTAAATGCCACACGGTAAGGATTGTGAGTTTTAGTGAATAAAGTTAGTGCTTCTTATTTTCAATGAGTGACTGTCTCAGCTGTAGAAACTGATTAAACTGTTAGCATGTGCTAACATTACCTGTCGGACAATAATCTCTCTTGGATGATGTTTGCTAACGGCTGAGCTGTTTCATTTCTACTCAGTAACATGTTGACTGCAGTAAATGAGTGAATTACATGAGTAGTTTACTCTTTTTCATCTTCTCTATTATTGTCATAGTAATAAACCCTCATTCTGAATAAGTGTATCTCAGTAAATTAGAATACTGTGGGGGCATGGTGTGGGGATTCTCCACCCAGAGAAGACAGCTGGGATAAGGGGGAACAATGGACCGGAGGAGGAAGTGCCATCAGGGGGTCTCAAATGGGACAGTATGGACTATGCACCCCCGGGGAGAGGAGGACCACCGGAGCCGTGGGAAGAGAGAAGGGTGTGAGAGCGGCGCCGGCATTATGATGTTAATGTGCCACATGGGTCTTTGTTCTAAATAACAATGTATTATGGTCGGAAGTTTCGGGTCTCAATTGTAGTTATATTTAATAAAATATAGTGTAATAAGGTACAAGAATTATTTATTTTATTTAATCGTGGGTGTGCAAGGGGACAGAGTTAAACAGTCACCCCAACACTCACTAAATAAAATAGAAAAGCACTCGTAAAAGGGGGCACCAGTTCTAAAAGAACAAATTGTTAATTAATTAATTTCAATTTATTAATTTCCGTACCTTCAATTACTTAATGAATCAATCTCAAAAATTAGTGAGTTCTTTTACTGCCGTGACCCAGGAAAGCAAATATGCAAAGGAAAACACTTCAACTTCTCTCGTTTGCAAGTTTATTAAATGAAACTCATTCAGGTTACATGACGTGACATTCAAATGATGGATAAACAGATTTAAATGATGAACAGGTGTTAGATATCACATCAACTGTTAATGGATTCCTGAGCATAAAATCTATAGTTAAACCTTTGTGGAACCAAGAGGAAACCAGATTTTATGTTTCAACTATAATGTAATGGAAGGCTGAGGTATCTAATAAAATCAGAACACAACTTTACAGTGAAAAATTACATAAGCTGATTATCTAAAAAGGAACTTCTGAATTAATCTACAAAAATGAAAGGAGGTTACTTAAAAATGAATAAGAATTTTCCTTCAGTTTATAGCTTTGTCCTATGGCTGAGGGACTAATTGTACCATGAAGTATTGGTTATGTTCAATTATAATTGATATTTAGGACATCTTGTTTAAACCCAGCAGATAGGAAAATGGAAGTCTCACTTATGAACAGCTGTAGGCCCAGGTATTCAGCGGTGGTCGGTGCCAGCCGGTGGTATTGTTTGGGAAGGCTCAGCGGCTCTTCCAGACAGCGTTCGGAACACAGAACTCAACCGGGGGTGGGGGTGGGGCTGCAAGAGTGTAGCCGGTGGAGTTAGTGGCTAAGCCCCAGGCCAGGCATGACATCCTTTGGCAACCAGTCCGAAATTTAGTATGTCCCCAGACCGCAGGACAAACCCAAAGGCTGAAGGAAAAATGTTTTAGTCCGTTTCACCCACAAGCTCCTGGTTTCTTAGCGTTGTCATATGTGGGTGAGGCAGGAAAAAAGCTCCAAAAATCTCTATCAGTTCACTTTAAAACAGGGAAATTAAAAATCCACTTTAACTGCAGGAAAAGTCAAAAGTCCAAGAAAAAACGTTCAAATAGGATAAGAACGGCTTCTGAGGTGAAAGAAAAAAAGGGATTTGAGAGTTTTAGCTCTCTTTAAAGGCGAGCTCATAGAAAAAGAATACAGTGATCCCTCGCTACTTCGCGCTTCACCTTTCGCGCCCTCAGTGCATCGCGGATTTTTCAAAAATATTCATCAAAAATTCAAAATTGAGAAATAATGGGCGGGCGCTAGCAGAAGGCAGGGAGACTACATTAGACCATCAGGTATCAACACGGAGAGCCGCACAACTCAAAAAATCCACCTCTCTGTTCGCTGTTCTCGTGTTGGCTCGGCTCGGAAATCTCGCAAGCTGATTGGCCGAGACGTTTCACCCCGCAAGCTGATTGGCCGAGACGTTTCACCCACCTCCTCTCCCTGCCGAGTGCCCATGAAGACCGCATTCATTGCTCTTTATCGCTCGTGTTACGTAGTCTCGCAGCGTGGAACTTTTTGCTGTTCTCTTGTGCCATTTTGTGCGAAATAGTCTTCCCGTCGAGCCACTACGCCGCCTCCTGCAGCTTCTCCAGCTCTATCGGAAGCTGCCCTCGATGATCCTGCGCTTCTAGCACCTGACGATGAGGCGTCACCTGAGGAGCAGTAAAGCTCTCATTAACCTGTGAAGTAAATCATCTTTATCTTGAGTTACGTATCTTGTTATAAGAATAAAAGAGTTCTAAAAACATATTTATGTACACTTTATTTACATCTACGTATGTATGTACACGTACACACACACACACACACACGTATCATATGAGAGAGAGAGAGTGAAAGAATGAACGTACGTATTATTTATGGATGACGTCATTAGGGGTGACGCTACTTCGCGGTTTTTCACTTTTCGCGGTCGGTTCTGGAACCCATTAACCGCGATAAGTGAGGGATCACTGTAGTTTCTCCTCAGTTAACCAGAAAAGAGGCGAAAACTTATCAAAAGACAATTTAAGAAAGCCAGCGCAGGACTCGACAAGGTTCAGACACACACAAAAAACTTCTTCAAACTTACAGAACAACTTAGACAAAGACAACTTAAAGACAACTTAAAGACAATTCAAAGCAACGAAAAACAACAGAAAAAAAAACCTCAAAGACTCAAAGACAACAGAAAAGCTCAAAGACCAACTGCCTAGGGCGGCTCCCTCTCTGTTTTTAAAGGGTTACACTTCTGATATCATAAAAGTGTGACTGGCAGCAAGATGGACCAATTATCTTCCACAAAGAGGAGTTTGAATGGGCTGTTGTCCAATGAGAGAACATTTCTTTGTCTGTGAACAGCCAATCAAATGCAAGGGCATTATCCAACAGAGAAGCAGCCTGGGGGATTAGTCAGAAATAGCTGAATTCATTATATACTCAATATAAAATCTAACTAAATTCAAGGCTAATATTCAGTGACCATGCATTTATACTATTACTAATAAATTTAACATTCATTTGAAAAACATTTATGAAAAAGACATTCCTAAGACATGCACTCACATTTAAATCAAGGATTAATGAATTATGGCAAACCATTATTGGCGATCAAAAAGGGCGATGAGCTTCACAGTGTCCAGAGTTATCCTGTGGGATGTAGGCTATAAAAAGTGTTAATGTTCAATCAGAAATAGCAGTTCCAAATTGCACAAGTACTGAAACATATTCCGTCAATGTCCACTAGAAGGTACTGTTGAGCTGTAGATAATTTTTAGGTCTTGGAATGTGAACAAGGCCAGCCTACAGAGTTTTATGGGGCTCCTGGAAAGGCTCCAAGAGTTTATTAGCAAAACCTGACAGTTAAGGAGTGAAAGTTGGGAAGTTTATGACTTTTTTAGAGTATCAGTTCCTGGTACGAACGGATGCTATCAGCACGAACTGTCTAGTTGGGGTTTGACTCCAAGAGTTTTATAGTCCCCTTTAAGCCTTTAAAAGCAAGTTCTTATGTTTCTCTACAAAAGTGAAATTGTTTACACTGGGGTCTTGATGAAGACGCACAGCAATTCTTGACCAGAGTTGAGAGAGAGTTTCTTTAAGATGAAGAAGAGTGGTTTCCTGAATTAGCCTGAGGAGAAGCTGATGCTACACAATGCATGGTATTAAAGACATAAAAGAGGAATGCACAGAGACCCGGGAGTTCTTTTGCTGTACTGTATGTTGGCGAAAGAATAAAGTTTATGTGTTGTCCAGCTCGTTGCCTCGCCTGCTGCCTTTCTCCACATTGGTGACCTCAAGACATGCCATTGAAAGTGAGCTGAACACAGCCCTGGAGAATATCTGGAGGGAGAGCACCAGCGCCGCATGTGCTGGCTCAGCCAGACTTCTGGCTTCACAACCCGACCGCGTGTTTTTTGCACACAGAAGTCCAGTTCCAACTCCGCAGGATAACAACGGACGATACCAAGTATTACTACATGGTTGCTGCGCTGGATGCGTGCACCACGCAACAGGTGACGAGCCTGCTCCAGGAGCTGCTGGCCCAGGGGAAATATGAAGCGCTCAAGAGGATGCTACTACAGTGCTATACCCTTTCTGATGGTGAGAGGGCAGAGAGACTCCTAATGCATTCGGAGTCAGGTGACAGATCAGCAGTGGAGCTCATGGAGAGCATGTTGGCGCTGAGGGGGGAGGACGATGAATCTTTCCTGTTCGCACACTTGCTCCTCAGGAACCTACCAGCTACGGCGAGGGCGATCTTGGCCAACTCGCCGTGGCTGGTTGCCAAGGACTACTGTGCCCTGGTGCAGCAAGCAAACCGCATCATTTTGGTGACCAGAACTCTCAGCGTGAAGGCAGTGGCACCGGCATCCATGGGGGACTCCAGCGAGGTCGAGGAGCCATTGATGGTAGCCGGGACGGACACCAGGAGATGCAGGAATGGGATGATCTGTTTTTATCAACACAGTTTCGGCTTGAATGCTCAACGCCGCCTGTCGCCATGCCAATTCATGAAGCCGGGAAGACGGCACGATCGGCATTCAGTTGCAGCCGCAACGGAATCATCAGGACATTTGGTAAGCAGACACTGATGATATGCTTACATGGACGCAACTTTCAGTGGGACTTTGTGGTAGCTGCATGTTCCGCCCCCATTGTAGGCGCAGATTTTTTATGTGCTTATGGGTTGTTAGTAGATGTTGCTAATAGGCGATTAGTGGATGCTTTCTCTTTTGCCTCACTGCCCTGTACAGCTCGGGGAGCTGGGTCGACAACACTGGCTAACATTATAGCTCCAGAGGGTAAGTACCAACACTTGCTTGCACAGTTCCCAGTACTCACCGTCCCGACTTTTTTGGCTACGGTAACGAAACACAGGGTTGAGCACTTTATAACGACAAAAGGCCTGCCGGTGTTCGTGCAACCTCGGCGTTTGGATGCAGCTAAACTGGCCAGCGCATGAGAGGAGTTTGCCAACTTAGAGCAGTTGGGCGTCTTCAGGCGCTCCAACAGCCCATGGGCATCCCTGCTACACATGGTGCCTAAAGCTGACGGGTCGTGGCAACCGTGCAGTGATTTCCAGTGCTTGAATAACACCACAGAACACGATCGTTATCCCATTCCGCACATCCAGGATTTTTCCGTGCACCTGGCATAGGCATGTGTTTTTTCAAAAGTGGATCTGGTCCGTGGATACCATCAGGTCCTGGTGCACGCAGAAGACGTTCTGAGCACAGTGGTAATAACTCCTTTTGGCCTTTTCAAGATTTTACGCATGCTGTTTGGATAAAAAGGTGCGGCACAGACTTTCCAGAGGATGATAGACGCAGTGCTTTGTGACTTGTCCTTTGTGACTTGTCCTTTGTTTTCGTCTACTTAGACAACATTCTGGTGGCTAGCGCATCTGAGGAGTAGCACATCACCCATCTCAAGATGGTTTTCCAGAGGTTGGAGGTGCACGGGCTTATAGTTAACACAGCAAAGTGCCAGCTTGGTGTGCCTGTGATTGATTTTTTGGGCCGCTGCATTTCGCCGGAGGGCGTGATCCCATTACCGGATAAGGTGCGCGCTGTGTCGGACTTTCCGCGCCCACAGACTGTGAGAGCACTACAGGAGTTTTTGGGAATGATTAATTTTTATAACCATTTCCTTCCCTGGGCAGTCCAGCTGATGCAGCCATTGTATGCCACACTTAAAAAAAAGAAGCCTGCGGAAACCATCGACTGGACCCCTGAGTGAGTCCAGGCTTTTACTAATGCAAAAACAGCGCTTGTGGATGCCACATTAGGCCACCCGGATCCGTCTGCACGGATAGCGCTCACTACGGACGCGTCTGATGTTGCCATAGGGGCAGTGGTGGAGCAGTATGCCGCAGGTTTGTGGCAGCCGCTCACATTTTTCAGCTGAACTTTGTGTGACAATGAACGCAAATACAGCATGTTTGATAGAGAACTGCTGGCTCTCCACCTGGCGACATACCATTTCCAGTTTTGGTTAGAGGGGCGCGAGTTCACTGCGCTCGTGGACCATAAGCCGCTGATGTACGCGATGGCCAAGGTCTCGGAACCGTGGTCGACCTGGTAGCAATGGCATTTGGCCGCAATTTCAGAGTTTACAACCGACACTCAACATGTCACTGGTAAGCTCAACGTCGTGGCCAATTGTCTGTCGCGTGTTAGTTTTCCCAGTTTACATGGGAATAGATTTCCCAGTGATGGCCGCGGAGCAAGCTGGGGACGTGGACATTTGCACGCTCCAGTCTGCGCCTACTGGGTTAAGGCTGGAGAGCAGGGTGGTGCAAGAAGGATGCCCTCCCTTGCTCTGTGACATCTCCACCGGCCGCCCACGCCCAGTGGTTCCGAGCTCTTGGCACCGTCGTGTTTTTGAGTCAGTCCACTCCCTTTCGCATCCGGGAGTGCGCACTTCGGTGAAGCTAGTGGGGGAGAAATTTGTCTGGCCGTGTTTGCTCAAGGATGTGAAAAAGTGGTCTGGAGCTTGCGTCATGTGCCAGCGGGCCAAAGTGTACAAGTACACCAGCGTCCTCCTCAAGCTGTTCCAAATCCCGGCCAGGAGGTTCAACCACGTTTACGTGGATTTGATGGGACCCCTCCCGCCGTTGCAAGGTTTCATGCACTGCTTAACAATCATGGACCGTACCCCGCGCTGGCCTGAAGTGGTCCTGCTGGCTTCTACCACATCCTCAGAAGTGGCTCGTGCTTTTCTGGCGGCTTGGGTCGCACAGTTCGGATCCCCCGTTGGACATCACTTCCGACAGGGGTCCACAATTCGTTTTGGAACTCTGGTCCGCAATGGCCCAGAGCTTGAAGGTCAAAATTCACTGCACTACCGCGTACAAGCCCCAGGCTAACGGGTTATGCAAGTGTTTTTATAGGTCGCTTAAAGCAGTGCTCAGAGCTTCGCTCACGGATGCACATTGGGTCGACCGCCTGACCTGGGTTCTTTTAGGGTTGCACTCCGCACCTAAGGAGGATTTGGCAGCCTCTCGGCAAAGCTTATTTTTTCTCAGCTGCTGCGGATCCCCCAGAGAGTTTTTACCCGAGGCTGATCCGCCCGTGCAATTTTTGCATAGTAGGGAGGCTTTTAATGTACTGGGCATGGCCCACCATTGTTTTCCTCGCACCTTGGTCCCAAAAACCTTGCAGAATGCCAGTTTTGTTTTTGTCAGGCATGATGCGCACCGGACCCTGCTGCGCCCACCATACGATAGACCGTTCAATGTTTTGGAACCTGGGGTGAAGCATTTTGTGCTAGACTTGGGGGGACGTAGGGAGACCGTCTGCATTGACAGGCTGCAGCCCGCTTTTGCATTGGCAGACGAGCAGGTGGTGTTGGCCCAAGCTCCCCAGCGCAGACGCCCACCGTTAGTGGTTCCGCAAATTAGTGATCCCTTGGCAGGGACCTTTGACCTTTGAGTTCCTACGCATGCCTTTTGGGTTAAAAGGCACGGTGCAGACTTTCCAACGCATGATGGATGCTGTGCTGCGCGATCTGCCTTTTGTGTTTGTCTACCTCGACGACATCCTGGTGGCCAGTGCGTCCAAGGACGAACGCGTAGCCCACCTCAGGACAGTCTTCCAGAGGTTGGAGGAGCACGGGTTAATTATCAACCTGGCAAAGTGCCAGTTCGGGGTTACAGTAATCGACTTTTTGGGCCACCACATTTCACCGGAGGGAGTGATACCCTTACCGGACAAAGTGTGCACAGTGGCAGATTTTCCCCAGCCTCAGACGGTCAGGGCGCTGTAGGAGTTTTTAGGGATGGTTAACTTTTACAACTGTTTCCTCCTCCGCGCAGCCCAGCTCATGCAGCCATTGTACGCCGCACTTAAGAAACGGAAACCGGCGGACAGCATCGACTGGATCCCCGAGCGGAAGCAGGTGTTTTCCGATGCCAAAACAGCCCTAGCAAATGCCTCACTTCTGGCGCACCCGGACCCGGCGGCTCGGATAGCGCTCACTACCAATGCGTCGGACGTGGCCATAGGGGCCGTTGTAGAGCAGTGCGTCGCCGGTTCTTGGGAGCCGCTTGCCTTTTTCAGCAAGTCTTTGCGCAACAATGAGTGTAAATACAACGTGTTTGACAGAGAGTTACTGGCTCTCCACCTGGCCATACGCCACTTCCAGTTCTGGCTGGAAGGGCGCAGCTTCACTGCATTTGTAGACCACAAGCCGCTAATGTATGCTATGGCCAAGGTTTTGGAACCATGGTCGGCCTGGCAGCTGGCCGCTATCTCAGAGTTTATGACCGACATTCAGCATGTGGCCGGTAAACTCAATGTGGTGGCAGACTGCCTCTCGCGTGTGTTAGTGGCCCCAGTCTACGCAGGGATAGATTACATGGCCATGGCCACAGAGCAAGTCGACGACGTGGATGTTTGCACACTCCAGTCTGGACCAACAGGGTTAAGGCTGGAGAGCAGAGTACTGCAAGACGGGAGCCCCCCCCCCCCCCACACTCTGTGACGTTTCCACAGGCCGCCTGCGCCTGGTGGTTCCACATGCTTGCCGTGTTTTCGACTCGGTTCACTCCCTGGCACACCTGGGAGTGCGCGCGTCAGTCAAAATGGTGGGAGCAAAGTTCGTCTGGCCGCGCCTGCATAAACAGGTGAAAGAGTGGGCTGCAGCCTGTGTAGTGTGCCAACAAGCCAAGGTGCACAGGTACACAAAGGCCCCCCTCGAGCTGTTCCACGTCCCGGCTAAGAGGTTTGACCACATTCACATGGACCTCGTGGGGCCCCTCCCGCCACCGCAGGGGTTTACGCACCTCCTGACAGTGGTGGACTGCACCACGCGCTGGCCTGAAGCGGTGCCGCTAGCTTCCACCACATCTACAGAAGTCACACGTGCTTTTTTGGTGACATGGGTGGCACGCTTCGGCACCCCTTTGGACATCATGTCCGACAGGGTCCTGCAGTTTGTTTCTGACCTCTGGTCCGCGATGGCTCGGAGCCCGGGTGTTACTATTCATCGCACGACCGCTTACAACCCCCAGGCCAACGGGTTATGCGAGCGTTTCCATAGGTCATTTAAAGCAGCGCTCAGGGCTTCGCTTACGGACGCATATTGGGTGGACTGGTTGCTGTGGATTCTGTTAGGGTTGCGTTCCACACCGCAGGAGGATTTGGCTGCCTCCCCAGCAGAACTTGTTTTTTCCTAGCCGCTGTGGCTCCCTGGTGAATTTTTGCCTGACAACCTCGCGCCGAACACTATCCCATCCCTGCCTTCACTACGTAGAACAGAGGTAGGGAAGGTACCGGGCCTGGCCCACCACTGTTTTCCCCGTGTTTTCGTCCCAAGGACTTTGAAGGATGTGCCGTTCGTGTTTGTCAGGCATGATGCCCACTGGACCCCATTGCGCCCACCCTACGATGGCCCGTTCAGAGTGTTGGAACATGGGGCTAAACATTTCGAGTTAGACTTGGGGGAGGGGGGTGAGCAGAGAAACAGTCTGCACAGACAGGCTCAAGACAGCGCTCGTATTAGCAGACGAGCAGATGGTGTTGGCCCCAGCTCCTCGGTGTGGACGACCCCCACTGACAGCTCCCCCCCCACCAATGTCTCCCTACAGATGGATGCGCCCCCTCGTTACAGCCGCTATGGACGTCAGCTGAAGCCCACAGGACATGAGGATTAAGGCCCATTCTGAGTGTTCGGGGGGGGCGGGGGTGGGGACCTAGATGTCACATTCTCCACTCACACTGAAGGGCACAGAAGGAGAGAAGCCGATGGGGGGTCGAGACGGTACAGGCGCTAAAGGACTGTATGTTAATGGTGCTGAAGGACTGTATGTTAATGGCGCCGAAGGACTGTATGTTAATGTGCTGACAGGCATTGTGATAAGGTGTATTATGGTGTGAGCCCCCAGGTCGCTAGGCAAGGCATGTAACATATAAAAGAGAGATACCCCGCAACCTGGGTTTATTCTTGTTGACTTGAGAGTAGAGAGAAATTTCTCTCTACAATTTCAGTAACTCACGAATTCCATCAAGCTGCATACTCACCATTTTCTTTTCTTCTCCCAGCAGGGTTGCCAGATTTTCACCATGCACAATATTAGCACTTATAAATATTGTAAATAAGCACTTTAAAACTGTCTCTCCTCGCCATGTCTGCATCGAGGTCTGTAACCAAAAATGTCATCCCCAGTATCTAGTCACGAGATTGCTAGAGCTGCCTTTCACCTGTTGCGTCTCTCATCCTCTGCTTTCCGGCAGGTGGTTTTGAGGGTCTTAATTCCATTGCGGACTGTATTCCTCCATAGAAGCCTGTCATTTTTTACCAAGGCCCAGTCATCAATCTCATCACTCACTACTCACATGTGAGTAGTCTCTACTCACATCACCAGCAGAAAGCTCACTGTATATTTTATTGGCATGGCTTAACAGAATAGGCCCACAGCAGTTTTAACAGAATGGATTTTCACCTTAAGTTAAATACATAAACATCTTCAGAACTTAAAATTATGGATCTGCTTAACTGTAAACAAAGTATCATCCAGTGGCTCTGCTCCAAAACAGACTAATTTTGTGGTAAAACAGCAAGTAGCTTTTGACAGGCTCCAGCACTTCGAAGAGCTTCATTGTGCATCATTTCTACTTGTGATGGCTAGAATCCTAGAATACCAATTGCAATTTTCGTGACCTAACATGCTGTGCAACTGAAAACCCACATCTTTTTTAAAGAAGTCCCAAGCATGGCTTTTCATTCCTCTCATGCAGCAGCACATTAATATTGGGATGAATTAAATGACAAGACTGATTTTAGTTTGTATTTTTTGGAAGTGGTCAGATGTACATGTGACTAAACAAATTTCCAAAATATTACAGTTATATAGCATGCTTTTCTGCAACCTAAATACCCCAGACACATTCACAAGAGAGATGCATTAATTTAAAAATATCATTAAGTAGGGACTGTTTTGACGCATTATTCATATATTCCTCTGGGTTTTATTCATTTAGGCAATTGTTATCTGAAGCTGTCATTTGAGCACTCTACTGATGTACAGATTTTTTAAAAATCCTATCAGATTATTCATCCATGAACCCAATGACAGTCACTGTTTGTTTATATTCATATCAGCACCGTCTGCTACAAAGTGGATAGAGGATGAGAAGGTTATCCACTTAAATTGTGTTTATCTCTTTCATAGGAATAAAGAAAGTGCATCCCTGCTCCTCGCTCTGGCAGATGCAGGTGGTCACTGCAGTAGAATGCAGTAATGCAAGTATCAGCATACCAAGGCCAGTGGTTGTGCCAGCTGAAACATAATAATGAAAAAGACATTTTATTTTGTGAAGTTAAGCAATCCATTTTGTTAGATGCCTGAGCCATGACCTTTATTGTGAATCAGCTCTGTAGTTAATTTGGGGTTTGTGCACAATTTGTCCAGTCATCCTGGAAACTGATAATATCAGCCAGTTAGAAGAAAGTGAGAGAGACCATAACTTAAAATTATAGACTTGTGTGTTAAAAAGAGCCCCTGAGGAGATTGGTGTTTGGGGGGTTATTCTGAGGCCACACCAAAGCAGCCAAGTAGTGATGGGATCCACAGTTCACTAGTAAGTCACTTGTAGTTCATTCACTAAAAAAATCCAGAATATTCATACGCAGAATCACTTAGTGCTGTACTGGAACTCTAATGGTGCGTGTACACTGGATCCATCGTTTGCTTCCCATTCATTGTGTATGTGAAATGCAATGGAAAGCATTTGGTTTCAGTATGGTGAAATTTGGAAGGAGAAATCTGAAAGAGAAAGAAGACTGCAAGGTGGTGGCAAGGGAGAAAGCTAGGCAGCATCGGACGGTAGTCTGTAGGATGACTTGGAAAGCAAGAAGAGGAAAAGAGTGAAGGCAAAGCCGAAGATTAAGTGAGGGAAGGGGTTTCTAAAATTGTCCTTATGTATGACTGTGAGAGTGAATGGTTGTCTGTCTCTCTGTGTTGGCCCTGCGATGGACTGGCGATCTGTCCAGGGTGTACCCTGCCTCTCGCCCAAAAGATGCTGGGATAGGCTCCAGCACCCCCGCGACCCGAAAAGGATTAAGCGGAAGAAGATGAATGAATGAATGAATGAATGAAAGTTACAGAAGGAAGAACGTTGCACAAGGTTCAGGAAGGAGTTGATACAGGTTATTATATACAAAGCACATCGTTATCTGTACGTGTTACTGCATACATCTGTATGTAGGGTATTACATTAATATTTTTAATTTTAATGATTTAAAACTTAGCCTCATACTAAGCCTCTGTATTCGTATCAGCTGAATAGCATCAGTAGCATAGGAGTGGCAGCATAGCAAGTACTGGCTGAAATGAATGAGTAGCCAGTGATATCAGAGTTTTTATTGATTACAGAAAATATACAAGGGGGGCTGAAAAGTTTATAGTGGTCAAATTTGAGCAAATGATGTTTTTTCAACATAGTCTCCCCTTTGGTACACACGCTTCTTCCATCAATGTTGCAGCGCTTGGATCCCTGCGGTTGAAAAATAAACCACATTTGGTAAAATCTGACCACTATAAACTTTTCAGCCCCCTTTGTATTAAGGAAAACATAGGAAAATGTTAAGTAAAACTTGGCAGTGGAATAACTGAAGTGTCATAATGGCAGCAATTCCATTAAAGGAACTGTGTAGTTTTATACATTAACTGCTGCAAACTTTTCCCTCCGTAATTACCTCCTCCAAGGACGTTAAGTTTTCATGTTGGCTGGTTTGTTTTTCTGTTTGTTTATTTGTTTGTTTTTTAGTAGGATCTACTGGATGGATTTTGATGACATTTTCACCAGAGGTGGCCATTGGGCTATAGATGAACCCATTAGATTTTGGATGTGATCCAGGTCAGGATGTAAATTCTGGATCCCTTTTCCCCTTTCCTTAACATTGTAAGATAGGGCCTCGGCATAGATATGCACTCTTCAAATAACCTCTAGTCCAATGCACAATCATGAAAACACACCCATGACAAGGAATTAAAGCTCCTAATCATATGTACTGTATCTCACAAAAGTTAGTACACCCCTCACATTTTTGCAAATATTTTATTATATCTTTTCATGGGACAACACTGAAGATATGACACTTTGATACAATGTAAAGTAGTCAGTGTACAGCTTGTATCACAGTGTAAATTTGCTGTCCCCTCAAAATAAGTCAACACACAGCCATTAATGTCTAAACCACTGGCAACAAAAGTCAGTACACCCCTAAGTGAAAATGTCCAAATTGTGCCCAATTAGCCATTTTCCCTCCCCGGTGTCACGTGACTCGTTAGTGTTACAAGGTTTCAGGTGTGAATGGGGAGCAGGTGTTTTAAATTTGGTGTTATCGCTCTCACTCTCTCTTATACTAGTCACTGGAAATTCAACATGGCACCTCATGGCATAGAACTCTCTGAGGATCTGAAAAAAGAATGGTTGCTCTACATAAAGATGGCCTAGTCTATAAGAAGACTGCCAACACCCTGAAACTGAGCTGCAGCATGGTGGCCAAGACCATACAGCAGTTTAACAGGACAGATTCCACTCAGAACAGGCCTCGCCATGGTCGACCAAGGAAGTTGAGTGCACATGCTAGGCATCATATTCAGAGGTTGTCTTTTGAAAACAGACTTATAATAGATGTATAAGTGTTGCCAGCATTACTGCAGAGGTTGAAGGGGTGGGGGGTCAGCCTGTCAGTGCTCAGACCATATGTCGCACACTGCATCAAATTGGTCTGCATGGCTGTCGTCCCAAAAGGAAGCCCCTTTTAAAGATGATGCACAAGAAAGCCCACAGTTTGCTGAAGACAAGCAGACTAAGGACATGGATTACTGGAACCATGTCCTGTGGTCTGATGAGACCAACATAAACTTATTTGGTTCAGATGGTGTCAAGCGTGTGTGGTGGCAACCAGGTGAGGAGTACAAAGACAAGTGTGTCTTGCCTACAGTCAAGCATGGTGGTGGGAGTGTCATGGTTTGGGGCTGCATGAGTGCTGTTGGCACTGGGGAGCTACAGTTCATTGAGGGAACCATGAATGCCAACATATACTGTGACATACTGAAGCAGAGCATGATCCGCAGGGCAGTATTCCAACATGATAACCACCACAAACACACCTCCAAGATGACGATTGCCTTGCTAAAGAAACTGAGGGTAAAGGTGATGGACTGGCCAAGCATGTCTCCAGACCTAAACCCCATTGAGTATCTGTGGCGCATCCTCAAACAGAAGGTGGAGGAGCGCAAGGTCTCTAACATGCACCAGCTCTGTGATGTCGTCCTGGAGGAGTGGAAGAGGATTCCAGTGGCAACCTGTGAAGCTCTAGTGAACTCCATGTCCAAGAGTGTTAAGGCAGTGCTGGAAAATAATGGTGGCCACACAAAATATCGACACTTTGGGCACAATTTGGACATTTTCACTTAGCGGTGTACTGACTTTTGTTGCCAGCGGTTTAGACATTAATGGCTGTGTGTTGAGTTATTTTGAGGGGACAGCAAATTAACACTGTTATACAAGCTAACTGACTACTTTACATTGTATCAAAGTGTCATATCTTCAGTGTTGTCCCATGAAAAGATATAATAAAATATTTACAAAAATGTGAGGGGTGTACTCACTTTTGAGAGATACTGTAGATTATTTTACATAATTTCTATGGAGGGAAATGGTAAAAAAAAAACATTTCTCGTAATACAATTAACACCTGAACCTAGGGTTTTTTTTTTTCCACAATGAGCAAAACTCATTGCTGCTATATGAAAAAGGGATCCAGCACAGACAGAGAAAGCAATACAAAAATTTGTCGAGATAAAAGACAACCTAAATATGTATCTCCAAATGTGTCCAGTCTGCCTACAAGGGAGAGATGTATGGAGTGGCATTATATTTTTCATATTCATG
This sequence comes from Pholidichthys leucotaenia, assembly GCA_020510985.1. Classification (NCBI taxonomy): domain Eukaryota; kingdom Metazoa; phylum Chordata; class Actinopteri; order Cichliformes; family Pholidichthyidae; genus Pholidichthys; species Pholidichthys leucotaenia. The sequence goes on along the minus strand of CM035837.1, from coordinate 359,151,224 downwards.
ACCAGTGATATTACTCTGAAAATTTCCATCCCTAGAGAATAATAAAAGTTACCCACCTCCTCAAAAAAACTTCATATCTTTGATTATTAAATGCCGTCAGCAATGGTGAAAAGAAACTTTACTCTCTTGGGATTCTATTGTGTCCCAGAGTTAAATCTGATCATGCATTTTTCAGAGAAACTGCTGAAAGTATATGGGTAAGTGTTCTTTCAGATATTGCAATGGCATTTAGTTGGACTACAATCCAGCAAATTAAGTGGTGTTTTCATTAATAAAACCAAGGACATTCTTCCAATACTGTATATCCTTTCATGCCACTCACAAGAGGTCACTCAGAAAGTAACTTAACAGCAAATATTTACTTGTTTGAAAAAGTGTTTTTTTTTTTAAGAACAAAGTGACAAGTTAAGTTAAATGTTACACAATTCATGTCCTTGTTGAATAATTATATTCTGATAAGAAGTGTGGATGTTGTTGACTTCTTTTGCTCTATTTTACATTGGTGTATATCAAAATACAAAGTTGTTGGCTAATTTAAATGTTTGTAGGAATAAAAAACTGGCAAAGTCTCTCTTTTAACCACACAAGCACACATGCCATTTATTTCTCCAGAAAACAGCAGCAGAACAGCAGCAACACAGTAGCAGCGGCAACTAACTCTTTTCCCTCTAAAATAAGTCCCCCAGCAGCTGCCTAGCAAGGTGTCTCAGCACTGTTCGGCCCGGGTTCAGCAGAGACCCCGCCACCTGAAGGACTTTGTGACAGACTTTTGAGTATAGCCAGAACATGACCGACAACAGTGGCAGAATAACCCACTCGGTAACGTGGGCATACCAGTAGTCTACCCAGGTGCCCAGGTAGCTGTACAAGTTCTTTGGGGTTTTCAAGTGGAAGGGGGAGTAAATGTGATGTTTGGACTTGCTGACTTGCCGTAGGTGACATGATGATGTGGCGAGCTCGCCGTGCACCATACTGCACCAACTGACATAATTTCTGGACCCAGGGGACAGAAGACAAACTCGAGGAGTACAGTTATCCTTTTATTCACCCAAAGTGTTGTGTGTGAGTGTGTGTATGCGTAATGGTGTGTGGAGTGCTGGTGTCGTGCTGGAGCTGAGCAGGTCCTCGTTCTGCCTGGCAACCCTAAGGAGACAAAGCAGAGGTATTAGCGCTGCACAGTAGCAGGAGGTGTAATTAAGACTGCCGCTTACCTGCAGGTGGCAATGCTGAGCTGCAGCTTATCTTGTGAGCGGCTGCCAGGAGAAGAGTGTCCAGCTCGGTGACGAGGAGCGGGGGAGAGCCTCCGGTGCCGGGGAGGAGCTGCACTGCCGCCGGGGAGAGAGGGTCTGCCGCCTGGGGGTCCACCTGTCCACAGGGGAAAGGAACTTGGCAAGGTGAGTGCTGAGATCGCTTACGTGTTTCAACGTGATGCACTTGGTTCGACGAGGAGCCTAGTTGAGGCTGTTGACGAGAGACGATTCTCCGCTGATTTGGCAGATGGCTCCGTGCTGAGTCACTGGCAGGCCTGGCTCTTAGAGCCCGCTGATGACTAGCGACAGGTGTGCATGCAGCTGAAACAGATGATGGCCCTGCGGGCGCCATGACAGTACTCCCCTCTCTAGAGGTGCCTCCTGGCACCTGTCCTATCTTACCTTGCTGCGTCCGGTGAAAGTCACGGATGAGCTGTTTATCCAGGATCAGAGACGGACGTGCCCAGGATCGATGCTCGGGGCCGAATCCCTCCCAGTCCACCAGGTACTGTAGGCCACGACCCCGCCGATGGACATCCAAGATGGTGGTGACTCCCCATGCCGGGTGGCCATCGATCATCCTCGGAGGGGGCGGGCGCCGCGGGGGGCGGGCAGAGTGGGTCGGTAATGACGGGCTTCACCTGGGAAACGTGGAAGGTGGGACAGATGCGAAGGGAGGGGGGGAGCTAGGCGGACAGCCACAGGGTTGATTACACGAACAGGGTAAGGCCCAATGAAACGCTTGGACAGCTTGCGTTTCTCTGCCTTCAGGTTAATATTGCGCGTTGAGAGCCATACCTGCTGACTCACCTTGTACTCGGGGCCGGTCTCCTGCGGCGATTGGCCATCCTGATGTTGCGTTCCGTGGTCCGGAGGAGAACCCTGTGGGTGGTGGTCCAGAGCCGGCGGCAGCGCCTGACATGCAGCGGAGGATCGTACCCCAAGGATGCCTTGAAGGGGGACATACCGATCGCTGAGGAAACCGTGGAATTGTGGGCGTACTGTAACCCAGTGTTAAAAACGTGGATGGAATTATGAATGTCGATACCGCTTTAAGAAGAAGGGGGGACACTCATTTCACAATGGGAATAGATATTTTGAAGATGAGTATATAAATACAATATAAGTTCATAAAATATGTTCATAAATAGTTAAGAACATTTTCTGGAAAGTTTTGATAAAGTTCCAAATGTTTTTATTTGGTATTTTGAGCAACCAATGGCTGTGCCATTGCTTGGCAACGCCAGCCAATGGGTTAAGCGCTCTCTCTTTGAATCTGGGTACGACTTGCATTTTTTGGCTCAGTCACGCCAGACGCTGAAAGACACAGACCAGAGAGAGAGACGGTCCTTGATGATATGGCGACGCTAACGTGCTAGTAGCAGCCTTTGTCTCGGATAAAACCTGAGATTGGTAAGCCTAAACAAACACCTGCAATGAGACATTGCTGTATTATCAAATTCTAATACCCTGTTTGTTAAATTTTAAGATTTGGATCCAAAGGCTGTTAACGCCGTTGAGCGCGGGAACCCCATGACGCACGTGTCACTTAGCTTGGTAAGTGCCATTCAGTGTGTATGGAAATGCTAATCGCTAGCTTGAAATGCTAACCGCCGATGCTAAATTCGACTAGTTTTTTCATCAGAAAAAGCTATTTTTCAAAGCTGTAATGGTTAGCAAAGGTCCCAGTTCCCTGGCCATTGATTGCTACTTGGTGATGAATGTTGAACCTGTGGTTGATATGTGTTTTAAAGTGCAAAATTAGTGATAAATTGTTGCGCTAGCTTAACATGCTAACCCTCCGATGCTAAATCTGGCTAGGTTTTACATAGGAGGAGGTTGTTTTTAGAGCTGTAATGATTAACAAAGGTTTTATTTCATTTACTATGGACTGTATTTAAGGGTAAATATTACATCTATGGTTTAAAGGTGTTTAAAAATATTGTTTGTTATACAACCTGGAAATGTTGTATAATAAGCTTAGAGCAATAGCTTATTTGTTGTGTTCTGACCTATTTTATAGGTCAGGTTTTTTTTTCTTTGGACTGGTTTGACCAGAACATGGATTCTCGGTTGGCTGGAAACACGGTTGGCTGACGCAGGCACACTGAGAGAGAAGGACTACACATTCTACTGGCAGGGAAAGGGCAGTGATGAACACAGGGAACATGGAGTGGGCTTCGCAGTGAAGAACACCTTGCTGAAGATGGTGGAACCGGGCAGCAATGGCTCTGCACGACTCCTCACCCTCCGCCTCAACACCACTCAAGGCCCAGTCACCCTCGTCAGTGTGTATGCCCCAACACTGACAGCCACACCAGAGGCAAAAGATGAGTTCTATGAGAATCTCGCAACAACTGTCAGGATCATCCCCAACTCTGAACAACTCATTCTCCTTGGAGACTTCAATGCCAGAGTGGGTGCTGACCACGTCTCCTGGCCCTCCTGTCTTGGACCATTTGGCGTGGGCAGAATGAACGACAACAGACAGCGGCTGCTCGAGTTCTGCACATATCACAATCTGTGCATCACAAACTCGTTCTTCAAGACCAAGCCCCAACACAAGGTTTCCTGGTGACATCCGTGCTCAAAGCACTGGCACCAGCTGGACTTGATCCTGACCAGGCGCACCTCACTGAAGAACATGCTAATCACCCGTTCGTTTCAGAGTGCAGATTGTGACACAGACCATTCATTGGTGTGTTGCAAGGTCAACCTGCAGCTGAAGAAATTCCATCGTGCCAGACAGCCTGGAAAGGCACGGATTGACACCAGCAAGATGGCACAACCAGAACTTGTTGAGCAGTTTGCCTCCACCTTTGAGAAGGAACTTGGTGTACCACAAGAAAGAGAATCTGCAAAGCAGATGTGGGAAGAGCTGCGAAACACCATCCACCGCACAGCCTTGGCTACCTTTGGGAGGAAGACCTCGAAGTCACAGGACTGGTTTGATGCCAAGTTGACTGAGATGACCCCCATCATTGAAGCCAAGTGCTCAGCACTTGCTGAGTACAAGAAGTACCCAAACGAGAAGAATCTTCAGATTCTCAGGGCTGCGAGAAGCAAAGTTCAGCAGACTGCTCGGTGCTGCGCCAATGAGCACTGGACTCAGCTCAGCCAAGACATTCAAACCGCTGCCATAACAGGGAACATCCGTGGTATGTACGATGGCATCAAGAAAGCACTTGGTCCAGCTCAGAGCAAGACGGCCCCCCTCAAATCCTCCACTGGGGAGATGATCACAGAAAAGAACAAGAAGATGGAGAGATGGGTGGAACACTACTCCGACCTCTACTCCAGACAGAATACCGTGACACCGTCAGCCCTTGATGCCATCGACTGCCTGCCATCCATGGACGAACTTGACGCCGAGCCAACCATCGACAAACTCAGCAAGGCCATTGATAGCTTGGCTGCTGGCAAGGCACCCGGCAACGACGGCATACCCCCCGACCTGATCAAGCACTGCAAGACCGCCCTACTGCTGCCATTGCATGACGTCCTCTGCCAGTGCTGGAAGGAAGGTGCCGTACCACAGGACATGAGGGATGCCAAGATCATCACCCTCTACAAAAACAAAGGGGAGAGAAGCGACTGCAACAACTACAGGGGCATCTCCCTCCTCAGTGTTGTTGGCAACGTCTACGCACGAGTTGTTCTCGTTCGTCTACAGAAGCTTGCCGAACGTGTCTACCCTGAGTGTCAGTGTGGCTTCCGCGCTGAGCGATCGACGGTAGACATGATATTCTCCATCCGCCAACTCCAGGAGAAATGCAGAGAACAGAACATGCCCCTGTATGTCGCCTTCATCGACCTCACCAAAGTGTTCGATCTGGTCAGCAGAGAGGGCCTTTTCAAGATCCTGCCAAGGATAGGATGCCCACCAAAGTTGCAAATGTAGGAAAAAGTCAATTTTGGACAACCTCTAGGAAACCCCAGAAAACATTCTTGATTAGATGCTGATGGCTAATATAAACATTTCTAATAAATGTGTCTAAAAGACTGTAATTTAGATGTTGATGGTAAATATGAGCATTTATAAGAAATGTAACTAAAGGACTGTAATTTGAACTGTTTTAACGTAAACTGTTTGTCAGTAGAAGCAGTAGCGCTTTTGCGCCACAGGTGGCGCTCGGTAGTGATGAGACGCTGTTAAGTGTTAGAGCACGAGAGAAGAAGAGTGGAGAATGTTCTAGAGTGTGAAGGAAAAATGGTGAAGAGTGATGTGGCCGTTATCGGGTGATGTCCCGTGTCAGAGTGCCGTGCCTGGTGTTTGTAAAAGTGAAGTCAATAAACCGCTGAAAAGTCCGCCACTTGGCCTCTCTTCTTCGCCCTCCGGGTGTAACAAAATTTGGTAGCAGAGGATGGTTAGTCGTGCCATAAGACGGTGAGTGAGCAAATAAAAAAAAAAAAACAGACGCAATGGAATTGGAGCAGCTACAAGATAAGCTAAGCGAGGTCTTGGTGCCATTACAGGCCGAACAGCTAAACGAGGTCTGTTGGTTTGCAAAGATAAACCCAGCCAAGCCATCTAAAAAGTACACGCTGGTACGACTGTTAAACAAGGAGGTGGAAAAGACCATTGAAAGCGAAGAGGAGGATGTAGCAAGCGTGTTTCTGCTAAAGCTAATTGCATGTGCTACTGAAGCTAAGCAAGGCGAATCGTCGACGCAGACGGCGGCAGCGGCCGGCACGAGCTGGGGGGCAGAGGCACTTGCAAGTTTACAAAGCCAATATGCCGCTCTGCATGAAAGTTTCCTTGGTTCAACTAAAAAGGTTGAAGAGGAAATAACGAGGCTGACCGATAACGCGGCCACTCAGCCTCAGAGTCGCCATTTTGTGACACAGCCCGCGGTCCCTGCAGCGCCCCTACTGCCAGAAGTGACCATTAAACGAGAGTTTAGGATAAATGGTCAGATAGGAGAGAGGGGCCAGAGAGACAAGTTGTCTTATTCCAACCTCATTTACCAGATTGAGATGGGCCTAAAGAAAAATCACAGTGAGGTTGAGATAATTGAGGCTGTTGTCAGAGCAGTGAGTCCTGGATTGAGTTTGCGCGATATGCTGGAGATCAAGTCAGATCTCACCCTGCCGCAGCTGCGCATCATCCTGTGAGGACATTATAAAGAGGATAGTTTGACTGACTTGTACTATCGCCTGATAAACCTCACACAAGACAGTAACGAGTCACCTCAGAACTTCCTGTTTCATGCCAGCATCATGGCTTCATGGCTTCATGGCAGCATCCAGAGAGCCTGGCATGGAAGAGCGGTATAGTTCTGATCTTATTCAGAGGAAGTTTCTGAGGGCGGTGGAAACAGGACTGATTAGTGCTGATGTAAAGTACCAACTGAAGCGCTATCTGGAGGATCCTGCCGTCACCGACGAGCTTCTGATTTCTAAGACGAATGCAGCAGCCAGTCTTGAATGGGAACAACACCAAAAATTCAAGAAGCACACGAAAGAACTCAAAGTTCGAGAATGCCGAGTGGAAAATCTGACGGGTCAGTATGCAACCGTGGAAGGAGTGGATGGCCAAGAGCACCCTCCACCATCGACAAAAGGTAAAATCCTTAAATCCCAAAGCACAGTGACCCGCACGGAATCTGAGCTCCTGGACATAGTCACGCAGCTGAAGAGTGACATGGAGGAGATCAAGAAGGCCATACGTGAGTCTCCCAGAGCACCTCATGCTCAAAGAGCCAGGAGGACACGTGGCTGCAAGAGCTGTCAGTCCACCAGCAATGGCGATCAGTGCGACCACTGCTTCAGATGTGGATTCAGCGGCCACATGTCAAGGGAATGTCGGATAGGGAGGAGACCTGGGAAAAGGACAGGGCAAGTAGACACGGCGGCCAATACTGTCGCAACCACATCAGAACCAGCTAACACACAAGAACTGTATGAGCTAGTTACTGACAGTATTCGGAGGTTGGAAGCAAGGCTGGTAGCTAACTAACTAACTAACTAACCTGCACTTATATAGCGCTTTTCTAGTCACAAAGACCACTCAAAGCGCTTTTCATTAATACTAACCCTCTATTCTAAGGGCCTATAGGAAACAGATATCTAGGGACAATTTAGAACAGCCAATTAACCTAACATGCATGTTTTTGGCATGTGGGAGGAAACCGGAGAAATCCCGGAGTAAACCCACGCAACACGGGGAGAACATGCAAACTCCACACAGATCACTGTTGGTCGGGGGCTGGGATCGAACCCACGATCCCACGATCCCCACAATCCCCCGGCCAAGGGTAAACTGTGCTGCCGCAGTGCTAACCACTGCGCCACCGTGCAGCCCAGCTAAAACAGAGGTACCTCCTGAAGAAACAGTCCGTGTTAATCTACTGTCCCCTAATCGCCAATTACAGTTACTCAGTTTGGTTGGAAAAAAATATGTCATAACCTGCTTCCTCGATGATAAGGAGACAGAAGCGTTGTGGGACACAGGGTCACAGGTCTGCTTAATGAATGATGCCTGGAGACAGGAGCACCTGCCACACACCACCGTCAGAGACTTAGCCGAGTTGGTGGGTCCAAGTATTCTGAATGGGAGGGCAGTGAACCAGACACCGATTCCATTCTTTGGGTGGGTCGAAGTCACTTTCAAGCTGCCGACAGATAGTCGCCCACCGGTGGAACTCTTAGTTCCTGTGCTAGTGGTGAAGGAGGATGGAGTGGTAGAGCAGCCTATCATTGGGTTCAACGTGATTGACCATGTCCTGAAGATGGGCATTAACCCCCCTTGTGCCATCAGTGAAGCTGTTAGTGCAGCCTTCTCCTTTGATTGTAAAAAAACAGGTATTTTTGAAGGTGATGCAAAGTGAGGAGGATAGGCTGGGGGAAGGAATGGTAAAAGTTGGCAGTGAGTTGGTCATCATCCCTGCTGGCCAAACCAAAGCAGTCAAAGGTTTTGTCAGGGCAGGCTCACTTCCAGACACAAAAGACGTCTTATTTGAGCTGAGTCAGTACACCCAATTACCGGAGGGTTTGCAGATGCAAAGTGGGTTGATGCAGTTATGGAAAGGGAGGCGAGCTATGTTCAAAATACCTATAACAAACAGTACTTCCCGTGATATCCAGCTGCCCGCTAAGACCATTTTGGGACAAACACAGAGAGTTAAAACTGCTTACCCGGCAGACATTAGACCCCCTGCTGTAACCCAAGCGACAGCAGACCCGATGACGAGTGAAACCGGAAGGAAGAAAGAGACGAAATGAACTGTGCCGTCAAAGAGACTATGGACATGTGGGACCCCCCAGTTCCCCTTGATCATCTCTCGCCCACACAACAAGAGCAAGTGAAGCAGCTATTACGGGAGGAACGGCAAGCGTTTTCCCGTGATGAGTATGATGTAGGGACAATTCCCTCTTTACAGTTGAAGATCCGACTCAAGGATCCCACTCCTGTCAAGAAGACTTATATCTCTGTTCCCAGACCACTTCATCAAGAAGTAAAGGAGTATTTAGAAGACCTGCTTAACAGGGGCTGGATCACCAAATCTAAGTCATCGTATTCCAGTCCAATCATCTGTGTGCAAAAGAAAGATGGAGGTCTGCGTTTGTGCTGCGACTTTAGAGAGCTGAAAAAGAAGTCTATCCCTGACAGACACCCAATTCCCCGCATACAAGATATGCTAAACAGTCTAAATGGGAGTGCGTGGTTTTCACTCCTCAACCAAGGGAAGGCGTATCACCAGGGTTTCCTGGAAGAGTCGAGTAGGCCCCTCACTGCATTTATCACTCCCTGGGGTTTGTTCGAGTGGGTAAGAATTCCATTTGGTTTGTCCTCAGCACCAGCAGCATTCCAAAGATCTATGGAGGAGTTTTTGTGGGGGTTGAGGGATGATATTTGTCTGCCTTACCTCGATGATAACCTTGTTCATTCACAGACTTTTGAAGACCACTTGTGAGACCTGAGAAGCATCCTGCACCGCTATCAAAGCCATGGGGTGAAGCTGACTCAGAATCAGAATCAGAATCAGATTTATTGCCATTGTTCATGTAGTACACAAACTAGGAATTTGTCTCGGTGCAATGCTGCAACATTAAACATGATAAAATAAAGAAATAAACTATACATGCAATAAAGTGTAGAATAAGAGTGAATAATACTAGTCAGCAGTTAAAATATATTAGCGAGCAGCAGATAATGTGGAGAACCATATAGTGCAGTCGGTAATGCACGAAGAAAAACAAGAAAAACAAAAGAAAAACAAGACTCCCCGGAAATGTGAGTTATTCAAGCAGCAGGTACGTTTCCTTGGTAAAATGGTAACAAAACAGGGCTACACTATGGACCCTGCGGACATTGCCCCGGTGCAGACACTCAAACAGCAGCAACCTTCCACTGTTGGAGAACTAAGGAAATTGCTAGGCTTTATTTCATATTACCGCAGCTATATTCCAAACTTCTCCTGTATAGCAAAGCCTCTTTACGACCTTCTTGCTAACGACCACACAGATAAAGCAAAGAAAAACTCGAAAACACATGTCAAAAAGAAAGATAGTGGCCAGTTGCCCTCATCCCATGCAATCAGGTGGCGCCCTGAGCAACATGCAGTACTCTGTCAGCTTGTTGACTTTCTCTCCCAGCCCCCAGTGTTAGGTTACCCGAACTTTGAGGAACCCTTCATTTTGCACTGTGACGCTTCACATCAGGGGCTTGGGGCGGTGTTATATCAGCGACAACAAGGCAAACTGGTGGTGATAGCGTATGGCTCCAGGACACTGTCAAATCCAGAGAAGAACTACCACCTTCATTCAGGGAAGCTGGAGTTTCTTGCCATGAAGTGGGCCATCTGTGAGAGGTTTCGGGATTACCTGTACTATTCCCCACCATTCACTGTCTATACGGACAATAATCCCCTAACGTATGTGCTCACCACCGTAAAGTTAAATGCAACCACACAGAGGTGGGTAGCAGAACTTGCTGATTTCCAGTTTGTGATTAAGTACCGCCCTGGGAAAGCAAACAGAGATGCAGACAGCCTTTCACGTATGCCCCTAGATATGGAGCAGTACATGAACAAATGCACACAAAATGTTGATCCTGATGTAATGCACTGTGTGGCGCAGGCAGTCAAGGTAAAGTCACAAGAAAATGAACCATGGTTCTGCCCAGTCACCATTTCTACTCTCATTAGTGAAGCAGATCAAGAAGCCAGCTCTGTAGCTGAAATATCAAAGACTGCTCTAAAAAGAGCTCAAGAAGAAGACTCCGTGATTGGAGAGGTGTTGTGTTATGTGTTGTCAAAACAATGGCCAAGAAGTGGAAAACAGCTGAACAGTAAGATTGCAGCTTTAGTCAGGCAAAAACACAAGCTGTACCTGGAAGATGATGGACTGCTCTACAGGAAAACGGCATCGCATGACCAGCTACTTCTACCCCAAAAGTTTCACAAGCTCGTGTTTAAAGAGCTCCACGAAAACATGGGCCATTTAGGGGTAGAGAGAGTGATGAACTTGATAAGGGAGCGCTTTTATTGGGCTCATATGCAAAGGGATGTTGAGCACTATATCACTAAAGTTTGCAGTTGTTTGAAGAATAAACATCCCAACAAGATAGCACAGGCACCACTGACTAACATTGTCACCACGTATCCATTCGAACTGGTGTCCGTTGATTTCCAGCACTTGGAGAGGTGCAAAGGAGGATATGAGTATATCCTGGTTCTAATGGACCACTTCACTCGCTTTGCCCAGGCTTATCCTTGTTGCAACAAAGCTGCCCACACCGCTGCTGAGAAGATATTTGGGGATTTTGCCCTCAAATTTGGCTTCCCCACACGACTCCATCATGATCAGGGTAGAGAGTTCCAAAATAAACTCTTTGCAAAACTCCAGGAGTACAGTGGTGTGCAGGGGTCCTGAACAACGCCCTACCATCCCCAAGGGAATGGGCAGGTGGAACGATTCAATCGTACCCTGTTGGCAATGCTCAGAAATTTGCCCGAAGCAGCCAAGGAAGACTGGAAGTCCTCTCTGGCAAAAGTGGTTCATGCCTATAATTGCACGCGCAGTGAGGCTACGGGGTACGCACCATATTTTCTGCTATTTGGCCGTAGTCCAAAGTTGCCTATTGATCTAATGTTCAGCCTCACAACAAGAGAGCAGAGTGTTTCTCAGCAGGACTATGCTGAAAAGTGGAGAGTTACAATGGCTGAAGCTTACAAACTTGCCTCTAAAACAGCAAACAAAGAGGGGATGAGAAGTAAAGCCCTTTATGATAAAAGGGTTCACGGTGCTGAGTTGCCCCCTGGATCCAGAGTACTGGTCCGAAACTTGACCGAAAAAGGTGGGCCAGGAAAATTAAGATCATTCTGGGAAGACAAGGTGTATGTAGTGACCCAAAAGAAGTACCCAGACAGTCCAGTGTATGAAATCAGACCTGAAAATAGCAAGGGGCGCACTCGGGTCATGCACAGAAACCTTTTGCTACCCTGTGACTTTCTTTCCATGGAAACAGTGGATCCTGCCTCTAATAAAACAAGAGAAAGAGAGTCTAAAAGGCAAAGGAATGTGGACAGACAAAACAGCACGGACGTTGAAGATGAAGAGGGCTGGAGTGCCATAATCGGATTACGAGCTGGAAAGGATCAAAATCACTGTCCACTGAGAGCCGATGCACCGGAGTTCTACCCGCACAGTGACACTACTCCGGAGGATGAGGACCAGGACACAGATGACATCACACAGGTGCAGCTGGCACCAGAGGTCAACAATCCGGTGGTCCCAGATCCAGCTGAGGCAGACCAGGACCAGGGTGATGTGGTGTCGGAGTCCAGTTCCAGTGACCAGGAGGGACCTGTCGAGATCCCTGCTAAAACGTATCCTTCAAGAATGAGAAAACAGACGATATAAGTTAGGCCAACCTTGCACTTCATCTGTTTAAAACAAATATAAAGTGTGTAGAAGCTAGAGATAACCATTGTTCAGACATGAATATTTTGGAAAGTAAATGAGTAGTGACTAAACTCATCACCAAGTTACTTTTATGGTTGATTTAAAAAAAAATAAAAAAAAAATAAGGATTTTCAGTGTGTTACTAAGGCACAGGCATCACATAAAGGTTTATTTGGTAGGCTATGACTAGATTGAGTACCCTTACTCTCAGGAAAGATGCAGATACCCACCATGATGGAAGGAGCGGTTGATGGTCATCGTGCACAAAGACCTCTTCTGCGAATGTATTGCATGGAACAGGAGATACATGCTGTACTATGGACTATTACCAGTTTGCATCTTTATGGACTTTAATGAACTCTGACTCTTGTTTAGTAATATCCTACTTACATGAGATACATGGTTACCAAATGTGGACTGTGAAAGAGAAAAAAAAAGAGTTTTGGGAAAGTTGTTTGTAATGTCGGGTCGACATTAAATTTTCGAGGGGTGAGTGTAGGAAAAAGTCAATTTTGGACAACCTCTAGGAAACCCCAGAAAACATTCTTGATTAGATGCTGATGGCTAATATAAACATTTCTAATAAATGTGTCTAAAAGACTGTAATTTAGATGTTGATGGTAAATATGAGCATTTATAGGAAATGTAACTAAAGGACTGTAATTTGAACTGTTTTAATGTAAACTGTTTGTCAGTAGAAGCAGTAGCGCTTTTGCGCCACAGGTGGCGCTCGGTAGTGATGAGACGCTGTTAAGTGTTAGAGCGCGAGAGAAGAAGAGTGGAGAACGTTCTAGACGCAGTGCTTCTCAATTATTTTTTGCAAAGCCCCCCCCTAGGAAAAAGAAAATATTTCGCGCCCCCCCCACTCGCCGCGGTGACTATAAATAAGATCATTATCTATAAAAATTGTATAAGTATACCTAAAATTGTATCCTTTTTAACATTAACAAAAGAAAAAAGCAATATAAATCAACTTTCAACAAATATTAACTTTATTTTGCCACACAGAAACCCTGTTATAGTCTAAAACAGAAAAAAAAACCAAAACTTAAAGTGCATCAAAGTGCCTGAAATAAAAAATATGTCAATCCTTATTTAAACTAGAAACATTTTTGACCAACTGAACCATTTGATGCTGAGAAAAATAATTCAATCAATAAATAATATTAAATGTAAATTGATCTGGAACATTAACACAGGAGCACCAATATATTGTGACATATGCAAGGTTCACACAAAGAAAAGGAGCAGATAGTTGTGACGAACAGGCTTTATTCACACACACTCTGAGCACAGGCAGGAAGGGAGGTCATTCTCCCAGACCTCTGTTTAAATCATGGTTACACACACATAATAAATCTTGCCTATGAAATACTGCTGGGTCATTATAACGCAGTTATAATTACACAGCAGTATAATAACTCAGTAATAACATTTAATACACACATACAATAATGTCCTCTGTTGCAAAGCATGCTGGGGAAAATCGCTGCTCCCCCCCCCCCCCCCAAATACAGCCCCGACGTTACACTGCCCCCCTCCTGGACTGGTTTCTGTCCCCAGAAAAATTAAAGTCCAGTTCAAAAGTCCAATACAAACTCATCCAGGTGTCGGGGCGGCCTTCGGTGCCGGCGACCAACACGTACAGGCCCCCTAGTGTCCATCTGAGTCTCGGTCGGGGTATCTGGTCGGGATGAAAGCTCCGGTTCGTCCACCAGTGGTGCAGATGGCTGATACGGGGCGAGACGGTCACGATGAAGGACCACAACCCGGTCCCTTTTCCTAAGCCTTACCCTGTACACCACATCCGACAGTCTCTGCAGAACCACGCACGGTCCCGACCAATGGCTCGCCAGCTTCGGTGATCGTCCTCTTTTCCTCTCAGGGCAGAAAACCCAGACTCGATCTCCCGGTGCAAAGTCCCTCCCCTGGCAGCGGGAGTCATACGCTCGCTTCTGCCGACCCCCTGCCGCTGCCAGGGCCTCTCGAGCCAGTTCGTGCACCGTGTGGAGACGTTCTTTCAAACAAAAAAAATAATCCAACCCGGGTTTTCCCTCCACCTCCGGCTCAGGGGGGACGACCGAATACCAAATCCACCGGTGTGCGCAGCTCGCGTCCAAACATGAGCGCTGCAGGGGTGCACCAAGTAGATTCCTGAGCTGCTGTCCGGTACACCCACAAAACCAAAAGGCAGATGTAGGTCCCAGTCTCGCTGTCGCTGGTCCACTAGAATAGCGAGCTGGGTGGTGAGGGTCCGGTTGAATCGTTCGACCAGGCCGTCGCTCTGTGGATGCAGCGGGGTGGTCCGGGTTTTCTGGATGCCCAGCCGCTTGCAGACCTCTCCGAAGACCTCCGCCTCGAAGTTACGACCCTGATCGCTGTGCAGCTCCTCCGGTGCGCCAAACCGACAGAACATTTCATCCACCAGCTTTGATGCCGTCGTAGCGGCGCTCTGGTCCGGGACCGCGTACGCCTCTGGCCACTTAGTGAAATAATCCATCGCGACCAGCACGTAGCGGTTCCCCCGGTCCATGGTCGGGAAAGGGCCCAGGATGTCCACTCCCACTCGCTCCATCGGCGCTCCCACCCGGTACTGCTGCAGGGGAGCGTGGGATCGCTGAGTTGGCCCTTTATGAGCTGTGCAGGTGTTGCAGTGGTGAACGTGGAGCTCCACGTCCTGATGACAGCCGGGCCAGTAGAACCGGGCTCGAAGGCGCTGCAGCGTCTTTGTCACTCTGAAGTGGCCCGCTCCTACCGCCCTATGAACCAGCTGGAGTACGTTGGGCCGGAGTCGACGGGGAACCAGCAGCTGCCAGACGTGCCGCTGCCCAGCTGGAGTCTGCCACTGTCGATACACCACGCCCTCGTGGCAGCGGAGGTTGGCCCACTGGGAGTGTAGGGCCTTAGTCTCTGGGTCCAGTGGTGACACAACCTCCCAGGCGAGCCGCTGTCCTGCGTCCAGCCACTGCTGAACCCGAGAAATGACCGTGTCTCTGTCCTGCTCGCTCTGCAGCTGCTGCGTGCCAAGAACCTCTGTGACGTCATTGCTGGGGAGAGCTGCCTGATCATCCGAGGGGGGGCTACGCGTCGCTGCATGATTCCTGCTCGCAGCGGCCCGGAGAGCAGCAGCCTGTGGGGCGGCTTGGTCTCGATCTTCAGCCCGTTGGCAGTGACGACACTCTTCTCTTGCACAGGGGCGCCGAGACAGCGCGTCAGCGTTGGCATGGAGGCGGCCTGCCCAATGCACAATCTGGAAATTATAATCCTGCAGTGCCTCCAGCCATCTCGCCAACTGTCCATCCGGCTCTTTGAAGTTTAATAACCAGGTCAGGGAAGCGTGATCCATCCTGAGCTGGAACCTCCCCCCGTACACATACGGGCGGAAATGACGCAGTCCTTGAATGACAGTCAACAGCTCTCTGCGAGTCACACAGTAATTCCTCTCGGCTCTGCTGAGAGTGCGGCTGAAAAAAGCGACTGCCTGCTCTTCCTGCTCTCCCTCCTGGGATAGCACCGCCCCGATGCCCTGGTTGCTGGCATCCGTGTCCACGATGAAAGGGCGGTTCGGGTCAGGATACTGCAGGACGGGGGCTCCGATGAGCGCCGCGCGGAGCTGGGAGAAAGCAGCAGCACAGCTGTCACTCCACTGAAACATGCGTCCTTTCTGCGTCAGCTGATGCAGCGGGCTGGCGATGGTGGCGAAGTCTTTCACAAACCTCCTATAATAGGAGGCCAATCCAAGAAAACTCCTCAGTTCTCCCACGTTCCGGGGCACTGGCCAGTCTCTCACCGCTGCCACTTTTTCTGGGTCGGTGGCGACCCCCGCTGCGCTGACGACGTGGCCCAGGAAGGTGGTCTCCCGCCGGAACAGGTGGCATTTTCTAGGGTGCAACCGTAGCCCCGCCTGTTGGATGGCACCCAGCACCTCTCGAAGATTTGACAGGGCGCTGTCAAAATCAGCTGCATGCACCAGTAGGTCATCCACGTAAACAACGCAGCGACTCCAGGGCACGTGGGCCAACACTCGCTCCATCAAGCACTCAAAGGTGGCCGGAGCGTTGCAGAGTCCAAACGGCATCGCTTTAAACTGGTACAGTCCCTGCCCAATGGAGAAGGCTGTTTTTTGGCAGGCCTCAGGTGACAGCGCTACCTGCCAATAGCCGCTGCGTAGATCCAGCGAACTGAACCAGCTGGAGCCAGCGATGTGGTCCAGTGCATCATCGATGCGGGGCAGGGGGTAGGAATCCTTCCGGGTGACGTCATTCAGGCGCCGGTAATCCACACAGAACCGCCACGACCCATCCTTCTTCTTGACCAGCACCACCGGCGCCGCCCAGGGGCTGCTGGAGGGCTCAATAACATCTGCCTCCAGCATTTCTTGCACTTTTTGTTCTGCTGCTGCCCGCCTTGAAAAGGGCAGCCGGCGTGGGCGGAGTCGAATCGGCCTGGTCTCACCGGTGTCGATCTCGTGCTGCACCAAGCCTGTCCGGCTGCATTCCTCATCCTTCGCGGCGAAGACACCCATATAACAGTCCAATAGCTCCCGCAGCTGGCGTCTCTGTTCCGGGTCCAGGCCGCTGCAGCTCCGCTGAAATAATTCCTCGACCGCCTGCTGCGTCTCTGTTGACACGTTGACCCCCCCCCCCCTTGCTGTCCCTGTGTGTGTTCGTGCTCTCTCTGCCCGCGCTGGTGACGTCATCGTGTCCGGTCCTCGCGGTGGCCCGCCTGGTCCGGTCTGTCTTGGTGATCCCTCGATTGCGCAGGCCCCCGTGTTCCTTCCCTGGGTTCTGCTGTGGAGCGTGATGGTCTGGTTTCCCAGCTGGAGGGAAGGTCCGGCAGTGTCGATCTTGGCGTTCCAGGCTGTGAGCAGGTCTAGTCCAATAATACAGGGGTCTTGGATGTCAGCCAGCCAGAACGGGTGTCTTATGTTCTGACCGGCCACCCCCACCACCAGGACTCTCTGCCCCCTCAGTCTGGCGCGCTCACCGGTAGCCGTGGTAACGCAGCGCTTGGTGGGTTCCCACCCCTGTGGGGCCATCTTGTTTGTGCCCGGCAGCACACCGGGTCGAACCAAGGAGATTGTAGAGCCGGTGTCAATCAGGGCCCGGATCGACGTCTTCCCCAAGCTGCACTGTAGATACATCCCTGGAGAGTGTCCAATTTGGCCCACGCGTGGTGCCGGCTCCTCGGGGGAAACATCTGCGGGAGGCGGCCTGTCCCCGTTCACGCCACCTCGCTCTAGTTTAACGCTGGCGAGGGGCCAGTTTGTCGTGGGGTGGTTGTGGGGCAGTACCGTGCGATGTATCCCAGCTCTCCGCAGCGGAAGCACCCTTCCTCACGCCGCCGCGGCCATCTTCTCCGTGGACGCGCCGCCGTGGTCTGCCGTAATTCCTCCTCTTCCTCCTCGCTGTCCACCGTGGTCTAGAAGGTTCTTTGACTGTGCGTTGGCGCTTCAATTGTGCGATTCATTAGCGGCTCCACCCGCTCTGCTTCTGCCACCGCAGTCTCCCAGTCGCTCGCGGCGTGGATCCGTACGTGGCTCTGGAGCTGGGCCGGGCGGAGACCTTGGATGAAGCTCCGGAGGGCGAGCTTCTCTACCACCTCCGGTGTGAAATCTGGGTAGCTGTGCCGGGTTAGCAGCCGTATGTCTGCAGCGTAGGCTCCTAGGCTTTCCTGGTTGCTTCGGCGGCGGCGGGTCAGCTGTTCCTGGGCGTGCTCAGCGTCTGCCGTTCTCCCAAATCGTCTCCGGAGTGCCCCTTGTAGCGCTGGCCAGCTGTAGCGCTCCTCGGGCCGGAGATCAGAGAGCGTGCAGAGACCTCTCCCTTCCAAGGCCAGCGCGACTTGCACGGCGGTTTCCTCTGGTGACCGGCTGTTCAGCGCAGCGGCCAGCTCGACCTGGGTCAGGTAGTCATCCAACGTGGTCTCGCCGTTGAAGCGGGGAATCTTAGCCCGCTGCCGAACAGATGGGATGGCCGCCTCCTGATCGATCGCCACTCCTAATCGCCGTGGGATCGCCAGCCTGTCCTGTCCTGAAAAGGGCGGAATGCAGGGCTGGTTTGCTCTGCTCTGCCCGCTCTGTCTTGAAAAAGGCAGAAGGCGGGGTGCGCTGGCCCCGTCAGGTCCGCCGCCGCTTCGTTCGTCCCGGCTCCCGGGGGTGGTGTCTCGGTCCCATCGTCCGTCATCAGCTGAGCAATGAATTGCTCCAGCTGCTGGATCTCCATTCTGATTTTGGCTTCCATCTGCTCCATCCACTTCTGACACCAGTGTGACGTATGCAAGGTTCACACAAAGAAAAGGAGCAGATAGTTGTGACGAACAGGCTTTATTCACACACACTCTGAGCACAGGCAGGAGGGGAGGTCATTCTCCCAGACCTCCGTTTAAATCATGGTTACACACACATAATAAATCTTGCCTATGAAATACTGCTGGGTCATTATAACGCAGTTATAATTACCCAGCAGTATAATAACTCAGTAATAACATTTAATACACACATACAATAACGTCCTCTGTTGCAAAGCATGCTGGGGAAAATCGCTGCTTCCCCCCCCAAATACAGCCTCGACGTTACAATATTTAACATTTTAGTCTGTTTTCTCATCCCTGACATAGTCTGTGCACCATCACTGCAAACACCAATGCAGTTCTCCCACTTCAGCCCTTTCTCAGTTATGAAGCAGTCCAGCATTTTAAATAGCTCCTCAGCTGTGGCTCTGTTTTTGACATATTTACAGAAAAGCAAATCCTCACACAGGGAGTTTGTCATGTCAAAACGCACATAAGCAATAAATAAACAGTCTTTGTTGCTGTCAGTTGCTTCATCGAATTGTAAGGCAAACCGTTTGTCTTTGCGTTTATCTACCAGCTGTTCCTGGAGATCGTTCGCGATGTCATCTATGCGTCTTGCGACCATGTCATTGGACAGTGGGATGGTTTTTATTTTTGCAGCACTTGCGGTGTCAAGCATGACAGAAACCATGTCTACTGCTGCAGGCAGTATCAACTCCTCTGCAATTGTGTGGGTTTTTTGCACTGTGCAATTTGGTATGCCACTTTAAATGATGCTAAAAGTGCTCGCTGGTTTACTGATGTAGCGTTCACAAAGCGGGATGATTGTTGGCCGTACTCCGCACGTTTTCGATGAAAAAAATCAAGCGGCTTATCAACGTGTTGAGGATGTAATGTCTGTAGGTGACGTCTTAATTTATTTGGCTTCATGCTGTCCGCTGCCAACATTTTCAGACACAGTAAACACACCGGTCTTTCCTCGTCTCCCACCGTAGTCACAGTGAAGCCAAGCGCTAGATAAGCTTCGTCATATTTCCTCGTCTTAGCTTTTGGGACACTTTCATTTGTCTCTTTACCTCTGTCTCTCTCCGCCTTTCTTTTCGTTACTGTTAAATATTTCTCCATGGTGTCTCTCGAGGGGTTTGTTGACAGCAATTTAAAAAGTTTTAAACTCCCGCACAGACTTTGACAATGAGAGCGCCACTGCACCACCTGCTGCCGTGGATGTGCAATTACACTTTACACGGCAAAAGCAAAGCCTGTTCCCCGGGGTCATACGCGCCCCCCCTCGCGCCCCACTATTTGAGAAGGACTGTTCTAGAGTGTGAAGGAAAAATGGTGAAGAGTGATGTGGCCGTTATTGGTGATGTCCCGTGATGTCCCGTGTCAGAGTGCTGTGCCTGGTGTTTGTAAAAGTGAAGTCAATAAACCACTGAAAAGTCCGCCACTTGGCCTCTCTTCTTCGCCCTCCGGGTGTAACACAAAGCCTCATCTAATCGTTTCACACCAACATGCAGGGGATAGTGCAGCACAAAGGCAACGTCTCAGAGCCATTCAACATACGCAGCGGAGTGAAACAGGGCTGTGTACTTGCGTCAACCCTCTTTGGGATTTTCTTTGCTATGCTCCTGAGGCATGCCTTCAGCACAGCAACAGAGGGAATCTACCTGCACACAAGATCTGACGGCAGGCTTTTCAACCTCGCCCGCCTGAAAGCCAGAACCAAAGTACGCGAGGCTCTAATCAGAGACATGCTGTTTGCAGACGACGCTGCAGTCGCAACCCACACACAGCAGGAGCTTCAGACCCTGATGGACCGCTTCTCCCAGGCATGCAAGGACTTCGGGCTTACCATCAGCCTGAAGAAGACTAACGTCTTGGCGCAAGGCACGGAAGCACCACCAACCATCACCATCAACGACTACGAGCTGGAGGTCGTGAATCAGTTCACGTACCTGGGGTCCACGATCAGCAGCAACCTCTCCCTTGATACAGAGATCGACAAGAGGATTGGAAAATCAGCCTTCACACTCGCTCGCCTCACCACACGAGTGTGGGAGAATCCCAAACTCTCTGTCAAGACGAAGATGGCAGTGTACAACGCCTGCGTCATCAGCACACTGCTCTATGGGAGTGAGACGTGGACAACATACGCCCGGCAGGAAAAGAGACTGAACTCCTTCCACTTGCGCTGCATTCGCCACATCCTGGATATATCCTGGCAGGACAAAGTGCCCAACACAGAAGTTCTGTCCCGCGCCGGCCTTCCCTCCATGTTCACCCTACTCAGGCAGCGCAGGCTCCGCTGGCTAGGCCACATCCACCATATGGAGGATGGCAGAATCCCCAAAGACGTCCTCTACGGAGAACTGGTGACTGGCAGGAGAGATGTTGGCCGCCCACAGCTGCGCTTTAGAGACGTCTGCAAGAGAGACATGAAGGCCCTAGAGATCAACACAGAGTGCTGGGAGGACCTTGCAACGGACCGCTCCAAATGGAGAGGCACCCTGACCAGACAGCTCAAGGCGGGTGAAGAGAGACTGACTGCTGCAGCAGATGAAAAAAGGACCCGCAGGAAGAACCGCCACAGCTCCAGCAGCACGGAGACCACCCACCAGTGCGACCTGTGTGACAGGGACTGTCATTCGCGCATCGGCCTGTTCAGCCACAGGCGGTGCTGTTCCAGCAGAGTAGACGTTTAGGATTCTCTTCCATGGTCATCATAGACCGACGGAGGCCGACGACGGAAACTTAGAGCAATAGCTTATTTGTTGTGTTCTGACCTATTTTATAGGTCAGGTTTTTTTTTCTTTGGACTGGTTTGACCAGAACATGGATTCTCCAGATCTGGATGGCGTGCCGAAGCCCGAACCCTATTGATAGGTAAAGGTGACTCCACTAGTCACCTGGAATGGACACTAGAGAACTGTGAATCTTGTAAATATATTTTGGGGTATTATTGTGACAAGTGTGTGTTTTTTTGATTAAATGTACATATTTGTAAATAATACACATTTGTAAAAAGAAATATATATAGTTGCAAGTTCCATACACCGTGTGTGTGAGTCTTCTGTTGTTGTGTCCTCCGGGCTCCTACGAACCTAGGGTCTATCTGATCCGGCCCAATTGTCTCTTCCATCCAGGTAGTAGAGTTAAAGGTAACTACACTGCCATAACCCAATACTACCACAAGGGTACAAGATTGTACATCCTAAAGTAGTGTTACACACCTAAGGTGCTACAAAGAGGTGTTACCCAATTACAGTGGTATTATACAAAAATCTGGCGAGCACAGTAGGTGTTACACACAAGTGGGTGTTACAAAAAAGGCTGGCGAGCCAGCCAGGAGCCTGGAACATTGCACAACAGATGTGGATTCTGTTTTGACCCCTGACTAAATAGTTTATATACTATCAAAATGGATTTCGTGGAAAAACGTGTTAAAATTCCTAATGCAGTCATTGTCAGTGGTGTTATTTGATAAAGAAAGAGACACAGACGTTTTTGAGTTTCTAGAGCAACATGGCACTATCCGTAGGGTGCTTAGCATTAATGATAACTCATCTGACTTTGACAAAAGTCATATTGTAGAGTTTGAGTCTGGATTAACCATTGAAGCATTAGCACCTATGTTGCCGTGCTCCTTTCCATCCACTGACAATCCTGAGGTTAAATACTGCATTCAAGCTCTAACTGATGTCTACACTAAAACTGTAGGGGGCAGTGTTACTGAGGCTTATCTTAGCAACCTGAGGGGTTTAGCTAAGCTAAGTGGAAAAGGTTTTGAAGAGGTGTTGCGGGAGGTTATGTCCACAATAGGGAAGTCTATTGAAGCTGCTGAGACAGCTGAAACGGTCTCTGCTGACGTTGATCTTGCTGTCCCTACTGTAGAACCCACACAAAGTGGAGTCTCTCCTCCACTCCAAGTTGAAGTGCCTCCCACCCCTAAAACCACTCAAGCACTCTTCCAAAGCCCTCTTAGACTAAACTTAACACCTCAAATGTTGAGCCCAGCTAATTGTAACCCACTCGAGGTTCAGAAAACCGTAGTCGAGCATGTCATTAAAAATGCAGAGAAGCCGTCAAAACACCCATTTCTCCTTGAGAATCAGAGCTTTCTCTGGCAAAACGCCAAGACCGTATACTGAAGCTGACTATGAAACATGGCGTTCACAGGTTGACTTGATGATGGAAGATACTTCTTTGTCTGACTTGGAAAAATCTCGCAAGATCTTTGAAAGGCTTCTTGCTCCTGCGTCTGATGTTATTCGCCCTCTTGGGCCTGAAGCCACCTCTGCCGACTATCTCAAGCTTTTGGACTCAGCTTTCGGGACTGTTGAAGATGGTGAGGAACTGCTTGTGTGATTCATGAACACTTTCCAAGATTATGGAGAAAAACCCTCTGCATATCTGCATCGTTTGCAGGTGGCGCTCAATCTCACAGTGCGTAGAGGCGGTCTAGAGCCACAGGAAGTGGACAAACAGCTTCTCAAGCAGTTTAACAGAGGCTGCTGGGATGATAATCTGCTAAAAGAGCTACAGCTGGAACTAAAAGATAAACACCCACCTGCGTATGCAGAATTATTGCTTCACCTTCGCACTGTTGAAAACAGACAAGAAGTTAAAAACACACGCATGAAAAAACACTTGGGCGCCACAAAACCAAAAGCAGCCTCCTACGAACAAACAGTCACCGAAACAAGTACAAATAGTGAAGTGTAGTCGGAAAGTCTGAAAGAACTGAAAAAGCAAGTCGCTGATCTAAAAAGCCAATTAGCTGCTGTCGTGAAACAAAAGAAACAAGCACCACCAAAGAAAGACCCAACTAAGAAATCTGGAAATAAAAAATCTGACCATGCCAAACCTGAAAACTTACCTTCGTCCAGCCGTCCCAATACTAGGCCCAAACCATGGTATTGCTTCCGCTGTGGCGAAGATGGGCATATTGTAGCCACTTGTGAGTCAGAGCCAAACCCTGCGCTTGTGGCTGCAAAACGCAAAGAACTAAGAGTAAAAAGACAGATTTGGGACAGTCGGAACCCCCAATCTTCTTTAAAGCTGAAGTCTGCCTCTGTTGTGGGACAAACAGAGGCTAGTTCAGAGATGACTCGCCCAAACCAAAAGTTCCATTCAAGACACGTGCTAAACTGAAGTCACACTCCAAAACAGACCCCTTTAACTTTCCTAAAGGTCTAATTGGTACAAAAAGTACAGCACAAGTGAAAGTGAATGGCTGTACTGTGAGCTGTTTGTTAGATACAGGCTCCCAGGTGACTACTGTCCCTGGGTCCTATTACAAACAGTACTTATCCAACCATGAGATTAAACCACTTTTTGAGCTGTTAGAAATGGAGGGAGCTAACGGTCAGAGTGTACCTTATTTAGGCTACATTGAAATGCATGTCACTTTCCCAAAAGACTTTCTCGGTATTGAAGCCGAAGTGCCAACACTTGCTTTAGTGGTTCCTGATGTATGTGCAGCTGATCAGTCCTTAGTGTTAATAGGGACAAACACATTAGATGTACTTTACGAGCTGTACTCTGATGCATGTTCTGAACTGCAGCCAACCATGTCACTTGGTTATAAGGCAGTGTTAAAAGTCCTTGAGCTACGGCACAGACAGTCCAAAGACACTAGCCTTGGTTTAGTGACCATGCGCAACAAAGAGCCACAGTTAGTTCCTGCAGGCCAAACAGTTGTTCTAGATGGCGCTGTAGCTGTGTCAGCCGGCAACAGTGAAAAATCTGTCTTGTTAGAACACCTGTTAATGTTAGCCTTACCTGGTGGTATCCTGGTAAAACCATGTCTCATAGACTTACCTGAAAGAGCACCTTACCTTGTTCCAGTTATACTTACCAATGAATCGGAACATGACGTGACAATCCCTCAGAAGTGTGTCATTGGAGAAATTTGTGCATATCAACGAGTCCTATCGCAAGAACACTCCGTGAAAGTTACAAAGTCCAAAACTGAACAAAAGTCCACTCTGAAGTTCAACTTTGACTCTTCCCCCATTAGCGCTGAATGAAAAGAGCGCCTAACAGAAAAACTCAGTCAAATGCCTCAAGTATTTGCACACAACGATCTTGACTTTGGCAAAACAGATCAAGTGAAACACACAATCAAATTATCAGATGAAACACCATTCAAACACAGAGCACGTCCCATACACCCAAATGACCTGGAAGCGGTCCGTAAGCATCTCAAAGAACTCCAACAAGCAGCCGTGATAAGACAGTCCACTTCCGCATTTTCTTCGCCTATTGTAGTGGTGCAAAAGAAAAATGGCGATGTCCGCCTTTGTATTGATTACAGGAAGCTTAACATGCAGACTGTAAAAGATGCTTACGCCCTCCCCAACTTGGAGGAAACGTTTTCCACCTTGACTGGTTCGCAGTGGTTCTCCGTCCTCGATTTAAAGTCGGGGTACTATCAAATTGAGGTAGAGGAGCTGGACAAACCAAAGACGGCGTTTGTATGTCCCATGGGCTTTTGGGAATTCAATAGAATGCCCCAAGGCATTACAAACACCCCCAGCACGTTCCAGCGCCTCATGGAGAAATGTATGGGCGACATGAATCTGCATGAGGTGATTGAGTTACTCGATGACATCATTGTATTCTCCAAGACGCCCGAAGAACATGAGGCTCGCTTAATGAAAGTTCTCAATCACCTAAAAGAGTACGGGCTTAAACTATCCCCTGAGAAATGCAGATTTTTTCAAACTTCTGTCAGATACCTCGGTCACATTGTGTCCAGTAAAGAAGTTGAAACTGACCCCGAAAAAGTGGAAGCCCTAAGTACCTGGCCTGTGCCCCGTGATCTCAAACAGCTCCGCTCATTCTTAGGCTTTTCAGGGTACTATAGGCGGTTCATTAAGAACTATTCCAGCATCGTTAAGCCCCTCACTGACTTAACAGCAGGCTACCCTCCTTTGCACAAAAGCCCAAAGCCCAAAGCGAAGCCTGCCCAGTACCACGACCCAAAGACACCATTTGGTGAGCGATGGACTTCTTCCTGTGATCTTGCATTCAAAACCATCATTGAAAAGCTCAGTACTGCTCCTGTCCTGGGTTTCGCTGACCCTCAGTTGCCATATACACTCCATACTGACGCCAGCACTACAGGGCTTGGCGCCGCCCTCTATCAAGAGCAGGAGGGCCAGACTAGGGTCATAGCTTATGCAAGCCGGGGGTTGTCCAGAAGTGAGTCCCATTACCCCGCCCATAAATTAGAATTTTTAGCTCTAAAGTGGGCAGTAACGGAGAAGTTTGCAGACTATTTATATGGCAATCAGTTTACTGTCGTGACACACAGTAACCCCCTGACGTACATTTTCACTACTGCTAAGATGGATGCTATGAGTTATAGGTGGCTAGCTGCTCTGTCGATGTTTAACTTTAAGCTCCAATACAGAGCAGGCAAGCTTAACTCAGATGCAGATGGTCTCTCTAGACGGCCACATGGCGAGTTACTTAATGACGCAGTGTCCCAAAAGGAGCTTGGCCACATACAGCAGTTCACTCAAACTCACTTGTCTCTTCCTGAAAGCAGTTTAAGTTCCGAGGTAGTGTCTGCTATATGTAAAAAACACCTTGTCTGTAGCTCTCCAGACAACACCTTCCCTTTGGTTCACTCGTTAGCCATCTCTATAGCCGCCATTCCAGATGGCTATGCCGATGAAGATGGCTGTGGTGGTCTTCCAGTTGTACCTCACATGATTCCTGAACAGATCAAAAACGAACAAAGAACTGACCCCTGTTTAAGAGAAGTGATTGCACAAATTGAAACTGGGCTAAAAGTTCCACCAACTGTACAAACTGAATTTCCTGACATTAACTTGTTACTCCGAGAGCTCAGTCGACTTGAAATGTGCAATAATATCCTCTACCGCACTCGCCAAGATGGAGGAAATGTTACTTACCAGCTCGTCTTACCTGAACAGCAACGCGATTCAGTCTTTCAAAGCCTCCACTGTGACATGGGCCATTTAGGCACAGAGTGTACTTTGGATTTCGCCAGAACCAGGTTTTAAATACTTTTTCACAACACTATTGGCATATCACCACATTTCACAATTTCAAAAGCCTTTAGAACTTAATAAATGAGATAGGTCAAGGTAAACACTGTGCTGCCATGTGGGGAACAAGAGTTTGATTCCAATTTGTTTTTTTGTTCCAAACCCATCTGCCTTTGCATTCAGTTCAAGTTTCACTTTTGCCAAGCCAGCATGTCCATGTGGGCCCACATGGACATGCTGGCTTGGCATGGGTCTGCAATACAGTCATTTTATGCTTGAATACAGATTTGTGGGTGGTTAAAGAGAATGGTTTGTGGTTAAGTTTATGATTAAATAAAGTTAGGCTCTAACTTACAGAATACACACAGCTGAAAATGGTCACCACCTCACTTCATGTACTGGAGATATTTTCACAGCCACCAGTTGTGGCTTTTTCCCAAATCAGCATAGGTTTATATAGCTGTAGCTCCTCATTTGTGCTGGTAAGATTCTCATGAAACTACATATGAAAAGTCAAAAATACTGTACATTATAACTAGAGGG
Source organism: Pholidichthys leucotaenia (assembly GCA_020510985.1). NCBI lineage: Eukaryota > Metazoa > Chordata > Actinopteri > Cichliformes > Pholidichthyidae > Pholidichthys > Pholidichthys leucotaenia. The sequence goes on along the minus strand of CM035837.1, from coordinate 359,124,211 downwards.
CATTCAGAGAGTGCATAGTTCTGCCAAGGCTTCATTCGTCCATCCCTCCCTCCCTCCCTTCATATGTCCATTCATACATTGTGAGATACGGCCTTGGTGGAGGTATGCACTCATAGATCACCTCCAGTATCTAATGGGTTCATCCGTAGCCCAAGGGCCACCTCTGGTGAAAATGTAATCAAAATCCATTGAGTAGTTTTTGCACAATCCTGCTAGCAAACAAAGAAACCACGCCGATCACATTACCTCCTTGGCATAGGTAATAATGCACAAAACAAACATCCATCATTCATATACGTTTCCACAACAGGCTTTGACATCAAGATAATATGGTTCTCAGCATGCATGCCTGCTTTACAGCCACAGGTAGAGTGGTAGAACACATACACTACACGTTATTGATGATGATGTTACACTTTGACTCATCGAATTTACATCAAACATGTCTTAAGCTTATAGTGCTGCTCTTCAGGCAGTCACTCCCACTGACCATAGATCTGTGAAACTCTACACTAGATGGCAGTCACACATAAATGTTAAAAGGAATAGCACACAGCTGATGCTGGGCATGGCCACGTCAGTTGACCAGAACTGTTTCTTGTAAATATACATGTCTCTGTCATGATAGAGGTGGTGTTAGACAGATGTACTCACTTCCTCTGCCCACCTTTTATTTTGAGGCAAGGCTTAGCCCTAGAGATTGACTTGATGAAAAAAACAAAACAACAACAAAACAAAACTGTAGCTTTAAACATTACAAATATTAAGAGTGAGAACCACAGTGGATAAATGTGCTGGATCTGGCTTCTATTAGAACTGGGCATCAACGAAGTGTAGGCTAATAATACACAGTGGCTGTTTAGAATAACAGCAATGGCTGTTGTTAGTGACATAAACTTGTAATAAAAAAACATTTCTATGTTCTTATTGAGAAAAGGCATGATGAATAGTTTAACAAAGAAAAAAAAAAACCTGTCTCAGCTCTTTACCCGATAATGTGACTAAAGTTTGTGCAGACAAATGCTACACAATCTCCACTACCCACTTTCACCCTCTAACTGGTTATTGAGCCTACAGCTGAGACTCAGCACATCATTACTAAATTACTGATTACAGGCTTAAAGCTATACAAATGAGGAGGCTGCCCCTGATGCTTAATTGGTAGGATGTAATAACAGAGCGGTGATATGTGGGCCCTTAATTGTGTGTTTACTGCACTATTTATTGGAGGGTACCCCTCCCTTGGCTGGTCGCTGATGAGGTGAGCTCTCTTTCCGGTGGCGTGCTATCAATCCTGCTTCATTAAGGACACACAGGATTGGAAGCGAGAGCAGCAAAGAGTTTTCCTTCCAGACTGATGTGGGTAGAGGAGTTTGCTTTGTTTATGAGTTTCAGAATCACCTGCTGACATAATATCCATGCAGAAAAACAATCAAAATAGATTACAAGTAGTGGCTAAGGCACATGTTGTTTTGGGTTTACTGCCCATCTGCAGTTGAAATACTGGGTTAGATGACTTTGTATGCCTTTGGAAAGGAAATACTGTATGTTTGTTTATTTTTTGTGTTTGTTGATACAGGTGTAAATATCTCATTGAAGTAAAAGGGCTGAATATTGTATTTCAGCATTACAATATGATTGCCTTTTGTAAACGTTATACTTCTTGGAAGCGAGTGTTCTATGCCTTAACAAGATTCAACACGGGAATAATAGTGAAGAACCATGGAACACTTAGCTCAGGCCTGTCATGATCTGAGTGCGGGGGGATTCCACTGCGCTCAAGTAATTTGCCTTTTTTCATATTTGTACTGTGTTGTCATTTTGAGTTGTCACCTATCCTATATTGTATCACAGTATGATTTACTTTCCTGTTTACGTTTGTTATAGTTTGTTTATTGTATTTTTGAGGGTGCTTGTCTCCATTTTCTGCCATCTCATTATATTTGTATTCTTTCTCTCGGGGTTGACAGCTGTCAATGGCTTTCTGGAGTTTTGCTCTGCGTGGGCGTGGTCCTGTCAGCTGTCAGCTCAGATGGCTCCCTCATTATTCCCAGCTGGTCCAAATTGTATCTTTGTTTTCTCCTGCCTGCTCAGATTACCCACACCTGTTACTACTTGTTTCATTTTGACTGTAGCCTTATTTAAGGGGCTGTGCACCATTGTTGGGCGCAGCACCCTACTCTCGTCTACAAACGTAAGTGTCTCTTTACTTGCCTTCTGTGTTTATCCTAGCGTGCGCTCCATGGCTAGTTTCTCCAGGTTTAGCCAGCGACTCCTCTCGCCTTAGCGATTGCTATTCTTGGCTTCTCCTGTTGTCTCCTGCTCTTACTAGTTTTTGGTTTGGTCTCGTTTGTGCCTTTGTGTTCTTTCACGATTAAATTTGCAAACTCACAGCTGGTGTTTAGTGCCTTTATTCAGCCATGACAAGGGGATTTATGACGAGGCCAGCCAACTGCAAAAATTCAAATTTTAGCCAGTGTAAAATGAAACTAGATTTACTGGATTTCCTCCTGGACTATATATAAGTGCTGGACATAACTCCTGTGTCAGATGTGAGGCATATCGCAAAATGATTTGAAAATGCATTCTGTTTGAAACCCAGCAGGTGTCCACATCTGTGGCTGCAAAAGTGAATCTGTTAATTAGAAGTGTATTTGAGTAACCATTTGACAGCTTTCAGAAATCATAATACTATCTGTTGGATTTATCCTTTTGTTCTTTAGTTTTTCATGAAAAGTGACACATTTTTTATTTTTATGAATTGTGGTCCCCTTTAAAACACAATAAAGCAGCACATCTTTTTTCTGCTCCAAACCACTGCTTGTCTAACTGCTAACCAATGAGCATTCAGTGTCCCTCACTTTGCCTACCCCCATTAGTCAAATGCAGAGTTCAGCCCAGCAAGATGGTTGTGGTGGAAGTGCTCTTTCATTTCAAAACCTTATAAAGCAAAGGGTGATATCACAGTTGCTATAGTCATCTTTACAATAAATTATTTCCTCTTAAAAAATTCTGTAATTTAGTCAAAGTGCTGTAGTCTAAAAAAAGAAGGACCCTACACAATTCAGAAGACCTCAGTGAGCATACAGGTGCATTTCAATAAATTAGAATATCATCAAAAAGATGATTTACTTCAGTAATTTACTTCTAAAGGTGAAACTCATAGATTATATGGATTCATTACACACAGATATCAGGTGCCAAGTTTCGTCATGTGGAAATCACGGTCCCAGAGTCTGGAGGAAGACTGGAGAGGCACAGAATCCAAGTTGCTTGAGGTCCAGCAGTATGAAGTTTCCACAGTCAATGATGATTTGGGAAGCCATGTCATCTGCTGGTGTTGGTCCACTGTCCTTTATCAAGTCCAAAGTTAACGTAGCTGTCTATCCATAAATTTTAGAGTACTTTATGCTTCCCTCTGCTGACAAGCTTTAGGAAGATGCTGGTTTCATTTTCCAGCAGGACTTGGCACCTCCTCACACTGCTAAAAGGACCAATAGCTGATTTAATGACCATGGTATCACTGTGCTTTATTGGCCAGCAAACTCTCCCAACCTAGAATCTATGGGGTATTGTCAAGGGGAAGATGAGAGACAGCAGACCCAACAATGCAGATGAGCTGAAGGCCACTATCAAAGCAACCTGGGCTCCATAACACCTCAGCAGTGCCACAGGCTGACCGTATTCATGCCATGCCACCTTGATGCCATTTTGGCATTTTGGCATGAATGCCAAGTATTCATGCCAAGGAGGCGTGCAGGTCGGATCATAGCCGACCCTTCACACCCTGGACACGCACTGTTTGCCCCCCTCCCCTCAGGCAGAAGACTTCGGTCCATTCAGACTAAAACCTCCCGCTACATGAACAGCTTCTTCCCCTCTGCCATCAGACTGCTGAACACTAAGTGACTTATTAGACTCTCGTGCACTATGTACAGCAGCTCAGCCGGACTCATGATAATTATCACTGTTTTCTTTTGCACTACCGACTCACTATGTGGAACTCCACAATATCTGCTGCTTGTTAATATATTTAAAAATTGCATTGATTAGTATTACTCATTCATATTCTACATTTTATTGCATGCATAGTTTTTTATTTTTATCTTTAGTGCTACTCATGTTTAATGTTGCAGCATTGCACCGAGACAAATTCCTAGTTTGTGTACTACATGAACAATGGCAATAAATCTCATTCTGATTCTGATACAATAATTCATGCAAAAGGGACCCCAACCAAGTATTGAGTGTGTACACGGACATATTTTTCAGTCGGCCAACATTTCTATTAAAAAAATCAATTAAAAAAAATTGATCTTATGTAATGTTCTAATTTTCTGAGAAACTGAATTTTAGATTTTCATTAGCTGTAAACCATAATCATCAAAATTAAAAGAAATTAACACGTGTGTGTAATGAATTTATGAATTTCACTTTTTGAACTGAATTGCTCAAACAAATTAACTTTTCAATGATATTCTAATTTATTGAGATGCACCTGTGCTTCCACACCATCCGTAAATGACAATAATATACAAGATAAATAACACAAAATGGATATATAAACAAAACAGGAAGAGGGATTAAGATTGAAAATGACATCTTTCCACTGTACGATGTGGAAGTGGAATGAGGAGAGGTTCTGTATTTACATTGTCTCGATTGCACAGTTTGTAATGGGATCTACCAACGAAGAAGACATGAAGGAGGGGCTCCAGGCAGTGATTTTCTTTAATAACTAGAGGGCACTCAGAGAGCGCATGCCTCCACCAAGACTCCGTCTCTCCCTCCCTTTTTTCCTCCCCTCCGTCCCTTTGTAAGTCCATATCGCCATCCATCTGTACATTGCGAGATAGAGCCTTGGCGGTGGTATGCACTCACGGATCACCTCCAACATCTAATGAGTTCATCTATGGGCCAACGGTCACTTCTGGTGAAAATTTCATCCAAATCCATCCAGTAGTTTTGGAGTATTCTTGCTAACACTCTGTGAAGCGATAAGAGCCTTGGTAGAGGTGTGCATTTTGAGAGCATCACCAAAATCTAATCATGTGTTCAGTGTGCCAATACACACCTTTCCTGAAAATCTGAATGAAAGGTGCTATATAAATGCAATCCATTATTATTATTATTATTATTATAAGACAGAGAAACTACAGCAAAAACAATATGACTACATTATATGACTACCTTATAACAACAACAACAACAACAACAACAACAACAACAACAACAACAATAATAATAATAACAAGACTGTCATAATTGTATTAACCATACACTGGGGCTGGACAATTCCACCTTAAATCACATCATGGTTTATTGAATCTTTCAGGTCGGTTTTCATTTTTTTTCCTCCTCTCTTCTCCATTACAGTTTACTGACAAGGTTTATATTTATTAAGCAATATTACACAACAGTGTGGTATCACACCATTTGTTTGCAGTTATCAACTAAAAATTCACATAGTATCCAATATTATCTACTGCAACAAACTTGTATGAAATATGACCATGACAGGCACAAATGCTCACCTAGCACGCTGACAGATGTGGACATGTTCCTCGAAGCATTTGCTTTCAAATTTTGATCATGATATCCTTTTAGTGTCAGATCAAAAAGTACCAGGTTGTTTGATGCAACAAAGTTCAGCCTCCACCTCCTCCACCATCACCTCCCTGTTCTTGTCTTACTGTACCGGTATCCTATGTCCCGCCCTTCCTTAATTCTGATTGGCTGCTTAGAAAGGTCTGACATTGACGAGCGCAGCTATACAGTAGTCTGACAAGTTGAACTTTTTCAGCCCTGAGCACCGTGACAAAAAGCGGCCACCGCTCAAAAAGTTTCACCGCTGAGGGCACAAGCTCCTCTCCTTTGAAACCAGCTGCCAATCTTGATTCAGGAGTCAGACTCAATCTCTGTTTTTAAGAATAGGTTTAAAACCTTCCTTTTTGACATAGCCTATGGGATCAGGTGGGATTAGGTGACCCTGACCCCTCCCTTAGTTATGCTAATAAGCTTAGACAGCCGTGGAACCTCCAACAGTGCACTGGGCTTCACTACTTTCTTCACTCTCAATGAAATATTTTTGCTGGTCATTAACATCTGTTTGTTCTCTCCGACAGACTGAGTCCCTGTCGTGCTGTTTGCACTCAACATGTCTGTTCTTTTCTTCTTCTTCTCTATCCCCTCCAGCCAGTCACAGCAGATGACTTCCCCTCCCTGAGCCTGGTTCTGCTAAAGGTTTCTTCCTGCTAAAAGGGAGTTTTTCCTCTCCACTGTCACCAAGTGCTTGCTTACAGGAGATCACCTGATTGCTGGAGCCTTTCTGCAATTGTGGGGCTTTCCCCTACAGTGGAAAGTGCTATGAGATGACTGTTGTTGTGAAATGGTGCTGTAGACTATTGTTGTCCTCCAACTGATTGCCACTGATTGCACCCAACTCACACACAACTGATCCACTATACTGACTTGAAGATATACACTCACTGCTCTCTTTGTGTCATTGTGTGGATTCTATTGTCTGCCAATTGTGCATTGAGAGTTTTTTTCTTGTAATCATAATATCGGTCATATATGAACTTTATTCTGATAAACAATGCTTTTTTCTCTCTCCTACTGTGTCCACCCCCCCCCTTTTTCCCCCATTGCTTTCTGTTCCCCTCCTGCTGACAGGCGCCTCCATGGCTGCCGCGTCATTGAAAATGTCATCTATGACGTTCTCAGTGTCAAGTCAAATCCCTCGTATATTTACCTGTTATTTACTTGTAAATGTGCTTGGCAATAAATCTTTTTCTGATTCTGATTCTGATTCTATAAATAAAGTTTAATTGAACTGAATACTGCAAGAATGTCCTGCAACTCTTGCATGACAAGTATGCAAACACACGGAGAACTTTGGCCAAAAATGCACTGGGAGTTTGTGCAACATTATTGGAACATTTGTGAAAGAGTGTAATTCCAAGTAAAAATTGTTGCAAATTCTCAAATTTATTGCAGGTTTTTTTTTTTTTTTTATCTCCAACTAGTTGCGAGCTGTCTCAGCCCAGTGAGATACTACCCTAACTTTTCTCGCACTTTCTGACTCACGAAAACTATATTGAGAAGGCTTTGAGACACCACGACAGCTCTGTGACTATTTGTCACACACATTTTTTTTAAACATGTTGAAAATTCCTGCGAAAAGGGAGTGAGGCCCTGTGAGTCACGAGAGGAAATTGTGAACCCTCACAAATGTCTGAAGACATTTTAGAAACTCTGTTGCGAATACAGTTCTCAAACTAGTCGCTAGCTGTTGTGGCCCAGTGAGATGCTTTTTTAAATTTCCATTTATTTAGGGGAGGTCCACTGAGAGGTAATTTCTCTTTTTCAAAGATGCCATCTGTTATGTACAAAATGAGCGAGCCATGAGCCATCTTATGCCAAGCAACGAACTGAACTTTATTACAGATGAAGGTGAATATATACAGCAGTCGCAGCCCGCCTGACGTCATCCTGTCTGACGGCTATGGCAAGCCCCAAGGGCCCAACGCACACACAATATTCTTCCCCCTTTACAAAATACAAAACACATCTAATTAAATCCCTCTCAAATTTGGCGAAACACAACCCCAATAAACACACTAAAATAACATAGTAAACACACAAAGCAGCCTAAACCAGGGCGTGTGGGTGGACTACCACAAAGCCCAGCATGGCTAAGTGGAGTATTCTGCCACTTAGTGGTGTCCAGCCGTGTGTCTAACTAAACAGTCTACCTCTTTTTTTTACAGTGTCTCACGGCAATGGTGGGTCGGGGAAAACAGTTCTGCCTGCAGAGTTTTGAGGCGGTGCTGTAGCGGCCTCCTCCCTGGAGCTTTGAAACAGGCTCATGGTGGCCGCCCCCCTGGACCCCCATGGTCAGTCTTCATGACGCCAGGGCCCGGGTCCCACACTGCGGCAGCCGACTCCCGTGGAGCCCTGCTGCCTGCAGCTGCCACCTGGACACGCTGCAGTCTGTTTGCATACTGAACTGAATCGTCCGTCATCCAAAAGCACGCTGTTCCCAGCTTCGCCACGATCCTCAGCGGCACCCGTTGCTTCGCTGGCTGTGGCCTCGTCAGTCGCCATCCTGGTCTCTTGCCGGTGCGAACCCGAACCCAGACCATGGCATGGAGCGGCGTCTTACATGTTTTCACGCACTGTTGTTGTGCTCCCGGTGGCTCCGCGTGCTCGTTTGGCTCAGGACCTCCGCCGCCGTGTTCGCTGCGGACCCTTCACCCGCTGTCTCCATCGTTGACTGCGGCTCGTCGTGGGTATGGAAGGTGTCCGGTGCCTCTCTGGTGTCGTTCGTTGAAGCGGACTCCTCACCTGTCTGGTCGGTCGTAACCTCCATTGCTTGTTGGGCAAGGGCACGGGAGCAGTCCGGTTCTTCCTCTTTGTCATCTGAAGTGCTCTGCTGTGCCGCGCTGTGCGTTGTGTCTGTGCCCGGCCACTGCTGCCGTTCTTTGGGGATCTCTGCATGCTCGGGCTCCCTCTCTGTGCGGCTCTCCTCCTGAAAGAGCAGAGTGTGTGCTTTGGTGTCACCGCCATTCATAATTACCTCGCTGATGTCGTTCCCGATGGGCATGGGCTCCCTCTCCTCCTGAGCGCACAGGGTAGATGGAGCGTTGTTGGTGCTGTCCTTAATTGCCTCGTCCCACACCACGACATTGTCATCCCAGTCCGCTGTGCCCCAACTACCGCATCTGGACCATTCGAACCCAGCGTTGTCTCTGATAGCAAAGCCCAGTCTGTAGAAAAGGTCACATCCCATAACATTGTCACCACGCTCTGTCACCTGGAATGTGAAGTCGTACACAATTTTGGTTTTGCAGCAAACAGTCAATTTCACTGTTCCGACATTGCACAGTCTGTGACCACCAAATCCATACAGTGGCCTTGGGTTCTTCTTGATTCTGTGGTTGGGGACAAACTTTTTCATTGTGGCCCAGTTTAACATCGACTGCACCGCTGCCATGTCGAGCAGAAGTGGTACAGCTACTCTGTCTAATTCAACCATGCTGTATGAATAACCACTGATGCCAGGGCTTACTGAATGAATGGCCGTTGCTGGCGGGGGCGGGCTCCCCTGGTGGGCCCCACAGTGTTGATGACCGGCATACTCTGGCGAAATGGTTCAGGCGCCCACATTTGTTACACCGTTTTCCTCTTGGTGGGCAAACTCGCGCTTTGCTCTGGTGTGTTGGGGACCCACAACCCCAGCAGACGGGGTCTCTTGAAGTGGATCTTTGGCTCACTGCACTCTCCTCGTGCTCTTCTGCCGTGCTCCCCTCATTCTCTGTGCCCACCGTGTTAGCTAGCGTTGACCATCCGGGTAGCCTTTGTGTTTATTTAGCTCCGTGCCTAATTTCTCTGTCATTCCTAGCTGGGATGTTAGCTCCACCATGCTAGCTAGTGTTGTGTTGTTTGGCACCATTAGCCTCTCAGCCCACAGCCCTGTGTTACCTGTGTGTTTGGCAAAGTAGCTAGCAAGAAGCTCGACAGCATCCGCATATGACTCCGCCAGTCCCGATGTGTGGAAAATTCTCTGACCCTCTACGCCAAGTTTGCGGACAAGAAGTGTTCGTTTCCTTACCCCGTCAAGTTTACCCAGGCCCAATGCTGCAATGTACGTCTCGAGCGCGGCCAGCCAACGAGGCCACAGGACTGCTGGTTCTCCTGAGTACTCAAGAAATGGCCGTAGCGGTGTTCCGCACACCTCCATGAGTTAATCCTCAGTCGCCAAATGTTATGTACGAAATGAGCAAGCCGTGAGCCATCTTAGGTCAAGCAATGAACTAAACTTTATCACAGACAAAGGTGAATATATACAGCAGCCGCAGCCCGCCACACATCATCCCATCTGACGGCTACGGCAAGCCCCAAGGGCCAAATCCACATACATCACCCTCTTCACATACACACCTGGAAGCGGGCCAGTACAACAACAGACTGGCTGTACTGGGGTGAGTAGTTGGTGCCTGAACCAGTGACCTTCTAGTCACAAGTTCACATCTCTAAACGTTAGGCCACCACTGGCCCAAGACAAAAGAGAAAGCAGGACATGAGTTGGAGGGAAAAACCGCGATAGTTACATTGTGTCTTGTAGTGGACCAACATGTCAATGACATGCATGGAAATGATAGCGATGGATCCTAGCTACTGTCTGATGTTTTAGGACTGAGTATGGATGGCACTGTAAGGAGAGGTAAAGCACTGAATTTTGAAGCTCAGGTATGTACATGTTGGCTCTTCCCCACATACAGTAAATACTTAATTCAATTTCAACAGTCCATGCATTCAGTAAGGCCCCCTCTCCACCGTGGGACTGGATAATTAGTTCCACCATTACGCCCAGTATGAAGTCCCCGACTGTAAGTCTTTTGGTAATTCTAATTCTCAGCTGACATTAAGCATGCCTGCCAATCTGTGATTTCTTATACATATTTTTTTTGTGTGTGTGGTTCATGGTCACTGTGGGTGGAAATCATATCTTTGTTGAAGCAATTATGTCTTCAACCCTCTAGTCTGGGCACAAGTAATGGTATGGGTTCTTTAATCATAGGTCCACCATGGAAATGTCTAGTAAGTTTCTTTTCATTTTTCTTTTCAGTTCTCAGCTCCCTTCTAGAAAATCACCAATTTAGATCCAAAAGTTGCACTGTTATACAATGTCTTTTCTTAATGGCTGAAATTTACTGTACATTTTTATCTGCAGTCCAATTCAACTGTAGCAATGTATTTGACTTAAAGGTGATTTGGGTAGTCAGTTAATTACACATCCCATTCATGTCCCTGTCAAATAAACTAATCTACTACTACTACTACTACAGTTTACACTGATCTGATGGTTTGTGTCTTTTCATGAGTTTTTTCAACAAGAACTGTGAGGCATGTTGAAGACAGCAGGAGGGCGGTGAAGCTGCAAATGAGGCTCATACAGATGTCCACACCTCCGCACGATATATACCGCGCAGGCTGAAGTCAATTATAAACCCAGTCAGACTGATTAGTCCAGCTTACAGTCTGAATTAGCTTCTGCTGAAGAAGTTTTAAAGATCTTTAATTAAGTTCTCACCAGGCTAATTGCCTTCCATTTTAAAACAAGCACAAAAATCAATCAGCTTTCGAAAGAAGCATTAGTTGACATTCTAGTTAGATGCTTGACTGTGGTTGCCATGGAGATTTCTTCATCTCTGAATGTAAATCTACAGTAGATTTATTTTCAAAACAGCAAAAACTAAAACTGTAAAGAAACTTAAAATTACATCAGTGTGGGGGCATGGTGTGGGACTTCTCCACCTAGAGGAGAAGGCAGCTGGGGAAGGGAGGAACAATGGACCAAAAGAGGAGGTGTCACTGGGAGGTATGAGATGGGACAGTAAGGACTATGTGCCCCCCGGGGAGAGCAGTAAATGCCTGAGCCGCTGGAAGAAGAAGGGTGTGAGAGCGGTGCCGGCGTTATGTCATGTTAATGTGCCACTCAGGCTTTGTTCTAAACACAATGTATGATGGTCAGAAGTTCCGGGTCTCAATGCGTGGTATTAAAGATATAAAAGAGGAATGCACAGAGACCTGGGAACTCTTTTACTGTACTGTATGTTGGAGATGGAATAAAGTTTGTGTGTCGTCTAGCTCGTTGCCTCGCCTGCTTCCTTTCTCCACACCAGTATCTTAAAACAAACAAGTCTGAGTTTTCACATCACAAGCTTTCTGAACACGTACGGGCTGAAATGTAATGGACTCATCGGCTCTGGTGATGCTTTGGCTTTCATTTCCTGTTTCTGCTCGTAGGCATCGTGCATTTTGAATTTCCTAGTCTTAGCGTGAATGCAGGGTTGCCCATGGGAAATCTACCAGAGGCTTGCATAAAGCAAGGCCAATCAAAATAAATTGAGAAGGTTCCTGTCACGTCAAGTGCAGCTGCTCCAAAGTCATGTTTTTATTTTCTGACCTCCCTCTAGACAGATGAAAGAGCATGTTATCAAGTTTCTAAAAAGGAACTACTGTATGTCTTTTAGCATATGTTTCTTAGTAATATTTAATATGATAAAAATCCATACACAGAGGAGATAAATATTTATTTAGACATCTCCAAATGCTCAACATTTTATCATCTGATGTATCAAATAAGCTCATAATTATGCCTATATTCATATTTAAATTGTTAATGTATAATACATAAATTATTCTCTTAACTCAGCCACAGGGGGTGCACAAGGCAGTGTACTCCTAGTGCCGATCCCAAGCCTGGGTAAATGGGAAGGGTTGTGTTAGGAAGGGCATCCGGCATAAAACCTTTGCCAAATCAAACATGCAGATCATGACAAATGAGACTTCCATACTGGATCAGTTGAGGCCCGGGTTAACAACGACCGCCACGCCACCAGGGCTGTTAACCGACAGGGTGCTGGTGGAAATTGGGCTACTGTTGGTCGAAGATTGAGGAGGAGGAGAGGAGGAAGGCATTTTAGAAGGGAGAAAGAGAAAAGGAAAGGTAGAAGTGTGGAGGTGAGAGTAGGGATGTTAAATGTAGGGACTATGACTGGTAAAGGCAGAGAGTTGGCTGATATGATGGAGAGAAGAAAGATAGATAAACTGTGTGTTCAAGAAACCAGATGGAAGGGAAGCAAGGCTAGGAGCATTGGAGGTGGATTTAAATTGTTCTACCATGGTGCAGATAGGAAGAGAAATGAAGTAGGAGTAATCTTGAAGAGTGTGTGAAGCGTGTTCAGGAGGTAAAGAGGGAATCAGACAGGATCATGAGTTTGAAGCTAGAAGTCAAAGGTGTAATATTGAATCCAGTAGAAAAAGGAGCTTCTGCGCTTCCTCCCCAATCATCTGAAGCTGTAGCGGGTGCCTCTCAACTCAAGGACATCAAACTCATTAAGAAAAGACAGTCTGGAGCACACTGTCCAATTTACAGTCTTTATTGGTGCATAGACTGACATTTCGACACTATCTGTGTCTTCTTCAGAGTCACATACAGCTGAACAAAATGGCTGCCATTAAATAGACACTAGACCATGTGTGAGAAACTCATTGGATAATTAAAACCATCAAAGTTCAACTCCATTGGTTGATGGGAGTGGGGTGGTTGTTGCCACACACTTGATCCACCCCAACCAATGATAGACACACACTTAGCAGCAAAAATAACATGACATAGCATGACATCTAAAAGACATTTTTAAATATTTTTAAATAGTATAAAAAGATTCTCAAAAAACATGTCATAAGAAACAAGATAAACAATCCAGTATGCTTCCCTGCAGAGCAAAGTCTTGATGATGTCTCCACCTCTAGGGGGAAGCATAATTCTTTCAACTCCCCAGAATGTAAGTGAAGCTGGGGAACCATGGTTGGCCTGAACATAATGGCGAGCAATGGCATAGTCCATATTTTTAGTACGAATTGCAGTCTTGTGTTCAGTGTGACGTAGGCAAGGTTCACACAAAGAAGAGGAGCAGATAGTTGTGACGAACAGGCTTTATTCACACACTCCCTGAGCACAGACAGGAGGGGAGGTCATTCTCCCAGACCTCCGTTTAAATCATGGTTATACAACACGTGGTACATCTTGCCCTTATCCTGCCTGTGAAACACTGCTGGGTCATTATAACGCAGTTATAATGACACAGCAGTATAATAACTCAGTAATAACATTTAATACACACATACAATAACGTCCTCTGTCGCAAAGCATGCTGGGGAAATTGCTGCCCCCCCCCCCCCAATACAGCCCCGACGTTACACTGCCCCCCTCCTGGACTGGTTTCTGTCCCCAGAAAAATTAAAGTCCAGTTCAAAAGTCCAATACAAACTCCTCCAGGTGTCGGGGCAGCCTTCGGTGCCGGCGACCAGCACGTACAGGCCCCCTACTGTCCATCTGAGTCTCGGTCGGGGTATCTGGTCAGGCTCCGGTTCGTCCACCAGCGGGGCGGATGGCTGATATGCGGCGAGATGGTCACGATGAAGGACCACAACCCGGTCCCTTTTCCTAAGCCTCACCCTGTACAACACATCCGACAGTCTCTGCAGAACCACGCAATATGGGTGGGCAATATAAGCTGCGGCTTCAGCCATCACCCATTTCGGACAACTTATGTTGAACTGTATAATCAGAGGAGTTATTGTCTAATTTGACCTTGTTGGATTTTCTTTCCCTCTTTGTTATATTATTCAGTTTATTTTAACCTGTACTTTTAATCTATCCGAAATAAAGATTCATTCATTCATTCATTCATTCATTCTGATATTTCTTGTAATTTGAATTTTATTGGGTTTTCAATTTGGAAAATAAATCAAACAAACAAACAAAAAAACAAACAGACAAAAAGAAACATCAAAAACAAATATTCCCAGTGAGAGGATAAAACATTCCATTTCCACCCTAATACTCCTAAGATGATTGGCTTAATCTACAACACCTATAAAGGTAAGATAGGATCCCCACTTATTGTAAAAGCTGTCCATCCTGTCCAGACGTTTATATGAAAGGCGTTCTAGTGCAGCAAGCTTGCCCAGCTCCCTGAGCCACTGAGCTACGGGTGGGGCAGAGGAAGATTTCCAGTAAGAAGTGATCAACTTTCGGCCCACCATCAGAGCAGTCTGAATCCACTCGGCATCAGAGATTGGGTCCTGAATAGTTGATGGATCCCCAAGGACATTGGGCCATTTACTCGTCTCTGAGTAAATGGCACTTCTTGCTTAACAATTGTCATAATATGTCTATGAATCTGCAACCAAAAGTCCTGTATTACCGGACAACTCCAGATCATATGGATTAATGTCCCCTCCCCCTGTAGACATCTCCAGCAGCTTGAAGAATGAATGAGATTCGCTCTCAACATTTTACGAGGTGTCCAGTAAAATCGATTCAAAATTTTAAATTGAACAAGTTTGGTTTTCAATTCCCTAGACACTTTCTTCCCATTCTTTAAAAATATTTGCCCATTCAACATCAGTAAATTGTGAATTCAAATCTTTTTCCCATACGTGTTTAAGGGATGAAGAATCTTTATTTGAGCTCTTAAGGAGCATTAAATAGAAATTTGAGGCCTTACATCTTTTACCACAGGAACTCAATACCTGGATGAGCCAATCTGCATCAGGAGGAGGGGTAGTTGCAGATCCAAAGACTTGACACAGCAGATGTCGAAGTTGTAAATATTTCCAAAACTTATTCTGGGGTAATCCATACTGTGCCCGTAGAACATCAAATGATTTGAGAGCTCCCCCTTCATATAGATCTTTTAACATCAAGATGTCCTTTTTCACCCAAATTTTCCACATAAATGGGGATTTTCCAATATGGAGACTTGGGTTAAGCCAAATCGAAGCCATAGAATGAAGATGAGAGCTAAACTCTAATATAGAAGCAACCCTCTTCCAAACGTATTGTAAAAAGGATACAATAGGATGCGACTGAAATTCAGAAGGAAGTTTGATTGTGATTAGCTGTACTAGGGGAAGAGGGCTGCTCAGATAACTCTCCAAATAAAACCAAGGGGGAGCTCTCTCAGGGGGGAGAGCCCAATGAATCAAATGTCTAAGACTAAAAGCGTAATGATATAAAACTAAATTTGCGACCCCCAAACCTCCTGAATCTGTAGACTTTTGTAATCTTTTCAAATTTAATCTAGGGCGCTTACCATTCCATAAAAACTTATTGCACAACCTATCAAACTGTCGAAAATAAGCAACTGGGATCCTAAGAGGAAGAGATTGTAGAAGGTAATTAAATTGGGGTGCACAAATCATCTTAATAACGTTGACCTTGCCCCAAAGAGACAAAAAAAGAGGCGACCACCTTTCTATGTCTATTTTAAATTTTTCGAGCAAAGGCTCAAAATTAATCTGGATCAGATCCGATAAAATGTGAGGAAACAGGATGCCAAGATATTTAATTCCTAATTTTGGCCAAGAAAAGCCTATATTTTGACCAAATGTAAACAGTGTTTTAGGGCAATAAGATGTTAGAGGGAGAATTTCTGATTTTATCCAGTTAACTCTATAACCAGACAAACGTGAAAATTGGTTAATAATTTTAAGGAGAGCTGGAATTGATTTTTGAGGTTGTGTAATCAGTACCAATGCATCATCAGCATACAACATTATCTTATGGGTACTGCCATGGACCTGAATACCTGGAAAATTGCCGTCTTTGCGGATAGCAACAGCTAATGGTTCTAATGCCAAAGCGAAAACAAGGGGACTTAAAGGGGAGCCCTGGCGCGTACCCCTATAGAGTCTAAAAGGCTGTGATGTAACTCGATTTGATATCACTGAAGCTCTAGGTTCATTATATAGTAATTTAATCCAAGAAAGAAACTTTGAACCAAAACCAAAAGTCTCTAGAGTCGCAAAGAGATACTGCCACTCAACCCTGTCAAATGCTTTTTCAGCATCCAGGGAGAGGGCTGCTACTGGAGAGAGGTGTGCAAGTGAGGGATCATTTTGAACTGACCATATGATATCAATAAATCGCCTAATATTGTCTGCCGCACCCCTGGAACGAATAAGATAGATAGATAGATTTGTTTATTTGACAGGGACAGTGCAATAAACATAGACAATTAATCAATGACAATCAATCTGATGTGTTGCACAGAGTGTATAGCTATTAGCTAATTTGCAACTCTTGTCCCTGGATGGGCTTTAGAAAGGAGAAACAAGTTAAGAAAAAAAAAAAAGAAAAAAGGAATACACAATAACCACATACATCAATGCAAAAAAACCCACCTGATCAGGATTTATAAGAGATATCATTACTTTATCTAATCTTAATGCCAAAATTTTGGAGAGAATTTTACAGTCACAGTTTATAAGACTAATTGGTCTATAATTCTTACACTCTAACGGATCTTTATTGCTTTTTAAAATAAGCGAAATGAAAGCCTCTGTTAAAGAAGGGGGCAGACGGCCTTGTTCAAAAGATTCCGCAAACATTTCTAAAAGTAAAGGAGAAAGCTCATCAACACAGGCCCTGTAAAATTCTACAGTGAATCCGTCAGGGCCCGGTGCCTTTCCAGTCGGGAGGCTCTTAATAACTTTCACAATTTCCTCTTTAGTAATTGGGGCGTCAAGCAAATCTATTTGTTCCTTTGTTAGGGAGGGCAAAGACAGGGATGACAAAAATGCATAGATCTCTTGAGATCCAGCCTCCATTTCAGAAGAATAAAGCGAAGTGTAAAATCCTCTGAAAGCACCATTAATTTCATTTAAGTCTGACACCAGAGTACCATCCTGTGTCCTAATAGCAGATATAGTACACTGAGCTTCTTTCATTTTAATATATCTAGCCAGCATTTTGCCAGCTTTGTCCCTCTCCTCGAATTGTTTATGCCTAAGGCGAAATAAGGAAAATTCAACTTTTTGTGTTAGGATTGAATTCAGCTCATACTTAAGCTTCAGGAGGGGTGACAAATTTACTAAATTTGTATCCTGTTTGAATGAAGTCTCTAATATAGCTATTCTCTTCTCCAAATCAATCTGTTTAGCAATGTTAGTTTTCTTTTTAAAAGATGCATATTGAATAATATGTCCCCTAATAAATGCCTTAAAAGCCTCCCAAGCAACACTGGCAGAGGGAGCAGAATCCCAATTTGTCTCAAGATATAAGGAGATCTCTGCTTTCAAAGAGGACACAAAATCTGGATAAGAAGAAAGCTTGAATTAAGCCTCCATCTAGAGTTTTTTTTTAACTGACAAGGCGGGCTCATATGTAAAAAAACAGGGGCATGATCTGATAGTATTATGCTACCAATGAAGCTCGAATTTACAGAAAAAACAGAGGATTTTGACATTAAAAAGTAATCAATCCTGGAAAACACATTATGAGCAGTGGAATAAAAAGTGTAATCCCTTGTGGACGGATTAAAAAGCCGCCACACGTCTACCAAACCAATTGCATTGCACATGTCTTTCAATATAGAACCAGATTTAGATGAACGCTGTGAGGGGGTGCTCCGATCTAAAATGTTGTCCATGACCTGATTAAAATCCCCACCTACTAAAATGGGATAATTACCCATTTCACTTAGTTCGTGTTCCAGTTGTGCAAAAAATGCACAATCAACTATATTTGGTGCATAAACATTAGCGAGTATCATCCTATGGCCCTGAATTTCTATAAGAATTATAAGGAGTCGTCCATCATCATCACTAACCTCTTTTAGACACTTGAACTGCAAATGTTTATGAAAAAGGATTGCCACCCCCCTGCTCTGGCTATTACCACAAGATGAAAACCCATGGCCCACCCAGTCCCGACAGAGTTTTTTAGATTCTGTTTTAGTGAGGTGGGTCTCCTGAAGCAATGCTACATCCACTTTTTTTGATTTAATAAACGCCAAAATTTTTTTCCTCTTAATTGGGTGGTTAAGGCCTTTAACATTCCAAGTAATGAGGTTAAGAAAGCTCTGACAATTAGCCGACATCATAAACGGTACATATTACCATCCAAAATATCCAGCAATTCTCCACCAAAAACCCCCTCACTGGGCAAAAGATAAACACAATAAAAATTAAAAATACAAAAAAAAGAAACAAAAACCACTTAATCATAAAGTAACATAAACGGTGACCTAAAACCAATGTCACCCATCGGTGCACAAAAACCGCACCAACCAAAAAAAAGAAAATAAAAAACTCTAGGACCGTGACTGTGAACAGTGCAATAAACTTAGGGAGAGCCGCAACATCGCAGCAGCCTCATGCCTACAGATAATACAGCGTGGGCAGTAAAAAAAAAAAATAAAAATGGAACCTTACATTAATACTGCGTCAAATCCTTCGTCAAAAATATATAACAAATAAACATATAGCATATATTCATACCATTGTTCATCAGTGTCTCACGGTAGTGAAAGAATCAGGTTCAATGCTTTCTTAGGGTCAGTGAACTCCTGTTTACCACTTGCCAACTTCACAACGAGAACTGCAGGGTACCTGAGAGAGAATGCGATTTTCTTCAGGTGCAGCAGGTGCTTACACTGCTTGAACGCCGCCCTCATCTCGGATACTTGTCTGGAATAATCCAGGAAAATCATGATGTGATGACCATTCCAATCCAGCTTTCCCATCCCGTGCGCTGCCTCCACAATACGCTCCCTATCCTGGAAGCGCAGAAGTCGAATCAGGATAGCCCTGGGTGGCTGCCCGTCAGGTCTGCGTCTGGCGAGGCTCCGATGCGCACGGTCAATTTCCAGGCCTCCAGGGAACTCCATTTTCAGCAGATCTGGGATAGTTTTGCGCATGAAGGTAAGGGCATCTGATTTTTCACAGTTTTCTGGAAAGCCGACAAAGCGTAGATTGTTTCGGCGTGATCTATTTTCCAAGTCGTCCAGCTTCAGAAGTAAATCTTCCACCTGCGTCTGGGTTGCGGGGGGATTAGCATCCAGAGCTACATTGGCATCCTCAAGAAAAGTGATGCGAGATTCCACGTCTCCCAGCCGGATGGCTAACTCCGTTAACTTGGTGTCCACCGCCCTCGTTGACGCCTCAATAGAGTTAAGTTTAGCGTCTTGCCTCTCCGATATTTCTTTCAACAGTGCATAGATCTTAGAGATGTCCTCCGCCATTTGGTCTTTGGCAACACCTGCACCTGTTGAAGGTGGCGGAGAGGGAGGAGGGCTCGTTGTGGTATCACCAGCTTTAGCTAGATTTTCCTTGCTAGCACCGGCTTTGGAGCGAATATTTAGTTTCTGCTGTTGCGTTGGCATTTTAATCCTGTTCTCCACAAATCCAGTCTCAATACAAAGCGTAGTAGTAGCAATAGTTCCAGCCGAGGAAACAAGAGAAAAATGCCCTTGTAGAAGAAAAAAAAGGCTGTCTGCACTGCGGTGCTCCTCACCTAAGCAGCCATCTTCACTGCCCGCGTCTCAAGATTCTGATATTTCTTACTTTTAGAGCTCTTTTTGTTTGTCTCACATAGACCAGGCCACATGGACACTTTAACAAGTAAATCACATGTGTACTGTTGCAATTAATAAGACTTAATGTAATATTTTTTACCTGTCTGGGGGTGTGAAAAGTACTTGGTGTCTGATGAATTAGAGCACTGAACACATGACCACAATGATAAAAGCCTGTTGGAGGAGCCTGTAAACTGGAGACAGACCTAAGTTGTTTCCCAGTATCAGAATGTACCAGTCTATCTCTCAGATTATGACAATGTTTAAAAGAAATGAGGGGAGGAGTAGAGTAAATATGATTCAATGATGGATCACTTTTAAGAACATTCCAGTGTTTAAGAATAATATTTTTTAACTTTACCTGCTACAGGTGAGAATTCAGTTAAAAAAGTAACTCTGGAAGAGGTTGTAGGATTCACAGTTTTTTCAATAGTAGTGACTACCTATCTGTATGCCAGGCCCTCTGACTGGCTGCAGAAATATTCTAGAGGATAACCTCACTCTTGAAAGCACTGGTGCGTCTCAGTAGCTTGTAACTGGAATTTATTATCAGTACTACAATTTGTTCTGTTGGCAATGTTTAAGACTATTTTTTTCAAATAAAAGACTTTCACATACATACCTGTATGTGGTATTCATTGCTGAATCATACAGCAATATACATACAGCCTGTGTGTATAATATACAATTTATTAAAGTCCTTCCCTGCAGTGCATTTTGCAGTTAGGTTCCTTTTGTGCAGCAAATGTAGACAGATATACTAGTGTGTCACAGTAAAATATAATCTGTTATTTGAAATTTAATTTCAAGAACTACAACCATGTGTCAGGACGTGGGCCGGGTCTCATGCCCTCATCATAATTACCTCCGCCAAAGGGGGAGGTTATGTGATCATCGGCGTTGGTTTGTCTGTTTGTCTGTTTGTCTGTTTGTTAGCAAGATAACTCAAAAAGTTATGGACGGATTTTCATGAAATTTTCACAGATTGTCAGAAATGGGGTATCCTACAGATGATTAGATTTTGGTGGTGATCCGGATCACCGTCCACGAGAAAACCGCCATTACGCAAAATGCCATTTTCGTGAATAACTACTAAACCACAAATCCTATCATTGTCAATCCAATTGTTGTGAATCCAATTGCTAGTCATATGTTTTCATGGTCAAGGAATCTGAAAACGTACACACAAACACTGTATGGCGGGAACTGTAGCGCTAAACCGCCATTACGCAAAATGCCATTTTCGTGAATAACTACTGAACCACTAATCTTATCATTGTCAATCCAATTGCTAGTCATATGTTTTCATGGTCAAGGAATCTGAAAACGTACACACAAACACTGTATGGGGGGAACTGTGGCGCTAAACCGCCATTACGGAAAATGCCATTTTCGTCAATAACTACTGAACCACTAATCCTATCATTGTGAATCCAGTTGCTTGTCATATGTTTTCATGGTCAAGGAATCTGAAAACGTACACACAAACACTGTATGGGGGGAACTGTGGCCGCCATTACGGAAAATGCCATTTTCGTGAATAACTACTGAACCACTAATCCTATCATTGTCAATCCAATTGCTAGTCATATGTTTTCATGGTCAAGGAATCTGAAAACGTACACACAAACACTGTATGGGGGGAACTGTGGCCGCCATTACGGAAAATGCCATTTTCGTGAATAACTACTGAACCACTAATCCTATCATTGTCAATCCAATTGCTAGTCATATGTTTTCATGGTCAAGGAATCTGAAAACGTACACACAAACACTGTATGGGGGGAACTGTGGCCGCCATTACGGAAAATGCCATTTTTGTGAATAACTACTGAACCACTGCTTGTCATATGTTTTCATGGTCAAGGAATCTGAAGACTGTATGGGGGCAACTGTGGCGCTTGGCAGAGGTCTGCGCTCTCCGAGTGCTTTTCTAGTTTATTATTGTGTTATCTTGTCTTCAGGGCATGGGCCTCAGCCCTCACCCTTACTTCACATTTCATTTTGGAATTTTCTGCATTTCATTCTGAGTATTATCTTTATCCTGGTTTGCCATAAACACTGTATGGGGGGAACTGTGGCGCTTGGCGGAGGTCAGCGCTCTCCGAGTGCTTTTCTAGTTATTATTATTATTATCATCTTTATGTGTCCCGCTCTTGTCTCCCCTCTGTTCATGTTTTGTGCATCCTCTGTCTATGATCATCTGTGTAGCCCCGCCCGTTCTGTGTCTGTGATTAATCCCTACTGTCTCCGTTCTCACTGATTGTGCTCACCTGTTCAGTGTTGTGTTGGATTACTCCGGTGTCTATTTATGTCAAGCCCCAATCTGTGTTCCTCATGTGTGTCCTTAATCATGTCTGGCATGAACAACACGCTTCTGTTCTGACCTGTATCCTTGCCTGATCCTGCCTAGTTTTGTAAGTTTTTGTTACAGCTCCTGAGCTGTCAGTCTATTTTTGTGTTTTTTGAGCTGTGCCCATCTGGCCAGCTCTTAATACAGGTACATCTCAAAAAATTAGAATATCATGAAAAAGTTCAATATTTTTGGTCACTCATTTCAGAAAGTGAAACCCATATATTATATAGATTCATTACACAGAGAGTGATATATTTCAAGTGTTTATTTATTTTAATTTTGATGATTATGGCTTACAGAACATGAAAACCCCAAATTCAGTTTCTCAAAAAACTAGAATATTACATAAAATTAATTTTAAAAAATGGTTAGTACAAATGTGGATCGACTGAAAAGTATGTCCATGTACACACTCAATACTTGGTCAGGGCTCCTTTTGGATTAATTACTGTATCAATGGAGTGGCATTGAGGTGATCAGCCTGTGGCACTGCTGAGGTGTTATGAAGGTCCAGGTTGCTTTGATAGTGACCTTCAGCTCATCTGCATTGTTGGGTCTGGTGTCTCTCATCTTCCTCTTGACAATACTCCGTAGATTCTCTATGGGGTTTAGGTCAGGAGTGACATAAGTTCTGGCCCAGGGAACACGCACACAGGCTCGAATCAGTTTCAACAATGATTTATTAAGTGCAAAGTGTGTGTGGATGCGTGTGAGTGGAATGTGGATGTGATGCTGGAGGACAGGATGCGCTGAGGGCGAAGCAGCGCGCCGTGCAGCCAGGCAACCCTAGGGGCAGAGCAGATAAGAGGTTAGCTGCCGAAATTCACCCAGTGGAATAATATTTGGGCTGTGGCTTACTTGCAGGTGGTCTTGGTGGCTGGCGTCGGCGAGCCGCAGGTCTCCTGCCTGGTAGACAGCGCTCCAATGCGCGCTCGGGGCTGCGGGTGAGGAGATGACAACGACGATGGGAGAATCCGTCGCCAGGGAATCCACCTGTGCACAGGGGAGAAAGACTGGAGAGAAGGTGAGACGAATGATGGCTTACGTGAATGGTGAAGGTTGGTTGGTCCAGAGACGTAGAGGTAGAGAAGGCGAGTGCGGGTAGCACGATCGTTGGAGAGCAGACGGCTCCAGACTGAGGCTCCAGGCGGAGCGGGCTAAATAGCCCGGGCTTGATGAGGTGCAGGTGTGTGTGCAGCTGGAGCGGGAGACAGGCGAGAGCGGGTTGTGACAGTACTCCCCCCGCCCCGAGCAGCGCCTCCCGGCGCTGGCTTACCTGAGTGTGCCAGGTGGAACTCCGTGACGAGGCGCTCGTCCAGCACGAACGATGGGCGCACCCAGGACCTCCACTCGGGGCCATACCCCTCCCAATCTACCAGGTATTGTAGTCCGTGACCTCGGCGGCAGGAGTCCAGGATGGAGGAGACCCTCCACGCCGGGTCGCCGTCGATCATCACGGGAGGGGGTGGAACCCTAGGAGGAGGACAGAGAGGATTAGACACCACAGGCTTAATGCGGGAGACATGGAACGTCGGACAGATGTGGAGGGAGGGGGGGAGAGCCAGACGCACAGCCACCGGATTGATGATCTTCACGATGGGGAATGGGCCAATGAAACGTTGGGCCCACTTCCTCCTCTCGGCCTTCAGGTTGATGTCCCACGTAGACAGCCAGACCTGCTGACCCACCTGATAGCACGGTGCGGCCCTCCTGTGGCGGTTAGCCGTCCTGGCGTTGCGCTCAGCTGTGCGTAAAAGCGCACGGCGCACAGTGGTCCAAATGCGCCGACAGTGCCTAAGATGGGCCTGAATGGATGGCACCGCCACCTTCTCCTCTTCTTCAGGGAACAACGGGGGGTCATATCCTAGCGATGCCCGGAAGGGAGACATCCCGATGGCTGATGACAAAGTGGAGTTATGTGCATACTCTATCCAGGGCAGATGGGCGCTCCAGGTGGAAGGGTTAGAGGAGGTGACGCAGCGCAGTGCAGCTTCCAGCTCCTGATTAGTCCGCTCGCACTGCCCGTTGGACTGGGGGTGGTGACCGGACGACAAACTCACCGTGGCCCCCAAGGCGTTGCAGAAGCACGTCCAGACCCTGGACACGAACTGGGGTCCCTGGTCAGAAACGATATCCACCGGAATCCCATGCAGCCTCACAACATGTTGGATCAACAAGTCCGCCGTCTCCCGCGCCGTAGGAAGACCGTGGAGCGGCACGAAGTGGGCGGCCTTAGAGAACCGGTCCACGATGGTCAGGATGGTGGTAAAGGAGTTGGACGTTGGGAGACCGGTGATGAAATCTAAGGCTACATGGGATCAGGGTCTACTGGGGACCAGCAGAGGGTGGAGGAGACCAGCTGGAGGAGAGGATGGTGTCTTGCCAGTCGCACACTGGGGGCTGGCGCGGACATAATTAGCAACGTCGCCCCGGAGGCCCGGCCACCAAAAGGACCTCTGGAGGAGCTCAATTAGTCGGGAGATCCCAGGGTGACAGGCGAGCTTGGAAGTGTGAGCCCAATGGATGACGTCACCCCGGACCGATGATGGAACGAACAGCTTCCCTGCTGGACCGCCACCAGGATCGGGTTCGGTTTCCTGTGCCCTCCGGACCTTGTCCCTGATGGACCGAGAGATGGCGCCCACGACACACGAGGCTGGCAGGATGGTGTGGTCCCGATCCCTGGGGGCTTCTGGGGCAAACTGCCTGGACAGAGCGTCCGGTTTACCGTTCTTGGAGCCGGGACGGTAGGTGATGGTGAACCTGAAGCGGCCAAAGAACAAAGACCATCGTGCCTGGTGGGCATTCAGGCGCTTGGCTGTCCTCAGGTACTCCAGGTTCTTGTGGTCTGTCCAAAAGACGCAATAGACTTACACAATGGTCCCCTCCAGTATATACAACTATGGTATACAGTATATCCAACTATGGTAGGGTGGTTCGCAGGGACGAACCATCCTGTCCACCGGAGAGCACTGAGACAACACCGCTCCCACCCCCGTATCAGAGGCATCCACTTCCACGAGACACTGCAGTGAGGGGTCCACCTGGGTCAGGACCTGGGAGGAGGAAAACCCCGTCTTCAGCGCAGCAAAGGCAGCCGCAGCGTCCTCGGTCCACTGGAACGGCACCTTGGGGGAGGTGAGGCGGGTCAAGGGAGAAGCGATGGCGCTATACTTAGGGACGAAACGCCGGTAAAAATTGGCGAAGCCGAGGAACTGCTGGACCTGCTTCCTAGACGAGGGTGTATGCCACTCGACTACCGCCTTGACCTTGGCAGGCTCGGGGATGATCCGGTTGTGTGAAATAATAAAGCCCAGGAAGGAGGTCTTGTCAGCATAGAATTCACACTTCTCCACTTTTACGTAGAGTCTGTTCTCCAGGAGGCATTGGAGGACCCGCCTCACGTGAACCTGGTGCTCCTCCTGCGACCGGGAGAAGATCAAGATGTCGTCCAGGTACACAAAAACGAACACCCCCAGGAAGTCGCGAGGACGTCATTGATTAGGCGCTGGAAGACGGCCGGCGCGTTGGTGAGCCCAAACAGCATGACAAGATATTCAAAATGACCGCTGGGCGTCCGGAACCCCGTCTTCCACTTGTCGCCCTCCCGGATCCGAACGAGATGATATGCGCTGCGGAGGTCCAGCTTCGTAAACCAGGTGGCCCCCTGCAGAGAATCGAAAGCCGAGTCCATTAACGGCAGCGTATACCTGTCCTTGACTGTTATGTCATTCAGCGCCCGGAAGTCGATGCACGGCCGAAGGGATCCATCCTTCTTAGCAACAAAGAAGAAACCTGCTCTGACTGGAGACGAAGAGGGACGGATAATGCCGGAGCTGAGCGACTCCTTGATGTAAGTATCAATGGCTTCGCGCTCCGGCGCTGACAGGTTGTACAGTCGACTGGAGGGTAAGGGTGCCCCCGGGCGGAGGTTGATGGCGCAGTCATAGGGGCGGTGGGGGCGGGAAGGACAGCGCATTGGACTTGCTGAAGACTATTCCTAGGTCGTGGAACTCCGGAGGCACTAGGGAGAGGTCCGGAGGAGGCACGTTGGAGGAGGAAAAAGGAAGTGACGGGGCACAGGCGGCGGACTGGAGGCAGAAGGTGATCCAGGAGAGGACGCTACCCGACTGCCAATCAAAAGTTGGGCTGTGCAGGCGCAGCCAGGGGTAGCCCAGGATGACGGAGGCGGCTGAGGTGGGCAGCATGAAAAAGCTGAGGTCCTCTCGGTGATTACCGGAAATAATGACCGGGATCGGGACTGTCCGGTGTGTAACCTTCTCCAGGGGGGTGGCAGAGAGGGAGACGAGGTTCAGAGGAGCCGGCAGCAGTTGGCAAGGGATGCCCAGGCGGGTTGCCAGGCCCTTAGAAATAAAGCTCTGCTCCGCCCCCGAGTCCACCAGTGCGTGAGTGAGGTGTTCTATGGCGTTATGACAGAACCTAATTGGTAGCATGCACTTCGATAGGGCGTTAGGTTGGGATGCGTCCGTGAGGCCCCCTATAGTGACTTGTGGACTCCCCCTTTTGGCCTTACCAGGCAAGATTCCACGGCATGCTGGTCGTCTCTGCAGTACATGCAGAGACCCAGCTCCCTGCGGCGCTGTTTCTCTGCCTGTGGAAGCTTAGTCTGGCCAATCAGCATTGTCTCCGGCTTGTCGGCAGACTGGCACGGGCAACGCCAGGGGGCGAGGTTGAGAGGTGCAGGGGAGAGCACCACTCCAGCGGCTGGAGGACTTCTACTCGGCGGCCCGTTCTCTCAACCTGTTATCAAGGCTTATGGTGAGGGAAATCAGCTCAGAGAGCCGCTCCGGCGGATCCCTACAGGCCAGCTCGTCCCGAAGGCTTGAGCTCAGGCTACAGATGAAAATGCTACAGAGGGCAGCATCTCCCCATCCAACTTCCGCCGCCACAACCCGGAAGTCGACAGCGTAGTCGGCGGCTGACCGGCTACCCTGGCGAAGGTTAAGCAACCGGGTTGTTAGCACGTTATCACGGTCCAAATGGCCAAAAACCTCATTGAAATCTCGGACAAATTGGGCATAGGTCAGGTTAGCGTAGCTGGGTCTCGCCATGATGGGGTAGGCCCATGCTAACGCTCGCCCTTCCAAGAGGTTGGCGATATAACCAATTCGGCTGTGATCCGTCGGGAAGTCTCCGGGGACACGCTGGAACACCAACTCACACTGGAGAAGGAACCCACGCACTTCACCGAGCTTACCGCTGAAGCGCGTGGGCGTGGGGATGGGAGTGAGCCGGGTTGGTGGCCCTGGGCTAGCCTGGCTAGCCGGAGGAGCAGCGGGAGCGGGCCCGCTGCAGGGAGCCGGAGGGAACACCTGCGGGGGGTCCAAACGGTCCAGCCAGCGGGTGATCAGGGTGAGCTGATTTAATATCACCTGTTGCTGATGCATGATCTGATCGACTCGAGCCTCCAAGTTGTTCAACCGGTGTGCGAGCCTGCTGTCCGTCGGGCTGCTCTGCTGGAGCCGTACTGACATGAGTTCTGGCCCAGGGAACACGCACACAGGCTCGAGTCAGTTTCAACAATGATTTATTAAGTGCAAAGCGTGTGTGGATGCGTGTGAGTGGAATGTGGATGTGATGCTGGAGGACAGGATGCGCCGAGGGCGAAGCAGCGCGCCGTGCAGCCAGGCAACCCTAGGGGCAGAGCAGATAAGAGGTTAGCTGCCGAAATTCACCCAGTGGAATAATATTTGGGCTGTGGCTTACTTGCAGGTGGTCTTGGTGGCTGGCGTTGGCGAGCCACAGGTCTCTTGCCTGGTAGACAGCGCTCCAATGCGCGCTCGGCGCTGCGGGTGAGGAGATGACGACAACGAGGGGAGAATCTGCTGCCAGGGAATCCACCTGTGCACAGGGGAGAAAGACTGGAGAGAAGGTGAGACGAATGATGGCTTATGTGAATGGTGAAGGTTGGTTGGTCCAGAGACGTAGAGGTAGAGAAGGCGAGTGTGGGTAGCATGATTGTTGGAGAGCAGACGGCTCCAGACCGAGGCTCCAGGCGGAGCGGGCTAAATAGCCCGGGCTTGATGAGACGCAGGTGTGCGCGCAGCTGGAGCGGGAGACAGGCGAGAGTGGGTTGTGACAAGGAGAGTTTTCTGGCCAATCAAGCACAGTGATACCATGGTCATTAAACCAGGTTTTGATACTTTTGGCAGTGTGGGCAGGTGCCACATCCTGCTGGAAAATGAAATCAGCTTCTCCATAAAGCTTGTCAGCAGAAGGAAGCATGAAGTGCTCTTAAATCTCCTGGTAGACGACTGCGCTGACTTTGGTCTTGATAAAACACAGTGGACAAACACCAGCAGATGAACTCTGTTCAGATAAAAGTAAATTTTATATTTTATTTGGAAATCAAAGTCCCAGAGTCTGGAGAAAGAGTGGAGAGGCACAGAATCTAAGTTGCTTGAGGTTTAGTGTGAAGTTTCCACAGTCAGTGATGATTTGAGGAACCAAGTCATCTGCTGGTGTTTGTTCACTGTGTTTTATCAAGACCAAAGTCAGTGCAGTCGTCTACCAGGAAATTTGAGAGAACTTGATGCTTCCCTCTGCTGACAAGCTTTGTAGAGAAGCTGATTTCATTTTCCAGCAGGACTTGGCACCTGCCCACACTGCCAAAAATATCAAAACCTGGTTTAATGACCATGGCATCACTGTGTTTGATTGGCCAGCAAACTCTCCTGACCTAAACCCCACAGAGAATCTACGGAGTATTGTCAAGAGGATGAGAGACACCAGACCCAACAATGCAGACGAGCTGAAAGTCACTATCGAAGCAACCTGGACCTTCATAGCACCTTAGCAGTGCCACAGGCTGATCACCTCCATGCCATGCCACATTGATACAGTAATTAATCCAAAAGGAGCCCCGACCAAGCATTGAGTGTGTACATGGATATACTTTTCAGTCAGTCCACATTTGTATTAAAGAACTATTTTTTAAAATTAATTTATGTAATATTCTAATTTTTTGAGAAACTGAATTTGGGGTTTTCATAGTCTGTAAGCCATAATCATCAAAATTAAAATAAATAAACACTTGCAATATATCACTCTCTGTGTAATGACTCTATATAATATATGGGTTTCACTTTCTGAAATGAGTGACAAAAAATATTGAACTTTTTCATGATATTCTAATTTTTTGAGATGTACCTGTAAATCAGTTACTGTCGACTTTAAATATTGTGTTTGGGTCCAATTCACCACCTGCCATGACAGTACAATACACATCACATGGACCCAGCGTATTAAAAGTTTTGGCAGCTGGGTCTCGATGAAAGGGAAGCCTGGGTGGCAACCAACACTGAGGTCTACATCGAGGATGCCTGCACCTCCCGCATGCCAGAGGAAGCCCTCTGCTGTCTTGAGAAGGGTTAGGGAAGTGAGGAACTGAGCGAGGTGTTCACAGCTCTTTGATGGTTCCCTCAGCTCGGCAGTCTACATGATTTAAGTGTGGACATGCAGATTGTCTTCCACGGGTTGATGGAGTCATTCCCGGCGGTGGGAGAGGTGCCGATGGAGGGAGGACCACATCCACCCGGGGGAAGACGTGGTCGTCGCTGGCATTGTAGGACACAGCGGCCTGGCTTCTCATCCCCGGCGAGGGCGCACCAGGCTTTCGTTCCCTCCTTCAGCCCACCACCAGCGCAGCATCATCGGGCATCCTCCCCCCGTCTGACGAGCTCCAGCTTCTCCTGGGAGGACTCGCCAGACGGGTCAGCGGCAGCAGAGCGGGAATACAGGCAAGTACCCGTTCATTTTTTTACATCATTGAATGAAGGGACTTGTCTGGGAAGTTGGAAGGTAATTAATGAGTTAATGGGTAAAGATAAAATAAGGAAAACTCCATCCTTTATTGAATCTGATTGTGGATTTATTACTAAAGCTCAAGATATTGCCAATTATTTTAATAACTACTGTACTTTTTGGAGGGTGGCGTGGTGGAAGAGTGGTTAGCACTGCAGCAGCACAGCAACTCACCCTTGGCCGGGGGATCCTGGGTTCGATCCCAGCCCCCGACCAACAGTGATCTGTGTGGAGTTTGCATGTTCTCCCCGTGTCTGCGTGGGTTTACTCTGGGATTTCTCCGGTTTCCTCCCACATGCCAAAAACATGCAAGTTAGGTTAATTGGCATCAAAACTGGGGATTCTAAATTGTCCTTAGGTATGACTGTGAGAGTGAATGGTTGTCTGTCTCTCTGTGTTGGCCCTGCGATGGACTGGTGATCTGTCCAGGGTGTACCCTCCCTTTCGCCCAAAGATGCTGGGATAGGCTCCAGCCCCTCTGCGACCCGAAAAGGATTAAGCGGAAGAAGATGAATGAATGGATGTACTTTTTTGGATAAAGTCGATTTATTAAGAAATCAGATGTCATCAGTGAACCGTAAGCTGTCTGACAAATTAATTAAACAATATATTATGAAGGGAAAAAAAGTGTGAATTTGAATTTCATAACATAAATGTTCAAGACATGGAAAAGCTTCTTTTTTCTTTGAAATGTGATAAACCTTGTGGTTACGATAATATGGATAGTAAATTATTACAGATGTCAGCCAAGATTTTAGGAAAACCTCTGTTCCATATTTTTAACTTAGGTTTAAATGAAGGTGTTTATCCTCAAATATGGAAAATAGCAAGAGTAACTCCATTACCCAAAAATACCAAAGCATCATTTACAGGGCCAAAGAGTTGGCCCATTAGCATTTGGTCTGTTCTGAGCAAACTTATGGAGAGTGTTGTTTTTAAACAGATTCAGTGCTATTTTTCGGAGAACAACATCAACTCTGAATTCCAACATGCATTTAGAGTGGGCCATTCAACATGCACAGCTTTGGCACAATTAACTGATGACTGAGTAAAGCAAATTGATAACATTAATCATTGGCACTATACTGCTCGACTTTAGTGCTGCTTTTGATCTTATAGATCATGAATATTTGTTAATTAAATTAGGTGCTGGGCAGCGCGGTGGAAGAGTGGTTAGCACTGTGGCAGCACAGTAACTCACCCTTGGCCAGGGGATCCTGGGTTCGATCCCAACCCCCGACCAACAGTGATCTGTGTGGAGTTTGCATGTTCTCCCCGTGTCTGCGTGGGCTTACTCCAGGATTTCTCCGGTTTCCTCCCACATGCCAAAAACATGCAAGTTAGGTTAATTGGCATCAAACTGGGGATTCTAAATTGTCCTTAGGTAAGAATGTGAGAGTGAATGGTTGTCTGTCTGTCTGTGTTGGCCCTGCGATTGACTGGCGATCTGTCCAGGGTGTACCCTGCCTCTTGCCCAAAAGATGCTGGGATAAGCTCCAGCCCCCCCGCGAGCCAAAAAGGATTAAGCGGAAGAAGATCGATGGATGAAAATTAGGTGCTTGTGGTTTTAAAACATCAGCCACTGAATGGATGAGAAGTTACTTAACTAATGGAAAACAGTGTGTAACCCTGTGTCCCTGTGACACTTACTTGTCTCGCCAAATTATGTAACAATATACCACTGTAATACAATGGGGGTAATACAGGGTATAATATCACTGGGGTAATACCAGGGTAACACCCACTAACACCTGCGCTCGCCAGATTTATATGTGTAACCCTTACTAACTAACACCTATTCACTTTAGGTGTAGTACCCTTTTTGGTAGTGGTGTGTTATGGCAATGTATTTACCTTAACTTTACTACCTGAGGGAAAAGGGATAATTGGGCCAGGTCAGACTGACTCTGGGTTCGTACGAGCCTGGGAGGTGCAGCAACAGACAACACATACACAGCCGTATATGGAACTTGCAACTATGTATATTATTTACAATTATGTACACAAAAATAAATACATAGCGCAATAAAAAAGAAAAAAAAATCCATAAACTCAAACTTATATTTACAATATTCACAGTTCTTGTTTTGGTCCTTTCCAGGTGACTAGTGGAGTCACCTTTAGCAGCTCATAGGGTTCGGGCTTCGGCTCGCCATCCAGATCTGGAGATCCACGCTCTGGTCAAACCAGTCCAAAGGAAAAAAAAAAAAGAAAGAACCTGACCTATAAAATAGGTCAGAACACAAAGAGCTTAGTCTATAATCTAAGTCAATTTCCCCAAATCAACAAATGTGCATAAAACAAACACATCTGTGGCGGCATGAAATAATAAGGTGCGAACTGAGAGTTTTTAAGAGAGTTTATTAATCATACCGCCATCACGAGAACTCACTCCAGCGCCGTGCATGCGCGCCGGAGCGAGCCCGGAGGCTCTCCTCAGCAGATACAGGCAATCGTGTGGTTAGTTGAGCAGTCAGACAGAGAGAGAGGGTTACAGAGCGATGCAGTTTAAATACCCCACTACAGACAATACATGAAAGGCACATTTGCATCACAGAACAGAACAGGAAGCATGAACACCTGCATTTGAGTCACACATATCAACAGGATACTGGCGCCTGAACTAGACAAAGAGAGGCTGCCTATTGATCTCAATACACACATCTCATTGTTCTGCTAACTGCCCCAGCTGAGCGCTCTGCTTGTCCCAGTCTGTTGTGGGGGTCACCCACAACATCTACCATTCAAACTCATCAACATGGTGCTACAACGATGAATAAAGTGCATTTGGAACACTTGACATCACAGGACATTTGTGCAGTGTGCTGCACCAAGCTAACATCACATCTAGCACAACAATTTATCACAATTTTGCACTTTAAACACACATAGATCACAGATATAACTTTCATCATCAAGTAGCAATTAATGGCAAGGGAACTGGGACCTTTGCTAACCGTTACAGCCTTGAAATATAGCTTTTTCTGATGAAAAAAACTAGCCGAATTTAGCATCGGCGGCTAGCGTTTTTAAGCTAGCGGTTAGCATCCACATACACAATGAATAAATAGCACTCACCATGCCAAGTGGCTCGTGCTTCAATGGAGTTCCCGTGCTCAACGGCGTCGACAACCTGCGGATCCCAATCTTAAAATTTAATAGATGGGGCATTAGAATTTGGCAATACTGCAATGTCTCATTTCTCATTTTGGTTTAGGCTTACCAATTTCAAGGATTTTATCCAGGCAAAGGCTGCTACCAGCATGCTAGCGTCGCCATATCACCAAGGACCGTCTCTCTTTCTGGTCTGTGTCTTTCGTTGTCTGGCGTGATTGAGCCAAAAATGCAAGTCATCCCAGACCCAGGGAGAGAGCGCCCAACCCACTGGGTGGCGTGACCCAGCAATGGCACAGCCATTGGTTACTCAAAATATCAACACACAATACTAGGAACTTTATCAGAACCTTCTAGAAAATGTTCCTATTTATGAATATATATTTATTTAAATATTCATATTCAAATTATGTATTCCCATTGTGAAATGGGTGTTTTTCTTTTCTAAAAGCGGTATCAATATTTATAATTTAATTCACATTAAACTATCTACTCCCACTGTGAAATGAATGTCCCCCCTTCTTCTTAAAGCGGTATTGACATTCATAATTTTATTCGCGTTTTTAACACTGGGTTACACTATCCCCCCTTAGAATCCTGCAAGTCCCTTTGCATGGGATTAGCTAAATGGTATTGACGGGAGAACTAGTGTTCATGGGAATAATCTTAAGATCTGACTCTGTTAAGGCTCTGGTAAAAGCCAGGTTTGAATAATCTTAGGATCTGTCTCTGTTAAGGCTCTGGTAAAAGCCAGGTTTAATCCTTGAAACAGGGACTGGGCAACAGTTAGGAGAGGGTTTCCCAACTGACTATACTGTAGTCTTTCTGGCTGGGAGGTTGTCCTCTTGGAGCGTCTCACAGTCTGTGGGACTTCTTTTTCAGGTTCTTTTTCTTCCACAGGTTCATCACAGGTACTTTTATCAGTTGAGTTGGTTTCACTTTCAGTTCCATTCTCATTGTTTGATTGTTCCACATTTGTTTCAGTTTCCTCCAGGTTTCCATCATTCGGTAAGTTGTCGCATCTAGGTGAAGTGACATTTTCTAGTTGGTTGTCATTCTCAGGTAAGTGAGTTTCAGCAGGAATGTCTTTTTTAAAGAATGTCTTTGGATGGGGAATTTCATAAACTCGAGTGAGCTTTATGGGCATTTGGATTGGTTCTTCGCTGTACCAATAGACATCTTCATTTTCCGGTTCTGAATTCTCACATTACTCACTTTGTTCAGATGATTGTCTTGGCGGACACGTTTTGGTTGGACAGGTTTTTCTTCAACAGGGGCAAGAAAACCACAGGGAAGCAAGAGGTCGCGGTGAATGGTGCAAACAGGACTATCTTTTGTCTCAGGTCTTATAGTGTAAACAGGCAAGTCACCTGCTTGGCTCACCACAATGTGAATTTCAGCTTCCCACCTGTCTGCTAGTTTGTGCTTGCCTCTGAGGAGGACTGCACGTACCAAAACTCTGTCGCCTGGTTCTAGTTTTGAGGGTTTCACTCGCATATCAAATCTTGTTTTGTTTCTTTCAGCCATCTTGTTAGCATTTTCTGTTGCTAGTTTGTAGCCTTCTTGTACAGTGGTCTTCAGTTTTTCAGTGTACTGGGAATGTGACTTGAAACTTTTGTTGTGAAACGGGAGCCCAAATGCAAGGTCAATGGGCAATCTCGGCTGACGACCAAACATTAACTCATACGGGGCAAAACCAGTAGTGTCATTCTTCGTACAATTGTACGCATGTACAAGTGGTTTCACATAGTTGTGCCAATGAGTTTTGCTTTTTTCCTCCAGAGTACCCAACATGCTCAATAACGTTCTATTGAAACGTTCTACCGGGTTACCTCTGGGATGATAGGGTGTCGTCCGGATTTTGCGAATGCCCATGATTTTGCAAAGTTCTTTTATAATATGGGACTCAAAATCGGGACCCTGATCACTATGCAACCGTTCGGGTATCCCGTAGTGGACTATAAAGTTGTCCCAAGGGCCTTTGCAACGGTCTGAGCTTTCTGATTGCTGGTAGGGATGGCTATAGCGTATTTTGTGAAATGATCAGTCAACACTAGCACATCTTTTGTGTTACTTTGATCGGGCTCAGTGGACAGGAAATCCATACAGACGAGTTCGAGCAGTCAGGTGGACTTGATATTGACAAGCGGAGCAGCTCGTTCTGGAGCGGTTTTACGTCTTACGCAGCGATTACACGTCTTGATCTTCCTTTCAATATCTGCCGCCATGCGAGGCCAATAGAACTTTGTTCTGGCGAGATCCAAAGTACGCTCTGTGCCTAAATGGCCCATGTCACAGTGGAGGCTTTAAAAGACTGAATCGCGGAGTTGTTCAGGTAAGACGAGCTGGTAAATAACATTTCCTCCGTCTTGATGAGTGCGGTAGAGGATGTTATTGCACATTTCAAGTCGACTGAGCTCTCGGAGTAACAAGTTGATGTCAGGAAGTTCAGTTCGTACAGTTGGTGGAACTTTTAGCCCAGTTTCAATTTGTGCAATCACTTCTCTTAAACAGGGGTCAGTTCTTTGTCCGTTTTTGATCTGTTCAGGAGTCATGTGGGGTACAACTGGAAGACCACCACAGCCATCTTCATCGGCATAGCCATCTGGAATGGCGGCTACAGAGATCGCTAACGAGTGAACCAAAGGGAAGTTGTTGTCTGGAGAGCTACAGACAAGGTGTTTTTCACATATAGCAGACACTACCTCAGAACTTAAACTGCTTTCAGGAAGAGACAAGTGAGTTTGAGTGAACTGCTGTATGCGGTCAAGCTCCTTTTGGGACACTGCGTCATCAAGTAACTCGTCATGTGGCCGTCTAGAGAGGCCATCTGTATCTGAGTTAAGCTTGCCTGCTCTGTATTGGAGCTTAAAGTTAAACGTCGACAGAGCAGCTAGCCACCTATAACTCATGGCATCCATCTTAGCAGTAGTCAAAATGTACGTCAGGGGGTTACTGTCTGTCACAACAGTAAAATGACTGCCATATAAATAGTCTGCGAACTTCTCTGTTACGGCCCACTTTAGAACTAAAAATTCTAATTTATGGGCGGGGTAACGGGACTCACTTCTAGACAACATCCGGCTTGCATAAGCTATGACCCTAGTCTGGCCCTCATGCTCTTGATAGAGGGCGGTGCCAAGCCCTGTAGTGCTGGCGTCAGTATGGAGTGTATATGGCAACTGAGGGTCAGTGAAACCCAGGACAGGCGCAGTACTGAGCTTTTCAATGATGGTTTTGAATGCAGGATCACAGGAAGAAGTCCATCGCTCGCCAAACGGTGTCTTTGGGTCGTGGTACTGGGCAGGCTTAGCTTTGGCCTTTGTGCTTTTTCGCAAAGGAGGGTAGCCTGCTGTTAAGTCAGTGAGGGGCTTAACGATGCTGGAATAGTTCTTAATGAACCGCCTATAGTACCCTGAAAAGCCTAAGAATGAGCGGAGCTGTTTGAGATCACGGGGCACAGGCCAGGTACTTAGGGCTTTCACTTTTTCGGGGTCGGTCTCAACTCCTTTACTGGAAACAATGTGACCGAGGTATCTGACAGAAGTTTGAAAGAATCTGCATTTCTCAGGGGAGAGTTTAAGCCCGTACTCTTTTAGGCGATTAAGAACTTTCATTAAGCAAGCCTCATGTTCTTCGGGCGTCTTGGAGAATACAATGATGCCATCGAGGAACACAATCACCTCATGCAGATTCACGTCGCCCATACATTTCTCCATGAGGCGCTGGAACGTGCTGGGGGCGTTTGTAATGCCTTGGGGCATTCTATTGAATTCCCAAAAGCCCATGGGACATACGGACACAGTCTTTGGTTTGTCCAGCTCCTCTACCTCAATTTGGTAGTACCCAGACTTTAAATCGAGGACGGAGAACCACTGCGAACCGGTCAAGGTGGAAAACATCTCTTCCAAGTTGGGGAGGGCGTAAGCATCGTTTACAGTCTGCATGTTAAGCTTCCTGTAATCAATACAAAGGTGGACATCGCCATTTTTCTTTCGCACTACTACAATAGGTGAAGAAAATGGGGAAGTAGACTCTCTCATCACGCCTGCTTGTTGGAGTTCTTTGAGATGCTTATGGACCGCTTCCAGGTCATTTGGATGTATGGGACGTGCTCTGTTTTTGAACGGTGTTTCATTTGATAATTACCTCCGCCAAGGAGGTAATGTTTTTGCCGGGGTTTGTCTGTTTGTCTGTCTGTCTGTTTGTCTGTCTGTTGGTTAGCAAGATAACTCAAAAAGTTTTGGACAGATTTCGATGAAACTTTCAGGCATTGTTGGAAATGGTACAAGGAAGAACTGATTAAATTTTGGTGGTGATCCGGATCACCGTCCAGAAGAAAACCGCCATTATGGAAAATGCCATTTTCCTGAATAACTACTGAACCACTAATCCTATCATTGTCAATCCAATTGCTAGTCATATGTTTTCATGGTCAAGGAATCTTAAAACGTACGGTACACACAAACACTGTATGGGGGGAACTGTGGCCGCCATTACGGAAAATACCATTTTCCCGAATAACTACTGAACCACTAATCCTATCATTGTCAATCCAATTGCTAGTCATATGTTTTCATGGTCAAGGAATCTGAAAACATACACACAAACACTGTATGGGGGGAACTGTGGCCGCCATTACGGAAAATGCCATTTTTGTGAATAACTACTGAACCACTGCTTGTCATATAATACAGGGTATAATATCACTGGGGTAATACCAGGGTAACACCCACTAACACCTGCGCTCATCAGATTTATGTGTGTAACCCTTACTAACTAACACCTACTCACTTTAGGTGTAGTACCCTTTTTGGTAGTGGTGTGTTATGGCAATGTATTTACCTTAACTTTACTACCTGAGGGAAAAGGGATAATTGGGTCAGGTCAGACTGACTCTGGGTTCGTACGAGCCTGGGAGGTGCAGCAACAGACAACACATACACAGCCGTATATGGAACTTGCAACTATGTATATTATTTACAATTATGTACACAAAAATAAATACATAGCGCAATAAAAAAGAAAAAAAAATCCATAAACTCAAACTTATATTTACAATATTTACAGTTCTTGTTTTGGTCCTTTCCAGGTGACTCCAAGGTTGTCATAGCCAGGAGCGGCACTGGGGTTAAGCTCCCAGTGCTCATAAAATGCTCCTTACGGCGTGCGTCTCGAAAAGCCTCTGACAACTAAGTCCAACTCCTAGCC
Source organism: Pholidichthys leucotaenia (assembly GCA_020510985.1). Classification (NCBI taxonomy): domain Eukaryota; kingdom Metazoa; phylum Chordata; class Actinopteri; order Cichliformes; family Pholidichthyidae; genus Pholidichthys; species Pholidichthys leucotaenia. Next base: position 359,085,769 of record CM035837.1, on the reverse strand, counting down.
TGCCCGTGTGGTTTAGTCTCTAAGCCCGGCGGAACTGCTTTTACTAATAGGAGAAGGGGCGAGGGCGGATCTCTGGCGCCTTAAAACCAGATGCTTCGGGTAGATGGTGGCTCATCAACCTGGGAAGGTTGCCCATCTAGGGGAAGGTAAACCCTGATTTCAAACGTCCGCTGCCTTGCGGCACACCCGGTCATGGGAAAGGCTTCGGGAGTCAACCCTGAGGAAAAATCTGGAGTCGGAGCCCCTAAGGCAGTTCTCTGTTGTGCTCAACATCGTTCTGGCAGCTCCTGCGATGGCGCTGGCACCAAACTATAGCAGCCCTGCTGTTCCTTTGGATTCATCAGTGACGTGGAGAGGGGGGACATGCTGCATGGGTAACATCTTGTCCTCCATATGTCTTGTCGAGCTACAATGCTCTGCACTGGGTGTGTTTATATTTATATATCTATATATTTATTCCATCTAGCTACAATGCTCAGCACTGGGTGTGTTTATATTTATATATCTATATATTTATTCCATCTAGCTACAATGCTCCGCACTGTGTTTTTATATATCTACATATTATTCCATCTAGCTACATTGCTCCGCACTGTGTGTGTTTATATACTTGCATATTTATTCCACCTAGCTGCAAGGCTCCGTACTGTGGGTGTTTATATATTTACATATTTATTCCATCTAGCTACAATGCTCTGCACTGTGTGTTCATATATTCATATATTTATTCCATCCAGCTACAATGCTCTGCACTGTGTGTCTGTGTGTATATATATATTTTATAGTAATATGTACATATGTATATTAGCTGCTCTTGCTTGCTTGTTTTTTTTCTTGCCTTCTGATTGTTGCTCTGAGTGTTGCTATCCCTGTGCTGTTGCAATCCTGGAATTTCCCCGTTGTGGGACTAATAAAGGCTTATCTTATCTTATCTTATCTTATATCTTCCTGCCCAGGCTTGAATCCTACCAAAGCCCAACGCTGGAAGGTAGAACACCGGTGCACATCGGCCTGTTCAGCCACAGGCGGTGCCGTTCCAGCAGAGTAGACGTTTAGGATTTTCTTCCATGGTCATCATAGACCGACGGAGGCTGACAATAATAAGTGGAGTCACCTTTAGCAGTTCATAGGGTTCGGGCTTCGGCTCGCCATCCAGATCTGGAGATCCACGCTCTGGTCAAACCAGTCCAAAGGAAAAAAAAAAGAAAAGAACCTGACCTATAAAATAGGTCAGAACACAAAGAGCTTAGTCTATAATCTAAGTCAATTTCCCCAAATCAACAAATGTGCATAAAACAAACACATCTACCATTCAAACTCATCAACATGATGCTACAACGATGAAAAAAGTGCATTTGGAACACTTGACATCACAGGACATTTGTGTAGTGTGCTGCACCAAGCTTACATCACATCTAGCACAACAATTTATCACAATTTTGCACTTTAAACACACATAGACCACAGATATAACTTTCATCATCAATTAGCAATTAATGGCAAGGGAATTGGGACCTTTGCTAACCGTTACAGCCTTGAAAAATAGCTTTTTCCGATGAAAAAAACTAGCCGAATTTAGCATCGGCGGCTAGCGTTTTTAAGCTAGCGGTTAGCATCCACATACACAATGAATAAATAGCACTCACCATGCCAAGTGGCTCGTGCTTCAATGGAGTTCCCGCGCTCAATGGCGTTGACAACCTGCGGATCCCAATCTTAAAATTTAATAGACGGGGCATTAGAATTTGGCAATACCGCAATGTCTCATTTCTCATTTTGGTTTAGGCTTACTAGTTTAAAGGATTTTATCCAGGCAAAGGCTGTGCTTGGACTGTCTCTCTCTCTGGTCTGTGTCTTTCGTCGTCTGGCTTGATTGAGCCAAAAATGCAAGTCATCCCAGACCCAGGGAGAGAGCGCCCAACCCACCGGGTGGCGTGACCCAGCAATGGCACAGCCATTGGTTACTCAAAATATCAACACACAATACTAGGAACTTTATCAGAACCTTCTAGAAAATGTTCCTATTTATGAATACATACTTATTTAAATATTCATATTCAAATTATGTATTCCCATTGTGAAATGGGTGTTTTTCTTTTCTAAAAGCGGTATCAATATTTATAATTTAATTCACATTAAACTATCTACTCCCATTGTGAAATGAATGTCCCCCCTTCTTCTTAAAGCGGTATCGACATTCATAATTTTATTCGCGTTTTTAACACTGGGTTACACTATCCCCCCTTAGAAGTGTGTCCTGTTTAATGGTGCCTTGTCAGATATAAAAACCATACAGTGTACCACAGGGTAGCTGTTTGGGGCCCTTATTATATTCTATATTTACAAATGATTTACTATGTATGTTAAAAAGTTCATCCATTGTTATGTACTTAGATGATACCACTATTTACATACCTGCAAGCAATATTGAAGAAATACAAAAAAATGCTACAGGAAGAACTGATGTTGATCTCTCACTGCGTTGTTGAGAACAAACTAAAACTGAGCTTAAAAAAAATTAAAACCCACTTGTTTGGTTCCAGATATGCCCTTAGAGCTGATGCTTTTCTTAGGAGCACCTATTAAATGACATGGTTTCAGACCCAAAGAGCAGACACGACTCGAGAATGAACACAATTATCTCTTTATTGTAAATAATGTATATGTGTGGGTGCGTGTATGTGTGTATCCGCTGGGCCGAGCAGAGCACTGTGCAATCTGGCAACCCTATGGACAAACAGACAGAGGGAGAGTTAATGGCAGACCCCAGAGGGAATGTACAAGATTGCTCTGCGCTTACTGTTTGCAATGTGAAGGTGGAACTCAGGTTAAGCTCAGCAGCTATGGCCAGGAGGACAGTGCCTGCAGTCCCAATGGTGGTTAGCGTTGGTAGGTGAAGCAGTGCAGTTTGGTCCGCCGCCAGGAGGGAAAAAGGTCCGCCGCCACGGATTTCTGCCTGTGCACAGGGGACTCAGAGCGGTTAGAGGAATGGACAAAGGCTTACTTGGTTGAAGGTGAAGGGTAGTCCTGGGGTTGACAGGCAGGACTGGGAGAACAGGTGAAGCTAGGAAGCTCAGCTTAGAGATTGGCGAGTGAAAGTCTCAGGGTAAGGAGACAGACGACTCCGCGCCAATCTCAGGACCTCACAGCTTAAATAACCCAGGCTGGGATGGCGAGCAGGTGTGCGCACAGCTGAGGATAATTGGCAGCCATGACAGTACTCCCCCACCAACGAGACGCCTCTCGGCGGTCGTTCCAGCCTGCCTGGGTGCGCCTGATGGAAGTCCCTGATGAGTTGCTTATCCAGCACGAAGGAGGGACGCACCCAGGATCTCCACTCCAGACCGTAGCCCTCCCAGTCCACCAGGTACTGCAGGCCACAACCCTGGTGTCGGCCGTCCAGGATGGCATTGACCTTCCAAGCCGGGTCGCCGTCGATCACCATCGGTGGCAGTGGAGACCTGGGAGGGGGACACAAGGGGCTGGAGCAGAAGGTCTTGATCTGCGAGACGTGAAAGGTTGGACAGATGCGGGGGGGGGGGGCAGCTAGGTGCACAGAAACAGGGTTAATGATGTGGCTAATGGGGAAAGGCCCAATGAACCGCTGTGACATCCTTGAACCGCTGGCTGTCTGTGTGGTGTCCTGCAAATGACGTGGGCTACATTGACAATTGGAGCTCATTTTGGGGAAAACCTGGTCTTATGAGACGAGACAGCATTCATCCCACTTTGGATGGTGCTTCTCATTTATCTAACAATCTGGCATCTTTTTTATCCGAATTTCCAAAACCTTGACTACTCAGAGTTGGGACCAGGAAGCAGAGTCGCAGTCTTACACACCTCTCTGCAGCTCCTCTTCATCTGCCACCCCTCAACTTAGCCCCTGTCTTCCCCATCAGAGAATCACTGTCTGCTCCTTCCAAAGTAAATAAAAAATATAATATATAAGCATCCCAAAGTGATTAAGCAAAATATTGGTAAAACTCAAATTAAACATAAAGCCTCTAAATTGAATGATTTGGCCTCTGTTCCTCATAATTTAAAAATTAACTTGGTTAGGGCAAGAGGATTATGTTGGTTTAAATGAATCAACTCCCTCTGGTTATTTAAACTGTCAAAATCCCAGAAGTTCTGGTCGTGGAGGAGGAGTAGCAACAATTTACCATTCCAAACTACTAGTTAATGTAAAGCAAAAAACATGTTATAATTCCTTTGAGGGCCTGGTCCTCAGTATTGGGCACTTTAGCAATTTTAGGTCAAACCCAATTTTATTTGCCATAGTTTATCATCCCCCATCAACCTACTCAGAATTTTTATCTGAATTTGCTGATTTCTTAGCTGATTTAGTGCTGAAATCTGATAGAATAATTATAGTAGGGGACTTTAATATACATGTGGATGTAGATAGTGACTGCCTTAATGTGGCATTTAATTCAATATTAGACTCGATTGGGTTTTCTCAGAAAGTAGGAAATTCTATTCATTACCTCCACCATACATTGGACCTTGTTCTGACATATGGCATAGAAATAGAAAATCTTGTAGTGTCTCCTCATAACCCTGTACTGTCAGACCATTGTCTGTTAACCTTTGATTTTACTATTTCTGACTATTTGGCTCCTAAAGAAAAATATTATTACAGTAGATGCCTCTCAGATGATGCTGTTACCAAATTTATGCAGAATGTTTCCTCTATGCCATGTGTCAACACAACGGAAATAAGCTATAGACAGCTTACTCCTTCTGTAATTGATAACATGGTGGATAGTGTTACAGCTTCTCTGCATCAGACTCTAGACTTGGTGGCCCCCTTAAAAGAGAAAAAGTCTAATCAGAGATTTGTAACTCCTTGGTTCAACACAGAAACTCGTAGCTTAAAACAGAAGACTCGTCAATTAGAAAGAAAATGGCGCTCCACTAATTTAGATGAAATCTATTTAGCTTGGAGAAATCATCTTTTAATTTATAAAAAATCTCTTAGAAAAGCTAGAACGAGTTATTATTCTGCATTAATAGAAGAGAACAAGAATAATCCCAGGTTTCTTTTCAGCACTGTAGCCAGGTTGACTAAGAGTCAGGACTCTGTCAATCCTAGCATTCCCTTAGAGCTTACTAGTCAGGACTTTATGAACTTTTTCAATAATAAAATTTCATCCATCAGAGATAAAATCAATCAGATTCTTCCCACAGTTAACTTAAATACTGTAACTACTACAACTCCTTCAACTGATGTCTGTCTTGATGAGTTTACTCCAATTGACCTTTGAGAGTTAGACAAAATAGTTTCCTCATCCAAACCTTCAACTTGTCTTTTAGACCCTATTCCTACCAGGTTATTTAAAGAAGTCTTCCCACTTATTGGTAGCTTTATTCTTCATATAATCAATTATATTCTTCAATTATATTCTATATTCTTCTTCTTATTCTTCATTAACTTTAGGCCATGTACCGCAGGCTTTTAAAACGGCTGTAATTAAACCCTTACTCAAAAAGCCAATGCTAGATCCAGGAGCTTTAGCTAACTATAGACCAATCTCTAATCTCCCTTTCATTTCAAAAATCTTAGAAAGAGTTGTTGCTACGCAATTATTTGACCACCTGCAGGGAAATGGTTTACTTGAAGAGTTTCAATCTGGGATTAGAATCCATCATAGTACTGAAACAGCCTTAGCAAAGGTCACTAACGACCTCCTCATCGCATCTGATAATGGACTGGTTTCTGTACTTGTCCTTTTAGACCTTAGTGCAGCTTTTGATACTATCGATCATAATATTCTACTTGATAGATTAGAACACTATGTTGGACTTAATGGAACTTCGTTGCAGTGGTTTAGATCTTATTTATCTGATAGGTTCCAGTTTGTTCATGTAAATAATGAGTTTTCTTTCAACTCAAAGCTTAGTCATGGAGTTCCACAGGGATCTGTGCTAGGCCCTACTCTTTTTAGTTTATATATGCTTCCGTTAGGCAACATTATTAGAAAGCACTGTTTATATTTTCACTGTTATGCAGATGACACACAATTATACCTGTCAATGAAGCCAGATGATAGTAGCCAAGTTGGAAGCCTGCCTTAAGGAAATCAAAGCTTGGATGACTTGTAATTTCCTGCTATTAAATTCAGATAAGACTGAAGTCATTCTTGTTGGTCCAAAAAACCTTAGAAATACCTTTCCAAATCAAACTTTCAGTTTGGATGCGGTTACTCTTTCTCTTAATAGCTCTATGAGGAACCTTGGAATTATTTTTGATCAAGATCTGTCCTTCAATTCACATATTAAATTTGTTTCTAAGACTGCCTTCTATCATTTGCGTAATATTGCCAAGATTAGGAGCATCTTGTCTCAGAGTGATGCTGAGAAACTGATCCACGCTTTTGTTAGCTCGAGATTAGATTATTGTAATTCTTTATTATCAGGCTGTCCTAAAACATCTTTAAAAAGTCTTCAGCTGATCCAAAATGCTGTAGCAAGAGTTTTAACAGGTACTAGAAAGAGAGATCATATCTCTCCGGTTCTGGCCTCCCTTCATTGGCTTCCCATAGAGTTTAGAATTAAGTTTAAAATCCTTCTTCTTACTTACAAAGCTCTAAACAATCAGGCTCCTTTTTATTTAAAAGATCTGATACTACCGTATTATCCTGACAGAGCACTACGCTCCCAAAATGCAGGATTACTTGTAATACCTAGAATCTCCAAAAGTACAATGGGGTGCAGAGCCTTCAGTTATCAAGCTCCTCTCCTGTGGAACCAGCTGCCAATCTGGATTCGGGAGTCAGACTCGATCTCTGTTTTTAAGAATAGGGCTAAAACCTACCTTTCAGAATCAGAATCAGAATCAGAATCAGAAAAAAATTATTGCCAAGTACATTAACAGATCACTGATAACATACGAGAGAATTTGACTTGACACAGAAAATGAACCTGCATTTCCAGTGACACGGCTGCATCGGGGACGGGCCTGCCCACAGGATAGAGGGTACAGGTAGCATAAGAATAAGAATAATACGAGGAACAATAGGAAGGAGCAAAAAAATCATTGATTCATAATACTCGTTGCATAATCAATCAATATTATGATTACAAGGAAAAAAAAAGCTCTCGATGCACATACGCAAAACAGGGATTCACAAGACAAAGACACAAGAGAGCAGTGTGTGTATCTTTATTCAGTTCATGGATCAATGTGTGTGCGCTGTTGAGGCAATGTTGATGATAATAAGAGAACACAAGGGCACTTGGCAGGAGATGTTTTGTCTGGCTGCCGCCGAGTCCTTATCTTGGCAGGCTGTCCAGATGGCTGTCCAAGGCCTTATGGTCGATGATTTTGAAAACACAGACTGCAGACAGCCAGGAGGAATTTTCATGGGGAAATTGAGCCAAATCGGACTGATCACAGAGAAGGCTTTTTATTTCTTCTGTAGATTCAGTACTTAATCCTTCATTGCGGGGCTTTAAATCCATCGTGGAAAGACCTAAGCGAGACCATGATGTAATCCACCTTCCGAGACAGTTCTCCATTTGTCGCTATCAGGGTCTTCTCCAATTTTTCAATTTGACAGATGCACCTCGCCTGGCCAGCATTTTGATAGGTTGTATCCATCTTCAGCAATTTGCGGTACACCAGGACAATCCCAGTTCCAATCAGAAAGATCCCGATCACCATTATCACGAAGACATACAAATCTTCAATATCTTCGATAGAGAGATTAGTGAGACACAAGATTTTCCAATTACTTGTGTCACGTAAATAGCCCGCTGGAGCCGTTCCTGCGGGGCAGACAGCTTCCCCCGGAGCACTTTTCCTTGTTGAAAAAATAGTGTCAATTGTGTTCAAAGCCCAGCTTATTAACTCCATAATTTTTTTCTTTCGACGGTCGCAGTTAGACGCAGACAGACAACAGCAAGCTGGGATCCAGTAGTTGGGGGGGAAGGAAAAAAAGTCAGAGCAGGAGAGGAGGAAAAAGCGTCTACTCTCTTGGGAGGGCGGAAGTGAAGATTTTTGATATAGCCTACAATTAGGGAGGGATCATGTGTTTCTGAACCCTCCCTTAGTTATGCTGCTAATAGGTTTAGTAAGCCGGGGGACCTCCAGTAATGCACTGGGCCTCACTCCTTTCTTCACTCTCAATGAAATATTTTTTTTTGCTGGTCATTAACATCTGTTTGTTCTCTCTCATAGATTGAGTCCCCATCGTGCTGTTTGCTCTCTACATGTCTGTTCTTTTCATCTTCTCTGTCCCCTCACCCCTCAGCCAGTCGCAACAGATGACTGCCCCTCCCTGAGCCTGGTTCTGCTGGAGGTTTCTTCCTGTTAAAAGGGAGTTTTTCCTCTCCACCATCGCCAAGTGCTTGCTCACAGGGGATCGCCTGATTGCTGGGGTCTTTCTGCAACTGTGGGGGTTCCCCCTACAGTTGATAGTGCTATGAGATGACTGTTGTTGTGAAATGGCGCTATATAAATAAAGTTGAATTGAATTGAATTGAATTGACATCTTTTTCCTCTCAGCCTTCAAGTTGATATGCTTCGTAGAGAGCCATACCTGTTGACCCACCTGGTAGGTGGGGGCTGGAGCCCTTTGGCGATTGGCCACCGAGGAGTTGAACTCTGCCATGCGTCATAGTGCTGCCTGGGTCGCTCTCCAGATCCGATGGCAGCGCCTCAGATGAGCACGGACTGAAGGAACGGTGATGTCCCCCTCATCCTCCTCCGGGAACAGCGGGGGGACATGCCGATCGCCGAGAAGATGGTGGTGTTATGGGCGTACTCAATCCAAGGAAGGTGGGAGCTCCACGATGCAGCGTTGGCGGTGGTGACACACCGCAGCCAGGCTTCCAACTCCTGGTTTGCCCGCTCACACTGCCCATTGCTCTGTGGATGATAGCCTGATGATAGACTCACCGTAGCCCCCAGAGAGTTACAGAACGACCTCCAAACCTGAGAGACAAACTGGGGACCCTGATCAGAGACAATGTCCAGGGGGATCCCATGCAACCTCACCATGTGCTGGACAAGAATGTCCGCCGTCTCCTTCGCCGTAGGCAGCCCCTGCAGGGGGACGAAATGGGTAGCCTTGGAAAACCTGTCAACTATGGTGAGGATTACAGTATGATGGTTGGAAGGTGGGAGGCCAGTGATGAAATCTAACGCCACATGGGACCAGGGTCTGCCGGGAGTGGGAAGGGGGTGGAGCAGCCCGGCCAGCGGGGAAAAGGACGTCTTGCCGGCAGTGCACTGGGGACAGGTGCAGATGTAATTTCCCCGACGTCTTTCTGGAGTGATGGCCACCAAAACATCCTTTGAAGAAGGTCCACTGTACGAGCCCTCCCGGGGTGACACGCAAACCTGGAAGAGTGGCCCCAACAGATAACTTCCCCCCGAACGGCCGATGGAACAAACAGTCTACCCACTGGCCCCCCGCCTGGGTCCGGCTCGTCCTCCTGCGCCCTCAGGACCGTTTCCTTAAGATAAGAGATAAGATAAGATAAGCATTTATTAGTCCCACAATGGGGAAATTCCAGGATTGTAACAGCACAAGGATAGCAACACTCAGAGCAATAATTTAGAGGATAAGAAAATAAGAGCAGCGAATATACAGTACATATGTACACATAAATATACTGTATATACACAGTGTGGAGCACTGTAGCTAGATGGAATAAACAGCATAACCGTCCATTTAGTTACCCTACATAGTATGAATATGTACCCATGCATATTGTCACCCTCCATAGCGACTGATATTGTCCTAGTTGTATACTGGAGGGGACCATTTGTGTAAGTCTGTTGCGTCTTTTGCATTCAATACTATTAGGTCATCACGTTTTATTTGCCATCTCTGCGAGCAGCCCTGCTTAGGTTATACAGTCTGACAGCCGAAGGTAGGAAGGACCTACCTCCGAACGTAGGAAGGACCTACCTCTCGAACCTCTCGGTCGCGCACCTAGGATGATGTAGTCTACTGCTAAATGAGCTCCTCAGTGTGTTCAGTATGTCCTGCATAGGGTGGGACTTGGACTCCAGCAGAGATGACAGTTTAGCCACCATCCTTCTCTCTCCTACCTCCTCCACTGGGTCAAGGCGTTGCTCCAGGACAGAGCTAGCTTTCTTGATCAGTTTGTTCAGTCTCTTCCTATCGGCTGCTGTAATGCCGTTGCCCCAGCAGACCACTCCAAAAGTGATGGCTGATGCCACCACCGTGTAGTAGAATGTCTTCAAGAGCACCCCTTGTACACCAAAAGACCTGAGCCTCCTCAGTAGGAACAGCCTGCGCTGTCCCTTCTTGTAGAGTGCGTCGGTATTGTGTGATCAGTCTAGTTTATTGTTCAGACGAACACCCAGGTACTTGTAGGATGTCACCATCTCAATGTCTGTTCCCTGGATGTTTACTGGTGCTGTGAGGGGTTGTCCTTGCCTGCGGCAGTCCACCACCAGCTCCTTAGTTTTCCTCCTTAGTTTTCCTTAATGCCCCAGGAGAGGGCGCCCACGACACACGATGTAGGGAGGATAAGATGCTCAGTCACTTCCACCGCCTCCGGGGCAAACTGTTGGGACAAGGCGTCCGGCTTTGTGTGCTTGGACCCGGGGCGGTAGGTAATGGTGAAATCAAAACGTCCGAAGAACAGGGACCAGCGGGCCTGGCGCTCGTTCAGACGCTGGGCCGTCTGGAGGTACTCCAGGTTTTTATGATCAGTCCAGATGACGAACGGCTGGGAGGCCCCCTCCAGCCAGTGACACCACTCCTCCATTGCGAGCTTGACAGCCAAGAGCTCTCTGTCACCGATGTCATAATTACGCTCAGTCGGGGATAGGCGAGGGGAGAAGAACGCACAGGGCTGGATCCTGCCATCAGCCGGGGAGCACTGGGATAAGACGGCTCCAATCCCCGAGTCCGAAGAGTCCATCTCCACCAGGCATTGGAGAGCGGGATCCACTTGCACCAAGATGGGAGAGGATGAGAATTTGTCCTTGAGGTCCGCAAAGGCCGCAGCCGCCTCCTCAGTCCACTGGAAGGGCACCTTAGGGGAATTCAGACGGGTCAGGGGAAGAGCAATGATACTATAATTTTGGATGAAATGGAAATTAGCAAACCCCAAGAACTGCTGGAGCTGCTTCCTGGAAGATGGAGTGGGCCAATCTACCACCGCTTTTACCTTATCGGGGTCAGGGATGATCTCGTTGTGGGAGATTATGAATCCGAGAAAGGATGTCTTGGAGGCATGAAACTCACATTTCTCGGCTTTCACAAAGAGCTTATTAATCCAATAGCCGCTGCAGTATCCGCCTCAAGTGCACCCGATGCTCATTCAGGGACTGTGAAAAGATGAGAATGCCATCCAAATAGACAAATACAAATGTATCCAAAAAGTCCCTCAGCACATCATTAATCAGCAGCTGGAAGACGGCGGGGGCATTGGTCAGCCCGAACGGCATGACCAGGTATTCAAAATGCCCACTAGGGGTCTGGAACCCCGTCTTCCATTCAACACCCTCTCGGATCCGCACTAGGTGGTAGGCGTTGCAGAGGTCCAACTTGGTGAACCAATAGGCCCCCTGGAGGGAGTCGAATGCTGAATTAATCAGTGGGAGGGTGTATTTGTCTTTAATGGTAATATTATTCAGCTCCCAAAAGTCGATACACGGCCTCAGCGAGCCGTCCTTCTTGCCAATGAAGAAAAACCCCGCCCCCACCGCCGAGGATGACGGCCGGATTATGCCCAAGTTCAATGACTCCTCGATATACGTTTCCATGGCTTCCCGCTCCGGAGCTGACAGGTTGTAAGGCCAGCTAGACGGCAGCGGGGCTCTGGCATGGAGATTGATAGCACAGCCATATGGGCGGTGAGGGGGGAGTGAAAGGGCCTGGGTCTTACTGAAAGCGGCCCCTAAGTCGTGATATTCAGGAGGAACTTTAGACAAATCGGGAGGGTGGGGGGGGTGATGGGGACACCCAGGGGCACGGATGGCGAGCATGCAGCGGACTGCAAACAGGCACTCAGGCAGAACAAACTCCATGCTAACACACTCAAGGAACGCCAGTCAATGGAGGGGTTATGGAGACGGAGCCAGTGACAGCTGAGGATGGCAGGGGAAGAAGAAACCGGCAACATGAACAATCTCAGCTCTTCCCGATGGTTGCCTGACACTGGGGCGGTCTGATGGGAAACAATGGCCGGGGGGCTTTAGACAGGGCAATGAGTTTCAGGGGAGTCTTGAGTGATTGACAGGAGAGCCCCAGCCAGGTTGCCAGTTCCCCCGAAATAAAGCTCTGCTCAGCCCCAGAATCAATCAGTGCATGTGTGGTTATTTCCCAGTGATTATGAATGAAGCAGATGGGAATAAGAAACCGAGAGAGGGGATTTGACTGAGGAGGAACTTCAAGGGTTCAGACTCACAGACTCACAGAGACTCACAGAGGTGAGTCTGTGAGTCCCCCTACTGCGACGCATGGACTCCCCCTTTTGGCTGAATGGGGCATGAAGTTACCTTGTGCTCCTCACTCTCGCAGTAGAGGCACAACCCCAGCTCATGGCGGCGCTGCTTCTCTGCTAACGGCAACTTAAACTGACCCATCACCATAGGTTCCAGGGCATTCGGGGAATCAGGGGAGGGTAGAGCCAATGGGGGTGCTGTGGGGAGCGGCGGTCTTGGTTATCTGAGCGACCGGAAGTTTTATGCTCGGCCGCCCATTCCCTCAGTCTGTTATCAAGGCTAATAGCCAGTGAAATCAACTCAGTTAGCTTAGTTGGTTTTTCTAGGAGGGCTAACTCGTCCTGCAGGCTAGGACTAAGGTTCCTAATAAAGATGCTACATAGCGAGGCATCTTCCCACCCCACCTCCATAGCCACCACCTGGAAATCAACAGCATAATCGGCCACGGATCTAGCCCCTTGCTTCAGGTTTAACAGCTGGGAGGTAAGCATGCTGTCCTGGTTGGAGTGGTCAAACACCTCATTAAACTCACTGACAAAGAGTGTGTAAGTGTGTAGATAGTGTGTAGATAGTGACTGCCTTAATGTGGCTTTTAATTCAATATTAGACTCGATTGGGTTTTCTCAGAAAGTAGGAAATTCTACTCATTACCTCCACCATACATTGGACCTTGTTCTGACATATGGCATAGAAATAGAAAATCTTGTAGTGTCTCCTCATAACCCTGTACTGTCAGACCATTGTCTGTTAACCTTTGATTTTACTATTTCTGACTATTTGGCTCCTAAAGAAAAATATTATCACAGTAGATGCCTCTCAGATGATGCTGTTTCCAAATTTATGCAGATTGTTTCCTCTATGCCATGTGTCAACACAACGGAAATAAGCTATAGACAGCTTGCTCCTTCTGTAATTGATAACATGGTGGATAGTGTTTCAGCTTCTCTGCATCAGGCTCTAGACTTGGTGGCCCCCTTAAAAAAGAAAAAGTCTAATCAGAGATTTTTAACTCCTTGGTTCAACACAGAAACTCGTAGCTTAAAACAGAAGACTCGTCAATTAGAAAGAAAATGGCGCTCTACTAATTTAGATGAAATCTATTTAGCTTGGAGAAATCATCTTTTAATTTATAAAAAATCTCTTAGAAAAGCTAGAACGAGTTATTACTCTGCATTAATAGAAGAGAACAAGAATAATCCCAGGTTTCTTTTCAGTACTGTAGCCAGGTTGACAAAGAGTCAGGACTCTGTCAATCCTAGCATCCCCTTAGAGCTTACTAGTCAGGACTTTATGAACTTTTTCAATAATAAAATTTCATCCATCAGAGATAAAATCAATCAGATTCTTCCCACAGTTAACTTAAATACTGTAACTACTACAACTCCTTCTATTGATGTCTGTCTTGATGAGTTTACTCCAATCGACCTTTGTGAGTTAGACAAAGTAGTTTCCTCATCCAAACCTTCAACTTGTCTTTTAGATCCTATTCCTACCAGGTTATTTAAAGAAGTCTTCCCACTTATTGGTAGCTTTATTCTTCATATAATCAATTCTTCATTAACTTTAGGCCATGCACCGCAGGCTTTTAAAACGGCTGTAATTAAACCCTTACTCAAAAAGCCAACGCTAGATCCAGGAGCTTTAGCTAACTATAGACCAATCTCTAATCTCCCTTTCATTTCAAAAATCTTAGAAAGAGTTGTTGCTACGCAATTATTTGACCACCTGCAGGGAAATGGTTTACTTGAAGAGTTTCAATCTAGGTTTAGAATCCATCATAGTACTGAAACAGCCTTAGCGAAGGTCACTAATGACCTCCTCATTGCATCTGATAATGGACTAGTTTCTGTACTTGTCCTTTTAGATCTTAGTGCAGCTTTTGATACTATTGATCATAATATTCTACTTGATAGATTAGAACACTATGTTGGACTTAATGGAACTTCGTTGCAGTGGTTTAGATCTTATTTATCTGATAGGTTCCAGTTTGTTCATGTAAATGATGAGTTTTCTTTCAGCTCAAAGCTTAGTCATGGAGTTCCACAGGGATCTGTGCTAGGCCCTACTCTTTTTAGTTTATATATGCTTCCGTTAGGCAACATTATTAGAAAGCACTGTATACATTTTCAATGTTATGCAGATGACACACAATTATACCTGTCAATGAAGCCAGATGATACTAATCAATTAGCCAAGTTAGAAGCCTGTCTTAAGGAAATCAAAGCTTGGATGACTTGTAATTTCCTGCTATTAAATTCAGATAAGACTGAAGTCATTCTTGTTGGTCCAAAAAACCTTAGAAATTCCTTTCCAAATCAAACTTTCAGTTTGGACGCAGTTACTCTTTCTCTTAATAGCTCTGTGAGGAACCTTGGAGTTATTTTTGATCAGGATTTGTCCTTCAATTCACATATTAAATTTGTTTCTAAGACTGCCTTCTATCATTTGCGTAATATTGCCAAGATTAGGAGCATCTTGTCTCAGAGTGATGCTGAGAAGCTGATCCACGCTTTTGTTAGCTCGAGATTAGATTATTGTAATTCTTTATTATCAGGCTGTCCTAAAACATCTTTAAAAAGTCTTCAGCTGATCCAAAATGCTGCAGCAAGAGTTTTAACAGGTACTAGAAAGAGAGAGCATATCTCTCCGGTTCTGGCCTCCCTTCATTGGCTTCCCATAGAGTTTAGAATTAAGTTTAAAATCCTTCTTCTCACTTACAAAGCTCTAAACAATCAGGCTCCTTTTTATTTAAAAGATCTGATACTACCGTATTATCCTAACAGAGCACTACGCTCTCAAAATGCAGGATTACTTGTAATACCTAGAATCTCCAAAAGTACAATGGGAGGCAGAGCCTTCAGTTATCAAGCTCCTCTCCTGTGGAATCAGCTGCCAATCTGGATTTGGGAGTCAGACTCGATCTCTGTTTTTAAGAATAGGGCTAAAACCTACCTTTTTGATCTAGCCTACAATTAGGGAGGGATCATGTGTTTCTGAACCCTCCCTTAGTTATGCTGCTAATAGGTTTAGTCAGCCGGGGGACCTCCAGTAATGCACTGGGCCTCACTCCTTTCCTCACTCTCTATGAAATATTTTTTTTTTTGCTGGTCATTAACATTTGTTTGTTCTCTCCCATAGATTGAGTCCCCATCGTGCTGTTTGCTCTCTACATGTCTGTTCTTTTCCTCTTCTCTATCCCCTCACCCCCCAGCCAGTCGCAGCAGATGACTGCCCCTCCCTGAGCCTGGTTCTGCTGGAGGTTTCTTCCTGTTAAAAGGGAGTTTTTCCTCTCCACCGTCGCCAAGTGCTTGCTCACAGGGGATCGCCTGATTGCTGGGGTCTTTCTGCAACTGTGGGGGTCCCCCCTACAGTTGATAGTGCTATGAGATGACTGTTGTTGTGAAATGGCGCTATATAAATAAAGTTGAATTGAATTGAATTAAGTCAAGGAAGCATAATTAACCCTAGCCATAACAGCGTAAGCCCAAGCTAATGCCCGCCCTTCTAACAGATTCACTACATAACCTATCCGACTATGGTCTGTGGGAAAATCCCCCAATACCCGATGAAACACGATGTCACATTGCATATTGAACCCCCTCGCCTCCCCTAATTTACCACTTAAGCAGATGGGAGTAGGGATGGGGGTAAGCTGGGATGGGGAGCCCTGTGTAGCTTGAGTAGCTGGAGTGCTAGCGGGAGCAGAGGAACTACTGGGAGCCATAGGGAAGGCCTGTGGACTAGCCAGGCGGTCCAACCGGTTGGTTATGTGAGTTTGCTGTGTGAGAATAGTCTGCTCCTGATAAGCTAATTGGTCAACTTGAGCCTCCAGGTTGTTAATGTTGCGCACTAGCGCACTGTCTGCTGGGTCATTTTGGCGGAGTCGTACTGACATGGTTTCAGACCCAAAGAGCAGACACGACTCGAGAATGAACACAATTATCTCTTTATTGTAAATAATGTGTGTGTGTGGGTGCGTGTGTGTATGTGTGTATCTGCTGGGCTGAGCAGAGCACCGTGCAACCTGGCAACCCTATGGACAAACAGACAGAGGGAAAGTTAGTGGCAGACCCCGGAGGGAATGTACAAGACTGCTCTGCACTTACTGTTTGCGATGTGAAGGTGGAACTCAGGTTAAGCTCAGTGGCTACGGCCAGGAGGACAGTGCCCGCAGTCCCAGTGGTGGTTAGTGCTGGTAGGTGAAGCAGTGCAGCTCAGTCCGCCACCAGGAGGGAAAGAGGTCCGCTGCCACGGATCTCTGCCTGTGCACAGGGGACTCAGAGTGGTTAGAGGAATGGACGAAGGCTTACTTGGTTGAAGGTGAAGGGTAGTCCTGGTGTTGACAGGCAGGACTGGGAGAACAGGTGAGGCTAGGAAGCTCAGATTGGAGATTGGCGAGTAAAGATCTCAGGGTAAGGAGACAGACGACTTCGCGCCAATCTCAGGACCTCATGGCTTAAATAACCCAGGCTGGGATGGAGAGCAGGTGTGCGAGCAACTGAGGATAATTGGCAGCCATGACATTAAACAAGTAAAAGAAATTAAACTGCTAGGAGTTACAGTTGATGAAACAATGTTATGGTCAACTGGGCTGCACAGTGGCGCAGTGGTTTAGCACTGTGGCAGCACAGTTTTACCCTCGGCCGGGGGACCGCGGGGATCATGAGATCGTGGGTTCGATCCCAGCCCCCGACCAACAGTGAGCTGTGTGGAGTTTGCATGTTCTCCCCGTGTTGCGTGGGTTTACTCCGGGATTTCTCCGGTTTCCTCCCGCATACCAAAAACATGTAGGTTTAGGGCGCTCGCTTGTCACCAGACTGCAAACCAAATCTACCTACGGGTACAAATAAGTAACAAAAAAAAACAAAAAAAACAACCCATATTAATAACACTGTTGTTAAAATGAGTAGAGGGATTTCTATTAGGGATGAGCTGATACCACTTTTTCAAGTCCGATACCGATACTGTGGCCTTGAGTATCGACCGATACCGATCCAAAACCGATATTGTCTCTCTTAAGTACAGAACATACTTTGGTAATGACTGGCTGAATTTTGCGCACACAAAAACATACAGTCATGGAAAAATTTGGACACCCCTTTAAATATTCAGTTCTTAAGAAATGTTCACATATCCATGTCTGAGCTTATTTTTGTTTTTATTTGCATTTATTTAAATTATTTTAGCCATTTTAAGTGGGAATGAAGGTGGGGGTGTCATAATAAAGATGGGGGGTGTGGCATAACATTATGTAGCTCACATATTCCTTGGCAGAGACCCAGACATGAGGGAACTTGGAGCTCGCAGTGTGTATTGACATCACGCCTCATACGGACATGGAGTCTGGATCCCCTGTGGACTAGAGATGAAGTGAGAAGATCTGAGAGTGGACCTGAAGAGACTGTCTGACTCCTAGGGTCAGACAGAGAAGCCCAGAGGACAATAGGAGGATTAGATATGAATGGAATTCTGTGTTTGATGTGAATGTGATTTGTGTCTGGTGTTACAGTATAAAGGTATGTGGTTTACCCCAGCTCACCCTCTTCATTCCCTGACTGAGAGAGGAGCTGTAGGCTTGAGATGGAATAAACCGATACTGAAAAATCATTCAGTCTCTTCATTTCCAGTTTCCTACAGGGGGTGTCTTAATTTATTCCTCACTATTTGTTTAGAATTACATTTTACAGAAAATTTGAAAAAAAGTCTAATTCATTTTTAATTGTTTAGTTATATTACATGAATCTCCCAGTATTTTTAACATTGATATTAAATATCCATATATCCAAATATGTCAAAAACGCACACACAGGCTTATACAGGGTGTCCTAATTTTTTCACGACTGTAAATCTAAAAGTCAAACAAGAAATACATTACAAATTTGACTCTGTTCAGCAATGCTGCTGCTTTTTTTTATTTTAAACTTTGGTTCACTGAAGCCTAAAGCTGGGATTTCTGATAAATGTCTTGAGATAAAAATGCATACTTCCTTAAATCAACTGGGACCGCTGTCAGAAAACCAGCTCTGGTGTGGCAGCATGTACCAATTCTCCAAATACTCCATTAAATGCTGGAAACCTGATATGATACCTCGGCTTGGATCGGCTCATCTCTAATTTCTATAACTAGTACATACCCGTGCATACCCGTCCACGCCCGTAGAAACCAAGTCCATCCATCCATCCATCCATCCATCCATCTTCTACCGCTTTTCCGGAGGTCCGGGTCGTGGAGGCAGCAGTTCAAGCAGAGAAGCCCAGACTTCCCTCTCCCCAGCCTCCTGCTCCAGCTCTTCAGAGAGGATACCAAGGCGTTCCCAGACCAGCTGGGAGACATAGTCTCTCCACCGAGTCCTGGGTCTGCCCCGGGGTCTCCTCCCAGTGGGACGTCCCTGAAACACCTCAAGTGGGAGGCGTCCAGGAGGCATCCTAATCAGATGCCCATACCACCTCAACTGACTCCTTTCGATGTGGAGGAGCAGCGGTTCTACTCTGAGCCTCTCCCAGATGACTAAGCTCCTCACCCTATCTCTGAGGGTGAGTCCAGCAATCCTACGGAGAAAGCTCATTTCAGTCGCTTGTATCCACGATCTTGTTCTTTCGGTCATTACCCAAAGCTCATGACCATAGGTGAGAGTAGGAACGTAGATTGACTGGTAAATTGACAGCTTTGCCTTAGAACTAAGCTCCCTCTTTGCCACAACAGACAGGTACAATGTCTGCATCACTGCAGATGCTGCTCCAATCCATCTGTCAATCTCTTGCTCCATTTTCCCCTCACTCGTGAACAAGACCCCAAGATACTTAAACTCCTCCACTTGGGGCAGGAGCCTGTCCCCAACCCAGAGAGGACAATCCACCTTTTTCCGGTTGAGGACCAGAAAAAGTGGGCTCCAGTGGGCTCACCACCTGCAGGAGGGATCATGGGGGTCCGGTGCTATGTGGATTAGGTGGTGGTCAAAGGTGAAGACCTTGGTGGACTTATCCCAAGCTTTTCTAAACTGGCTTTTAGAAACCAAGTATAAGCAAGTATTTCTACATGCCCGTTGCTGAAGGGTCTCCTCCTGTCTGAGACGGCTGTGTTGTTCACAGTCATGCCTATGGCATACTGCTCGAACCTGAGGTGTTTCATCTTCACGGCATCTTTTCTGACGTGCAACAGTTCTCACTCTATTGCTCTCCATGTGGTGGGTCTTCTTGTTCTTCTTCTTTGTTCAGACGACTGGTTGAGGGATAGGTGCGTCGTAATTCCAGTTCATGGACAGGATCATGCAAATAGATGTGAGCAAAAAGTGGCTTTTGACCCTGCTCAGGAAGACCCGTGCATGCCTGTCGAAACCCAGAAACCGGAGCACCTGGCGAAAATTGACACTTTGCTTGGCATTTTACACATTTGTAGTGTAGACTGCCATTCTTCATGGGTACTGCTTTGAATGGGTGTGGTTTAAAGTAGGGTTGTGGAGAGCGTGAAAGGATGAGGCTGAGTTTATTTCTCAAATCAGGTTTATTCACGTATCTCCAACATGCTCCAAATAGAAAAAGAGAAAGCATCCCCCCACATCTGTCCTTTTTATACCCCAGGACATCAAAGCACAGAGTCACATTGTCTTTTAATCCCAAGACACAATGCATCTTCCTACAGGCCTTCTCCCCTCCACCTAAAGCCACTGGTGGTCAGGAAATCCCTCAAGGCCATCTCTTTGCATCACAAAGATCACATTTCGCATCCTCCTGTTATCTCTCGGAGGCCCAGTCCTATTGTTCATTCTGAGACGTGAAGCAACAGTAATATACATATGAGGCCTATGAAACCCACATACTATGTGTCCCACATGACCCCCCCCCCAAACGCCTAAGATGGAACAATATAACACAGTCTGCATATCATGATAAAATCACAAACATCAGTCCACGTGCTGTTTGGGCTTCAATCTTCTTCCGAACTTGCTGAAGGCGGGCTTTACCACTCCCGCGGCGCCATCCAGCTGTGGAGCTGCTGTCTGGGGGTGAGAACTGTTAGTCAATCCCTGTGGGAGCTCTGGGGAAAGCTGCGCCGAGGAGCCCTCGCCAACTGCACAGCTTCGTCAGCCATCACAAAAGCGGGTTTGAGCCTGTTTATGCCAATCATTTCCTTTCTGCTCCCCAAATCTAGCAAAAAGTGCTTATCTCCTGTTTCCAGCACTCTAAATGGGCCATCGTAAGGTGGTCGCAAGGTTGGGCGATGGGCATCATGTCTGACAAAAACTAACTCCGCATTTTTTAAAGCCTTAGGCACAAAAACGCGCGGAAAACTGTGATGAACGGGGCCAGGAAGCGTGCTCGATCCCGTGTCGCTCTGCAACCGCTGAGCAGGGGAGCACTCTGGCACAGGATTATCTAGGAGAAACTCCCCGGGCAGTCGGAGTGGCTGCGCAAGAACGAACTCAGCTGGGGAGGCTTTTAAATCCTCTTTAGGTGCAGAACGCAACCCCAATAAAACCCATGGTAGCCTGTCCACCCAATTTGGATCCATAAGCAACGCTCTGAGGGCTGCTTTCAACGACCTATGGAAACGTTCGCATAAACCATTAGCCTGCGGGTTATATGCGGTAGTGTGGTGGATCGTTACCCCCAGGCTGCAGGCCATCGCTGACCAAAGCTCGGAAACAAATTGAGGACCTCTGTCGGACGTAATGTCCGACGGAACTCCAAAACACGCTACCCATGCAGTTAAAAACGTGCGCGCCACCTCCTCGGCTGTGGTTGATGCCAGTGGGACCACTTCAGGCCAACGCGTGATGCGGTCCACCATTGTCAAAAGGTGTGTGCACCCTTGTGACAGCGGGAGGGGGCCTACGAGGTCGACATGCACATGATCGAACCTCTTAGCCGGGATGTGAAACGGCTCCAAGGGAGTTCTAGTGTGTTTGTGTATTTTGGCTCATTGGCAAGGCATGCAGGCTGCTGCCCACTCCCTAACCTGCTTGCCCAGGCTCGGCCATACAAATTTCTCTCCTACCATTTTGACCGACGCGCGCACCCCCGGGTGCGCCAGAGAATGAATCAAGTCAAAAACGCGGCGGCGCCACGCGGTCGGCACCACTGGACGCGGTCGTCCCGTGGAGACATCGCAGATTGGGGGGGGCATACCATCTTGCAGCACCCTGTTCTCCAGCCTTAACCCTGTTGGTCCAGACTGGAGCGCAAACACGTCCGCATCGCTAACCTGATCCGCGGCCATGGCTGCATAGTCTATCCCCACACGGACTGGGGACGCGTGCACTTCCGTGCCGCTAGCCTGCTCCGCGGCCATGGCTGCATAATCTACTCCTACGCGGACTGGAGTAGTTACGGCGCGCGAGAGACAGTCTGCCACTAAATTTAGTTTACCCGCTACGTGTTGAATATCGGTAGTAAATTCAGAGATTGCAGCCAGCTGCCTCTGCTGCCGGCCTGACCACGGTTCTGAAACCTTGGCCATCGCGAAAGTCAGCGGCTTGTGATCGACAAACGCAGTGAAACGGCGTCCTTCCAGCCAGAACTGGAAGTGGCGAATGGCCAAGTGGAGCGCTAACAACTCCCTGTCGAACGTGCTGTATTTTCGCTCGGCATCGCGCAAAGTCCTGCTGAAAAAAGTGAGCGGCTGCCAAGCCCCAGCAACCTGCTGCTCCACGACTGCCCCTATGGCTACATCCGACGCGTCAGTAGTGAGTGCTATGCGGGCCGTTGGGTCTGGGTGTGCTAACAACGCGGCGTTTGCCAGGGCTGTTTTGACCTCCGAGAATGCGCGCTCCCGCTCCGGAGACCATTCGATTTTACTTGTGGGTTTTTGCTTTTTAAGCGCGGCATACAGTGGTTGCATGAGCTGCACTGCGCGGGGGAGGAAACGGTTATAAAAATTCACCATTCCCAAAAACTCCTGTAATGCTTTGACCGTTTGTGGCTGGGGAAAATTTGTTACTGCGCGCACTTTGTCCGGCAGAGGAACCGCTCCTTCTGGAGAGACGCGATGCCCCAAAAAGTCAATCTGTGTCACCCCAAACTGACACTTCGCTGGGTTGATTATTAACCCGTACTCTCCCAACCTCCGGAAAACTGCCGTGAGGTGATTTTCGTGTTCGTCTTCGGATGCGCTGGCTACCAGTATGTCATCCAGGTAGACGAACACGAATGGGAGATCGCGCAACACTGCGTCCATCATGCGTTGGAACGTCTGCGTGGCGCCTTTAAGCCCAAACGGCATGCGCAAAAACTCGAACAGGCCAAACGGAGTTATTACCGCTGTTTTGGGTATGTCCTCAGCACGCACTGGGACTTGATGGTACCCGCGGACCAAGTCTATTTTGGAAAAAACGCGCGCCCCCGCTAAGTGGACGGAAAAATCTTGGATATGTGGGATTGGGTAGCGGTCCTGCGCTGTAGCGTTGTTCAACCTGTGGAAATCACCGCTAGGTTGCCACGAGCCGTCGGCTTTAGGGACCATGTGAAGCGGGGAAGCCCATGGGCTCTTCGAACCCCTAATGATGCCCAACTTTTCAAGGTTGGCGAACTCCTTGCGCGCTATGGTCAGTTTAGCTGCATCCAAGCGCCGAGCTTTTGCAAAAACGGGAGGACCGGTGGTAGTAATAAAATGTTCCACCCCATGTTTAGCGACGGCCGCTGAAAATGTGGGAACCGTGAGTGCTGGAAACTGAGTGAGGAGTGTGTGGAACTTACCGCTTGCCGTTGCGACGTTGGCTTGTGCTGTGGGCGGGGTTACTTGGGCTGCACAGGGAATAGAGTAAAAAGAAAGTGCATTAACCAGGCGCCTATTAGCAAGATCAACCAACAAACCACGTGAGCACAGAAAATCAGCCCCTAACATGTTGAAGCTCACCGCAGCTATAACAAAAGTCCACTCAAATGTACGGCCGTGTAGGGACAGAAGCAGAGTCCTTTCACCGAAGGTCTTAATCCTCGAGCCGTTCGCTGCTGATGCTCCGTGACTCCCGGGGCCTGCCAGCCGGTCAGCGTAGGTTGGCATGATGAAACTCACTTGGGAGCCTGTGTCCACGAGGAATTGCTTCCCCGAACACGCGTCCGTCAAGTAGAGCAGCTTGTTCTGTCCCCCAAGGGCCGCGGCTGCTACCAACCCCCGGCTCTGGCGTTTCCCGAGCTCTTGAACTGGCACGGTGGTGTACACCTGCATGCCCTCTCTGCAAAGCGGTGATGGTAGAAACAGAGGTCGTCTCCTCCGCGATGTTTGGCCTTCACCGCCGCCGTTGTCGGTGGGTCTGCTGTCGCCGCCTCCGGCCCCCTGCCATCTCCGGCCGTCGCGCCGAGTCCTGTCGCTGCTGCGGTGGCCGCGCGCTGTCTGCTGGCATTGAGAATCTGCTGTGCCTCCTGGGCCAGCGCGCGGAAGTCCCACTGGGCCAACAACTGTGAACTGGCCAGGGTCGCTCTCGTCTCTGACGGTAGGGTTCTCAGGAAAATGTGGGTGAAAAGGAAGTCGTCGTCGTCTGAGCCTCTCAGCCTCAGCATGTCCTCCATCAGGTCAACGGGTGTGCTGTCTCCCAAGTCGTTCAGGGCCAGGAGTCTCTCCGCTCTCCCCTGGACTGAGGGAGTGAAACGCTGTATGAGCGCAGCCTTCAACCCACCGTATTTGTCGTCGGCCGGTGGGCGCTCCACCAGGCTCTGCACATGTCGAGCCGTGTGGTTGTCGAGCTTGGCAATAACATGGTAGAATTTCGTGTCATCTGCCGTTATTCCCCGGAGAGCGAACTGAGCTTCGACCAAGTGGAACCAGGAGCACTGGTTGTCCTGCCAGAAGTCTGGTAGTTTGACTGAGACTGCGTTCGCCTGGCTGGTTCCTGGCGAGTCCGACTCGGGGGAATTTCTTCTGTTCATGATACGTCTTAAGGATACGTCCACTGGTGAAAGGATGAGGCTGAGTTTATTTCTCAAATCAGGTTTATTCACGTATCTCCAACATGCTCCAAATAGAAAAAGAGAAAGCATCCCCCCACATCTGTCCTTTTTATACCCCAGGACATCAAAGCACAGAGTCACATTGTCTTTTAATCCCAAGACACAATACATCTTCCTACAGGCCTTCTCCCCTCCACCTAAAGCCACTGGTGGTCAGGAAATCCCTCAAGGCCATCTCTTTGCATCACAAAGATCACATTTCGCATCCTCCTGTTATCTCTCGGAGGCCCAGTCCTATTGTTCATTCTGAGACGTGAAGCAACAGTAATATACATATGAGGCCTATGAAACCCACATATGTGTCCCACAGGGTGTCCTATTCTTAATGGGGTGACAGACTGACACACTGACAGAGATTTCTTGAATTTATAGAGTACCTTCTGCCTTACTGAGCGAGATTTCCAAATTTACTGCTTCGAATGGGTGTGGTTTAAAGTAGTGTGTCCTATTCGGTCTCAGCTTCTCTGTGCCTTGCCTAGCATGCAGCGTTGGCGACCAGCCGACTATTCCGCATCTCCTGGGTCTCAGCTTGTCTGTGCCTTGCCTGGTGTGCAGCGTTGCTTGCTTTGCAGGCATTTCGGGCTTCAAGTGACTCAGCACGTGCATGGCGCACTGTCACGTTTCCTGTCTGTCTGTGCATCCCTTGTCTTCGTCTTCTTTTTCTTCTTCTTTTAGATTTGATTGGCGGTTGGCAACCAGTTTACAGGTGCATTACCGCTACTGACTTGATTATTATCACTCTATGATGATGAAGATATCTTTGTATAAGTTCTTATAAGGAGATCTGAACAACTCCTTATGTGTGAAAAAATTATCCATCCTTGGACTGTGTCCAGGAGCTGGGACTTCATCTCGGCAACTTGTTGTACCCTATGCTGGTGAAGGGTCTCCTTCTGTGGCAGGCATTATAGGACACTACATCATAGGTAGACAGGCATCATGAGTGATGGTCTATATGACATCATAAAGACATCAGAGCAGGAATCATAGGACACTACATCATAGATAGCCAGTTCTATTGTCTATATGACGGCATCTCCTATGATAGCATCGCAAGTCCAATGTAGCCTGAGATCATAGGATCATCATAGGACATCAGGCAGACATCATTGGCCATCCTATGATGTCCTATGACAGACACACAGAGATTTCTTAAATTTATAGAGTGATTAGGCGATGTGCTACCCTGCTTACAGAGAGAACAATAAAACATGCATTACAGTCTCTGGTCCTCTCCCATCAGGGCTATTGCTCAGCCATTTGGTCTAAAGCCGCAAGACAAGACCTTAATAAAACCCAGCTCACTCAAAACCGAGCTGCTCGCCTAGCTCTCAGATGCTCGTTATGAGATAGTGTTAAGGAAATAAATGCATGCTAGGCTATCATGGTTGACTGTGGATGAAAGGCTGACAAATAGTTTGGTTCAGTTCCTAAGAAATATTATCTTTAGAAGACCTTCATGTCTGTATTCACAGTTGTTGTATACAAATGACAGACATAATCATTATCAGTGCTGGGAGTAACGCGTTACTGTAACGCCACTACTTTTGCTGTAACGTGCTGTGTAACAAAATTACTGTTTAAAAATTCAGTAATGCGTTACAGTTACTGAAATTTGATCAGATGTGTTACTCGCATTACTTGTTTTATTAATATAGATAGATATTTTAGCGCAAATAAATACAAACTGACCCTACCTAGCTAAGGAGCACCGTCAGTCAAAGAGCCTCTTCATTGCTGCAGCCATAAACGGAACTTGCTGTTGCTGGGAAAAGATGGAAGCTTCTTTGTTTTTGTGGAAATGGACAGATTATTTTTTCGTTGTCACGGTTAAAGATAAAAGCATATTGGTGGGTTGCAAGTTAAATGCGTTTGAGACCAACTGCAATCTCCAGAACAGCCTAAGAACAGCAACAAGGTCCTGCAAAGCTAGTGCTATGCTATGTTAACACTGTGTTAGTGGATTTAAAGGGCCTATATCATGCTATTTCAAGCCTTTCAGAGTAAACTATATGCATGTATGTGATAGTATATTACCTTTGGTACACTGGAGAATGAATTTCTTATGAAATATGAGTTATTTTCGCGAGCTACTTTTCCAACCTGGAAGTAAAATGCCTCGATCTCTGAGGCTCCGCCTCTCCTTTTTGTGGCTGCCGCCCATTTCATGACGATAATAAACTCCAGCCATTTCTGACGAGTAGGCTCTTCTTTAGGAAGGCTGAACAAACTCCTAAATCTCTCACAGCCAAAGACACATTTACTCCACTTAGAAGACGTTGTCTTACGTAAAAAAGCAAACAGTTGTTGTCACTGAGCAGATTAGGTGCGAGAGGAACTACTTCTTCACAGTGTCAATGCTAAAGTGAAAGAGTTTTGCCGATCACCGCTCCGTTAGCTGCGCGGAGAAAGTGGGTGTGTGCGTTAGCCTGGGGGTGGTGCTGGCAGCACAGGCACTTCCTGGAGTGGGTGGCTCACCCACGTTCATACGTATGAATGTGGGGACCCAATCATTATCAGGGACAGGGCGGAGCAGCAGCTCAGAGAGCAGGGTTGAGGAGGAATACTCAGAGATGCGTGAATGGAGCAAAATACCACTTTGGGGGTGTTTTTGGTGAGGAATTAACATTATAACATGCTTAAAAGCTCAAAAAAGTCGATTTTGCATGATATAGGCCCTTTAAGCTATCTGAACAGCAGCTGGATTTTGAGTACAGGTGTGGATCTGAACTGCTGGTGACCCAGCAAGAATTAAACCGACTGATTGCCAGATATGCCATTTCAGAATGAAGATATGATAACATTTTGATACATTTTGATGATGATATCATTTTCCATCAGACAGCTGTTATCCACTGAAGTTAAAATGCATTTAAGATAAGATAAGATAAGCCTTTATTAGTCCCACAATGGGGAAATTCCAGGATTGCAACAGCACAGGGATAGCAACACTCAGAGCAACAATCAGAAGACAAGAAAAAACAAGAGCAGCGAGTATACATATGTACATATAAATATATAAATATATAGACGCACAGTGCGGAGCATTGTAGCTAGATGGAATAAATATATAGATATACACAGTGCGGAGCATTGTAGCTAGATGGAATAAATATATAAATACACAGTGCGGAGCATTGTAGCTAGATGGAATAAATATATAAATATATAAACACACACAGTGCAGAGCATTGTAGCTAGATGGAATAAATATATAAATATATAAACACACACAGTGCGGAGCATTGTAGCTAGATCGTCGGCCTCCGTCGGTCTATGATGACCATGGAAGAGAATCCTAAACGTCTACTCTGCTGGAACAGCACCGCCTGTGGCTGAACAGGCCGATGTGCGAATGACAGTCCCTGTCACACAGGTCACACTTGTGGGTGGTCTCCGTGCTGCTGGGTCTGTGGCGGTTCTTCCTGCGGGTCCTTTTTTCATCTGCTGCAGCAGTCAGTCTCTCTTCACCCGCCTTGAGCTGTCTGGTCAGGGTGCCTCTCCATTTGGAGCGGTCCGTTGCAAGGTCCTCCCAGCGCTCTGTGTTGATATCCAGGGCCTTCATGTCTCTCTTGCAGACATCTCTAAAGCGCAGCTGTGGGCGGCCAACGTCTCTCCTGCCAGTTGCCAGTTCTCCATAGAGGACGTCTTTGGGGATTCTGCCATCCTCCATACGGTGAACGTGGCCTAGCCAGCGGAGCCTGCGCTGCCTGAGTAGAGTGAACATGGAGGGAAGGCCGGCGCGAGACAGAACTTCTGTGTTGGGCACTTTGTCCTGCCAGGATATGTCCAGGATGTGGCGAATGCAGCGCAAGTGGAAGGAGTTCAGTCTCTTTTCCTGCCGGGCGTATGTTGTCCACGTCTCACTCCCATAGAGCAGTGTGCTGATGACGCAGGTGTTGTACACTGCCATCTTTGTCTTGACAGAGAGTTTGGGATTCTCCCACACTCGTGTGGTGAGGCGAGCGAGTGTGAAGGCTGATTTTCCAATCCTCTTGTTGATCTCTGTATCAAGGGAGAGGTTGTTGCTGATCGTGGACCCCAGGTACGTGAACTGATTCACGACCTCCAGCTTGTAGTCATC
This sequence comes from Pholidichthys leucotaenia, assembly GCA_020510985.1. NCBI lineage: Eukaryota > Metazoa > Chordata > Actinopteri > Cichliformes > Pholidichthyidae > Pholidichthys > Pholidichthys leucotaenia. The sequence goes on along the minus strand of CM035837.1, from coordinate 359,057,309 downwards.
AATGGTGATGGTTGGTGGTGCTTCCGTGCCTTGCGCCAAGACGTTAGTCTTCTTCAGGCTGATGGTAAGCCCGAAGTCCTTGCATGCCTGGGAGAAGCGGTCCATCAGGGTCTGAAGCTCCTGCTGTGTGTGGGTTGTGACTGCAGCGTCATCTGCGAACAGCATGTCTCTGATTAGAGCCTCGCGTACTTTGGTTCTGGCTTTCAGGCGGGTGAGGTTGAAAAGCCTGCCGTCAGATCTTGTGTGCAGGTAGATTCCCTCTGTTGCTGTGCTGAAGGCATGCCTTAGGAGCATAGCAAAGAAAATCCCAAAGAGGGTTGGCGCAAGTACACAGCCCTGTTTCACTCCGCTGCGTATGTTGAATGGCTCTGAGACGTTGCCATTGTGCTGCACTATCCCCTGCATGTTGGTGTGAAACGATTCGATGAGGCTTTGCAACTTTGGTGGGCATCCTATCTTTGGCAGGATCTTGAAAAGGCCCTCTCTGCTGACCAGATCGAACGCTTTGGTGAGGTCGATGAAGGCGACGTACAGAGGCATGTTCTGTTCTCTGCATTTCTCCTGGAGTTGGCGGATGGAGAATATCATGTCTACCGTCGATCGCTCAGCGCGGAAGCCACACTGAGACTCGGGGTAGACACGTTCGGCAAGCTTCTGTAGACGAACGAGAACAACACGTGCGTAGACTTTGCCAACAACGCTGAGGAGGGAAATGCCCCTGTAGTTGTTGCAGTCGCTTCTCTCCCCTTTGTTTTTGTAGAGGGTGATGATCTTGGCGTCCCTCATGTCCTGTGGTACGGCACCTTCCTTCCAGCACTGGCAGAGGACGTCATGCAATGGCAGCAGTAGGGCGGTCTTGCAGTGCTTGATCAGGTCAGGGGGTATGCCGTCGTTGCCGGGTGCCTTGCCAGAAGCCAAGCTATCAATGGCCTTACTGAGTTCGTCGATGGTTGGCTCGGCGTCAAGTTCGTCCATGGATGGCAGGCAGTCGATGGCATCAAGGGCTGACGGTGTCACGGTGTTCTGTCTAGAGTAGAGGTCGGAGTAGTGTTCCACCCATCTCTCCATCTGCTTGTTCTTCTCTGTGATCATCTCCCCAGTGGAAGATTTGAGGGGGGCCGTCTTGCTCTGAGCCGGACCAAGTGCTTTCTTGATGCCATCGTACATACCACGGATGTTCCCTGTTATGGCAGCGGTTTGAATGTCTTGGCTGAGCTGAGTCCAGTACTCGTTGGCACAGCGCCGAGCATTCTGCTGAACTTTGCTTCTCGCAGCCCTGAGAATCTGGAGATTCTTCTCGTTTGGGTACTTCTTGTACTCAGCAAGTGCTGAGCGCTTGGCTTCAATGACGGGGGTCATCTCGGACAACTTGGCATCAAACCAGTCCTGTGACTTCGAGGTCTTCCTCCCAAAGGTAGCCAAGGCTGTGCGGTAGATGGTGTTTCGCAGCTCTTCCCACTTCTGCTTTGCAGATTCTCCTCCTTGTGGTACACCAAGTTCCTTCTCAAAGGTGGAGGCAAACTGCTCAACAAGTTCTGGTTGGGCCATCTTGCTGGTGTCAATCTGTGCCTTTCCAGGTTGTCTAGCACGATGGAATTTCTTCAGCTGCAGCTTGACCTTGCAACACACCAATGAATGGTCTGTGTCGCAATCTGCACTCTGGAACGAACGGGTGATTAGCACGTTCTTCAGTGAGGTGCGCCTGGTCAGGATCAAGTCTAGCTGGTGCCAGTGCTTTGAGCGCGGATGTTGCCAGGAAACCTTGTGTTGGGGCTTGGTCTTGAAGAACGAGTTTGTGATGCACAGATCGTGATATGTGCAGAACTCGAGCAGCCGCTGTTCGTTGTCGTTCATTCTGCCCACGCCAAAAGGTCCAAGACAGGAGGGCCAGGAGTCGTGGTCAGCACCCACTCTGGCATTGAAGTCTCCAAGGAGAATGAGTTGTTCAGAGTTGGGGATGATCCTGACAGTTGTTGCGAGATTCTCGTAGAACTCGTCTTTTGCCTCTGGTGTGGCTGTCTGTGTTGGGGCGTACACACTGACGAGGGTGACTGGGCCTTCAGTGGTGTTCAGGCGGAGGGTGAGGAGTCGTGCAGAGCCAGTGCTGCCCGGTTCCACCATCTTCAGCAAAGTGTTCTTCACTGCGAAGCCCACTCCGTGTTCCCTGTGTTCGTCACTGCCCTTTCCCTGCCAGTAGAACGTGTAGTCCTTCTCTCTCAGTGTGCCTGCATCAGCTAACCGTGTTTCCTGGAGAGTGGCAATATCTACTCCCAGTCTCTTCAGCTCATTATTGATGATGGCAGTCTTCCTGGTGTCATTGATGTCCTTTAGGTTAGCAGCGAGTCCTGTCATCATAGTGCGGACGTTCTAAGTTCCCAGTTTTAGAGTTGGTCTCTTTTGTTTTATTGTCTTGCCTGGTGCGAAGGTTCTCAGCCTGCTGTTTGGATTTCTCCTTATCCCCATGCACCCAATGAGGAAAGCAAGCTGTGGCGGGACAACACCTTATTGGCTGGGGGCTGCCCAGCTTGAGGCGGGCGGTAGCTGTCCAGTGAGATTTGATGATCCCTCCCACCGTCGGGAACAACCCCTGGCGCCACGCTCTACGCCAATTGAGCAGTGGCTTATAACTGGTAACTGTCATTCCCCGTGTTTTGTCTACGGCGTAGACAAAACACGGGGAATAGAAAACACGGGCGTAGACTCTACGCCAAAGGCGAAGCTGGAGTGTCCTCTTCAGTGATCCGGTGTTCTACCTTCCAGCGTTGGGCGTTGGTAGGATTCAAGCCTGGGCAGGAAGATATGGAGGACAAGATGTTGCCCATGCAGCATGTCCCCCCTCTCCACGTCACTGATGAATCCAAAGGAACAGCAGGGCTGCTACAGTTTGGCACCAGCGCCATTGCAGGAGCTGCCAGAACGATGTTGAGCACAACATAGAACTGCCTTTGGGGCTCCGACTCCGGATTTTTCCTCAGGGTTGACTCCCGAAGCCTTTCCCTTGACCGGGTATGCCGCAAGGCAGCAGAGGTTTGAAATCAGGGTTTACCTTCCCCTAGATGGGCTACCTTCCCAGGTTGACGAGCCACCATCTAGCCGAAGCATCTGGTTTTAAGGCGCCAGAGATCCGCCCTCGCCCCTTCTCCTATTAGTAAAAGCAGTTCCGCCGGGCTTAGAGACTAAACCACACGGGCAGGCTAGGAGTTGGACTTAGTTGTCAGAGGCTTTTCGAGACGCACGCCATAAGGAGCATTTTATGAGCACTGGGAGCTTAACCCCAGTGCCGCTCCTGGCTATGACAACCTTGGAATATATAAACACACACAGTGCGGAGCATTGTAGCTAGATGGAATGAAACAGCATAACCGTCTACTTAGTTATCCTACATGGTATGATTATGTACCCATACATATTGTCGCCCTCCGTAGCGACCGGTATTTTCCTAGTTGTATACCGGAGGGGACCATTGTGTAAGTCTATTGCGTCTTTTGCATTCAATGCTATTAGGTTGTTACGTCTTTTTGCTATCTCTGCGAGCAGCCCTGCTTAGTGTTAACCATTTCTGCTTCTGGTCTCCTAACCGTGGTTGGGGGACGCAGGGGAGATCTGTCTTTTCCAGGGCTGGAGGCGCTTTTCCTCCTCCGGGGTCAACTCCCGAGTAAAACCTCACTCTTGTTAATAACGGTATTGTGGTGCACAGAAACACAGGCTGTTTCGCTGAAGCGTTGGGGCTTTATTCACAGACTGCAATATTATTAGCAACCATTTCTACCTGCTCCGGTCACCTCGCTCTCTGTCTCTCATTCGCCCAAAATCACACACACCGTTCACTCGTCGGGGCCATTCCACACACCCCTGGGGCGCGCCTCGGCTGCGCGCACGCACTCACTCACGTTCACGCACTGAGCTGTCCTTTCTAAACACCTGCATTAGGCACATCTTACAACACTACCCCCACCATGGATTGGCAATTAATATTAATTCCATTCCATCCAAACAATATAAAATTGGTACACACTCTCTACATTTGTACGCCTAGCAGTAGCAGTAGCAGTGTCCAATATATAACAGGGATTCAAATAGGTAGGTAGGTTACGAGTGTCTATGCAGTGGTAAAACTAGCTCATTTGGCAGTGAAAACGTGAGGGGCAAATACATGGAATACCATTGTTTCTAATCAATCAAGGAGGTACATTACATTCTGAAAACCCATTTCTAGGCAACTGGGAGTATTACTGAACAACTAATCAGCATACAACACATTCAAATGGAATCACGTGCAGGTGGGTATATGAAAGAATTGTCACTTCAGCTTTTTTTTTTTTCAAACAAACATATAGAACATTATAATCAAACTAGAGTCCAAAAATGTGAACTGGAGAGTCTCTAGTGCAAACAGGAACTGCTACAGTTGGCTCACTCAGTAACCCAGTCCCCGTAACGGTCCGGTCCTCTGCGCCGACGTTTGGGCCGTGACACGTGCTGAGCCTGATGGCATGGTTCTCCCACCGCACCCCCACCATGGCCAAATATCACATGGGAAGGAGTGGGTGGAAGAGACCCGATCACATTGGGGGCATTAGCAGGTGGAGTGGACGGCCGGGAACTGCTGGGGCCATCACTGGAGGCAGTAGCGAACAGGTTGTACAGGCTGAGGTCCTGGTCTGCTGGGTCCCCGTCCACAGCCGGTGGCAAATTGAGCGGGGCTGCTGAATGGCGCGAACAAATCTTCTCCATCAACAGGTGCGCCCGCGCAGCTCTCATCACACAGAAATGGGCCACAATGTCCACACTTCGTCTCAGCCCGACATTCATGAGCCCTCACAGCACCTCGTCTGCACTCCTGACGATTAGCAAGCGACATGAACGTGTTTGAGTAGTTAGTCTCTTGTCTGTAGATATCGGCGCGATAGCGAGCGGCTGCCATGTCTCATTAGCTTAGCCGCCATCACAGTCACTCGGCCCAGCTGCCGCTGTCCTTTTCTTCGGTACTCACCACCCTCTTAACAACGTGAGTGTCCCTTCGTGGTCGCCAGTGTTAACCGTTCCTGCTTCTGGTCTCCTAACCGTGGTTGGGGGACGCAGGGGAGATCTGTCTTCTCCAGGGCCGGAGGCGCTTTTCCTCCTCCGGGGTCAACTTCCGAGTAAAACCTCACTCTTGTTAATAACGGTATTGTGGTGCACAGAAACACAGGCCGTTTCGCTGAAGCGTTGGGGCTTTATTCACAGGCTGCAATATTATTAGCAACCATTTCTACCTGCTCCGGTCGCCTCGCTCTCTGTCTCTCATCCGCCCCAAATCACACACACCGTTCACTCGTCGGGGCCATTCCACACACCCCTGGGGCGCGCCTCGGCTGCGCGCACGCACTCACTCACGTTCACGCACTGAGCTGTCCTTTCTAAACACCTGCATTAGGCACATCTTACAACATTAGGTTGTACAGTCTGACAGCCGTAGGTAGGAAGGACCTGCGAAACCTCTCGATTGTGCACCTAGGATGATGTAGTCTGCTGCTAAATGAGCTCCTCAGTGCATTCAGTATGTCCTGCATAGGGTGGAACTCGGACTCCAGCAGAGATGACAGTTTAGCCACCATCCTTCTCTCTCCCATCTCCTCCACTGGGTCAAGGCGTTGCCCCAGGACAGAGCTAGCTTTCTTGATCAGTTTGTTCAGTCTCTTCCTATCGGCTGCTGTAACGCCACTGCCCCAGCAGACCACTCCAAAAGTGATGGCTGATGCCACCACCGTGTCGTAGAATGACTTCAGCAGCGCCCCTTGTACACCAAAAGACCTGAGTCTCCTCAGTAGGAACAGCCTGCGCTATCCCTTCTTGTAGAGTGCGTCAGTATTGTGTGACCAGTCTAGTTTATTGTTCAGATGAACACCCAGGTACTTGTAGGATGTCACCATCTCGATGTCAGTTCCCTGTATATTTACTGGTGCTGTGACTGGATCATGTCACTGTCACAGCAGACATTTGGACTGTTGATAAAGGACATTTTCTTTGGATCACTGCACATCGGATTAAATCCAGCATATAAAGGTAAGAAACTGACAGCTTTATGCAGTGTTGCCAGCTCACTCTTTTTCCCCTCTCTCTCACTCCACAAACCCTGTTTCTCACTAAAAAATGAGGAAATTACTGGCAATTTTGTGTCAATTTTCTTCAGATTTTTCCCACATTAAGAGCTCTCAAGGATAAAGCAGAATGAACATGTCCTAAAAGCTCTGTCTGAAACAGTCTGTTTTCAGCCTGACATTAATAAATCCGCATAATGTAATCCATTAATTAAATTATTTTGCTATGTGTGCAAGATGATTTAAGTGTGCATTTCAAAGTAATGTGAAAGTTACTTTTCCAAGTAACTGGTTACTTTAATTATGCAGTAACTCAAAAGTAACTCAGTTACTTTTGAAAAGAAGTAACTAGTAACTGTAACTAGTTACTATTTTTTTAGTAGCTTGCCCAACACTGATCATAATACCAGACAATGTGTAACGCGACGACTTACTTCACCATTACCAAAAACAAATGTTTTAAAGAAAACTAATGTATAAGGCTGTATCACACTTGAATAAACTTCCATCTTTTTTAATTCAGAACAGAAATGGTAAAAGTTTCAAAAAGAAAATAAGAATGTTACTTTTAAAGAAAGAATTATGATGTTAAATGTGTATGGGTCATATCTATTGGAAGCGCTGGTTTTATGGTTTGACATAGAACTTAATTAGTTCTGTAATGATCGTAATTTTTTTCTTTTTTTAAATTGTAAATGGCGTTATTGTATCAGTGTATTAATGTAGTATGTGCGGTTTTACTGTCTTTGATTTTTGTGTGTGTGGACCCCAGGAGGAATAGCTGCTACTATGGTAGCAACTCTAACCTGCACTTATATAGCACTTTTCTAGTCACAAAGACCACTCAAAGCGCTTCACTAGTACTAACCCTCTATTCTAAATAAGATGTGCAGCTTACCAGTCAGAACACATTGCTGTGTGGTCCCATTATTAAGAGCAGATGCTGGTCGGACTCTACAACGAAAATACACACAACTTAAGTACTTGCACAGCACGAAAGTGCAACATGTAAAAAAAACACCTTTTAACCAGGATTACAACTAGCTTATTTCATCAGATATTGTCAACACAAAGGCAACATACAAGGACAGACGTAGCATTGATGGCTAACTAGCTAGCTCATCGTTTAAACACGAGCAAGTTGTCGTTTGTCCAAACTGAACTTTCCACTGCTGGGATAAATAATGTAAAAGATGCATATCACATCACTCACCGTCCTCTATATCCTAATATCATGGCTTCAACTGCTGAAGTTGGGTGCTCCCGCGGCCGTACATTCAATTCAGTTTGGGTGGCTCCGTCTACTTCCCAGGGTGGATCCGTCTACTTCCCAGGGCGGCTCCGTCTGCTTCCCTCTGGATTCTCTCATCAGCCAAAATGCACAGAAAACTCTGCTGGACCGCGGTGTTGATTTCTGTGAAGCCATTCTATCATTGTTGTTTATAATATCACTTGCTAGTTGGCTCACGGACGAATCGTTGCAAATGGCGGCTCACGAGCGATTCTGGACAGTTCAGCGTTACGCCCACTCTCATGACGTTACGCCCGGACCAATCAGTGGCCTGCAGTGTTTTTACATCACCGGGACGGTACCCTTGGAACCTCAGTTGAGCGGATCTGAAAAAAAAGGAACTGTTCTGAAAAAAGAGAACTGAAAGCAGTTACAGTCCCTAATGGAAAAGCGGACAAACCGTACCGTACCATACCGAACCATACCGAACCATACCGTACTGACCCTAGTGGAAAAGGGCCTCAAAAGGCCCAAAACGGAACATCGGGTGGCCTGCCCAAGTCCAAGGACCACCAGACAGATAAACACGGCACCATGGGGGCATTGACCTCAGGAGCTTTTAATACAGGCGCTAACATAGGAACTTTATGCTCAGAAGGTGACAACATAGGAACTTTGTGCCCAAGAGATAACACAGGAATTTTAACCCCAGGAAATAATGACAACATAAACTTTGGGGATAATGATATGCACTGGAAATAACACAGAAATTTTAAGTTCAGCGGATAACAGCATAGAAGCTCCGGACTCTGGATAAAACAACATAGGAGGTCTTTGCTCAGAAGAAAACAACAAGGGGTTCTCAAACTCAGAAAATAACATTGGAGTCTCCTGCTCAGGTGCTAATACCACAGAAGTTTCCAGCTCTGGAGTTACCAACACAGGAATTTTTGCTTCAGAAGCTGATAACAGGGAAGTTTTTAGCTCAGGAGACACTGATACAGGAACTCTGGGCTTTGGAGACAATGATACAGAAGTTTTTAATTCACAAACCAATGATAGGTGAGTTGTTCGTTCCCTATCCAATGATGAAGGTGCTTTTAGCTCCGTAGAAGATGGCTGAGGTGCGCAGCCTTCCGAAACAGCTGACTGAACTCCAAACGATGGGTGCGTCCCGGCCTCTGGAACAAATGGCAGGTGTGCTCTGGCTTCTGGAACAAACGGCGGGTGTGCACCAGCCTCAGGAACAGATGATGGATGCGCAGTGGCCTCAGGAACAGATGATGGCTCCTTCTTCTCTGGCGCGAAGGCGATCTTGTTGGACTGAAGGAAATCGTCGAGGAAAGCAGGAATATCCTCCCTCAGATGGGGCTTCTCTGCGATGAGCTGATGAGCATGCCTCCACGTCGTATCCCTCCACACCGCGTCCACCCACCCATCCATGCGCAGGCAAAGGGTGTAGCACTCTCCCACATCCCTGATGAGGTCCTGCAGCTCCTGGTGGCAGGCAACATCCATGGGCGTGGAGCTCGGGGAGGAGAAGAGAGGAAAGGCAGAAGCTGTCTGGGGAAGTGCCGGAACTGGTGGTGGTACGTGCCGTCAAGAGGAGTGGCGTCTCCCAGCACCTTCCCTCCACCTGGACCCACCGAACACCAACTGATATTCACAAACCTCTTCATTCTCAGCAGCGGACTCCACAGGGGATAACAGTGGTGGGAGGGCTTTTAGCTCTGGCAAGGAGGAGACGGTGGGAAACGGTGGTAGCGGAGGGAGGGTAAGGTTCTGTACCTGGTGGTGAGAGCACACGCTTGGTCTGGCTGTGAGCAAGTTGGCGATTCCACCCCAGCAGAGCAACTACTCCTCCCAGGAAAAGCTGTTCCAAGGACTGGCAGCCATGTACTCAGTCATAGCCACCATCTCCAGCTCATCCCAACTCCACTTTTTTTGTTTGTATGTATGCTGTTTTTGGATATTGGACCGTGTGAAGCTGGATTTGTGTACAGTCATACTGAGCTGATAAATATTGGACTTCAACAAAAGTCTGCTGTTACAGCAGTTTTTGAGAACACACAAAACATACCGGAGGCTACAGTATCTGTAGACCAGCAGGATCACCACGGATTGTTATCGGTCCTGGGAAGCGACGCAGATGGAGGAGGGAGAGAAAGAAAAAGCGGGGTTGCCGGTCGGGCCTACTAGCAAGGCTAAAGAGACAGCCGCATAGACCTCTGCTACCTAGCATTTTTCTCTCCAATGCCAGAAGCATCGTCCACAAGATGGATGATCTAGAGATACAGCTGGCAACTAGTAAAACTGTGAGAGACTGCTGTGTGCTGTTGTTAACAGAAAGCTGGCTCCACCCGCTGATCACTGATGCTGCAGTGCAGCTACCAGGGCGCACACTTCACCGTATGGACCGAACAGCGGAATCCGGGAAACAGAGAGGGGGAGGTCTCTGCATCTTTCTTCACAACACTTGGACTAACCACAGTCGTATTATTAACACTTACTGTTCTCCTGATCAAGAGACAATGTCAGTTTTATGTCGGCCTTTTTATCTTCCAAGAGAGCTGACAGTAGTTATTATAACAGCGGTCTATATTTCTCCTGATGCAAACACTAAAGCGGCCTTTAGTCATTTGTACAGTGTAATAAATAAACAGCAGCAGGCCTATCCTGAGGGTGTTCACATTATAGCTGGTGCTGCCTAATTTCACGTAGTATGTGAAATGTGCCACCAGGGGAAAGAATTGTCTTGATCGGGTGCATTCAAACCTGAAGCATGCTTACAGAGCTGTGCCATGTCCACATCTTGGCCTGTCAGACCATCTATCATTGCTCCTCATCCCAGCATACAACCCCCTCAAGAGAACTGCTAGACCTACTATAAAGAACATCACAACATGGCCTGAGGGAGCTCTTTCTCAGCTTCAGGACTGTTTTTCAAACACTCTATGGGATTTAATCAAGAATTAGGATCTGGAAATGTACACACAGACTGTATTATGCTACATCACCTACTGTATCAACCAGGTGACTGTGGAAAAACACATCAGGGTTTTTCCTAACCAGAAGCCTTGGATGACAAAAGAAGTCCAGGCACTCCTCAGAGCTCGTGATACAGCCTTCAGGTCAGGGGATACAGATCTGTATAGCACCGCCCGGGCTAATCTGAAGAAAGGCATTAAGGAGGCTAAACAGGCCTATAAGAAGAAAGTTGAGGACCATTTTTCTGATAATGATTCGAGACAAGTATGGCAAGGCTTTCACCATATCACAAACTATAAGGGCAGTAGCATCATTTCCAGTGACATCAGCACCTCACTGGCAGAAGAATTGAACTGCTTTTTCGCACGGTTTGAGGCAAATACACCTCGCCTGGACCCACTGACGTTATTGAATGCCAGCTCTGATGTGCTTACCCTGCAGGATCATGAGGTGAGACAGACACTGAGAGCAGTTCACCCGAGAAAGGCTACTGGTCCCGATGGAGTGCCAGGAAAGGTGGTCAGAGCATGTGCAGATCAGCTATGCTCTGTTTTGACTGACATTTTTAATTTGTCTCTCAAGGCAGCCATTGTTCCACAGTGTTTAAAATCTGCAGTCATTATTCCTGTGCCTAAAAAACATATTATTAGCAGGCTGAATGACTATCAACCAGTAGCATTAACACCCATTATTATGAAGTGCTTTGAGAAAATGGTATTGAAACATCTTTTGCCTAGTCACCCCTCAGACTTTGATCGGTACCAGTTTGCCTACAGGCGGAGCAGATCCACTGAAGATGCTATTGCTATAGTTCTCCACTTGGCATTCAGCTATTTAGAAGACAAGGGGAGCTATGTTAGAATGTTGTTTGTGGACTATAGCTCGGCATTTAATACAATTATCCCCAACATTCTCATCACCAAATTGCTTCAGCTTGGTCTGCCTACTCACACTTGCAGCTGGATTAAGGACTTCCTAACAAACCGAACACAGACTGTTAGACTCAGACCCCATTCCTCCTCTACAGTCATGCTTAACACAGGCTCTCCACAGGGCTGTGTGTTGAGCCCCACTTTGTATTCATTGTACACATATGACTGCATACCTGTTCATCTCACAAACATTATAGTGAAGTTTGCAGATGACACAACAGTAGTGGGGCTCATATCAGGAGGAGATGAGTCCACATAAGCCTCATTTCCACTAGCACGGCTTAGCACGTCATGGTACAGCTCATCACGCTTCGTAAGTCTTTCCACTAGCCCCAACACGGTTTAACAGCAGCGATTCTCAGCCTCGCTCAAGGGCAGGGTCCAGTCGTGCTGAGCTGTACCGTGTTGTGACGTTAAAAGACTGGTCGCCACTGATTGGTCAGGTCTTAACGTCACGAAAGCGACTGTCTTCGCCATCTTCTGATACACGACCGCCATATGCAATATTTCACGGACTAACTCGGTCACGGAGTAAATACGATATTAATACAGACAGCGTTGTAGGTTTTGCGGAACTGTACACCGTGGTCCAATGAAGAGGTGCAGAGTTTTCTCTGCTTGGTGGCAGCTCCACAGTGAGGAGTGACCCGGACCCATAATACAGATGGCTGGCCAGCTTAATAGAAACCGGACTATGGACAAGCTGAAGACGATCGTGAGAGAACCATCGATGGTGAGTGATTTGTAATAATGTGCATCTGTTTGCTTATTTATCCTGTTGGTGGTGAGCTCACTTTTTTTGAGCTATACAGCGCTGTTCTGTGCTGGCTAATGAGTTTTAGCTAACGAGTTTTAGCTAGCGCTAGCTAGTACCAACTGCTGATTCCCGCTTGTTTTCTCCTAAATATTCACTTGTGAGAGCAAAACGATGAAATATGTTAATCCTGGTTAAAGTCCTGGTTTTTGTTTTGTATTGCACTTTGGTGCTGCGCATTAAATTGTGTGCAATTTAATGCTAGAATGTTTCCACATGCCAGGGGTTAGCCTCCCTGTTGTGGATACTGGTGAAATGGACCACACGAGCCGAAATCTCGTCATATTAAAATTGCTTTTTCAAACCAGTGATTTATAAATTCATTCATATAATTTTCTAAAGCGTCAGAATAGACACACACACCTATTCTGTGGATCCTGCAGTGCTTGTCAGCGCCGTTTTGTGCGGGCTAACTCGTTTTAGCTAAGGTTTGTTTTTGCTAGTAGCTAGCAAGTACCAACTGCCGATTCGCGCTTGTTTTCTTCTAAATATTCGCTTGTGAGAGCAAAACGATGAAATATGTTAATCCTGGTTAAAGTCCTGGTTTTTGTTTTGTATTGCACTTTTGTGCTGCACATTAAATTGTGTGCAATTTAATGTGTTTCCACATGCCAGGGGTTAGCTTCCCTGTTTATATTGTGATCCTGGTGAAATGGACCACACGAGCTGAAATCTCGTCATATTAAAATTGCTTTTTCAAACCAGTGATTTATAAAGTCATTCATATAATTTTCTAAAACGTCAGAATAGACACACACACCTAATCTGTGGATCCTGCAGTGCATGTCAGGGAAACAAAGCATTTTTGTCACATCCCACCACTGAATTTCACAGGTGTATTTCCCGAATACAGTTATATCTCCAAAAATTAGGATGTTATGAAAAACTTCAATACTTTTGTCACTCATTTCAGAAAGTGAAATCCGTATATTATATAGATTCATTACACAGAGTTATATATTTCAAGCGTTTATTTATTTTAATTTTGATGATTACGGCTTACAGCCCCTGAAAACCCCAAATTCAATTTGGCAAAAAATTAGAATATTACATAAAATTAACTTTAAAAAATAATTTTTAAATATAAATTTTGGCCGCTGAGGTGTTGGTTAATATGGGCTGTAGCCGTAATCATCAATATTAAAATAAACACTTGCAATATATCACTGTTCCTGTAATGAATCTATATATGGGTTTCACTTTCTGAAATGAGTGAAAAAAATATTGAATTTTTTCATGGTATTCTAATTTTTGAGATGTGCCTGTATATGTGTTGAACTTGCTTGAAACTAACCATCATCCATTTCTGTCGTTCATCTATGCAGGAGGAAATCAGCCGCCCCACAACGGACCTCGCCACTGTGGAAAGTACTGAAATCCTTTCCTTTTATAGGTAAATTGTCAAAACCATAGTAGAACAATTTCCACTTAATATAAAAGGGACTGAACTGAGATTTATTTGATTGTGTGAATATGGCACATCAACTGTAAAATAAACCGCTTGTGGGGAGCGTGAAATGAAGAAGCTGAATTGTTTCATAATTCAGGTTTTAATGTTGTAGTCACATCCCCAACATATCTCTCAGAAACAGAAGAGGCTGAACTCAGTCAGGACCCCCTTATTTATACATACAACATCAAAAGCCAAATCACACATCCTTGTCAAATCTCCTTATTGACCATAACTCCCCCTCAATGTCCTTCAGTCCTCCTTCAGTCCTCCACTTGGCCCCAGGGGGTCAGGAAGTCCTTTCAGGTCCTTACCGCCGTGTCTCCGTCTCCCTGCTGTTCTCCACAGGCGGTCCAGACCTATTGTCGTCCTCTAAGACGTGAGGTCAGTCCACATATGCAATCTTAAACATCCCCTTGCGCTTATACATATGTAGGCATGAATACATGAGCCACAGCCGCCCCCCCCCAAACGTCGAAGAATGGACAATATATTTGGGTTCACAAAATATGATGACATCAATGGCATAACTATACAACTTGATCACATTAAAAAAATTCAGCGACCACATCAACCGCATAGCCTATACAGCATGATCACATTAACAATTCAGTGATAACGCCAACAGCATAGTCTACACAACGTGCTCGCATTAAAAAAATTCAATGATAACACCAACAGCATAGCCTATGCCACATGATCACATCAAACATCAGTCTGTATGTCGTCTGGGTTTCAACCATCTTCTGAATCTGCTGTACGCAGGCCTCGCCGTCCCAGCGGCGCTGTCCTGCAACGAATCTGCAGCCTGAGGAAGAGAGTGGTTATGTGATCCCTGCAGGGGTCCGGGACGTGTTCCCTGGGGGGTCTGCCACGTCAAGGTGCCCTCGCCACCCGTACAGACTCGTCGTTCATCACAAAAGCAGGCTTTAGTCTGTCAATACTGACTCTCTCTTTCCTGTCTCCTAAATCTAGCACAAAATGCTTATCACCAGTTTCCAGCACCCTAAATGAACCATCATATGGCGGCCGGAGGATCGGTCTTAAAGCCTCGTGCCTAACAAAACCGAACTCGGCATTTTTTAAAGCCTGAGGAGCAAACACCCGCGGAAAAGTGTGATGAACTGGGCCCGGGAGCATGTCTGCTTCCATGCCGCTTAGTGGTGTCAGAGCTGGGAGGCGCTCTGGCTCTGGATGCTCTGGTAAGAACTCACCGGGCAGCCTGAGAGGTTGTGCAAAAACTAACTCTGCTGGGGAGGCATTCAGATCCTCCTTGGGCGCAGAACGCAACCCCAATAAAACCCACGGTAGTTTGTTTACCCAATCTGCATCCGTAAGCGACGCTCTGAGGGCTGCCTTCAAAGACCTGTGAAAACGCTTGCATAAACCGTTAGCCTGGGGGTGATACGCTTTAGTGCGATGGATTGCCGCCCCTAAGCTGCTGGCCATTGCTGACCAAAGCTCGGAGACAAACTGAGGTCCTCTGTCAGACGTAATGTCCGACGGAACCCCGAAACGCACTACCCATGCCGTTAAAAAAACGCGCGCCACCTCTGCAGCCGTGGTTGATGTTAGTGGGACCACTTCTGGCCAACGCATGGTTCGATCCACCATCGTCAAAAGATGTGTGAACCCCTGCGACGACGGTAGGGGGCCCACGAGGTCGACATGCACATGATCAAATCTCTTGGCCGGGATTCGGAACGGTTCTAAAGGGGCTTTCGTGTGCTTGTGAATTTTGGCCTGCTGGCAAGACATGCAGGTTCGTGCCCACTCTTTCACGTGCTTGCGCAGGCTCGGCCAAATAAACTTCCGCAACCATCTTCACCGAAGCGCGCACTCCCGGGTGTGCCAGGGAGTGAACCGAGTCAAAAACGCGGCGGCGCCACGCGGCCGGGACTACCGGGCGTGGTCGCCCAGTTGACACATCGCAGATTAAGGGGGGCATACCGGTATGCAAACACCTGCTCTCCAGCCTTAACCCAGTTGGTCCAGACTGGAGTGCGCGCACGTCCGCATCACTACCCTGTTCCACTGCCATGGCCGCGTAATCGATCCCTATGTGAACTGGGGCTGCGTACGCTTCCGTGTTGCTCTTGTGCCCTGCGGCTGCGGTAGTATAATCTGCCTCCGCGTGCCCTGGTGATGTCACGGCGCGGGAGAGGCAGTCTGCCACTACGTTGAGTTTACCCGCTATGTGCTGAATGTCCGTAGTAAATTCCGAAATTGCGGCCAGCTGCCTCTGCTGCCGGCCTGACCAAGGTTCTGAAATTTTAGACATCGCGAAAGTGAGCGGTTTATGGTCGACAAAAGCCGTGAAACGCCGACCTTCCAGCCAGAACTGGAAATGGCGAATGGCCAAATGGAGCGCTAACAGCTCCCTGTCAAATGTGCTGTATTTGCGCTCGATTTCGTTCAAGGATTTGCTGAAAAATGCTAACGGCTACCAAACTCCGTCCACGTGCTGTTCCACGACCGCCCCTATGGCCAAATCTGATGCGTCCGTGGTGAGTGCTATGCGGGCTGATGGTTCGGGGTGGGCTAAAAGCATGGCGTCAGCCAGGGCTCTTTTTACTTCCGCGAATGCACGCTCCCGCTCCGGGGACCACACGACCGTGTTGGAGGGTTTTTGTTTTCTGAGCGCGGCATACAATGGTTGCATGAGCTGAGCTGCGTGGGGCAGGAAACGGTTATAAAAATTTACCATTCCCAAAAACTCCTGCAATGATTTGACCGTTTGTGGTCGGGGGAAATTTGCCACTGCGCGCACCTTATCAGGCCATGGGACTGCCCCTTCTGTGGAAACGCGATGTCCCAAAAAATCGATCTGTGCCACGCCGAACTGGCACTTGGCTGAATTAATTATTAACCCGTGTTCTCCCAACCTCCGAAAAATTGTAGTGAGGTGTTTTTCGTGTTCCTCCTCGGACGTACTGGCGACTAAAATGTCGTCGAGATAGACGAACACGAAGGGGAGGTCGCGTAACACAGCGTCCATCATACGCTGGAATGTTTGTGCTGTGCCTTTAAGACCAAACGGCATGTGCAAAAACTCAAAAAGCCCAAAAGGGGTTATTACGGCTGTTTTAGGGACATCCTCCGGTTGGACTGGAACTTGATGGTAGCCGCGAACCAGGTCTATTTTGGAAAATATGCGCGCCCCCGCCAAATGCACCGAAAAATCCTGAATGTGTGGGATTGGGTAGCGGTCATGCGCTGTAGCGTTGTTTAGTCTGCGGTAATCGCTGCAAGGTCTCCAGGAGCCGTCAGCTTTAGGGACCATATGCAGTGGCGAAGCCCATGGGCTTTTCGAATGATGAATAATGCCCAGCTTTTCCAGGCTGGCGAACTCATCGCGTGCTATGGCGAGCTTGGCAGCGTCTAAGCGCCGAGCTTTCGCGAAAACGGGGGGGCCAGTTGTGGTGATAAAATGCTCCACCCCATGTTTCGCCACTGTTGCCGAAAATTTGGGAACTGTGAGTGCTGGAAAGTGGGTAAGGAGTGTGTCAAACTTACCGCCTGCAGTGGTAACGTTGGCCTGCACAGGTGGTGGGGACACTCGAGCTGCACAAGGAATAGAATAGAAAGACCAACTAACAACCCATGTGAGCACAAGAAATCAGCACCTAACATGTTGAAACTCACTGCCGCTA
The DNA here is from genome assembly GCA_020510985.1 of Pholidichthys leucotaenia. Classification (NCBI taxonomy): domain Eukaryota; kingdom Metazoa; phylum Chordata; class Actinopteri; order Cichliformes; family Pholidichthyidae; genus Pholidichthys; species Pholidichthys leucotaenia. Next base: position 359,040,161 of record CM035837.1, on the reverse strand, counting down.
TGATAAAAGTCCACTCATAAGTGCGGCCGTGTAAGGACAGAGACAAAGTCCTTTCTCCATAGGTGTTGATGCTCGAGCCGTTCGCCGCCGTTGCCCCGTCGCCACGGGGGCCAGCCACCCGGTCAGCGTAGGTCGGGGTGATGAAGCTCACCTGAGCTCCGGTGTCTATGAGGAAACGCCACCCGGAGCTCTCGTCAGTGATGTAGAGCAGCTTATTGATCTCGCCGAGAGCCGAAGCTGCTAACGGATCCCAGCTTTGGAGTTTCCCGAGCTCTTGTAACTGCACGGTGGCACACACCTGTGTGCCTTCTCTGCGAAACGCCGGTGATAATAACAGAGGCCATCTCCTCCGCTGCGTCGTGGCTGCGCCGCTGCCATGGTGGGTGGGTTCGGCTCCGCTGTCTCCGGCTCTTCGTTGCCCCGGGCCGCAGCACCGAGGTCTGCCGCTGCCGCTGTGGCCATCTGCTCGCCGCAGGAGTTGAGGAGCCGCTGCGCTTCCCGGGCCAGTGCACAGAAATCCCGCTGGGTCTCACAACGCATGCTGGATAGGGTCCCTCTCATGTGCGTCGGGAGGTTGCTGAGGAAGATGTGCTTGAAGAGGAAGCTGTCGTTGTCTGATTCCCTCAACTGAAGCATGTCTTCCATCAGGGTGATTGGTCTGCGCCCTCCTTGGCCGTACATAGCCAGTAGCCTCTTAGCCCTCTCTTCGGCTGAGGGCGCGAAACACTCGATGAGGGTAGCCTTTAACTCGCCGTATTTGTCGTCGGCGGGTGGCTGCTGTACCACGCTCTGCACGCATCGTGCTGTGCGGGCGTCGAGCTTGGCGATGACGTGGTAGAACTTAGTGTCATCTGCCGTTATTCCTGCGAGTGCGAACTGCGCCTCGGCCTGGAGGAACCACGAGTCCGGGTTGTTCTGCCAGAATTCTGGCAGTTTGAGGGCGACAGCGCTCGCTTGGGCCGCCTCCGACGAGTCTGCATCGGGGGGCCTCCTTTCATCCATTCTCACGTAACTGGTCACCAATGTGGGGAGCGTGAAATGAAGAAGCTGAATTGTTTCATAATTCAGGTTTTAATGTTGTAGTCACATCCCCAACATATCTCTCAGAAACAGAAGAGGCTGAACTCAGTCAGGACCCCCTTATTTATACATACAACATCAAAAGCCAAATCACACATCCTTGTCGAATCTCCTTATTGACCATAACTCCCCCTCAATGTCCTTCAGTCCTCCTTCAGTCCTCCACCTGGCCCCAGGGGGTCAGGAAGTCCTTTCAGGTCCTTACCGCCGTGTCTCCGTCTCCCTGCTGTTCTCCACAGGCGGTCCAGACCTATTGTCCTCCTCTAAGACGTGAGGTCAGTCCACATATGCAATCTTAAACATCCCCTTGTGCTTATACATATGTAGGCATGAATACGTGAGCCACACCGCTTATTAATGTATTTATTTTTTTGTCAGATCACTTTTGTGATCCTTTGTGAGTTATGTTCATAACTGTATGTTTTGGCAAATGTGAGATGTTCAGTTATCAATATAATTTACTTTATATGTGTAGTTTATAGTCTATCATCAATAAACTCATGCAGTAACAGGACACATTATAAATATTTGAGACCAATTGTAGTGCTTCCTTTTATATTTTAGCAATGCTAGTACAAAACACCGCCCACACATGAAGCCAGGGCAAGAAGAGACACTTTTACAGACAAGACAAACTTTTATTGATAAAAACTTCATATTTTGACTGACCGACTCCACACTCGGTGATGCACAACTTCAGTTAATGTACTAGATTCCATTCAAGTGACTGTATTAATTCATTCTGATTGCTGAGGCCACAGTAAAAAGAGATGATTTTAAATGTAACCCAGCCCTTGTAAAATCTACTGAAGTGCAGCTACATGAAAATTGTGGTTAAATACAACAACAAAGTACTTTATTGTCACATTCAAATTGTAATCCCTCCTGTTTTGTTTTTCTTTTGACTTCGTGGATGAAATATGGGTGGGCAATATAAGCTGCAGCTTCAGCCATCACCCATTTCAGATAACCTATGTTGAACTGTATAATCAGAGGAGTTATTGTTTAATTTGACCTTGTTAGATTTTTTCCCCCTTTGTTATATTATTCTATTTTCTTTTAATCTTTACTTTTAATCAGTCCAAAATAAAGATTCATTCATTAATTCACATTCCACCACTGGCTTTTAGCAACAAGTGTATTTCCCAAATATTTTTTAAACTTGCTTTAATTAACCACCACCCATTTGTCTTTTGTCTAGGGAAGAGGGAAACTGTCACCCCAACTGGACGTTGCCTCACTATTTATAGAGATGCAGGCTGTAGATCTGTCGAACCAGGACCAGTATGGACCGATCCAGTTGCTTCTCAGTGAGGCAGCGTGTGACCATTCCAGTTTGTTTTTTTTTACAGTTTGAATTTTGCACATTCTGAATAATCTGGAATTTGCTGCTGATTGTAATAAACAATTTAGTGATTTATGTGTTTGCATCATGATTTTCTATCTTGATTTTCTGTTTTGTCTGTTAAGACACCGGTGGGAAAAGAGTCAACTGTACAAAGGATTAATCGGTGACCTTGAAAATAATGGCTCATTTTTAAGAAAAAAGTAACCAAAACAATTATTTTATTAACTGAAGACTATATTGTTAGAAGACTGTACAGAAGACCCTGCATATTTTAGTGACAGTACCAGTATATGGAGGAATTCTGGGTCATATTAGCATCTGTTCTTCATCATAATGGGTTTGGGCAGGGGTGTCTAATCATGTGCCATGGAGGGCCAAGACCCTGCAGGCTTTACCTCCAACCAGTGTCTTCAACAGCAGATTCCACTGAACTTCTTCCACTGACTGATCAGTGAGATCACCTGCTGAAGAGACTGGGTAGAAGAGAGAACCTGCAGGGTCTTGGCCCCCCATGACACATGATTGGAAGCCCCCGGATTAGGCTTAATGGGATTTAACATTTTAACACAAACTGCTTTATGGTTCATAATTCTGTTGACAGACTTACGCCAAACCAAAAGTGATTTTTCAAACTGCTGGATTATTCTTAGCTTTTCCAATCTTTCAGTATTTAATTTATGCCACATGGTGGTAACCTTCACATATAAAAAAAGAGACATCTGCAAAAACTTCAGAGGTTTATTGTCAGTGAAATTCCCAGTGCAATACGACATGAATGCATGTCTAGTACATTGTTGATGCAGAGAATATATATTTCTACAGTACATGTATCTAGTAAATCAAGTATTTTCCATGTAACCTTGTGACTGCATTATTTTAATTGCTTTTCATCCTAGATCAAGTTTGTTTTGGCCTAAAATGCATGATAACTGTCAAATATATCTTATTATACCTAACTCAGTAAAGTTTACTTTCTGAATATATATTTTGTGGCTAATATAGTTATTAACATGGCGATCAAGTTGTGTCAGCTGATCATTTTTTTCTATGACACATCTCAGACTCAGTGCAGAAGCAGGTACGTGCATGATGTCTCAAACTGTCTCTCAACAGTCTCTCCATGATTTTCAAGCAGATCAGAGCAATTTGTTGCACAGGAAATAAACGTTTCTACAGATATTCTTAAGCTCTATAACCACTGATCGTTTGTGAAGCTGTGCTGACATCAGTGACAGGCTGATGAAATCCGTGACAGGTCAGGTTCTCCCAGAGCGAATGAAGCAGTAATTTCCCCACAACAGAGCCATCTGAAACACACACAGTGTACATATTTTAGTACCTAACAGCGATAACTTGCAGACATTAAAGTGTAGTACGACGTACTTATAGCAAACTAGCATTAGCAACCATTTACTTACCGTCATATATGACCTAGTTTGTATCCTCACGTCTTCGGCTCTCCCAGAAGCTGCAGAACTATTTCCAGAGTGTTTCATCTCGCTGCCTGTACCCTTGTCTGGTGGTCCTTTTTGGCGTTTACGGTGAAAAAAGCCACAGACCGAGGAGTCGCCTTGTACAGCTGTATGTGTTATGTTTTGCTTGGGTCGCGTGTTCTACGTCACGGGAGTGTGGCGCCGCCTCGCTGTTATAGAAATCCCACCCACCCCAGCTCAACACGGTTGTAATGGAGACAAAAGCATGCCGAATCATGTCGAAGTGAATCGAGATGTGCCGAAGTATGCTGGGCTAATGGAAAAGTGCCTATACAGAGATGAGGTCCAGAAACTGGTGAGATGGTGCTCAGATAATAATCTGCTATTGAATAAAAAAAAACAAACAAAAGAACTTATTATTGATTTTAGGAAGCATAGCAGTGAGCCGCCTCCTCTATATACAGGCAAGGAGTGTGTGGAGAGGGTGGAGGCTTTTAAGTTTCTGGGTGTTCATATTTCTCACAACCTTACCTGGGCAGTTAACACCATAGCTACGATAAAAAAGGCTCAACAACGTCTACACTTTCTGAGGCTCCTCAAGAAGAATGGCCTGAATGCACAGTTGCTAGTTTTATTTTATCGCTCTGCTACATCACTCTCCACAATGTTCTCCGCAGAACCTCTGCACTCTCACCACTGGCAACCAGCTCGCCAGCTTGGAGAATCTTCACACTGTTCCAGCTGTTCACCTCAGAAGAACCTGGTTTCCAGATCCTCATCACACATATTCATGACTATTATTGTACAATTACTTGACTCCGTGAAACACTCATGGCTGCTCTGTTCATTCCCAGACCAGAAAATTCATGCTGTTATCCTGTTAAATCAAAGGGAATCTTTGTTCTTTTGCATGTCCTTTTGTTGTTAAAATTGTGTTAACAGGTCTGAGGAGTTGTTAGTTCCTGGCTAGCAGGTCAGTTGGGGGAGGGGGGGGATCAGTGCTGTTGATAAAGCCACATCACCCTTTAACCCTTTGGTTTCCATCTCAGCAGCATCTCTGTTTGAATTGTCCTCAGAAGGGAACATGTAAATCGACAGAGGTGCGAAGTTTGGCTCAGCTGTTCCCACTGATGTCATGGGGGGGGGGGGGGTGATCTGTTGGGTGTCATGGGGTGTCATGTGTTTACTCTTCCTGGGTTAACTGGATTATTTCTGCTGCTGGGGACCACCTATTCCTCTTCTTCTCCTTTTCCCTACTGATTAATGCAGATCTGCAGTATTTAACACCTCCGAACATCACCGCTTAGTTCCTCCTCACGGCTGTCTTTTAAAAAAATGGTCAACACACGCCAATTTATCACATCCTTTTTCCATGTAAACTAGAAACATTCTTTTGGAAATGTGAGGATTTTTTCATAAATTTGCAGGATTTTCCTGCAGAGTTAGAGCCATTCTACTCAGAAATGTGCATCTTCTTACTTGAAAATTTGCAGCTTTTTATTATTCATAATTTTGCAGCTTTTTCCTCGTGAATTTAGAACTTTTCTTACTCTTGAATTTGCAGTTAAAAAAAAAGCTTAAACTTGCAGCATTTTACTCAAATCTTATATCTGCAGCGTTTTAGGTTGTAAACAATTGAAAATTTACACCTTCTTTTGTCTTTTTGCTAAAGTTGCAGCTTCTTACCCATAAAATTCCACTTTTTTTGGTCAGAAACTGGCAGCTTTTAACTGAGACTTACATCCTTTTTTTTGTGTCAGGTCAGGCATTGGCTTGCTTGCTACCGGATAGCCATGAAAACCGGTACTACTTGTCTCATGGGTCGGGCCATCGGCGACTCAACCGGCATCCCCGCCCTTCCGAGGGCATGGAGGGTGAAACAGGGCATCCTGGCAGAACTAAAAACAATATCTGCCACAGGTCTGTGGTGGACCACTCCCAGTTACACAGGGTGAGACTGTACATCCTGGTAGATAAACACATCTGTCGCAAGGTCTGTGGTGGACTGTACCAGTCAGTGTATTCTGACATGCACTACACAAAGAGCAGAGATAAACAAACCTATCATCTGGTCAGTCACTGCAACAGATACTAGAGTCAGTTTGTCTTGGCTTGTCCTTGCCACTGATAATACCTTTATCTGCCAAGAAAGTGCTGCTAGTCCAGCAAAAGCTAGCAGTACTCAAATACTTTGCAAACAGTTTCATGAAATGGTCAATCAGAAAGCAACTCATACCGGCTTGGACGTCACCTGGGCTTACAAGGTCCGTGCTGATCTGTTCACACTCCGACAGGCAGTGAAAAGTAAGCTAGGAGCAGGAAGACAAAAGAAGAGGAAAACAGCAGCCTTGTGTGTAGCAGAATGGAATGTATGCACTCTGTTGGACAGAACAACATCACAGCGCCCAGAAAGACAGACTGCGCTTGTGGCCCTGGAAATGAACAGGTACAATGTAGACATAGCTGCACTTAGTGAAACAAGATTGCCTGGATATGACAGCTTGGAAGACCATGGGTACATCTTCTTTTGGAGTGGGAGATCAACTCAAGAAAGGAGAGAAGCAGGAGTGGGCTTTGCAGTTAGAAAGGAGATAGCAGCAATGCTTGATGAGGAACCGGCACCAATCAATGACAGGATAATGACTATGAGACTCCCACTACAGCGGAAGATGTATGCCACACTCATCAGTGTATATGCCCCAACAATGACCAACAGATAGGAGGTGAAGGAAGAGTTCTACAGTGATTTACGTGAGACTATCAGGCGAGTACCAACTGATGACAGGCTGATACTCATTGGAGATTTTAATGCCAGAGTTGGTTCGGACACCGAGAAATGGAAAGGAGTGCTAGGCAGTCATGGAGTAGGCAAGTGCAATGCTAATGGAGAACTTCTACTTGCACTATGTTCAGAGTACAACCTTGTGATAACCAACACTCTATTTAAGCACAAGGACACACACAAGAAGACATGGATGCACCCAAGATTCAAGCACTGGCACTTATTAGACTACATCATAGTCAGGCAGAGAGACATAAGGGATGTATTGGACACCAGAGCAATGAGAGGCGCGGACTGTGGTACTGATCATGTTATGCTGAGATCTAGATTAAGGGTTTGCAGACGAAAACAGCACTGCAGGATGGGTGCAAAGCCACCATGGAAGCTAAACACTAGTGCACTGAAAGGCCAAAAGAAGCAGGAAGAACTTACACAGGAAATGGATGAAAACTTGAAAGACTGGGACAGCAACAACTCAGAATGACATAGAAGAGAAATGGGCAACACTGAAGGATACGGTGTACCAGACTGCGAGTGATGTATTGGGCTACCCTGAGAGGAAACATCAAGATTGGTTTGATGAGCATGATGAACACCTGAAGAAACTACTAGAAGCGAGGAATACAGCTAGGCAGGAAAACCTACAGTGTAACACAAGGTCGAAGAAGGTGAAATACTCAAAGGCTCAGAGTGAGCTACAGAAGTACACCAGAGAGATGAAGTCCAAGTGGTAGGATGAAAAAGCGGAGAAACTTCAAACTGCAGCAGACAGGAAGGACTTGAAAACATTCTTCACAGGTTTGAGAGAAATCTATGGCCCTAAACCAAGAGGATTGATCCAACTAAAGGCTATGGATGGTGAAACGGTTTTGCAGGAGAAAGACAAGATCCTGGACAGATTTGCAGACCACTTTGACCAACTACTAAACAACCTTGGAGATCTCACTGAAGAGGCTAAAGAAGCTCTAGTGCAGCGACCAGCTGTATCAAGTCTGGATGAACCACCAAATTTTGATGAACTAATGGCAGCTATCAGGACAACACAGGATGGTAAAGCTCCAGGAAGGGATGGAATTCCAGCAGAAGTGTGGAAATTTGGTGGCGTTCAGCTGACCAACTGCCTGCACAAGCTCATCCAAGAGATATGGGATGCCCAGAAAGTACCTCAAGACTGGAAGGATGCAAGTATTATGCCTTTGTTCAAGAAAGGTGACAGGAAAGATAGTGGAAATTACTGAGGTATATCACTGCTAGCCACTGTTGGTAAGATTCTCTCACGTGTACTACTTAACAGACTCAGTGAACACATCTCGCAGAATGTACTACCGGAAACCCAGTGCGGCTTTAGAAGTGGAAGAAGCACAATGGACATGATTTTCTGTTTGAAACAGGTTCAAGAAAAGTGTATCAAACAGAACATGCCGCTTTATGTAGTCTTCATAGACTTCAGTAAAGCCTTCGATACTGTTTCACGACAAGGACTTTGGCAGGTACTCAAGAAATATGGTTTTACAGAGAAGTTTGTCAGCCTGATCGAGGCACTCCATACAGGTATGCAAGCAAACGTGGCAATGAGTGATTCAGTATCTAAAGACTTTTCAGTAAGCAACGGGGTGAAACAAGGGTGTGTTCTGGCACCTACACTCTTCTCGCTATATCTGGCAGCCATGCTTGAGGTGGCCTTCAAAGACACTTCAGAAGGAGTATACATTCAAACAAGGAAAGAAGCAGACTTGTTCAATGTGGCACAGTTTAAAGCCAAGAGTAAGACATCGATAAAGGTAGTAAGAGAAATGCTCTTTGCCGACGACAGTGCTCTAGTTGCACAGAGCATGGAAGATATGCAATCTTTAGTGGAGAAATTTGCAAGAGCAGCTAGCCAATTCAGCCTCCAAATCAACATCAAGAAGACAGAGTGCCTTTATCAACCACCAAAGTTCCAGTTATCAACATCACTACCAGAAGAGATCAGCATTGGTACAGAGCCACTAGTCAAGTGCAAGACTTTCAAGTACCTAGGGAGTAGTGTTTCAGAGAATGCTAGGCTGGAGGATGAACTATCTCTCAGAATGGGAAGAGCGAGTGCTGTGTTTGGAAACTTGAGGGAGAGACTGTGGAACAATCGACATGTGTCTCTCCGTGTGAAATGCAAAGTGTACAGAGCGACAGTACTGGCTACTCTATTATACGGTGCTGAAACTTGGACTGTCTACAGAGTGCAGGTGAAGAAACTCCATGCGTACATGATGAGACACCTTCGAGCCATAATGAACATCTCATGGAAAGACAAGATAACCAACATAGAAGTGTTGAAACGAGCTGGTCTACCATCAATGGAGGACATGCTAATACAGATTAACCTGAGATGGCTTGGACATGTTGAGAGGATGGACCACCAGCGTCTCCTTCGGCAGTTACTCTACTCACAGTTATGGGAGGGCAAACGCAATCAGGGTAGACCAAGGCTCAGACTTAGAGACACTGTAAAAAGAAACTTGAAGAAGTTGGACATAGACAGCAGTTCCTGGCAGCGGAAGGCGAAGGACAGAGCTGTGTGGAGGAATCTGATCAGACCTAAATGAAACAGTCATTGTCACCCACGACAGACTGCTATGATGATGATGATGATGATGAAGATTAAGAGCATTTTGTCATATGGCGTCACGGTTTGGTATGAGGGCTGTTCAGCCGCAGACCGCAAAGCCTTCCAGAGAGTGATCGAGACTGCGCAAAAAATCACTGGCTGTTCTTTCCCTTCTCTGGAAGAGATTTCCAGGTCTCAGTACCTCAACAGAGCTACTGCCATCATTAAAGACTGCACTCATCCAGGCCATGATTTCTTTCACTTGCTCCCCTCAGGAAAGCAGTACAGATCCCATAAAACCCGGACTACCAGGTTTAATCATAGTTTTTTCCCAGCAGCAGTACGTATTTTGAACGGATTTATGTAACACGTACAGACTGCTGATATTATTTTATGTTATTTTAGGTTATTTTGTGGCAATAACCCTGTGTGTATAAGCTGGTCTTATATATTTATCGCTCAGTATGTTTTTATTATTGCTATGTACATATTGTATTCAACTTTTAGGTAATATTGTTTCAAGCATTATTTATTGTTGTAATTATGAGAATGTTAAATGCATGAGTGAACTGTGAGTGTGATAGTTTGTTTTTAGGGAGCAGTATCTCAATTTCATTGCATTGTTTATTAGCAATGGAATGACAATAAAGGCACTTTGACTTTGACTTGTTGCTCCTCCTTTTGTTGCCTTCTGGGTTTTGGACTGGTGGTGTCCTTCTGTTATGGGAGCCACTCTGGAGTGGGGAAAGTGAGGACCCAAACACCAGGCAAATTTGATAAACCATTATTTATTTATAGACAGAACAGAAAACAGAAACTAAAGCAGCGCGTGGGCTGAAACAAAGGCAAAAACATGGCAGGCTACTGACTGGCAGGATAATTCTGAACAAGGCACAAAACAAACTAGATGGAAGTGTGTTATCACGCCAATACGAGACAAGGACGCCACACCTGACGGAAAATGACACACACATATATAGATGGGGATAATTAGCTGACAACAAGGAACGGGTGTGTACAATTAGGGGTAATCAGAGACAGCAGAGAGTGGTTATAGGCACAGGAAACATGAGGGACTGAGACAAAAGGTAAACCAGAAACATGAACATAGGACCAGGGAATACATAACCATGATAAATGATAATAAGTGACATAACGCACGGCTCAGGAGACGCACACACACAGGCTCAGAGAAGTTCAAATAGTTTATTAGCAACAGGGGTGAATGGATGTGTGTCTGCGGGATGTAAATGTATTGGTGGCGGCGTCTGCTTCGGGCACAGAGGCAGGAGACCGTACAGCCGGCAACCCTATGGGAAAGAGCACAAAGACACAGGGTGACGGGCACACACCAACACAGGAGGAGAATAAGCGAGAGAGGAGCTTACTTGCAAGGGACAGATGACTGGCATCACAAGGACGGAACCCGGAAGACAGCCACCTGCAGGGCTCGGTGCAGCAGCGAGGAATGGCGAGGGAGAGGCATTGTCCGCCGCCGAGGAATCCACCTGTGCACAGGGGAGCAGACTGGAGAGAAAAGAGGTAAGGGCTTCTTACCAAAGGCGTCGTGCTGAAGGAAAGGTTGACTCACGATGATGAGTGGAGAAGTCTGACGGCTTCAGGCCGAAGCTCAGGGCGAGGCGACTTATATTCCTCGCCGCTGATGATGTGCAGGTGTGCGTGCAGGTGGCGCCGCTGATGAGCGGCGCGGCGTGACAGTACTCCCCCCTCTAGCAGCGCCTCCTGGCGATGGCTTCCCTGGGTGCGCTCGGTGGAAATCATCGATGAGCGAGGGGTCTAACACAAACGACCAGGGCACCCACTGTCGATGTTCAGGCCCGTAGCCCTCCCAGTCCACCAAGTACTGCAACCCACGACCCCGGCGCCGGGAGTCCAGGATGGAAGAGACGGCCCAGGCCGGATGGCCACCAACCATCCGGGGCGCGGGTTGTGCAGCAGGAGGAGGGCAAAGGGGGTCGGAGACTGCCAGCTTCACCTTAGACACATGGAAGGTGGGATGGATGCGGAGGGAGGGGGGAATAGCCACACGCACAGCTACCGGGTTGATGATCCGGGTGATGGGGTAGGGTCCCATAAAGCGCTGTGCCAGCTTCCTCCTCTCGCCTTTCAATGTTATGTCCTGGGTCGACACGTAGACTCGTTGCCCAACTCTGTACGCCGGGGCAGGTCTTCTGTGCCGGTCCGCCACAGTTCTGTTGCGCTCCTCTGTGCGTAAAAGCGCATTACGCGCAGATGCCCAGATGGAGCGGAACTGCCTGAGATGCGCCCTAACTGACGGGACAGTTACCTCACTCTCCTGCGCCGGGAACAGCGGGGGGTCGTAACCCAGGGACGCCTTGAAGGGGGACATCCCTGTAGCAGAAGAGCGAGCGGTGTTGTGGGCGTATTCAACCTAGGCAAGATGGTTACTCCAGGACGTAGGTTTGGATGCAGTCACACAGCGGAGCGCAGCCTCCAGCTCCTGGTTGGTCCGCTCACACTGCCCGTTGGATTGGGGGTGATGGCCGGAGGAGAGGCTCACCTTGGCTCCGATGGCGTTACAAAACGACTTCCAAACCTCAGAGGAAAATTGGGGCCCCCGGTCCGAGACCACGTCCACCGGAATCCCGTGCAGCCTGACCACGTGTTGGATGAGGAGGTCCGCCGTCTCCAGGGCAGTAGGGAGACCTCGCAGGGGAACGAAGTGCACCGCCTTGGAGAAGCGATCCACGATGGTCAAGATGGTGTCGTAGGAGTTGGAAACTGGGAGTCCGGTGACGAAGTCCAGGGCGATGTGCGACCAGGGCCTGCCAGGGACGGGCAGGGGCTGGAGCAGACCCGCCGGAGGGGCGTTTCCTGACTTATTGGTGGCACAAATTGGACAAGCCCGGGCGTAGCGGGCCACATCCCTCCGCAGGCCCGGCCACCAAAAGGACCGCTGGAGGAGATCTATCATCCGGGAGGAGCCAGGGTGACAGGTGAGCCTGGAGGTGTGTAGCCAGTGGATGACCTCTCCTCGAACCGCAGATGGCACGAATAGTCTTCCCTCTGGTCCGCCGCCAGGGTCAGGTTCCACCTCCTGCGCCTTCCGGATCTTGCTCTCTATGTCCCAGGAGATGGCTCCTACGACGCACGACCTGGGCAGGATGGAGTGGAGCGCGTCCCCCGACTCCTCGGGGGCGAATTGCCTAGAGAGGGCGTCGGGCAGGCCGTTCTTAGAGCCAGGCCTGAAGGTGATGGAGAACTGGAACCTGGCGAAGAACAAGGACCAGTGCGCCTGGCGGGCATTCAGGCGCTTGGCAGATCGAAGATATTCCAAGTTCTTGTGGTCCGTAAGGACCACGAACGGCAGGTCCGCCCCCTCTAGCCAGTGACGCCACTCTTGCAGCGCGAGCTTGATGGCAAGGAGCTCTCTGTCCCCCACGTCGTAATTTCTCTCCGCCGGGGACAAGCGCCGGGAGAAGAAGGCGCAGGGCCTTTTGGCGCCGTCGTCAGGCGACCGCTGGGATAGCACCGCCCCCACTCCTGTGTCCGAAGCATCCACCTCCACGATGCACGGCAGCGCGGGGTCGACCTGGCGAAGGACCCGGGAGGAGGAGAACTCCGCCTTCAGCGCCTGAAAAGCAGCTGCGGCCTCTTCGGTCCACCGGAACGGGACCTTAGGGGACGTGAGGCGGGTCAGCGGTCCGACGATGGTGCTGAAGTTTGGAACAAAGCGGCGGTAGAAGTTCGCGAATCCCACGAACTGTTGCACCTGTTTCCTCGATGCAGGTGTAGGCCACTCTACCACCGCCTTCACCTTCTCTGGGTCTGGACGCACCTGGTCGTGAGCGATGACGAATCCCAGGAAGGAGGTTGTTCTAGCAAAAAATTCGCACTTCTCAGCCTTCACGTATAGCCGGTTCTCCAGCAGCCTTTGGAGGACCCGCCTCACATGGACCTGGTGCTCGTCCCTGGACTTGGAGAAGATGAGTATATCATCCAGGTAGATGAACACAAAGAGGCCAATGAAGTCCCGGAGGACGTCGTTGATGAGGCGCTGAAAGACGGCAGGAGCGTTGGTCAACCCGAACGGCATTACCAGGTATTCAAAGTGGCCGTTCGGGGTACGGAAGGCTGTCTTCCACTCATCTCCCTCCTGGATCCGGACGAGGTGGTATGCGCTGCGTAGATCCAGCTTGGTGAACCAGGTCGCCCCCTGGAGGGAGTGGAAAGCGGTGTCCATGAGGGGCAGGGTGTAACGATCCCTCTCCATGATGTCATTTAGGGCCCGATAGTCAATGCAAGGACGGAGGGATCCATCCTTTTTCCCAACGAAGAAGAACCCTGCCCCCACGGGTGATGATGATGGGCGGATTATCCCAGCACTCAGTGACTCTTTTAAGTAGGCGTTCATCGTCTCCTTCTCTGGCGCCGACAGACTGTAGAGCCGACCAGAAGGTAAGGGTGCCCCCTGGCGGAGGTTGATGGCGCAGTCATAGGGCCGATGAGGAGGGAGAGACATGGCCTTGGTCTTACTGAATACCATGCCCAGGTCGTGAAATTCCAGAGGCACCAGGGACAGGTCCGGGGGTGCAGCGTCCGTAGCGGGGGGAGAAGCGGACGGAGAGCAGGCAGCGGACTGAAGGTAGGTGCCCATGCAGAACGTGCTCCATGCCGATACCCCAGCTGACTTCCAATCCAGGACAGGATTGTGGAGGCGTAGCCAGCGATACCCCAGGATGACGGGCGACACAGAGTTGGGCAGGATGAGAAAGGTTATCTCCTCCTGGTGGTTACCAGAGATGATCACCGGGACCGGGACGGTCTGGTGCGTGACTCTCCCAAGGGAAGCACGGGAGAGGTTGACCAGGGAGATGGGGTCTTTGAGCGCCTGGCAGCGGATGCCCAATCGGGTTGCCAGGCTTTGTGAAATGAAGCTGCCTTCTGCGCCCGAATCCACCAGTGCGTGGGTGAGGTGCCCAATGGGGTTGTGGCAGAAACGGATGGGCAGCTTTAATTGAGTGTGTGAGTTTAACCGATCGAGATCCGCAAGGCCCCCTACAGTGACTCGCGGACCCCGCCGACTGGCTTTCCGTGGGCAAAGCTTCACCGTGTGTTGGTCATCTCCGCAATACATGCTGAGATCCAACTCATGGCGGCGTTGTCTCTCCGCAGGTGAAAGCTTTGTCCAGCCCGTCACCATCGGCTCCGACTCCTCGGGGCACGATGGTGGCGGCGCCGCCAGGGGGCGAGCTTGGAACAGGCGCGGCGAGGCTCCACGAGGGCGAGAAGAAGACGACTTCCGCCCTGAGGAGCGCTCGCGCAGCCTGTTATCCAAACTAATCGCTAAGGATGTCAGCTCCGCTAGCGTCTCAGGAATATCCCGCCCAGCCAGTTCATCCCTCAGATCATCATTGAGGCTGCGGAGAAAAAGGCCGCAGAGGGAGCGTTCCTCCCAGCCTACTTCCTCCGCCGCTACCCGGAAGTCGACCGCGTAGTCTGCTGCCAACCGGCTTCCCTGCTGGAGGGCGAGGAGCCGATCGACCTGGACCGTCTCGGTTGGAGTATGGTCAAAGACCTCCAGGAAGCGCCTCACGAATTGGTCATATGTGAGGGCGGCATAACTGGGCCTCGCCATTACGGCGTAGGTCCACGTTAAAGCTCGCCCCTCCAGGAGATTCCCGATATAACCAATTCGGCTATGATCTGAGGGAAAGTCTCCGGGCACACGGTGGAAAACGGACTCACACTGCATAATAAACCCCCGCGCTCCGCCGAGCTTACCGCTAAAGCGGGCGGGGGTTGGAATGGGTGTGAGCCGAACCGGTGCACTCGGAGCCTGCTGGACGGCCACTGGAGCAGCAGGAGCCGCGCCACCCTGACGAGTCGGGGGGAACGACTGTTGGGGGTCCAAGCGGCCCAACCGGTTAGTCAAATTTAACAATTGATTGAAAATCACCTGTTGCTGATAGGCTAATTGATCCACTCGAGCCTCGAGAGTGGAAAACCGGTGTGCGAGCCCGCCGTCTGCCGAGCCGCTCTGCTGAAGCCGTACTGACATAACGCACGGCTCAGGAGACGCACACACACAGGCTCAGAGAAGTTCAAATAGTTTATTAGCAACAGGGGTGAATGGATGTGTGTCTGCGGGATGTAAATGTATTGGTGGCGGTGTCTGCTTCGGGCACAGAGGCAGGAGACCGTACAGCCGGCAACCCTATGGGAAAGAGCACAAAGACACAGGGTGACGGGCACACACCAACACAGGAGGATAATAAGCGAGAGAGGAGCTTACTTGCAAGGGACAGATGACTGGCACCACAAGGACGGAACCCGGAAGACAGCCACCTGCAGGGCTCGGTGCAGCAGCGAGGAATGGCGAGGGAGAGGCGTTGTCCGCCGCCGAGGAATCCACCTGTGCACAGGGGTGCAGACTGGAGAGAAAAGAGGTAAGGGCTTCTTACCAAAGGCGTCGTGCTGAAGGAAAGGTTGACTCACGATGATGAGTGGAGAAGTCTGACGGCTTCAGGCCGAAGCTCAGGGCGAGGCGGCTTATATTCCTCGCCGCTGATGATGTGCAGGTGTGCATGCAGGTGGCGCCGCTGATGAGCGGCGCGGCGTGACAATAAGAGAATCAAACAAAACTAACTTCAAACCCCAGACCAAAATAGAGAACATAAATAACAACAAATACAAAGAATTCGCAATATGCAGATGGATGGCGATATAGACAGACAAAAGGATGGAGGGGAGGACAAAGGGAGGGAGGGAGGGACGGAGCCTTGGGGGAGGTATGCACTATCTTAGTACCCTCCAGTTTTTGTTGGTTTTGTATTGTTTTTGTGTTAGTGTCCTGCTCCTTGTTTTTATGTTTTTGTGTGCTTTCTTGTTGTACAGCACATTGTGTAGCGAGTGTTGATTTTTAAGTGCTTTATAAATAAAGTTGATTGATTGATTGATTGATGAAGCCCAGGATAACATTCTAGCCTTGCTAAACTAGTTCACTTCCTAATGTGGTGACCTCTTAAACTACAGTTATCCAGAGCTGCCAAAAACTTCTCAGAAGGTGAGAAGAATTTTTACTAACTACCGTAGCCTCGACTAACTACACATACCTCGTCATGACAACAGGACACAGGTGCATTATGTAAAGTTGTTTGGTTCACCTGGATGAGGCTCAGTGTGAAACCCAACCTAAACATGCTAAATGTGTACAATGTCACAAAAACATGAACCTTGGTGAGGACTTTCAGCTCAACCTTATTCAAGACCTTTATGATGAACCAGAATGAAGACTGCGTCTGATATAAAATTTCTTCTGGATAAATAGAAAAAATTCCTGCACTCACTTCAGAATCTTGTAAAAAGACTTCACAGAAGAAGTTATTATCGCTACAAAGTGTGGGACCATCTCCACATTAATACCTATGGGTTCATAATGGGATGTCATTCAACAATTTAAAAATATTATCATGTCCAGCAATAGCAAAAATATCAATGTAACGTAAAAGTACTGCGCTGCCTATATCATAAACATAATGTGTGAGTGGCCCAATGTTTTCATCCACATAGTACTAGTTTTGTATACAGAGTAGGAAGGCTGTGTCACATCTGGGAGGTATGTGGTTTGTTTTTAATTTATACACAAACAAAATTAGAAAAGTAATTATAATTTGCAACATTAGGAAACAGGTAGGCCTGGATGGTTCTTAACTCTACAACAAGGCAACATAAGCAATCTGATGAAAGCATGTGTAAATCGACCCTCGATACAGAGAAGCTAATTAGTAAATGAGGAGCAGCTGTGGAGACGAGTGGCTGATAACAAGGGTAGTCAGTGGAGGGAGTTCTCAGTCCCCTAACCCTCCATGATGTATGAGAACGTCTAATGTCTATGCACACTCATCCTGTGGATCATTTAAAGGATTTATCAAATGAGTAAAGGCAAACGTTTGCTAGAGGTTAGCTCATCAAACAGCTTACATGTTTACTTTTGTGTTTACTACTGAGATGTAACAGAATAGAAGGAGGTTCAACTAATAAAAAAGCATCATGTTAGTGTAATTAAATTTTTATGCTTAGC
Organism: Pholidichthys leucotaenia; assembly: GCA_020510985.1. Taxonomy (NCBI): domain Eukaryota; kingdom Metazoa; phylum Chordata; class Actinopteri; order Cichliformes; family Pholidichthyidae; genus Pholidichthys; species Pholidichthys leucotaenia. The sequence goes on along the minus strand of CM035837.1, from coordinate 359,022,869 downwards.
TGAAAATCTATTGCTGATACTGTTTCACCATCTACCCTTCAAACAAATATAATACACCATATAATTAAGTATAGTTTTTCCCCTTGATTTGAAGCCAAGACTATAAAATACAAGTGTTCTCTTTATCAGCTACTCAATATAATCACCATTAATCTTGCAACATGCAGGCAGCTTTTAAGAAAAGAAAGAATTAGATCAGCCCACCTGATGGATGACCTTCTTTTATGTCAAACAGTAATGCACTTGTCTAGTGCATGTGTGACCTACAAATGTTTAAAATCAAAGCCTGTGGGGATGAAAAGAGGAGCGAAAAGGAAGAAGCTGAAGAGGATGTCTGCCGGATTTCTTCAGCCAGTGTGCTCTTGTCATTGCCGTCCCGAGGGACTTAAAGGATGTGCAAGAGAGACTAAGAGAGGTTTCCCCTTAGAGAGCTAACAATGCACGCAGCATCAAAGACATCTTCTACAACATTTGTGCAAACATGCAAGTGCTGTCTGAGTACATGCATGCGGAACATATAAAAGCAGGCCTAAATGTAAACATGTACATAAAATGAAGCCACAAGGCATTTTGACAATAAAAACAGCACCATATTCCCATGTTACATATGTAAAAAAAAAACCAAAAGAAACAAGAATAAGGCCAAACCCACAATGAGCTGATGGCTTATTAATGCAGATGGACCTGGTACCCAAATTATTCAGATTGTGCATTTAGCTTTTTGCCCCATTACGGGCAATATTAAGCTGAGAAGTGCACAGCCCATTTCCAGTGAGCCAGCTTGTAATGAGAGATCAGAGGCAAGGTTTTATCATAGGCAGTAAAACATGAGAACTGCGTGTCTGTTAATAAGACCCCAAGAGGATTGGAAAGGGCGTGAAAAGCGTGGGATCCTAGGATCAAAGGAATGTCTGCCTGGAGAGGAGAGGAGAGGAGAGGAGAGGAGAGGAGAGGAGAGGAGAGGAGAGGAGAGGAGAGGAGAGGAGGAGAATGACAGAGGGAATGAACAAAAGGCAATGGCATGAATTGAAACTGGATAGACAAGAGAAGAATCATGAATAGGTGATAGATTGCTTTAAAAAAAATCTTCCTTTCCCTCACTCACATTCAAAGCAGCAGAAGCCCTCAGTTTAATAAAGTCACATGATTGCTCATTCTTTGTTATTGTTATATAGTCTATAGATAGATTTTTTTGTGCAGATGGCATTCTTCAGATAACATGGTTTCTACTGCTATTAAAATGATTCTAAATGATTCAACATGATTTTGCAAACAAATAACCACGTGTAGTGGATTTAAGGGTTTTTGTAGGTAATTTAATGTTGGTACACGTATTAATGTAAATATGAATGTGAGTAGGAATGAAGATTTACTTTCATTACTGATAGAAAAATTCCATATTATCTGTATTATTCTTATTATATTACTTTTCTTATATTATTCCATGACTTTCCCATTTCATGTCTGATGTTTGTATGTGCATTCCATGTAGGATAAGTTCATATATTCCTTTATATTATTCTTTCATATATATATATATATATATATATATATATATATATATATATATATATATATATATATATATATATCTAATATATTCTTGGTGTGTTTCTGTGAACAATTATTGTTTTTCTGTGGCCTTCAGGATGTGCGTGCAAATGCCTGAGACTGCAGGTCATCTAAAACGTAAATAATGACTTAGGATAAGCTCTCATGTCATATTGACCTGCTCTGTTTAGGATACCAGAACTGTGACAGGCACTTAGACTGTCTCTGAGATGTCTCTGAATGGCTCTGCAGATAGATTCTCCCCTTTCTCCCCCTTCTCCTCCTTTGTTTACCCATAGCTATAAAAACACCAGACTCAGAAATGTATGTTTAGAGGTTAGGTGCATGTGACTAAGTTTCACGCTCACGTAATGTCTCCGAATGGCCATGGGATTTAATAAATATACTTAAATCCAAATACTCCGCCTTATTTTTGACTTTGATTTGGCGCCCGAACAGGGACCCACATATCTCCGTCTTTCCGGCGCCTCTGCCCAATTTCAGTGAGTGCACAGCTGACGAAAGACCTTCCCAGGCTGGGCACAAGACTCAGTGTTACTGCAGTGAAGGCATTTCGAACCGGGGCACTGGAACTGACTGGGTGACGGAGCTAAGAACCCTAAAGGTGGCTTGGATGTGAGTAAATTTATTTGTTGTGTAAAAGCTTGTGTTCCCTGGAGTGAAAGATTCTCTGAGGGTGATGTTTTCCTAAGCGCTTTATCATCGTAAAGCCTGGTTAACTTCGGTTCGTGTCAGTGAAGTGAATGCTTAAGTCTGTTGTTGCGTGCAGAAATTAATGCAAGAGACTGTTTAATATTACGTAGTGAGCCCTGAGATATTAATCGGGGTAAGATTCTGTCCTCCAATATTACAGTGACCATTAATATAAGTCTGGGAAGATTCTGCTCTTCCACTACAGTAAGCATTTGATTTGAGGGAAAAAAATCAATGCAAGATTCTGTAGGTAATTGCAGTGACCACTGACGTGGGTGTACCGGTAATTTTTAATTTTTGTTATAGCGCTGCTTTAAAAATAACTGCAGTTTTGTTTGTCTGTCTGGTTGTTCTGTGTTATATGGTTTGTCCTGGTGAGACCGCAGAGGTGGAAGTACAAGTGCCACGATGGTCGGCAGCTGTGTTTGTCCATTGTTTTTCTGGTTATTGTGGAGTGTAAAGGGACGGTTATGTGATTATTGGCTCATGGAGTAATACTTTTAATTGTGGGAGTTTGCAAATAATACAGTACTTCTGGGTAAGAAATTGAATTGTGTTCTCACAGTAGTAGACAAAAAGTTGACATGAGAAAGTTGGGTTGCCAGATTTGTTTTTACAAATCTGGCCAAGCCTGCCAATTTTTTTGTTTTTTTTTTTTCTGGTTCCGGTTCCGCCGGACCGGCGGCGCCACACGAGTCGGCTGCCTGTTGCAACAGTCTTTTTTTTTAATCTTCCTTCTTCTTTCTACACCTTTCACTCTGTATGTATATCACGGACGCACGGATCGCCCCGGGGGTCTCCCGGGTCGGCGGACGGAGCCACGGTTTGCAGCGGGAGACGTTACAGCGGGGAGGAGCTAGTGCTAGCTAGCACTTGGCCGCCGCCCGGTGCTAATGGGAAACTCGACATACCGGGAGCTGTAGCGAAAACGAAGCGGGTGCCGGGCTGGAGTTTAGGCGGCGTGAAAGAAATATAAGACAGAATAATAAAGAGCGATGGCAAGAACCAAGCACACCGCCCGTAAAATCTACTGGAGGAAGAAGCCCCCCAGGAGACAGCTAGCCACAGGGCTGCTCGGAGAGGCGCTCTGGCCACCGGCAGAGTGAAGAGGCCTCGCCATCACAGGTCCGTGGCTCTGAGAGAGATCCGTCACTACCAGAAATCCACGGAGCTGCTCATCCGTAAGCTGCCCGTCCAGCGCCTGGTGAGGGAGATCGCTCAGGACTTCAAGACCGTCCTGCGTTTCCTGAGTTTCGCCGTCATGGCTCTGCAGGAGACCAGCGAGGCCCACCTGGTGGTCTCTTCTTCGCTAAGGGGGTCACCATCATGCCCAAAGACTTCCAGCTGGCCCGCTGCATCCGCGGAGAGAGAGCTTAGACTTTCTGCTGCACATCCACCAGCCATAATGCTCTGCACTGTGTGTCTATATATATACATTTATAGTAATATGGACATATGTTTACTAGATGTTGTTTTTTCTTGCCTTCTGATTGTTGCTCTGAGTGTTGCTATCCCTATGCTGTTGCAATCCTGGAATTTCCCCATTGTGGGACTAATAAAGGCTTATCTTATCTTATCTTATCTTACAAGTAATTTGGGTTGCCATTTCAGGCTTGTTTTAAGGCTATCTTATTGTTTCTCTCTGTGAGCAGCTGCCCAAAAGTAACCTTGGAGAGATTACAGGATAACAGGAATGCACTGCGTGTGTGTATATGTGTGGGCCCTTGTGTCTGAGAGTGAGTGAGTGAGTGAGAAGAGAAAAAAAAACTATATATGGATATTCTTGCAAAGCTTAGGAGTTTTGCAGTTTCTTTTTGTGGGTTTTTCAATCTAATTTTGTGGGTTTTGAATCTAACATTGCATGATGTAAATATTCACATATTTTTAAAGCCTGCCTTTTCATTTACTAGATTTTTTTGGCAGATGAACAGCATTGGGCTATTTTATTCAATTTTTTTGAAGTATCAGTGTAATTTTTCAAGTACGTTCATTTTGTCTTCTTTTAATTATTTCTCTGACAAAGGCTGCAGTGCACATTCGAAACATGTTAAGAAGGTAAAGACATCTCCTTTCTATTTTTATCTTTTTACCTCCGCCAAGGAGGTTATGTGATCATCGGCGTTGGTTTGTCTGTCTGTCTGTCTGTTTGTCTGTTTGTTTGTTATTAGCAAGATAACTCAAAAAGTTATGGATGGATTTTCATGAAATTTTCACAGATTGTCAGAAATGGGGTATCCTACAGATGATTAGATTTTGGTGGTGATCCGGATCACCGTCCACAAGAAAACCGCCATTACGCAAAATGCCATTTTCTTGAATAACTACTGAACCACTAATCCTGTCATTGTCAATCCAATTGCTTGTCATATGTTTTCATGGTCAAGGAATCTGAAAACGTACACACAAACACTGTATGGGGGGAACTGTGGCAAAAACCGCCATTACAGAAAATGCAATTTTCGTGAATAACTACTGAACCACTAATCCTATCATTGTGAATCCAATTGCTAGTCATATGTTTTCATGGTCAAGGAATCTGAAAACGTACACACAAACACTGTATGGGGGGAACTGTGGCGAAAACCGCCATTATGGAAAATGCGATTTTCGTGAATAACTACTGAACCACTAATCCTATCATTGTGAATCCAATTGCTAGTCATATGTTTTCATGGTCAAGGAATCTGAAAACGTACACACAAACACTGTATGGGGGGGAACTGTGGCAAAAACCGCCATTACGGAAAATGCGATTTTCGTGAATAACTACTGAACCACTAATCCTATCATTGTGAATCCAATTGCTAGTCATATGTTTTCATGGTCAAGGAATCTGAAAATGTACACACAAACACTGTATGGGGGGAACTGTGGTGCTTGGCGGAGGTCTGCGCTCTCCGAGTGCTTTTCTAGTTTGTCATTGTCATGCTGGTTGCAGTGATTAATATGCATGCAATTGTATTTAACTTATTGGCGTATCTGGCATGGCTTTGTTGTCGACGGGAGGAGTGTGGTGTGCAGAGGCAAGGCAACATTGTTTCACTGGGCTTGTGGGGCAGGGTCATGGCTGAGGAGCTGAAGAGCATTGCAGGGGAATGGAGAAACCCAGGTGTTGTCATGTCAGACCCTTAGGCCATCATCCTTTTACCCTGTAAAGTTCACTGTTATCCCTCGGTCAGAGAGATAATGCAACTGAGTTAATAAAAATTACACTGATGTTTACCTTTTGTTCTTATTAAAGACAAAAATAGAAAGATAAAAAGATAAAAATAGAAAGGAGATGTCTTTACCTTCTTAACATGTTTCGACTGTGCACTGCAACCTTTGTCAGAGAAATAATTAAAAGAAGACAAAATGAACCTACTTGAAAAATTACACTGATACTTTCTTTCTTTTTTTTCTTCACAAATACTAAAGTCACTTTTAATGAATGACTATGTGCTTATTAAAGTTTTAATCCTTTTACTGTCCATGACAAAAAACCGAAGCTCTGATGGATTGTAGGATTTAGAGGAACAAAACGATTAGCGCATCAATCATTTTGGCGTTGGGTCTCAGAAGTTCTGGGTGACTGACTTACAAAGTTTTTATACAACTGCATGTTTGGGCTCAGGTTGTAAGTTTTTTTTTTTTCATGTGTGATAAAATCCTGAAGACAGACTGCTGCCTGACTGACTTATCACTATGATCTCTTCCACAGATAACTAGAAACAGTTCACAAGCTTTGCTATAAGGACAGAACAGATCTGTCCCACTCCAGCAAAAACATTAAGCCTACACTTTGCAGTTAATCACATGTGTAACCACACATTTCAATCTTTTAACTTAAAAGCAACAATTGCTAACTTTTGAAGTGATATGTGTGTGTTTTATTTCTTTTTAATGCTGCATTGACTTAAGGCTTCTGATATATGACACTGTTTTATTCAACAGTGATCTTAAAGTAATGCTGACCCGTGCAAATTGGTAAAATATTTAGTGATTCACTGAATATTTAGCAAAAAGTTGTTGTAATTAGAAAATCACATTATTCAAATAATAGAAGCTTCAGGTGTAATTTAAACTCATTGTATTATTCTTGGTTCATGTTCATGTTTTCGTTTGTCAACAGGAAAAGGAAAGCATTCACAAAATATTTATCTTTCACCAGGATTTAGAATTGAGAAATCAAAAATGTGAAAAATAAAAATCACAAGATCACCATTAGCTTTACATCTAACAAATCCTTGGTGACCAAAATAAAACAAAAAACCCCCCACAATAAATGAAAATAAATAACTCACTTGTGTTTCTTAGCATTAAAAATTATAAGAAACAGTGGAATAACCACTGTAAAAACTCTAAAGGACAGAAGTTGAATGATTATAACAGTAACACTTGCAAAAACAATTTATGGGGTGAAGTTGCACTCCTGTTGATGTGAATTCTGACACATGGACAGGGGGTAGCCTTGGGCTTCCCCCAGTTTCTTTCTACAGGATGGCCCTGGCATTGTACGTTTGTGGTTGGCGGGAGGACAGGCAGCAATGTGGGGCAGGCTGGCTGTGGCGAGGGGAACAACACTTTGTCATCAACCTGGTCACCTGGCTCATTGGCTGGGGCGCAGTGGCAGCATCGGGGGGGGGGGGGGGGAACCTCACGGAGGACCATAACAATAGCGTGACAAGCAGACCCGAAGCTAAGTAGAACAAATGACATTGACAATGACATAACGCATATCAATTTAACTGACTGACTTTGCAAATGCAGTGTTTACATGACTTTGCATTGCAGGACACATCTGACACATTGCAATCTGACACACTGCAATGATGTCCCTCACCAGATAATGGTATGACAATATCACATTTCAGAAATGTGGTAGGGATAAGGAATAATTGTGTTGTATGATAATGATGTACTCAGCAGTTGGCCTGTGCTCCTGGTGCTTGGCCTCAGCTGAGCCGGGCCTTGGGACTACAGACGACAACACAATTTAGGAAGAAACATAGAAAATAAAGCATTCCTTGTGCAAAATGAAGCCATATTCTAATTAAGTAGTATGTCCACCTTTCCATTAACAGAAGGACTGGAACAGAACCTTTCACATAGATGCACTTACACAAATTCAAACTGTCTGTGTTCAACGGGACAGACAGATGTGGCCTTAATGACTAACTTAGAATGGTTACAATAAATGCTAAATCACATTAAATCTGCACTGACAGCTGTATTAGTTGTCCTAACTCAAATTTGTAGACTAGGTCAAGGGAGGACACTCACAAAAGAAGCCATGATTACAGAAAACCTCATTTTGGGGGTGTTATATTACTCACAAACTTTCATCTAAATTAACCATGTGTAGCACATATAAATGGCACACAACATTTCCTTCTTCTAGTAAAAGGAAACTACCCATCATGCAAGTATGCTGTAACTTTGATGCATGTGCGTCTCCATGCATCGGGATCGGGGGGGGGGGCAATATCAAGATTTGGAATAGCTGAAATGATTCACTTAAATAGTGGAATACATTTAGTGGAATACATTTTGTAAATCAAATCATATCACATTTAGGTACAGTACCCAAATTATTAGTACTTGTAGGGAGCTTGAAATAAGGAAGCGAAGTGATTTTATAAATCAGGTTTATTGTCGGCTTCCAGTCCCTAACATGTCTCATCTCAATGCAGAAGCAGAAAAGAGGCTGAGCGCAGTCAGACCTTCATACTTATACATCACATAACAAAAGCCGACATCACACATCCGTGTTATCTCCTTCCATTGTCCTCTCTCTCCTCCACCTGACCCTGGGGGGTCAGGAAGTCCATTCAGGTCTCCACCGCTGCGTCTCCGTCCGCTCGTTGATCTCTGCCGGTGGTCGAGACCTATTGTCCTGCTCTGAGACGTGAGGTCATTCCACAAATGCAATCTCTAAACATTCCTCTTGTGTCTATACATATGTAGGTATGGATATATGAACAATATAAGCCACAGCCCCCCCCAAACGTCTAAGAAAAGGACAATAAAATTAAGTTCACAGCCTAAGGTAACATCCATGACATATTATACCGTTATTCACATCAACAGGAAAAGAGGAAAAATATCCTTAGCAGCCATGCCAACCTTCAAGCTATACGGCATGATCATGTTAAAAATTCAGTGATAACAGCAACAGTATAGTCTATGTCATATGTCAGCCCTAAAACTGCAACGGCAAAATTCGACAGCATAGCTTACAACCCCTTGTCAATTTTACATCAGTCTATGTGTCGTCTGGGTTTCAATCTTCTCCCAAATCTGCTGTACGCCCGCTTCGGCATCCTGGCGGGGCCATCCTGTAAGGAATCTGCAGCTTGGGTAGAAGAGTGGTTATTTGGTCCCTGCGGGGGGGGTTGAGGTGTGTCTCTTGGGGGGTCTACCCCGTCGAGGTGCTCTCGCCACCCGTGCAGGTTCGTCGCTCAACATGAAGGCAGGTTTAAGTCTGTCAATGCTGACTGTTTCTTTTCTGTCCCCTAAATCAAGCACAAAATGCTTATCACCAGGTTCCAGCACTCTATATGGTCCATCATATGGTGGGCGGAGGGTTGGTTTTAAAGCTTCGTGCCTAACAAAAACGAACTCTGCGTTTTTCAAAGCTTGGGGAACAAAAACCCGCGGAAAAGAGTGATGTATGGGTCCGGGGAGCGTGTCCGGTCCCTTGTTGCTTAGGGGCCTCAGGGCTGGGAGGCGCCCGGGCTCTGGATGTTCTGGTAAGAACTCACCCGGGAGCCTGAGAGGTTGTGCGAAAACTAATTCTGCCGGGGAGGCATCTAGATCCTCCTTAGGCACAGAACGCAACCCTAATAAAACCCAGGGAAGTTTGTTTACCCAATCTGCATCCGTCAGTGAGGCCCTGAGGGCGGCCTTTAAAGACCTATGAAAACGCTCGCATAAACCGTTAGCCTGAGGGTGATACGCGGTGGTGCGATGAATTGTCGCTCCTAAGCTGCTGGCCATGGCTGACCAGAGCTCTGAGACAAATTGAGGCCCCCTATCGGACGTGATGTCCGACGGAACGCCGAAACGCGCCACCCAGGTCGTGAAAAAAACGCGAGCGACTTCCGCGGCCGTGGTTGATGCCAGCGGGACCGCTTCAGGCCAGCGTGTGGTCCGGTCAACCATTGTTAAAAGGTGTGTGAACCCCTGGGATGACGATAGAGGGCCCACTAGGTCGACGTGCACGTGGTCAAACCTCCTGGCCGGGATCCGGAAGGGTTCCAGAGGGGCTTTTGTGTGCTTGTGAATTTTGGCGTGTTGGCAAGACATGCAAGTTCTCGCCCACTCCTTTACGTTTTTACGCCAAACAAACTTCTCCGCGACCATTTTCACCGAGGCGCGCGAGGGAATGCACCGAGTCAAAAACGCGGCGGCGCCACGCGGCTGGGACTACCGGGCGAGGTTGACCGGTTGACACGTCGCAGATTAGGGGGGGGCACACCGTCACGCAAACCCCTTTCCTCCAGCCTTAACCCTGTTGGTCCCGACTGGAGCGCGCGCACGTCCGCGTCACTGCTTTGTTCCGCTGCCATGGCCTCGTAATCTATCCCTACGTGAATTGGGGCCGCATACGCGTCCGCGTTGGCCATGTGCTCTGCGGCTGCGGTAGTATAATCTGCTTCCGCGTGCCCTGACGATGTCACGGCGCGGGAGAGGCAATCTGCCCCCAAATTAAGTTTGCCTGCTACGTGTCGAATGTCTGTGGTAAACTCCGAAATTGCGGCCAGCTGCCTTTGTTGCCGGCCGTCTGTGGTAAGCGCTATGCGGGCCGAGGGGTCGGGGTGGACCAACAATGCGGCATCCGCTAGTGCTCTTTTTACTTCCGCGAACGCGCGTTCCTGCTCCGGGGACCATTCAACTGCGTTGGAGGGCTTTTGCTTTCTGAGCGTGGCATATAGGGGCTGCATGAGTTGAGCTGCGCGGGGGTGGAAACGGTTGTAAAAATTTACCATTCCTAAAAATTCCTGCAGCGATCTGACCGTTTGTGGTTGGGGGAAATTTGCTACTGCGCGTACTTTGTCCGGTAATGGAACTGCCCCTTCTGCTGAAACTCTGTGTCCCAAAAAATCAATCTGTGACACGCCGAATCGGCATTTGGCCGGGTTAATTATTAACCCGTGCTCTTCCAGCCTCTGAAAAACCGTAGTGAGGTGTTGTTCATGTTCTTCCTCAGATGTGCTGGCTACCAGAATATCGTTGAGGTAGACGAACACAAAAGGGAGGTCGCGTAACACAGCGTCCATCATACGCTGAAAAGTTTGTGCAGCGCCTTTGAGGCCAAAAGGCATTCGCAAAAATTCAAAAAGACTAAAAGGGGTTATTACGGCCGTTTTAGGGACGTCTTCAGGTCTGACCTTGGTGGTAGCTGCGGACCAGGTCTATTTTAGAAAAAATGCGCGCACCCGCCAGATGTAGTGAAAAGTCCTGAATGTGAGGGATTGGGTAGCGGTCATGTGCTGTAGCATTGTTTAATCTGCGATAATCACCGCAAGGTCTCCAGGAACCGTCGGTTTTCGGGACCATATACAGTGGCGAGGCCCATGGGCTTTTCGAGCACCGAATAATGCCCAATTTTTCCAGGCTGGCGAACTTGTCGCGTGCTATGGCGAGCTTGGTCGCGTCTAAGCGCCGAGCTTTAGCGAACACAGGTGGGCCCGTTGTGGGAATGAAGTGTTCCACCCCGTGTTTCGCTACTGTTGCCGAAAATTTGGGAACTGTGAGTGCTGGAAATTGGGTGAGGAGTTGGTCAAACTTACCTCCTGCTGTGGCGACGCTGGCCTGCACGGGTGGTGGGGATACTCGAGTTGAACAGGGGATAGAAGCAAATGACAGTGTATGACAGAGTGCATGACAGAGTGCATTGATTAAGCGTCTGTTTGCAAGATCGACTAACAACCCATGTGCACATAAGAAATCAGCGCTCAACAAGTTAAAACTCACCGCCGCTATAATAAAGGTCCACCTATAGTTGCGGCCGTGTATGGACAGAGGCAGTGTTCTTTCACCAAAAGTGTTGATGATGGAGCCGTTAGCTGCCGTTGCTCCGTTTCCATGGGGTCCCGTTGCCTGTTCTGCGTAGATGGGGTGATGAAGCTCACCTGAGCTTCGGTGTCAATGAGGAACTGTCTCCTGGAGTGTCCGTCAGTCACGTAGAGCAGCTTGTTTGTCTCGCCGAGAGCCGTAGCTGCTAACGGTTCCCGGCTTTGAAGTTTCCCGAGCTCTTGAAACTGCAGGGGGGCACGCATTTGTATGCCCTCTCGGCGAAACGTCGATGGAAGTAGCAGAGGTCGTCTCGTTTGTTGCATCTTGGTCGCGTCGCTGCCATGGTGGGCGGGTTCTGCTCCATCGCCTCTGATTCCCCGATGCTCTGGGCTTCCACACCGAGATCTGCCGATGCTGCTGTGGCCATCTGCTCGCCGCAGGAGTTGATGAGCCGCTGCGCTTCTCGGGCAAGCGTGCGGAAGTCCTGCTGGGTCTTACATCGCATGTTGGCCAGGATCCCTCTCATGTGCGTCGGCAGAGTGCTGAGGAAGATGTGTTGGAAAAGGAAGTTGTCGTTGTCTGCCTCCCTCAGCTGCAGCATGTCTTCCATGAGGGCCATCGGTCTGTGCCCCCCCGTGGCCGTAAATCGCCAGTATCCTCCTGGCCCTTTCCTCGGCCGAGGGGACGAAACTCTCGATGAGGGTCGCCTTCAGTTCCTTATACTTGTCGTTGGCGGGCGGCTGCTGTATCACGCTCCGCGCGCATCGTGCTGTGGCGGCATCGAGTCTGGCGACGATGTGGTAGAATTTGGTTTCGTCAGCCGTCACCCCTGCGAGTGCAAACTGAGCCTCAGCCTGCTTGAACCACGAGTTTGGGTCATTCTGCCAGAACTCTGGGAGTTTGACGGCGACGGCGCTTGCTTGGGCCGCCTCCGACGAGTCTGCAGCACGAGAACGTCTTTCCTCCGTTCTCACGATAGGGTTGGGGACGGCGCTTGCTTGGGCCCTCTCCGACGAGTCTGCTGCGGGGGAACGCCTTTCATCCGTTCCCATGTCAGGGTTGGCGACGGCGCTTGTCTGGGTCGCCTCTGACAAGCCTGTAGCGGGAGAACGTCTTTCGTCCATTCTCACGTCTGGTCACCAATGTAGGGAGCTTGAAATAAGGAAGCGAAGTGATTTTATAAATCAGGTTTGTTGTCGGCTTCCAGTCCCTAACATGTCTCATCTCAATGCAGAAGCAGAAAAGAGGCTGAGCGCAGTCAGACCTTCATACTTATACATCACATAACAAAAGCCGACATCACACATCCATGTTATCTCCTTCCATTGTCCTCTCTCTCCTCCACCTGACCCTGGGGGGTCAGGAAGTCCATTCAGGTCTCCACCGCTGCGTCTCCGTCCGCTCGTTGATCTCTGCCGGTGGTCGAGACCTATTGTCCTGCTCTGAGACGTGAGGTCATTCCACATATGCAATCTCTAAACATTCCTCTTGTGTCTATACATATGTAGGTATGGATATATGAACAATATAAGCCACAGTACTCAACATTTACCTAGGAAACCATTTAGCTTACCCTCAACAATCTACAGGATCAGCATAATACACAAATAGGATTATGAAAGATGGATTAGGAACATAGGAAAAATATAGGAAAATTGTGAATGGCAAACCCTACTATTGAAGCCATTTAAATTAGGTGATGAGGAAGGGTTTCTGGTTGATTACATGCAAAGAATGACAACTGACAGAGATGTTATCCATACTGCCCTTCCCAGGAGGGCCCATGTGACAAAGGAACCGTGGGAGGTGCACCCATCTTTTGGCTGAGCCAGGGGATCTGGTCATCAAAGAAAACTGGACCAAAACCCCCTGGCAAGGACAGCACAAAGGTTATCCTGGTGGCGCCAACAGCTGCAAAAAGCAAAGGACGTAACACTTGAGTGCATCTAACGGTTTACCTCACTTGTAACCCTCAGCAAGAGACTGTGTAATACACATTGCATACTCATTAAAAAAAAAAAAGTGACTGTTTAACTGTTTCTCTATGCAAGTGTCAGCTGACGGCGCCCCTGGCGTCCAATAACAGCTTTTGCATAACGAAGCAGGCTGTTTGTTTATCATGACGAGGCAAAAATACCAAGGAAAGAAAGGTGTGGCTGGTGTTGTTTCCTTATCATCCTCATCATCCTTGTAGTAACCCTTAGTGTTGGTTGTTTTTAAGTTGTTCCACTGCCTATACCATAGAGAATTGTTATGTTTGTTCCTTAAATGCCACTAACAGCTGGACAAAGTATTTGCTGCTGCTAAAATAATGCAGCTACTACACACGGTTTGGTTTCTTAAGAGAGGCTATATACAGAAATAACACAGCAAATATCACTTTGAGTCACACCTGTCACAACACTTATCACGCCACTGATTGGAAACATGATGATACTCCTTACTCTGCGAAGACAAGGTTAATTTCATCAGAGAACTCCTCTTTTCTGAAGCGGTGATGTCCCTTTCAGCAGCTTAACACTCTCGAAGTGTGCAACGGCTTACAGTGCGTCTCTGCCCTGTACTGCTACCCTGCTTGACCAATGAAGCGAGCAGGTGTTATTCTAAGGATCTACATTGTCAAAGGGGGGTTGGTGGTCATTGGGTCATTGGATGTATCCACACCCAGCCAAGAATTTGGCAGGGTTGTGTACCCCGTTTTGACAACTGACCGTATCCTCATCATGTCGGCAGGGCAGGTGGGCAGGGTGAAGAGAGATGCTTTCTTGCCACATGATGCCATTCTGGGGCACAAATGCAATTTCAGATGGAAAGCACAGGAGTGAGGGTCTTTCATTCACTGTTTCCTTGAGTGAGAATGGGCAAGAACACCTTAGGGATTGAAACATTTAATTATAGGCTACAATTATTTGTAAAATTATAACATAAAATAGAATGGTTCTTGGTCAATTAACTGCCACCCGTAGGGGTGTGTGCCCTGTTATAGGAGGTTATTGTTGTACTTCTACCCATGAAAATAATGCAAATGGTCATATTAATACTTTGGTTACACACAGACTCATTGCTTTGCAGGCAATAAAAACAAAATTGATTAAGTTAGTGATTCTCTTCATGGAGAAGTCTCATCATGAACTTGGTGATGATTTTTATAGTGATAACTTTGGACTTTTCCTGTGTGTCCTTAATACTGTATGATGATGAGGCTGGTTATTGTAAACTTAGTGATAGGTCTTCATACAATTGTTGCAGATGATGAGGATGGTGAAAGGGGCGATACTAGCCTGAGTATAAAAGTTACAATATAGTTTACATCTATTCTGAGTTTCTCTTATTTGACACAGTCTAGGATTGATTTTGATTACATTGCACATATTCACTTTTAATTACATATTCTGCACATTTTAAACTACCTCATAAAATTAATGCTAGTCTGCGAAGACACGTAACAACATGTAAATCCTTACACATATATCTTTACATCATTTTAATCAATTGAATCGGTGAATTCCAAAAGGGCCCAAGTCCGCACTTTTTCAAAACCCAGATATTACATGTTTAATGAACTTTAAGAGACAAGCTATCTGATTATGTGCAAAAACGTCCCAAGTCAACTTTAATGCATTGACTATTCACAGCATTGTTTATGCATTGAGTGCAAGAGAGACCCAAGTCCAGGACTTGGGCCCTTCCTGCATGGATTAAACTTAAAGTCATAGGTGGCAGCACCAGTCATCCAAGATGTTCAGAAACTGGTGAAATATCTTTCACCAGAGGCTCAGCAGTTCCTCAGTAATTTAACAGTTTGTGATGCTAGGCGTGAAGATGAGTCTGACTTTGACTTTTTACTTTCGCCTCCCAAAGAGAGCAAACGCTTTTTCTCCAGCTCCGGCTCTTATCTCTCTCCTCCCCTAACTGACTGGATCCCAGCTTGCTATCGTCTGTCTGCGTGTCTCTACTGCTGATTATCGAACGAAATTATGGATTTAATAAGCTGGGCTTTGAACGCAATTGACACTATTTTTTCAACGAGGAAAAGTGCCCCGGGGGAGGCAGTTTGCCTCGCAGAAACAGCGGCCGCGGGCTTTTTGAAGGACACAAGTAATTGGAAACTCTTGTGCCTGTGTGATCTCTCTATCGAAGATGTTGAAGATTTATACCTCTTCGTAGCAATGGTCATCGGAATTTTACTGATTGGATCTGGGATTGTTCTGGTGTACCGTAAATTGATGAAGATGGACGGAGCCTATCAAAATGCTGACCCGGCGAGGCTTAACCATCAAATTGACCAATTGGGCAGGACTCTGACAGCGGCTAATGGAGAAGTGTCTAGGAAAATGGATTACATCATGATCACGCTGAGAGCCGTCCATGATGATTTCAACGTCCAGCAATGAAGGATTTAAGTACTGAATCTGTAAGAGAATATAAAGTTTTTTTCTCTGAAGTCAGTACTATTCGACTCATTCGACCTGCCCTTACAATCAAAGTCCTCCAGATTATCTGCAGTTTTTGTTTTCAAAACATGTGAGCAGCATTGACTCTCATGGACAGCCAGCTGTCTGGCAAACTTTACCATCTGCTGTGCAAGGACACAAGCCTTTGCCAGACGGTAGACATAACATCTCCTGCTGAAGAGACTTTGTTGTTCTTAACTGATATAAACACCCTCACTCAACACCACACTCACACTGACTCAATAAACTGATGAGAAGATTATTCATTCACTGCTCTCTTTGTGTCCTTGTATAGATTCTATTGTCTGCTACTTGTGCATTGAGAGCTTTTTTTCTTGTAATCATAATATTGATCATTTATGACCGGTATTCTGACAAACAATGCTTTTTTTCTCTCGCCTATTGTGTTTATCCTTTTCCTCCCTCATGCTCCTGTTCCCAGTCTGCTGACAGGCGCGTCACTGACGCTGCCGCGTCACCGAAAATGTCAACTATGTCGTTTTCAGTGTCAAGTCAAATCCCTCGTATGTTTATCAGTTGTTTACTGTGAATGTACTTGGCAATAAATCTTTTCTGAGTTCTGAGTTGATGATTAGTTACCAGTAGATGGACCTCTATGTTAATCTGCCCACTTTTAGATGAAAATCTCATTTGCTGGCAGTTATCAAAACAATAGTTTGAATATAAAGTGATCATAAAAGGTGTTCAAAACATGGCAAAATTAAAAAAAAAAAACATTTTCAACATGTGAGAAATAGATGCTATGCGCTTCTTTTCATATGTTCTTATTGTTTAATTCAAGAAGGGCCCAAGTCCAGGGACTTTAGTTTGCCAATCCTCTGAAATTAAAAAAGTGAAATGCTTCATATTATAGCATTTCTAAGCTATGGCCTTGTGCTGTATCTGAGTAAAGTATGAACCATCTGGCTTAGACTACCTTTGAGATATGCAATTTATTTGATTTCCTGCAAAAACATATTTCTTGGACTTGGGCCCCTTTTGAATTCACTGATTCAATTTACTCTACCACCACTTTGATTATTTTTTCTTTTAATCATGATGCTTTATTAAGCATCATGGGGGGAATATGATAGAAAAATTCCATATTTGTCATGGATATCCCTTGCGGGACATCATTAAGACACTATAGGCCAGCCGGTGAGTTTGCATGTTTTATTAACAAAAGACCAAAATGACAAAATAAATAGCCACGAGGGGCAAAAACACAAACACATGCTACGATACTAGACAACAGACTCTGAGGAGGAATAACACTTACTGAGAACGATGAATCAAAAGGAAGACTGGAGTCGGGGTTAGGAACTCCAGTCCAACGTTGTGTGAGGTCAATGTTGTGTGAGGTTGCAGTGAGGAGTAAGCCTCAGCTGTTCCCTTAAATAATGCACTCGGACTAATCAGGAAAGGAGAATGTGATCAATGAAATGCAATCTAGCTGTCACGACGCGGCTCAGCTCTGACAGACGGAAGTCCCGCCGTGACGCTGTAAAACAAAAGCCCTGGAAGGTCATAATAACATGACTCGAAATGGGATGAAACGGGAAAAATACCGGACAACCCGAGCGCAGATAGAATCTGCGCTCGGCCCATCACAACATTATCTGTATTATTCTTATTATATTTCTTATATTTTTCTATGACTTTCCCATTTCATGTCTGATGTTTATATGTGCATTCCATGTAGGATAAGTTCATATATTCCTTTATATTATTATTTCATATTATATATATTATATGTCTGATAAAATCTTGGTGTGTTTCTGTGAGCAATTATTGTTTATCTGTGGCCCTCAGGATGTGTGTGCAAATGCCTGAGACTGCAGGTCATCTAAGACGTAAATAATGACTTAGGATAAGCTCTCATGTCATATTGACCTCCTCTGTTTAGGATACCAGGACTGTGATAGGCACTTAGACTGTCTCCGAGATGTCTCTGAATGGCTTTGCAAATAGCTTCTCCCCTTTCTCCCCCTTCTCCTTTGTTTACCCATAGCTATAAAAACACCAGACTCAAAAATGTATGTTTAGAGGTTAGATGCATGTGACTAAGTTTCACACTCATGTAATTTCTCCGAATAGCCATGGGATTTAATAAATATACTTAAATCCAAATACTCTGCCTGATTTTTGACTCAGAATAATTATGCTCAAAATTATTCTATCAATTACACTCAAATCCTTGTTAGGGCACCAGTCCATATAATGGACAATTTTATTAACAATTCTTTATTGTACCAATTATGAATCAGTCTCAAAACAAACCCTTGTGTGAGCTCTTGTCTCTGATGATCAAGAAGATGGATATGAAATCAAACAATAACTCCCATATGTCTTTCAGTGATTTAATAAGAAATGTCAGAATAGGTTAACATATTTGCATAACTTTAAAACAGAGAATTCACATGTATCATGGGCACCATAGACTGTTACTGAGTTACCTATGAATCAAGCATTTGTGGAACCAAATGAAGCATAGTTTAATTTGTCAGTATACTGGAAATTGGAAAACCATACAATAGTATTGGTTAAGAAAAGCGGATGCAATTTTATGAAGAAAATGACAATTAACTTTAAAAAAAATTTAGAAAATTTGTTACTCTGAAAAAGAACGTAGATGACTGAAAGACAACATGCATTTTGAGATTCTGATGGGGGGGGGGTTTGCATAAAATTAAGTTAAAAAAACTTATACCAGGAATATTCTGAAGAATTAAGGTAAATTAACAACAGACCGTCAGCCAGGCAGAATCATTGCGTCCCAGTGGGTAGCAGGCGGGTCCACTGGATTCTATTTCACTGGACCAGTGTGGATCTGTGGGGAGGCTGGCAAACAGGCTCCTTACCACTGTTATGGCCTACTCCAAGGATCACAATGGCTGGTCTCCAGCAAGCTGGGCAAGGTCTCTTCTGATGCACTGAAGAAGGAATTAGTTTATTGTGCAAAGTCTCATAAGAAAGTCAAATTACATCACAAACTCGTTTCTTCCGATGTTGGTAGTTTAAATGAGTTGGTTTAAGCTTAGAGAAAAAATTCAAACAAAACCTTCTTGCACGGTGATTTGAAGAAAAAGATTAAAATAAGAAAATTAAATTTTAAAGAGAAGAAACAGGATCTTCACAGAGCCTGGAAGAGACTCTGGGCCTACTTAAAAGATAGGAAAAATAATAGGAGAGCAAAAGGGGGCTCCTTATGCTTCGTCCAACACCCCAGAACTGACTGAACAAAGAGCAATAAAAAGCAAGTTTTATCGGGTGTTGTAGGGTGGTAACTTCAGGAAACCTGAGCTGGCCCAATTAAATTTGAGCTTTATTCAACAAAAGCAATAAACTTGACCTAAAAGAGGAGATTAAGATAGGTATCAGGAGCCCATTGGCCACTTAAAGTTCCTGAGGTGGGGGTCTTCCCCAGAGCAGAGATAGAGACATTTGATATGAAGAGTGAGACCCTCCTTAAAGCATGTGTGCTGAATAAAGCATAACTTCTTTAAACTTTAGTGACTAATATATTCTACTTGATAATAAGAACATACAATGTCTCTACATTGTAACTAATTAATTTGTACAAGTAAGCATGCAAAAATTAATTTCTTCCTGAAAATAGCAATACATATCAAGTTATATCAAATCATCTCAATAACAGCATTTGAAACCCATATTGTCTATCCCAGAGTTCAATCACGTCTTCAGGAGCAGGTACTGTCTTAAGAGAAAGAATATGAATTAGTTCATTTGTCCAAAATGGCATAAATTCCACTGCAAAGGAAAAAGTTAAATATTCCTGATTCATCCACTAGATGGCACTGTGAAACTGTCTGGTTGTTTAGTGGAGAGTCTTGGCTTCCCCACACATCTGGACTATGTCGATCATAAAACTGTCAATTAGAACATTCCTTTGCCAAAGAGTCTTGGAGAAAGTGATTAGCTTTCCACTTTATGGCTGATGGATCGTGTTACAGTTCTGGTCCTTGGATGAGAGAAGCAGTTCAGTTCAAGCAGTTCATTTTGAGTTGAAACAATTTGTCTTCAGCAAAGAATTATTTTATAGATTGGAACCAGAACAGGGTTAACGCTACATCATAACAGCAGGCATT
The DNA here is from genome assembly GCA_020510985.1 of Pholidichthys leucotaenia. Taxonomy (NCBI): domain Eukaryota; kingdom Metazoa; phylum Chordata; class Actinopteri; order Cichliformes; family Pholidichthyidae; genus Pholidichthys; species Pholidichthys leucotaenia. The sequence goes on along the minus strand of CM035837.1, from coordinate 359,003,041 downwards.
AGTGTGACATGAATCTGAATATGGTAAATTAGTAATCAGATACTGTAACTATGATATTATCTAGGACAAGATTTTCTTTCTCCTGTTTTTCAAACTGGCTGCAAATTGCTTTTGTTTTTAAGTCAGTATCCTGTTTGTTGCATATGACCTACACATCTCTATAACAGGTTATCTCTACATTTCAAGATATTCTCAGTGTAAAGTCTTGGCTGCAGCTGGTGCAGAATGCTGCTGAAAGACCCCTAAAGGAAGAAAGAGTTTTAGACCGACATTTGCGGCATTAATATTCATTAGTGGTGAAAGAGGATTTAAAAATTTAATTGGGATTGATCTTTCGGAATTGCTAGTTAACCGCGATTAATCAAATTTTAAAGGTGCACTGCATAAAATTTTTGATGATCTTTTATCAAAAATCTAGATAATCATGTATAAACATGTTTTTAATTTAAGGCTTGAAATATGTCATTATGCATTTATTGAACAGTGAATATATGAAAGTTTTAATATTAAAATTTACTAAGACACCATAATACTTTACAAGGTTGCATGATAAGTAAAGTGCCAAAAGAACAGATACACTGTGCTAAGTAAATATATTTTTATTTGCAAATAAACATTGAAGTAATTGACTTGTTTCAAAGTTTTCTAAGAATTTTAAACATTTATAAACCTCTAAAGGGCTTTGTTAAGTATTTAAAGGTCCGGAAAAAAAAATAAGAGCACTCTGAGGCGTGTGCAATATCCCCCGCCTCCATTTTGTTTTAAGACCCCAATATGTCACTGAAGGAGAGCAGTTGTCATTTTTTTTCATATAATTATTGGGACAGAACCAAATTATGATAAGCCTCTCATCCATGAATATACATAAAAAATTGTTGGATGCAACCCATAGTTGTAGGTGAGGATGTCAAGGTGAATCTGTGTAGCAAGTTTGGTGATCCTCATGTTACTCATTCTATAGTAATAAGGCATAGGCAATGCTAACCTTGACCTTTTTAAACTTTTAACTGCAAAACCATAGTCATGTCAGGGTGCAAGGTGCCGAAGATTTGTCTTACAGACAACAATGGTTTTAATTTGATCATTTCTTTCAGTTGTTATCACTGTCATGAGCTGCACCTCAGGGCAGAAAGAGACAGACCCACATGCCAACTGCAGCTAGTGGCATTTAATAACAAAATACAAAAGTTCCAAATTGTATAAACCAAAAAATCTAAACAGAAGACAAGATGAACTTATAAGTAATGGAACAGCACAAATTACGCACCAGAGCGGGGACAGGGCTCTGGTGGAGACGAGAAGAATTCAGGTTTTCTCAAGACAGCGGCAACATGAAAAGAAAATGCTCTCCTTAAATAGGGTTAGAACAAATAACAAAAGTGAAGACAGGTGTGGGATCACATGAGCGGGCAAAAAGGTAATAATGGTAAATGATTGGGATCAGCTGGATTTTAATGAGAGGAGAGCACACCAGCTGGCAGGTGACAGGGCTATGCCCACACGGAGCACCAACCAAGAATTGCTCTGACAGCTGTCAACTGCAAAAATAAAGAATTAGAATAAAATATAAACAAGTACAAACTGGGAAATAGATACCAAACGATACAGAATCATAATGTAGTAAAACTAGGACATAAACAGGAACATAAAAAACAGCAGGGATAACAAAAACCAAGAGGTGCAAAAATACAACAACTATATAAATACAGAGGAAAAGCCACGAGATTGAGCCTGGTGGAACCTCCAGTGCTCAACTCATGACAGAGCCCCCCCTCTCAAGTGGTGGACCCAGACACCCCAGGGTAACATCAAAAGAAAAAGAAATAGCCCCCCCCCCCGCCAACAGCAGCACAACAATAACCCACTCGGGGGGGGGCAGGCTAGGAGGGAACAAAACAACCCCGCTCAGGACCCACACCAGTCAAAATCAAAGACTTAGGCTCCCCGGACCAAAGAGCTAGAAAGTTCAGGTGGTCGACCAAAGTCCCAAGCCTGACACACGAGTAGAGGCGGGACCCAGATGACAGCCTCAGGCAGAGGAGGGCCTGCACTCACGGTGGACCCGGCCTGGGCCGAAGCGGCACCCACGGCGACCTCCACAGCAGGGGGAGCTGGACCCTCAGAGACCTCGGGCGGTGAACCTGGACCCACGGAGACTTCTGGTTACACTGGATCATTCCCGGTGACCTTGGAAGAAGACTCGGGAACATGTACAACAGGGGGGTCAGGGTCACCGACAGCGGTGGAGCCCAGTGAGGCGAGCTCAGGTGCAGCAGGCAGCTGCACCCGGCCCTCCTCACCAAAAGCCAGGCAAGATTGCTCTAACACTGAAAGGAGGAAGACAAAAGACAGCACTTGCCTGAGCTCGAGCTCTACCGCCATCCAGGACTCTATCGATGCAGGCGATGATGGTGACTCGGGCTCAGTCCTCTGGAGGTCCAGCTCTGATGTTAACTCTGCTGCGGCGGCCCCCGCATGGACATGATGATGGTAGCAGTTCCAAGGCCCCCAAGTGATGCACCCCACGCTGGTGGCTTATCCTGCATGGCGGCTGGGGGCTGACTCACTGCTGGCCCTGGAACTGGATCCTCCAGGACCTCGGGCTCCTCCATCATCCAGCGGTTCAGCTCTGGGGCCAGTGGACCCTCAGGGATAGGTGGGGGAGACACAGAGAGTACAGGTGAGTAGTTTGTTGCTGCAACAGGTGGGGAGAGCTCAGGGGACTGCATATCCTGAGCCTCCCTACCGGAAATCAGGCAAGACATGTCATCATATATAGAAGAGGGGAAAAATGACACTTGCCTGTTTTCCCAGTATAGGATGTTGCCTGCTGCAGCGGATGGAGTGTCGTCCCTCTCCGTGGCTAAGGCGAATGTGGGCCCCTCTGAGGTCAGTTGGGGAGCCACTCCTGTAGGCACAAAGGAGGGCGTAGCCAGGGACAGCCTGGAAGACCTCTCGTCAGCAGGAAGGTACGTTGGCAAGACGGTGATTACTGCAGCAGAAGAGGAGGAGGCTGGTGGAACGGCCAGTGGGAAAGAGCAAAAGGACGAGGCTGCTGTGGGATTAGTCTGGCTTGATGTGGAAAGTTCAGCTGGCTGAGAGGGGGAGGTGTTTCTCCGGCGGACCAGACCAGGATGGCAGCGCCGTTATGTGTCCAGCATGTGTCACCAAATGTGGATTTGGCGACACATGCTGGAGCTGGAGGAGAAGCTCGCAATCCGGGACAGGAGATGAGCATTTGTTGTGGAGAGCATTTCCGCCGCACTTCTGCTGAGAACGCTCCTACCCTCAGATCTGGAAACTGTTGTAGGAGCGCAGCCATCGTGGACAACAGCTCGGCATATTGCGGATGATTCCACAGGCCAGGGTGCACCTCCAGAATCCCCGCAGCTCCATATAAACAGTCCCGTTTCTTCTTGGGTCCACGGGTGTCGAGAGCCTCCTCCACAAAATCCTGGATAAACTCTGCCACTCACTCCTTCTCCAGGCTGGGAGACCCTGCTGCCGATCCTCCTTTTTTCATGTGAGGCCGAAGAGCCGAGGGCATAATGTTCTCCAGCAACCAGATGAGTAAAAAGGCAAAAAGAGGGAAAAAGGGCACAACACAACCGCTGGATCTTAGTACCTAGCTCCTAAATTTTGTCATGTGCTCTATGTCATGTGCGCTTCTATGAGGCGCAGAGAGGACAGATCCAAACGCTGGTTGTGTTAAAGACATTTATTAACAAAGGCAACATAATTGTCAAAAAGTGCCCACTATACAAAAATGCAAACAAGGAAAACGTACACAAGTGCCTGTAAGCAAGACGCGCTTAGGAGAAGAAAAACCTTCAGAGGCTGCCAGCGTGTAGAGAGGAGAAGATTGGAGACATGCTGACAAATGCAGACAATGTAATTTAGCCACAAATAAACCGAGAATAAGCAGCGCTTAAATATAATACAATTTAATGAGGCGCAGGTGCGGGCAGGCAGAGTGAGCCGGCAATCTAATCAAACCAACTGCCCTCAGCTGAGGTGGCAGAAGACAGAGGGCAGCTGGTGGGGAGTGTCTGGAGGAAAAGGGGAAGGACTCTGTCACAAAACCAGAAAATAAACAAAACAGACCACATAATAATACTGATGACTGCCAGAACTTAGAATAAACATGAGTGTCTGAGCTCAGTAAACACACTCAGACACTTGACAGAAAGCAGCAGTGGTGGGGTTGGCTGACGGAGCATCCGGAGAAGAAAATTCAAAAGAAATTGCTGCAGGAGTTTTCTGCCTCGGCGAAGGAGGGGCTGCTGAGGAGGAGGTGGAGGCATTCTTCCGGCCGTCTAGATGATGGCGTCGTGGTGCTGGGGATGCGGATGCCAGAGCTGGTGAACCGGGAGAGGGGAAGGACGTCTGCTGCGGAGAGCACCTCCGCGACGGCTTCGGTCCTGCTGGAGGCGGCCCCATTGTCAACCTGGGAAAGGACCGCCGAAGCAATGAGACCATGGACAGCAGTTTCGCGTATTGGGGATATTTCCACAGGCCGGGTTGTGCCTCCAGGATCACCACCACTCCATTCACGCTCTCCCAGGTCTTCTTTGGTCTTTGGGCGGCAAAAGTTTCATCCACAAAACTCTGGATGAAGTCAGCAGCCCACTCCTCCTCCAGGCTTGAGGACCCTGCTGCCAATCTCCCTTTAATTGGCAGAGACTGGCGTGCCGGGGACATAATGAGCTCCTAGTGAGAACAACAAAAAAAGAAAAAGGCAAAAATCAACTAACTGCAGCGGCTGGGTCTTTTTAGTGACCGCTGTCTTCTGTCATAAATTGCCCCTCAGGGCAGAGAGAGACAGACCCACACGCCAACTGCAGTTAGTGGCATTTAATAGCAAAATACAAAAGTTCCAAAGTGCATAAAGCAAAAAATCCAAACAGAAGACAAGATGAACTTACAGATAATGGAACAGCACAAATTATGCACCAGAGTGGGGACAGGGCTCTGGTGGAGACAAGAAGAATTCAGGTTTTCTCAAGACAGCGGCAACAAAAATGCTCTCCTTAAATAGGGTTAGAACAAATAACAAAAGTGAAGACAGGTGTGGGATCAAATGAACGGGCAAAAAGGTAATAATGGTAAATGATTGGGATCTTCTCATGTATACATCTTCTCATGTATACCAGCAAGTGGTATGCCAGAGAAGATGGTTTTGGAATGCCTCTAAGTCCACTGTTGATCTGATTAAAATAAATATTATATTGTAAAATCCATATTAGCCACTAATGTTGATTAGATAATAGATCTGTGTTAAACATGTTCCCCTATTTACCTGAAGTGCAGATATTTATGCATATCTTTCTACCAAGGGTTTTTTTTTTTTTTTTTTTTTTTTTTACTTATTTGTACCCGTAGGTAGACTTGGTTTGCAGTCTGGTGACAAGCCACCGGCTGCTGGTCGCTGCGTGCGCCCTAAACCTACATGTTTTTGGTGTGCGGGAGGAAACCGGAGAAATCCCGGAGTAAACCCGCGCAACACGGGGAGAACATGCAAACTCCACACAGCTCACTGTTGGTCGGGGGCTGGGATCGAACCCACGATCTCATGATCCCCGCGGTCCCCCAGCCGAGGGTAAAACTGTGCTGCCACAGTGCTAAACCACTGCGCCACCGTGCAGCCCAGGTTTATTGAGAATGATGTTCTCTAAGGGTTTGTGGCTCTGGGAATCTCTCTGAAGCCACTCCTTTCCTTAGGAGTGTTGTTTTGTTGTCCACAAACAACCACTGTAGCCAGTTGTGTCAAACAGTCCTCATACAAAATGGAAGCGCTGACCCCTACAATGTCACCTTCTCAATGGACTTGCTGTAGGCCAGGGAGATCAGGTGCCTGATGACTGGGAGAAGGCTCCTCAGGAGGGTCTTCATTGTTGGGGAGGTCAGGCACCATCTCATCAGTTCCAATAAGTGGTAGTTCATCAATACATGGACTTTTCTGTAATGCTCCACCCATTCTGTAGCAACACAAGATGAAGTCATGATTTGAACCGTATTTAAATTTTTTTTTAGTCTTTTAGTCTTTAGTCTTACTGCTAACATACCGTATAGACACAGGTGGAAAAGACTCCTCATCAGAACTGTCATCTTCTCACCATGTTTTTTTGAGAAATAGAGGGGAAACCGCATCTGCCCAGTCAATTCTGTTAACAAGGATGTGACTAAGCAACAATAACCATCCTGAAGACTAAACCAAGTAGAATGAATAGCTATTATGAAGTAATACTTACACACTGTTTCTGGGGTCAATGAAAACACTTCCTTCTGCTTCCACCTCAACAATGCTCATATCCTGTAAGATTTAAAGATTAAAAATCTTAATGATTTTCAAATCTTACATAAATTTTAGAAATACAGTTGCTCTAAGAAGAAAACCTCATCCTATTCCTCAATGATTTATTGTACCCTTTGCATTTTTTTTTTACTACAGACAATGGCTGTTGGTTTAATAAATTTTGTACTGTATAGTGTGTACTTATGTGCTGGTACATCTCAGTAAATTACAGATGTAATGATTTTTAATTTATTTTAAAAACTATTACCAATATCATCCATCCATCCATCTTCTACCGCTTAATTTTTTTTGGGTCGTGGAGGGGCTGGAGCACAGGTGTCAAACTCATTCCATGGAGGGCCAAGACCCTGCAGGTTTTACCTCCACCCAGTGTCTTCAACAGGTGATTTCTCTGAATTTCTTCCTACTGATTGCTGATCAGTGAAAACACCTGCTGAAGAGACTGGGTGGAAGTAAAACCTGCAGGGTCTTGGCCCTCCATGGAATGAGTTTGACACCCCTGGGCTGGAGCCTATCCCAGCATCTTTGGGCGAGAGGCAGGGTACACCCTGGACAGATCGCCAGTCCATTGCATGGCCAACACAGAGAGACAGACAACCATTCACTCTCACAGTCATACCCAAGGACAATTTAGAATCCCCAGTTGATGCCAATTAACCTAACCTGCATATTTTTGACCTATGGGAGGAAACCAGAGTACCTGGAGTAAACCGACACAGACACAGGGAGAACATGCAAACTCCACACAGAATGGTCACCAATGGTCAGGGGGTGGGATCAGACTCACGATGGTCAGGGGTGGAATCGATCCCATGACCTTGTTGCTGTGCTGCCACAGTGATAACCACTGCATCACCATGCTGTTTTATGTCAGTCAACAGTCAACTAACACTACAGTGCCACCAAGTTCTAAAGGCCAGTTCGTCACTACAACATAAACGTTTTCTTCTACAGCCGGCTGTATGTTTGTCCCTTCGGAGCTACTGTAGAAACATGGCGGTGCAAAATGGCAACATCCATAACGGCGTGGGTCCAGGACCATATAGATATAAACAACTTTTTCTAAGGAAACAAAAATCAAACAGCTTTTTTCAAAGACTGTACATTATTAATTTCCATGATCATGGTGTTACGGTTGGTGGTGAATTGGGCACGCTGTAGAGGGGTGCGTTCAAGGAGGAGACATGATTATTTCTCAGGATCAGTTTTATTGAACACACACATCCTCTATCATCTCTTAAAGCAGAAGAGGCAGAACAGTCACGTATCACAGTTCTTATACCCTGCAGAAGCCACACCACCTAAGTCACATGTTGCCTATGCAAACATACAAGCCATGGTACATAATCTCAATCACAATGCCTCTTTGATCTTCTCCTATTGTCCTTTATCCCTCAATGTTCCGGGACTCCCACTGGGGCCTCCTCTCCAAGACAAAAGGCTGGAACTGTCCTCTCCTCTCAGTCTCTGCCGGCCAGACCTCCTTTGTCCTCTTGAGACGTGAAGCCCACAATACTCATGCATATGTGGGGGAATATAAGTCTATTATATGTGCCACAATGCAGTATTTAAAGTTCAGTATGATTTATTAACAAGCTGGCCAGCCAGGCAGAGCTCGAGAAAACACAAAACCTGACAGCTAAGGAGCTGTAACAAAAAACTTACAAAACTATGCAGGATCAGGCAAGGATAGAGGTCAGAACAGGAGCGTGTTCTTCACACCAAACATGACTAACAACACACGTGAGGAACACAGATTGGGGTTTGACACAAATAGACATCGAAGTAACCAAACAATACCGAACAGGTGAGCACAATCAGTGACAACCAGAGACGGCAGGGATTAATCACAGACACAGGATGGGCGGGGCTACTCAGTTGATCATAGACAGAGGAAGCACAAAACATAAACAGAGGGGAGACAAGAGCGCTGCACGTAAAGATGATAATAATAATAATACTGATAAACTAAGAGCACGACCCATGGAGAAATAAATATACAAAACAGAATAATAAATATTGGCAAACAAGGATCAAGATAATACACAGAATGGAATGCAGGAAGTTCCAAAAAGAAACTTAAAGCAAGAGCGAGGGCTGAGGCCCATGCCCTGAAGACAAGATGACACAATAATAAACTAGAAAAGCACTCGGAGAGCGCAGACCTCCGCCAAGCGCCACAGTTCCCCCCATACAGTGCTTGTGTGTACGTTTTCAGATTCCTTGACCATGAAAACATATGACTAGCAATTGGATTCGCAATGATAGGATTAGTGGTTCAATAGTTATTGAGGAAAATGGCATTTTCCATAATGGCGGTTTAGCGCCACAGTTCCCCCCATACAGTGTTTGTGTGTACATTTTCAGATTCCTTGACCATGAAAACATATGAGAAGCAATTGGAATGACAATGATAGGATTAGTGGTTTAGTAGTTATTCACGAAAATGACATTTTGCATAATGGCGGTTTTCTTGTGGACGGTGATCCGGATCACCACCAAAATCTAATCATCTGTAGGATACCCCATTTCTGACAATCTGTGAAAATTTCATGAAAATCCGTCCATAACTTTTTGAGTTATCTTGCTAACAATCAAACAAACAGACAGACAAACCAACGTCGATGATCACATAACCTCCTTGGCGGAGGTAATTAAGATGAGGGCATGAGACCTGGCCCATGCCCTGACAGTACCCCGCTCTTAAGGGGTGGTTTCCAGATGACTCCAGGGTAATACCAACAAAAGAAAAAAAAAACCCTCACAGGGTGGGTAGTGGGGGTACAAGTCCAGGTGGGCTGAAACAAACTGTAACTCCCATAGCAATGTCCAAAACAAATACAGTTCAAAGGCCAAATAAAGTCCAAGGCCTCAAAACCCAAAACAAAGCGGGTCAGGTGGTCTACCCAAGTCCATGGGCCACCGGACCACAATAAACAATGGGTCAGGGGGTCTACCAAAGTCCATAGGCCCTCAGACCGGAGAACAACATGGGTCAGGGGGCCTGCCCCAGTACATGGACCCCCAGACCAGAATGCAGGGCCGGTCCGGTGGCCTGCCAATGTCCATAGGACACTGAACCAGAGAACAAGGTTTAACAGTGGACGCAGAAGCACAGAGCTCACCAAACAAACACAGAGGAGCCCTATGCTCTGAGACTAATGACTGCTTCACGCTGATCCCGGCCTTTGGAACAGAAAGTGGAGGCACGCTGGCCTCTTGGACTACGGTTGGAGCAGACTGTTCAACCTCTTGGACAACGACGGGTGAAGCGGACTCTTCAACCTCTTGGACAATGACATGTGGAGTGGATTGCTCAACTTCTTTGATGACGGGTGGAGTGGACTGCTCAACCTCTGGAGTGATGGTTGGAGGTCCCCTGACCTCTGGAGCAGATGGTGTAGGAGCATCCGGCCCTAACGCCTGGAGAACCACCCTCATTACAGTCACCTCGGATGGGGGAGAAAGGCAGGGTGAGGCGTCACCAAAAACACCAGGAGCTAGGCAAGTCTTAACTAGTATTGATGTTATAAAAGTAAAGAAAAGCACTTGCCTGAGCTCCTGGTCCTCTGCTGCTGGGGTGACCTCCTCAGAATGAGCTGCAGGAGCCAGAGCCTGGACCTTTGGCAGAACAGGAACTGAAGAGTGCACTGTGAGAACAGGTGGAGCCACTGTGTGCACCTCGGAGACAAGTGGAGCCATTGAGTGCACCTCAGAGACTGCGGGAGCCATTGTGTGCACCTCGGAGACAGCTGGCTCTGTTGTGTGCACCTCGGGGATGGCTGGCACTGTTGTGTGCACCCCGGGGATGGCTGGCACTGTTGTGTGCACCTCGGGGATGGCTGGCACTGTTGTGTGCACCTCGGGGATGGCTGACACTGTTGTGTGCACCTCCGGGATAGCTGGAGCTGTTGTGTGCATCTCAAGGACGGCTGGAGCTGTGATGCGCACCTCATGAGCAGCTGGAGCTGTCTGGAGAAGAGCTGGAGCTAGTGGTAGCGCAGGGAAGTGATGTGAAGCTGGTACTGGAGCTGGGGAGTGGTGTGGAACAGGTACTGGATGATCCTCACGCAGCCCAGATGCAGCAACAGCAACCAGTGGGATGTCAGGTCTGGGGGTCACAGCTACTTGGGACCCCCTCCTGGAGGTAGCTGCACCTGGAGAAGCTTCAGGAGCAGCCAGCTCATCCCAGACCAGTCAGTTGCCTCCCAGTATTGCCAGTCTCTCACAATAAGAAGAATGGGACACAGGAGATGCAGGTGAGGATGGGTGGATGGACAGGGCAGCAGAGTTAATAGCAGAGTGGGGCGGAGAGAACTCAGCAGCAGGAGGTAGCCACAGCTGAGTCTCCCCACCGAGAATCAGACGAGTCCCTTTTATTTGTTTGTTTATTCAGCTCCCCCTTAGTTAGTAGTCAAATCTTTTGCTTTTTAAGTTAAAGTATAGGTAAAGTGCCAAATTTAAAGTATTTAAAGTAGCACAATTTCCATATAATATGAAAGGGACTGAACTGAGATTTATTTGATTATGTGAATATTAATTACAGAGTAATTGAAAATGAACGGCACATCCAATATTAGCCACTGTAAAATAAACCGCTTGTTTTTTTGTTTTTTTTAATCAGATCACTTCTGTGATCCTTTATGAGTTATAATCATAATAGTGTATCTTGCACTTGGAATGGGAGTTGTTCAGCCACCATTAGAATTTGGTTTATATGTGAAGTTTATAGTATTTCGTCTTTCAACTCATCCAGTAAAAGAACACATTACAAATATTTGAGACCCATTGTACTGCTTCCTTTTAAATTTTAGCAAATACAGCACAAAACACCATCCACACTTGAAACCAGGGCGACACAACGGTGGCTAAACTTTTATTGATAACAGTGTTATTTCTCAAATATGTCTTAAACTTGCTTTAATAATCCACCACCCATTTCTGTCTTTCATCTAGGCAAGAGGAAAACGATCCACCCAAACCGGACCGTGCCTCACTATTTACAGAGATGCAGGCTGAAGATCTGCTGAACCAGGACTAGTGTGAGGGGCCGATCCAGTTGCTGCTCAGTGAGACAGCGTGGCCGGCGTGTGTGACCCATTCCAATTTCTTTTGTTTTACAGTTTGAATTTTGCACATTCTAAATAATCTGGAATTTGCTGCTGATTGTAATGCTGATTGTAATAAACAATTTAGTGACTTATGTATTTGCATCATGATTTTCTATTTTGTCTGTTAAGACACCGGTGGGAAAAGAGTCAGCAGTACAGACCATTTATCAGTGACTTTGAAAATTATGGCTCATTTTTAAGAAAAAGTAACCAAAACAATTATTTGCAGAAGACTGTATTGTTGGATGTGCCAGTGCAGAAGACACTGCACACTTTTATGATAGTACCAGTAAATGGAGGAATTCTGGGCCATATTAGCATTTGTATTTCCTAATAATGGGATAGAAGAGAGATTCTGCAGGGTCTTGGCCCTCCATGGCACATGATTGGACACCCCTGAGTTAGGGTTTAATGGGATTTAACATTTTAACACAAACTGCTTTATGGTTCATAACTCTGTTGGCAGACTTACACCAAACCAAAAGTGATTTCTCAAACTGCTGGATTGTTCTTAGACAGCTTTTCCAATCTCTGTATTTAATTTATGTCACTTGTCCATTGTGACTGCATTATTTTAATTGCTTTTAATCCTAGATCCATTTGTTTTGTCTTAAAATGCATCATAATTGTTAAATATATCTTATTATACCTAACAGTACTGTTTACCTGTTGAAATATATATTTTAAGGCTCATATACTACAATATGGCACCTGGCGATCAAGTTTGGCAGCTAGCTGATCCACGGTTTGCCATGACACCACTGGCTGGAGCAGGTAAATCCCATGACGTCTCAACAGTCTCTCCATGATTTTGACACAGATCAGAGCATTTTGTTGCACAGGAAGCTAAACATTTGTACAGACATTCTGCAGTTCTGTAACCAGTTCGCGTTCCTGAAGCTGGGATGACATCACTATGTTGAACGTTCAGACCGATGGTTTGAAGTGATATTTTTGCCACAAGAGAGCCATCTGAAACACACACACAGAGAATACATATTTTAGTACCTAATATGGATAACTTGCCGGCATTACAATGTTGTACGGCGGACTTAAAAGCAAAGTAGCATTAGCAATCATTAGCTTACCATCATACGTGATGTAGTTCGTATCCTCATGTCTTCCCCTTTATACTGCTCTATGGTTTCCTAAACGCTCCAGTACTTTTCCAGAGTGTGTTGTATCGCCGTCTTTGCCTTCTGTTCTCCTTTTTTGCCTTTATTCTGGCAAAAAAAGCCAGAGAACACAGACATCTCGTATCCTGCCAGCTTGTGTTTTGCATAACGCTACGCTTGTTTTACGCCAGTTACGCTTGTTTTACGTAATGGGAGGGAGAGGGTTGCACCGCCTCCCTGTAACTATTCCCACCCATGTCAAGTGGGACCTAGTGCAGTGGAAACACAAAACGGGCCGAACTGTACCGTCCCATCCCATACTGAACCGTCCCGTACTGAACCGTCCTGTACTGAACAGTCCTGTACTGACCCTAGTGGAAAAGGACCTTTGGTGGTCTTGGGACGCTGGCAGACCACCCAATCCGTTTTGGGACTTTGGACTTGGGGTGGGCCCACAAGACTGTATGTTGGGGTCTGGACTCTGTGGGGGGTAAAGAATTGTTTTTGATCCACCTGGCCTTGTATATACACCACCCGCCCGGTGAGGGCCTTTCTTTTTTTCTTTGTTGTCATCAACTTATTTTGAAGGGTTGTCTCTCTCTTTTTGACCAGATGGAAGTTTAATTTATGGCATATCATGTTGAGGTTCATTAATTTTGGACAAGGTCAACTATAATATCTTTGTTGCATTTGTCCCAGAAGGTGAAGTTTATGACTTGTACTTTTAGTGCTGTGCCTAATATTAACTTGCTCCTGTGCCTTACACTGCACCATTTAAACTGTATTACTTGATATTATTTGGCCTCCACTGCTATTTTTCAAATTTTGCAAATACTCAACCTTTGGCAAATGGCTAAAATGATTTAAAGTGGCTGTGACCAAAAAACAAACGAAAAAAGAATTGTAAACTTACTAGAGAAAAAAAGGGAAAAAAAAAGAAACATTGTAAACTTATGGTTAAAAGGAGTCACAAATTCTGGGATTCTTGGGGCGACCATCCCCAACTCGATGGGTCCCCAGGTGGTGGATAGGGGAAAAGCCCCCAGATATGAGGGCTAGCTGTAAGTCAGGCCTGCCTGGTTGAATAAGCAGTCCCGGACCAACTGGCGATGCTCCTATCAGGATGGTGCAGGGTAACAGGTAGCGTTGTTGCATTCATGAAATCCCCCATGTGTCCTATGGTGGGATCGTCATGCGAAAAAGAGGTGAGTTATAACCTCTAGCCCTGAGGAAGGAAAACCCCGGAGAAACAAACCAGGGTAGGGAATGCTCATTAGGCTTGGTTGGCAAGTCGCCTACGAGAAGGAAACTCGGAGAAGAAAACCAGTGCCGAAGACGGATGTACTGGGCCCATGGTGCATAATGGCAGTACAATGCATTTACGTCATATGGATGGACAACCTCACTTTTTCTCGTGATGGTGCTCTACCCATGGAGTCCCGCCGGGCTAGTGGAGTGCCGGGCCCTGTGCCTTTGAAGGGCCCATCCCATATGACCGGTGGTCACCCTGTCCCATTGCGAGGAGCCAGGCCTCGGAGGCAGAGGGAAAACACTACTGGCTGCAATACATTTGATCCTGAAGAAAGCCCTAGACCACTCAACATCCTTCAATGGAATGCAGAGGGTGTCTACAATAAGAAGATCCCACTCACTGAGAGACTACATGTAGAAAACATGGATGTGGCCTGTATCCAAGAGACACACCTGAATCTCAACCTCAGGTTCAATATCAGAGGGTATGAACCCTACAGGATGGACAGAGAGGGAAGACACAAAGGAGGAGTGCTGATGCTTGTCAAGAATAGCATTGCAGTTGCAGATTTCAAATTGGACACAAATGAGCAAGCTCAAATCCATGGAGTCAAAATCACAGTCAGTAAGTCTGTCATTACCATCTTCAACCTGTACTGGCCTCAAGACAGAGATCTCTCGCTGTAGACTATGAACAGTCCACAAGAGAACTGGTTGGTAGTTGGTGACTTCAGCAGCCACTCCACCTGTTGAGGCTGTGGAGAAAATGACTGAAGAGATGAAGCGGAGGATTGGCAGATAGAGAACAGCCTGCTTCTGCTGAATGATCTAGAAGATCCTCCAACCTTCTCTTATCAGTGGCTTACAACAACTACCCCAGATCTTGTCTTTGCAACTGAAGAACTTTCCCAAAAGACCAGCAGGAAGGTATTCAGTCAATTGGGAGGCGGCGACCATAAGCCAGTGCTACTGGCCATTAACATGCAGTACAAGAACAGCAACCCCAAGTCCTTTCCCAGATGGAACTACAAGAAGGCAGTCTGGGAGAGTTCTCATGACTCTCTGACAAATACTGTAAATATATCAAGGTGGACGACTACAACATCAGTAGAGCCACCAAAAGTTTCAATAAGGCAGTCCTGAAAGCAGCCTCAGAAACAATTCCATGGGGTGCTCTTAAGAATTATAGACCATACTGGACAGAGGAGCTACAGGAGCTAGAAGATGAAGTGACAAGAGCCAGACAGGACGTGGAAAACAACCCAACACTTGAGAATAACATCGCCCTCAAGGCCTGCACCACCAAATATTGAAAGACCTACATCCAAGCTGCAAGAACAAGCTGGAGGGAAAAAACAGAAAAACTGAAACTTAACAGAGATGGTTATAAACTCTGGAAACTCACCAAGGCCATGAACAATAAAGATACAAGGTCATCCACTGTTATGATAGGAAAAGACCAGAAAATGGTGACAGGGAGAGACACAGCAAACTGTTTCATAGAAAGCTATGAGCAAATCAGCGACAAGAAATCTCCTGGCCCTGACAAAATCTCCAACTAGATGCTAGGACACCTTGGCCCCAAAGCAAGAACAAATTCCTCGCTGTCATCAATAACAGCTGGAGGACGGGGCATGTTCCACAATGTTGGTGAGAAGCTGACATGGTACCAATACACAAGAAGGGGAAGGACAGAGCAAAAGTTGACAGTTACCACCCCATCAGCCTCAGCAGCTGTATGGGCAAGCTCTTAGAGTGAATAATCAACACCTGTCTAGTTTGGCACCTGGAGAAGAACAACATTATTAATGCAGAACAGGCAGGCTTTTGACAATACCACTCCACTGAGGACCAGGTGACTTACATTGCCCAAAAGATAGAGGACGGTTTCCAGGACAAACTGCATACACCCACTGTATGGATAGGAATGGAGAAGGCATACAACAAGGTATGGAAGGATGGCCTGCGGAGGAAGCTCAAGAAGAGTGGCATGACTGGCTGCATGTACCAATGGATCTCACAGTATCTGAACAATAGGAAGGCTTGAGTTTACGTCAACAGAGCACACAGCTGGAGGAAAACACTGAGAGAAGCAGTCCCTCAAGAAGGCGTACTCAGCCCTACACTATTCCTTGTCTTCATTAATGACATTGTCA
Source organism: Pholidichthys leucotaenia (assembly GCA_020510985.1). Lineage (NCBI taxonomy): Eukaryota > Metazoa > Chordata > Actinopteri > Cichliformes > Pholidichthyidae > Pholidichthys > Pholidichthys leucotaenia. Next base: position 358,987,092 of record CM035837.1, on the reverse strand, counting down.
GAGACCTGCCATGTAAGGTCCAGGGAGCCATATATGCAGATGATCTTGTCCTCTGGTGCTCTGAAGAATATCTCACTACTGCTAACTACAGGCTGCAGCAGATGCTCAATGTACTTGAATGTTGGACACAACAGTGGTAGGAACTCTCAACACCAAGAAGACCACATACACTGTCTTTAGCCTCTCATCAAAGATGCAGAAGGCTAATCTATGCATCAGTGGGCAAAATCTGCTGGCAGAGGACAATCCCACATATCTTGGAGTCACATTTGACAAATGCCTGACATGGAAGAAACAAACAGAGAAAACAGAAACAAGAGCCAAGGTCCGACTTGCTCTCATGAAAAAGCTGGCGGGAACAACCTGGGGCGCCAATACCATGACCCTCAAGAAGCTGTACACTGGCAGAGTTAGGCCGGTGCTTGAGTACGGCATGACAGCATGGGGCACCATGGCCAAGTCCAACTTTGATCGGGCTAGGAAGATTCAGAACCAAGCTGCCCGCATCATCATGGGGGCCATGAAGTCAACGTCAATACATGAGCTTGAAACCATCACAGGGCTCCAACCTCTTGAGGACCATAGAGAGGCTAAACTCCTTATCCAGGCTGCCAATTTCAGGAGGATGCAAGGTCAGCCCATGAAAGACAGATTGTCCCAGCCCACAAAGGGGAGACTGAAGAGAGGGAGTTTCATGCACCAGAGCAGAATACTTGAGCAACAGAATCATGATCTCCTTGATCCTGATCCCAAGGAGATATCCCGTTGTCTGGTGGTCCCTTCTTGGAGTGAGGGAAACGTCCCCCTCATCCAATGCAGCATTCCCGGAGTTGGCCCCAAAGACTCCCAAAGTTACCCCATAAGAAAGTCCCTCACACTTGAATACCTACACACCCACTATCCCAAAGATTCTTGGACTCATGCATATACAGATGGTTCTGCAGAGGATGCAGTTCGGAATGGAGGGGCAGGAGTCTACATACAATATCCGGGAGGCAGCGAAGATAGAATCTGCCTCGCTACCGGCCTGTACTCCACCAACTACAAAGCTGAAGCAGAAGCCCTGAAAATAGCCACAAGTTACACCAAAGTCAGCCTCCATGCTAGTCAGAATGTTATTTTCCTGACTGATGCCCTGCCTATCCTACAGGCCTTGCAATACAATAGAGACACCGACGTGAATGACCTGTCCTCCTCTCTTGTCTCCCTCTGCGTGAGTCACACAGTCGCTTTGCAGGGAATTCCTTTCCATTGGGGTGTGTTTGGTAATGAGACCGCTGACTCCCTAGCAAAAGAGGGATCAACGTGGGAACAGGTGGACAGGTCTACTAGTTACACAGAAGCTAAAAGTATCATCAGGGCCAAGCGGCAGACTAAGTGGAGGCAGCAGCATCCAAGCCATAACGGAGAAGATCCATACTTCTTGCTGACCCGGCGTGAGCAAGTAGCCTTAGTCAGGCTTAGGACAGGCCACAACCATCTGAACTATCATCTATACACAAAATTCCATATTAGTAATACAGAGGAGTGTCCCTGTAGGTCAGGCAGTCAGACGGCAGAACATTTGTTACAGTTCTGCCCACTGCACGACGCACTCAGAGAGAAGACCTGACCCACCCCAATCCCGGTGGCCCAGAAGCTCTACGGCAAGTTGGGGGACCTGCAGTGTACTGTTGCTTTCATTGAAGAGGCGGCAGTGTCCATCTGACGAACGAGAAGAAGAAGAAGAAAGAAGTCACAAAATCATGAGGAAAAGGTTTGCAAATTTACAAGAAAGTCACCAATTTTTGTAGAGAGAAAAAAGAAAGAAAAACTGCTAATATATGATAAAGTGCAAGCTGATAGAGAAAGATGAAAATTTACTAAAGATCTTTAACTGTTCACAAGAAAGACGTAGCCCAGGGCATAGTCAATTACAAAATCAGTTGGACCACAATTTGAAATCAAGACATGTAACTGGGCCACACATGTTCAGCGATCTGTTGAATATGATAAATTTCAATCCAGCACAGATCAATATGACGAAAAATATGCACCTTTTATTCATTGTCTTTGTTTTAAATGTGCACTTGGCACATGACAAAGGCACATCAAAAGTACATAAAAACACAATAACAGTGCTTGGGTTGAGCAGAACTTGAAGTAGTAGAAATATTTTCCTCTTGAACAACAATTAAATAAATAAAATGGAAAAAAAAATTCTGTAAATAACCATTTTGGCCACATCTTACTCAGGCATATTGTTATGCCGTAACCTGTAGACAATGACAAAGCCAGGAGTGGAGCTGAACACTTGTTTATTAAGGAAACTGGACTCTGTACACCCGACCGTACATGCAGCTGCTTGGCAAAAGAAAGGCGGAAGAGGCCATCCCTCTGTCAGCAGCCCCTCTTATACCACCGGAGATGGCGGAACCAGAAACCAGGGCCGCCATCCTGTACCACACCAATAAGAGCTCCAACATGAACCACATACATAAACAATAACTACATAATATCCCCCCCCCCGTAGGAAAAACCAAAACACACTATCAGCCCACCCCAATTTGGAGCCTGAATCATCCGCTAGACATAAACAAACTAAAATCACCAAAAGGTGCCAATGACATTCACACCAAAAGAACTAAAATTAGGGGGGACAGGTAGACTGCTGTCCTACCCCCCACACGGCGAGGTGGGTTATTCTGTCGCCGATACTATTAAAATACTATAACAGAAAAAACTGAATAAAAAATGGACTGTCAAACACTTCAGTGCACAAATGCCCCAAGAAAAGATTTACATTAGCAAACATTGCACATTCACTGTTGTGGTTTGTTTTGTTTTCAGTCACAACATGTGTGAGCAGGAACCTCTTTTTATAACTACACATTCCATTACACAGACATATCAGTCCAGGCAGGGTTAAACCGACTACTTTCATTGTCAATTTTACCCTTCAGAGTTGACAATGATATGTTTTAACCTCTTGCACTCCGGTGTACCGCGGACGAGCACGTCTCTGCGTCCCAGAGCGCACGAGGGCGCACGAGATCGCCCTCATGCGCTCTAGGACGCACGAGTGCACTGCGTCCAAGCGCGCACTGAAAAAAAAAAGCTGCATTTCCGTTCTTCCACGACAGACACAGCCGCGAACAGATCAGATATGATTGACCTCTCATTCGACTAATAAGAGCCTTGAATTGGGTTTCTGAAACCTTGAAGAACCAATGACTGAAAACCTAGCAAGAAGGACCCGCCTACCAACGCTGTGAATGCAGCGAGCCAATTGAAGCACAGAAGTTCGGAAGCTGTTTTGTGTAAGGCTGGGTGAAGACAGACTGCTGCAGCAGATGAAAAAAAGGACCCGCAGGAAGAACCTGCCACAGACCCAGCAGCACGGAGACCACCCACAAGTGCGACCTGTGTGACAGGGACTGCCATTCGCGCATCGGCCTGTTCAGCCACAGGCGGTGCTTTTTTTTTTTATTCCAGTAGAATAGACGTTTAGGATTCTCTTCCATGGTCATCATAGACCGACGGAGGCCGACGACGAAGGTCGTAAATCATTCGCCAAAACCGCAATCATGTAAGCGCAAAACCGCAATAATGGAATTATGTTTTGACCGGGTCGTGAGACCAGAACCACGAGTCCGTAACAAGGGACCAGCATCGCGTTCGTCTGACAATGAGGAAGAGAAGTTCACCAGGACACTGCTGCTGTGAAGAGGTAAGTGTTATAAGCTAAATTATTCTTTATCCCTGAAAATTGTAATCAAAAAATGACTTTTGACCGATCGGTAAATTACAACTGTGCGGCGCACGAAGTCCGAAGTTCGTGCGCCGCGGTACACGGTTCCTGTGCCGCGTCTGGACCGTGAACGCCCCCCCCACCGCTACTCTTCTGTAGCGAGGGGGGGGGGAGCCGCAGTGACTGCGCTGCGGTTGCCATATCGCCACATGAGTCTATTCCGTCATGTAGCGATGTCCGATGTCCGTCCTCTGTAGCGAGGGGGGGGGACAAAACCCCCCCCACACACACACACAGCCCTGAGTGTCACCTTTCATTAGAGCCCAAGATGAAGCTTCTATATTGAATCATTCAAAAGTTACAGACGTTTTTCCAAACTGTGCCATTTGGCACAATTTGGCACAGTTCAAAAACGCCTGGGAACTACCTGAGGAAAAAGCTGTGTAATATATTCATTTTTTGCGGTGTTGTTACAAAATTTTGACCTCAGCTGGGTAACACTTGGTTCTACATTTCTGTTGCATTTTCCAGCCCGGATCTGAAGCTGTGTGTTATTTGTAAGCATTTGTATCCAAAAAAACACCGAGGCCAAATTTATTTTCTTCAAGTTCAGTATGTTTAGATGACTGTAACTCAGTGGCCGGAGCACTTAGAGAGATTATGACTGTTTTGCCAAAAAATTCAGTGTTTTCTTTTAAATGAGACCAACCCCATGAAGATGCTGCAAAGGGTTGAAGAACGGCTTTCGATTTACTTTGGGCACGTTATTTTTTGGCGTTTTTAGGGAAATTGACCGGAGTGAAAGTTAAGGTGCCTTCACACCAAACGTGAACGGGCAAATTTTTCACATGGCACGATTACATCATAACTCAATGTAAACACATGAAGAGTCATGAATTCACCATCTGAGTGAGTTACAGACAGGTGAAGTTGCCTTTATAACTTCTGCAGCTGTGTTCAACCTGCTGTTGAAATCCCCAAAATAACGTCATGCTTAGGTTTACATTATCTGACGGGGGGCTCACCTGAAAAAGTTGTCCCTACCTCCAAAACTTCACAAGATGATAGGCGTTTATGTTGCAAGCCTGCCAGCCTTGTTAGCACATCTGTGACAGGAGTCAGGTGGGTAAATAACGACATCCTGATTCAGCTGAAGAGCTCCCAGTCCTCCTTTCTCCAGGTGAGTGCAAATGTGTGATCACGCGTGTGCTCACCTCTTTCCATTGACGTTGTATGCATTTGAGCCGCCTGTTCACGTTTGGTGTAGGCTTGGTATTTTGCCACTAGTATCGTTCACCACAGTCATACAGCCCACACTTCAAAACAAATACGCTGCATTGTGGGTTGATGGTTGCTAGGCTATGCAGAGTGTTGCATTTATGGTCTGTAGTAATTAATGGATTTCTGCAATTCTGTGAAACGTGTTGGCCTTTGCTTCTCTGGCTGGACCACAGACTGAACCTGGGCCACTCAAAGGTTGATCTTGGGCTGCATGTGGCCCATGGGCCACTAATTGAATAGGCCTGAAGAAGCCAATTAACACGCAAATTTATGAGGAAAAAGATTCAAATTTACAAGAAAAATGTTTCATATTTACATTAAAAATGTCACAATCTATTTGATAAAAGTAGCACATTTGAGGGAAAAATGCACAAATTATGTAAAAAAAAAAAAGAAAAAAGAAAAGCACTCCCAAAATCACAAGGAAACATTTGCAAATTTACACAAAAGTTACAAATTTATGTGGGGAGGAAAAGAAAAAAAATGCAAATTTAAAACAAAAGAAATAGAAGAGTGAACAACATACAGAAAAGATGTTAAGTATTTACAAGAAATGTTTGATTTTGAAAATAAGCAATTTGCAAAGGGGGTTGTTTAATTTCTAGTGTAATCACACTATGTTACATGGAATAGTTTTCATATCATTTTTAATTTTCAACTCATTTCACTGGTGAATCTACAAGTTTTTCTGTTATCTTCAGAACATGAGTTCACCCATGTCCTCGTCTTTTGTTCTCTGTGTTGTGTTTATCATTTGTATTTTTGGTCCCTGTGGTCTCTGTCTGTTCTACCCCACCTACCCAGTGCGTCTCAGTTACCCTTGACTGTTTCCCACCTGTCATGCGTTAACTTGATTACTTCCCCGTCTACATGTGCATCTCAGTCTAAGTCAGGTGTGGTGTCATTATTGTTTCTTCTGTGTTCCCTGTCAGTCTGCCCGGTTTGCTTTTGTGTTCACAGCCCCCGTGCTGCTACTTCCTTTGTCACAGTTTTGTTAATAAATCATCATTTTGCACTGCAGTCCTGCCTGCGTTTGAGCCTGTGTTACCCACCTTGACAGAGACTATATGTTTTGTTTGTGTTTATTTCCTTTAGCATGACTTTTTCAGAACTGCAGTGTCTGACACCAATTGAATGCTGCAGCATTGGCAAAATGCTTTAGCCTTATTCCCAGCAACAGGTTGAAGCCATCCCTTAAATGTACGGTATAACGCCAAGGCAGGGCAATAAAGCCGCTGTGCCCAGCAGGATTGCTTTGTTTTCTTACCTGTGTCTGTGCTGCTGGACTCTTTTCTTTTTCCTCCGAGTCCAAACTCGTGTTCACTTTTTAAGCTTGTTGTGATGCCAGTACAGCTGCACAAATAAATATGAGCTGAGTGCTGCTGATGTGATTGGCAGTGAGGAAGAGCCAGCCAGGTATGAGCTGATCGGGTATGGGCAGGCATCAGTTCCTGATGATGTGTGGGTGTTCACATACAGTAAATCAAAATGTCATTTTTGGGGGATGCATGGAAATGCCAAAACTATTGTATATTTAGCCTTTTTAAAAAGTATTGATCGTACATTGTATAGGCCTTAAAACTATCGTATAAATACAATAATTATCGTATATCTGGCAACACTGGCGCCATGACCATAATCTGACTACAGGTTTGGGGTCAAAAGGTCAAAGGTCAAAGTTGACACTCCCTATGCTCTCTTGCTATAGAACGTGTAAAGCTCTCTAGGGTCACCAAACTTGCTACACAGGTTAACCTCGGGATTCTGCCCTACATCTATGGATTGTATACTTTGTTGTATATTCATGGATGATGGGATTATCATAATTTGGTTCTGCCACAGTAATGATATTGAAAAGTTGAAAACTGCTCTCTCAGCAAGTATTGGGATCTTCAAAGAAAACGGAGGTGGGCGATACTGCACTTGCCTCAGGGTGCGTATGTGTTTTTTTTAGATATTAATCTTTTTAAATGTATGCAGTTTGTGTTCTCCTCTAAAACTACATTTTTAGGATTTAAGTTGTAGAGTTTAGAATTTTAGAGCTACAGTGCATCTGGAAAGTATTGTCAGCGCTTCACTTTTCCACATTTTGTTATGTTACAGCCTCAGAACCGTTGTAGGAGCAGGGCACTGAACATTGTCAAGGACACACAATACCCCATAATGACAATGTAGATTTTTTTTTTTTTGAGATTTTTGCAAATTTATTAAAAATAAAAAACTAAGAAATCATATGTGTATATAAGTATTCACAGCCTTTGCCATGAAGCTCAGAATTGAGCTCAGGTGCATCCTGTTTCCACTGATCATCCTTGAGATGTTTTTACAGCTTAATTAGAGTCCACCTGTGGAAAATTCAGTTGACTGGACATGATTTGAAAAGGCACACCCCTGTCTATATAAGGTCCCACAGTTGACAGTGCATGTCAGAGCACAAACCAAGCATGAAGTCAAAGGAATTGTCTGTAGACCTCTGACACAGGATTGTCTCGAGGAACAAATCTGGGGAAGTGTAGAGAAAAAAATTTCTGCTGCTTTGAAGGTCCCAGTGAGCACAGTGGCTTCCATCATCCATAAACGGAAAAAGGTGGGAACCACCAGGACTTTTCCTAGAGCTGGCCGGTCGTCAAAACTGAGCGATTGGAGGAGAAAGGCCTCAGTCAGGGAGGTGACAAGAACCCGATGGTAACTCTGTCTGAGCTCCAGCATTCCTCTGTGGAGACAGGAGAACCTTCCAGAAGGACAACCATCTCTGTAGCAGTCCACCAATCGGGCCTGTATGGTAGAGTGGCCAGACGGAAGCCACTCCTTAGTAAAAGGCAAATAGCAGCCCACCTGGAGTTTGCCAAAAGGCACCTGAAGGACTCTCAAAACATGAGAAACAAAATTCTCTTGTCTGATAAGACAAAGATTGAACTCTTTGGTGTGAATGCCAGGTGTTATGTTGGGAGGAAACCAGGCACTGCTCATCACCAGGTTAATACCATCCCTACAATGAAGCATGGTGGTGGCAGCATCATGCTGTGGGGATGTTTTTCAGTGGCAGAAACTGGGAGACTAGTCAGGATAGAGGGAAAGATGAATGCAGCAATGTACAGAGACATCCTGGATGAAAACCTGCTCCAGAGCACTCTTGACCTCAGACTGGGGTGACTGTTCATCTTTCAGCAGGACAACGACCCTAAGCACACAGCCAAGATATCAAAGGAGTGGATTCAGGACAACTCTGTGAATGTCCTTGAGTGACCCAGCCAAAGCCCAGACTTGAATCCAATTGAACATCTCTGGAGAGATCTGAAAATGGCTGTGCATCGACGCTTCCCATCTAACCGGATGGAGCTTGAGAGGTGCTGCAAAGAGGAATGGATGAAACTGCCCAAAGATAGGTGTGCCAAGCTTGTGGCATCATATTCAAAAAGACTTGAGGCTGTAACTGCTGCGAAAGGTGCATCGACAAAGTATTGCGCAAAGGCTGTGAATACTTATGTACATGTGATTTCTTAGTTTTTTATTTTTAATAAATTTGCACAAATCTCAAAACTTTTTTCATGTTGTCATTATGGGGTATTGTGTGTAGAATTTTGAGGAAAAAAATGAATTTATTCCATTTTGGAATAAGGCTGTAACGTAACAAAATGTGGAAAAAGTGAAGTGCTGTGAACACTTTCCAAATGCACTGTATAACTGAGTCAACAAAGACATTTAGTGTTCTCCAGTATTTTCATGATTAAATTATTACATTTTGTTTGAAATTGAGAAAAGAATTTGATATTTAAAAAAAAATCAATATAGAGCTAAATGTAGCTAAAACATCAGCTTAATTATTGTTCAGGTTCAGGTTACTTTATTTGTACCCGTAGGAAGATTTGTTTTGCAGTCTGGTGACATCCATATTTACAAACCACAAATTACATTCATCATAGACACAAACACCGGCACACATGAAATTGACTATAAACATGATAAAAATACTCAAGGCTCCATCAATCAGGGTATAAAAAGACAAAGAGATGAGAGAAAAACCAGAGGTAAGAGAGAAGAGTCATATTAAAAGTTAAAAACTAGTCAAAGAGGTTAAAAACTCAAAGGTCTAAAACTCAATAGAATATTTAGAACCCAAGTAACATCCTACAAAAATAAGTAAATATAAAATGGAGTTAATAAATAGGTACCTAAATTATGTGCAATATATTGTTACAGCTTGTTCAACTCTTTGACAGCAGCAGGAACAAAGCTGTTTTTGTAGCGCTGGGTTTTACTTTTTGGGACAGCAAACCTCCGTCTTGAGGGAAGAAGCTGAAAGTTGCAGTGCAAAGGGTGGGAGTCATCATTTAAAATGGAGGTAGCCATCCTCTGTACTTGTCTGGTGTACAGGGATGTCAGGCTCAGCTGTGACTCACCAAGCAAACGACTGGACCATCTAACTACCTGATCCAAGGATTTCCTCTGTTTCAGTTTTATCTGACCAAACCATGACACTAAAGAAAAGGATAAAACAGATTCAATAAAAGCCCGATAAAACATTGTCATTATGGTTCAGTCAATTTGGAAGCGTGCAAGTTTTCTCAAGCAATGCAAATGTTGCTGACCCTTTTTGCACACCCTTTCACAGTTCTCTTCAAAGTTTAAATTACTATTAATAATCGTCCCAAGATATTTGTAGGATTGTACACATTCGGTGGTCTGGCCTTTTAGTACGGTGACTTTGTGCCTGGGAGTTTTCCTCCTAAAATCAATAATCATGTCTTTAGTTTTTGTCGTATTCAGCTGCAGGTAGGAATCCTCACACCAGTGAACAAAATCAACTACTGGGCCGTGGTCACTCTCACCATCCTGGAGGAGACTGACAATAACTGAATCATCAGCATACTTTATAATGTGTCTGTTGTCATGTCTGCTCCGACACATGTTTGTGTACAGGATGAAGAGTAGTGGTGACAACACACACCCCTGAGGAGAGCCAGTAGAAGAGCACTTTAGGTCAGACAATGTACCATTGACCCTTACTCTCTGCGTCCTGTTGGTTAAGAAATCCAGAATCCAACCCACCAGATTATTGCTCAAATCAAATTGTTGCAGGAGCCTTTCAGTTAAGATACGAGGTTGGATTGTATTAAAGGCGGAGGAAAAGTCCACAAATAAAAGCCTGGCGTGTGTCCCATTAAAATCCAGATGTTTAAAAAGCTTGTTAAACAGAGTGACAGTGGCATCCTCCACTCCTCTGTGAGGCCTATAGGCAAACTGCAGAGGATCCAATGCATGCTCAGTCTGCTTTAGGACCTCACATTTGACCAGTTTTTCAAAAATTTTCATTAAAATTGAAGTCAAAGCAACTGGTCTAAAGTTGTTTACCGTTTTAGGACAGCTGGATTTTGGAACGGGAACAACCACGGCTTCTTTCCAGATCTTAGGCACATGTTGTGTCTGTAAGGACTTATTGAAAATGTAATGAAATATAGGACTCAGTTCATGTGCACAGGACTTTACCAAGCGCCCACATATATTATCGGGGCCATGACTTTTGTTCACTTTTACAGCGCAGAACTCCCTTTTAACATCCTGCACCTCAATATTAAAGTGCTGATTGTCTTTGAGTTTCTGTTTCAAATCTTGGGTTTCAGTGCTAAAATTAAAGAAGTCAAAATGACCATAAAAACAATTAAGAGCATTAGCCAGCTCTGTGTCTGAATTAAAACCATCTAAAAACACACGATTACGGCGCTCTGTGCTCTGAAGGCCTGCAATAGTTTTCATACTGGCCCAGGCTGAACCAAGTTTCTTTGTTGCCATCTTGCTTTCCAGTTCTGATTTATAATTCTGTTTTGCTCTTAAAATTTCGGATTTCAGCTCTTTTGTGGCAACCTGTAGCTCAGAAACAGACCCCTGTTTAAAGGCAAGTGCTTTCCTCTGTAAGCAGGATTTAACTGATTTTGTTACCCATGGTTTGTTGTTGGGATATATTTTGACACGTTTACGTGGAACGATCTTATTTTTACAGAAAGCCATGTATGAGCACGTGACGTCCACCAAAGAGTCCAAATCATTCCCGCAGGCCAGTGTGAACATCTCCCAGTCTGTACAGTCAAAGCATTCCTGGAGGCTGTGCACTGAATCTTCTGTTCACACATCAATGTATCTGGTCTCCACCTTGCCTCTTCTGAGAGCAGTTTTATATGTGGGCAGCAAATGTACACAGTTGTGATCTGAGGATCCTAAAGGAGGAAGGGGGAGTGATTTATAGGCCCTCTCTATGGATCCATAGCACAGGTCCAATGTCTTTTTTCGCCTGGTTGGGCAGGAGACATACTGATAAAAGTTTTTAAGTGTCTTCTTTAAAGAAACATGGTTAAAATCCCCAAGAATGAAGTTTGGTGCCTCTGGAGAAATTGATTGCAGCTGCTGGATCACATCAAAGATAGTGCTGCAGGCGGAGTCAGCGTCTGCCCTCGGGTGAATGTACATAATTGTGATGAGAAGTTGGGGGAACTCGCGAGGCAAATAAAAGGGGCGTAGTGACACAGACAGCAGCTCCACATCGGGTGTACAGATACGCTCTCTGACCGTGACAGATGTGCAGTACTGCTTATTAATGTATAAACATACGCTGCCCCCCTGACGTTTCCCTGTTACCTCTTCCTGCCGATCCGAGCACAGCGGGGCTCCAAAGCCGTCAATCCACAGGTCTGCATCTCGGTCATGCGCAGTACGCCAAGATTCGGTGAAGGCCATGACGCAGCAGTTCTTAAAGTCCTTCTGGTAGCATACATTCCCTTGAATTTCATCCACCTTGTTTCTCAGAGACTGTACATTCCCAAAAATCATTGAAGGAAGAGGAATGTTACCAAACTGACGTCTTCTCAGGCGCAATTTCACTCCTCCACATTTTCTGCGTTTTTTTCTTCCGTCTCTCTTTTCACCGCTGTGTCCATGAACGTCTCTCAAAATAAAGTCCGGCAGTTGCGGCTTAGGCTCAATCACAGCCGCTGCATCAACCGTGTTTAAATGCAGCAACATGTCCCTGGAATAATGTAGTCTGTGCGCCATGCTGCCGAACGCGTTTACTTCAGAGACAAAGAGCCGGAGGAGAAGTAGCAGCAGTGCAAAAAAGGGGAGGTAGTCCATGTTGATGGAACCAGGGAGCTCTTCACCATACAGTCCACAAACATTCCAGGACAGAAACGACACAGAGAATATCGTAAAAACACATTAAAGTGCATAAAACAAAACACACAGACGACGTACTTTTTCACCAGCTGCCGGTCGCTTCGTGCACATTCGCCCATCTGAGAATATGTAGAAAAGCAAATAGAAATATGTAGAAAAGCAAATAACATTTACCTGCCTGGAGACAGCTGTGGACTTCTGAAAGAATGTTCATGAAAGGATGACAGTTCTTAAAAGTATATTTTCAGATAAATTTGACCATGTGACTTGACACATTTCTCTTGCATTTGTTTTATTAAGATAAGATAAGATAAGCCTTTATTAGTCCCACAGTGGGGAAATTCCAGGATTGCAACAGCACAGGGATAGCAACACTCAGAGCAACAATCAGAAGGCAAGAGAAAAACAAGAGCAGCAAGTATACATATAAATATAAATATATAGACACACAGTGCGGAGCATTGTAGCTAGATGGAATAAATATAAAAATATATAAACACACACAGTGCAGAGCATTGTAGCTAGATGGAATGAAACAGCATAACCATCTACTTAGTTATCCTACATGGTATGATCATGTACCCATACATATTCTCACCCTCCATAGCGACCGGTATTTTCCTAGTTGTATACCGGAGGGGACCATTGTGTAAGTCTATTGCGTCTTTTGCATTCAATACTATTAGGTTGTCACGTCTTTTTGCTATCTCTGCCAGCAGCCCTGCTTAGGTTATACAGTCTGACAGCCGTTGGTAGGAAGGACCTGCGAAACCTCTCGGTTGCGCACCTAGGATGATGTAGTCTGCTGCTAAATGAGCTCCTCAGTGCATTCAGTATGTCCTGCATAGGGTGGAACTCGGACTCCAGCAGAGATGACAGTTTAGCCACCATCCTTCAAGGACTTCAAGACCGACCTGCACTTCCAGAGCTCCGCCGTCATGGCTCTGCAGGAGGCCAGCGAGGCCTACCTCGTGGGTCTCTTCGAGGACACCAACCTGTGTGCCATCCACGCCAAGAGGGTCACCATCATGCCCAAAGACATCCAGCTGGCCCGCCGCATCCGCGGAGGGAGAGATAGCTTAGACTTTCTGCTGCACATCCACCAACCATAATGCTCTGCACTGTGTGTCTATATATATATACAGTATATATATTTATAGTAATATGTACATATGTATACTAGCTGTTCTTGTTTTTTTTCTTGCCTTCTGATTGTTGCTCTGAGTGTTGCTATCCCTGCACTGTTGCAATCCTGGAATTTCCCCATTGTGGGACTAATAAAGGCTTATCTTATCTTATCCTTCTCTCTCCCATCTCCTCCACTGGGTCAAGGTGCTGCCCCAGGACAGAGTTAGCTTTCTTGATCAGTTTGTTCAGTCTCTTCCTATCGGCTGCTGTAATGCCACTGCCCCAGCAGACCACTCCAAAAGTGATGGCTGATGCCACCACCGTGTCATAGAATGACTTCAGCAGCGCCCCTTGTACACCAAAAGACCTGAGTCTCCTCAGTAGGAACAGCCTGCGCTGTCCCTTCTTGTAGAGTGCGTCAGTATTGTGTGACCAGTCTAGTTTATTGTTCAGATGAACACCCAGGTACTTGTAGGATGTCACCATCTCAATGTCTGTTCCCTGTATATTTACTGGTGCTGTGAGGGGTTGTCCTTGCCTGCGGCAGTCCACCACCAGCTCCTTAGTTTTCCTCGCATTGATCTGGAGGCAGTTCCGATGGCACCAGTCCACAAAGTCCTGGATAAGCCCTCTGTACTCAGCTTCATCTCCGTTGGAGATGAGGCCAACAATTGCAGAGTCGTCAGAGAACTTCTGTAGATGGCAGTGTGTTGTGTTGTGTGAGAAGTCCGCAGTATAAAAGGGTGAACAGGAAGGGAGCCAAAACCATTCCCTGGGGGGCCCCCGTGCTTCCGATGATCGTGTCGGACACACAGTCCCGGGTTCTCACAAACTGTGGCTGGTTTGTGAGGTAGTCCAGGATCCATGATGACAGGTGCTGGTCCACTCCTGCGCACAGCAGCTTGTCCTTCAGGATCATCGGTTGGATGGTGTTGAAAGCACTGGAGAAGTCAAAGAACATGATCCTCACCGCATTCCCGGGATTCTCCAGGTGGGACAGAGAACGGTGAAGGAGGAAGATCACCGCATCCTCCACCCCAATGCCATGCTGGTAGGTGAACTGGAGTGGATCCATCACTGGTCCCACCAGGGGGCAGAGGTGAGAAACGAGCAGTCTCTCCAGGGTCTTCATCAAGTGGGACGTCAGGGCCACTGGTCTGTAGCTGTTCAGATCTTTGGGGTGGGAAGTCTTTGGTACAGGTACCACACAGGATGTTTTCCACAACTGTGGTACCCTCCCCAGCTTCAGGCTCAGGCTATTGGAAGTAAATTCATGGGTCATTACAACTGTTTTGCTTTAAAAGTACCAAGTTGTCACACAGTGGGAGGAAATAGGAGGAGGAAATTTTCTTGAATAGAAAAAAAATGCATCAAGAATCATTTTAGAATCAAATTGGAGACCCTGAATCATAATTGAATCGCGGTGCATAAAGATTCCCACCTCTAGTTCGGACCTCAGCTGGGGAGGAGGACTGACTTATTAGATCTCTTGCAATTTTAGTTGGTGACCCCTGACTTATAGTAATTGCTCTGATTCTTCTTGTTTTTCTCTGCTAAAAGTGCATGGGGAGCAAAATCTAGCGGCTGCCCCGGCCTTGGATGCGCTCTGCAGAGCGTGCCCAAATGCCAAGTCACGTTTCGTTACCTTGTATTCATACATGTGTAATGACAATAAAGTTGAATCTCAATCTCAATCTCAAATTGGTAATTTGTATCAACAGTAAGATTTGAATATGAAGCTTTCTTACCTTTCTGTTCAGAGATAAGACTTCAATAGCTGCTCCTGCTTCCTCAAAAAAAAAAAAAAATAGACTGTCCCCCTTAACCTACAACAGCTATTCTCTTAGTGTTTTGCTGATGTACTTACCCTACTGTCATGAGAGTGTAAGAGACAATACTTTGTGGCGAAAATTAGTCTAATGTGAGTGGAAATTAAATGGTAAAAAAAAAGTACACAAATAATCAAATCTGAATGCTGATTTTGTCATCATGCACTTGTAAAAAGTCTGAAGAAATTGTAGTATTCATATGATAATGTCTGGTACACATTTAAGTGCAAAGATGACAATTTGGTTTAACAGTGCTTTAAATATATTATGACTGTCATAACTGGCAAGATCAAACTCTCTATTCTTGTGTGACCGTAATATTAATAGTCTGCATGTGCCTTATTCTAGTCAATCCATTTTTCACTCTGGTCTAGCCCGCTGTCAGCTTGTCAGAAAAAGTTGAGATGTAGGGAATAATTAACAGGATGTGACAGGCTGCTTCCTTTAAGCAATTGCTCCAGATGTTTGACTGACAAGTGGAGTGTGGGGGTCAGACTTGTGTTGCTGTTGTCTTTTCTCTCCCTATTGTCACTCTTGCTTCACCGTTCCCTGTATTGCCTGAAATTGCTTGGTAGTTGGAATGGCATAAGACAGACAACGAACAAAGGCCAAACCCCTAAAACAGTCTGATACCTGCTTGGATGCGAGCGGCGTGGTCCTGTTTGCTTCATGAAGAAAGAAGCAAAGAGTGCATTCAAAGCTGCAAGGCTCCTTCAAACACAAACCCACACTCCCCTGGTCCCAGCATGCCTGTCTTCTCTTTTTAAGTGCCCGGTTCAAACGCAGTCCACCGTTATGGCTTATCTGTTCTTCTGCAGGTATTGTTGACTTGCTTGTTGTTGTTGTTATTGTGCATTTTTTTGTAATGGGTGTGCATTTTTCGTAATGGGAATAAAAGTAATTGATGGGGAAAGGCCACAGAGAACTCCCTCAACAGCCACACCAGCAGCTTTAGTAAATTGTCTGCACTCTCGTTGTGATGTATAAGGTCCCCAAGCTCAGACCGCCTGCATAGTCTTTTATCTTTTGGAAATATCTCAATTTATCATTATTACAGATGCTTATGTGCAACAACAACAAAAAAAAGCACAGTGCAATATTACTAAAAACAAGTGAACAAGATGCACAAAAGTTCCAAAATCTTTGAGATTTTATTGTGCATGTTTTATCTGACTAATAAAGGTAATTAAAATCAGGAAATAAAACACAACCAGAGAAAAGGGTTTGGCTTTAATTACTACTGTTGGCACTGTGCAGTCCAAGTAGCACAATAAAGTCAGGGAACCTGGAAGCTTAATTAGAACTGGTGCCATATATACAGAGACCCAACAGTCTATTGCCACCTGAGATTGAGTTTGATTGCAGTTAGATTGGAGAAGAAAATGAGACATTAGGTAAAGGGTAAGGGGGATTTAGTCCCTCAATTACTTTCTAACTTTCATTTGGCCAGTTTTCTGATATGAGGGCATATCTTAGCAGCGTCAGCATCACCCAAGGGACTGAAATTTATAGTCACAAACATGACGAAAGACTTTAATAATTCTCTACCATACAGACACATATTCATGCACGCAGTCAGGTAGAGCAAATCTGGAACACTCAAGGGAGAGTCCGAGTTTCTGCAGTTATCAGAGGTCCAAAGCACTTGAAGAGACAATGAAAACACACATATTAATTTGTCACTCCTATGCTTTAGTCAAATGTAGTTTTTCCAGCACATTTGCTACATACTGCAAGTGTGTTTTAGACATTTGGTCACTCTGCCCAGATAGCACCTGAATCCAAAATGGACGTGGCTTCAAACCAACAGACCAGTGTTACCCTCACATCCATTTTACTGCCGCCATACAGACTTGGCTCTACCCTGCTCTGAGCCATAAAAGGCACACGTTTTGAATCTGTATCTTTGACCAGGTCCAAAATGGATCTAGGTTGGATCACCACAAAGGATTCCCCATTTCTCTACAAAAACATTACTTGGACATTGGAGGGCTTGTGGTGACCTAACTTTCAGGTTTGGAGACAAGATATTCTAATTGTGTCACACTTAGCTTTTCTGTTTTGCACTGTTTCTTATTTTCAGTTATTAATAATAAGTAATAAATTGTGGTACCTCAGGTCAGTACACAGTCTGTCTCCTCCCTTCCTCTGTTGATTAGTCCAACCTCCTTCAGCTGCTTCTACCTCCTCACCTGCCTGCAATCAACTGCAGCCTTTAAATTGCAACGTTCACTCTCCGCTGCATGGGATCATGGACTCATCACATCAGCAACGTGGAAACATACAAATCTCAGTCCCTGCAGGATTTTGCAGGATGTTTTTATGATTGTTGCGGCCCAAAAAGCCTGAATTCGCAGGAGCTTTTTTAAAAAGTTGCAATATTTTTAGAGGTTTTTTTTTTGCACTAAAAGTTGTGCGAAGAATTATAAATGCTTTTTTCTATACTGCAATGATATTCTATAACACTACAAGAAAAGCACAGGATTGTCAAAAATTTCCTTTTTAACAGTGATTTGTAAATTAAAAACTTCTGCTATACAGAAAAACTCTTGTGCAAAAGGTCAAATACAGACTTTAATACAATATCCATTTCAACAGCTAAATTGCATTGAATAGATCTGGAAATTATTGGCAGCACCTTCATCTGAAAACCACAGTGGTCCCCACCTACTCGGTGCCAAGTGCAGAGGACAAAAGAAATAATTTATTCCGTTGCTCTGCATTGGCTATCGGAGAATGTGTTTTTCTGAAAAAAAAAAAAAATAAAAATACAGGCAATATTCTCTCTCTTTCCATGCCTAACTCCTACCTATCTGCTGCGTGTCTTGACACACACCTGTCTCATCAGATACTGATCTTTCATTCACTGGGAGTCCTACGGGATGGACGCACATTGGTCACTGTCCAGAGATTCACAGTTTTAAAGCCCATTGACAAGATGTAGTAATGATTTTACCTCTAAAGATGTATAAAATGTTCAAACACTGTAGTGTTATATTTGCTTGTTTGTTTGTGGTTTTATGGCGACTCTCCTTATGCGCGCTCCCGTGACGGGGTGGTTTTCAGGTAGGCAGCTGTTTTTCAACACAAACCCAGCACTTCGTACATGCGGTCAGGACGGAGACGTGGCAAGACGTCCACCGGAAGGCCAGGGGAGACGGAGGAAGGGACGATGTGGCAAACCTCAAGGGTGAGTGTTTTTTTTTTTTTTTAAGTCACACACACACTATTTTTTGCTGATGTGTTCTGTTAATACTCTCTGTAAACATGGAAGTGAACACGGTGCAGCGACACATTTGATAGGTTAGATTAAGCATTTAAGTGTTACTCAGGGACAAATTTGATTGGCAAAATTGGTGGAAGTTGATGAAGATTGGCCAAAATTGTGGGAAAGTTGCGGTGATTGGACAAAGTTGCAAGGTTGCGCAAAAGACGTGACCAGTCACTGATTTCGCATGAAGTGATGCAATGACAACATTGCAAAATGCTGGAGGGACTGAAATCTCGTGTGATTACCTGAGTGCCTTTGCCTCTTCTTACTCTAACCTTCTCCCTCTGTAGGATTCTAATTCATCTTCGGCCTAAATTCACCTTGTTGCCTCTCTTTCCAGGAATTTCCACACTACCATGGCGGACCTGGATTTCTTCAGGGCGGATAAGTGGAGTCGGACTCCCCTCACTTCTCCACAAGTAAGTCACGAGCACTATCAATAAGTTCCCTGCTAATAGAGATGTTACTGACTTAGATAAATACAGATGAACACTGATTAAGAAAATTAAGAGACAATGATAATCCATATTCACACACACGGTAAGAATAGTTCTTTTGACATACCATGCCAATGTACTTTAAAAAAACAAACAAAAAACTTATGACTGACTTGAGTAGACATCAATTATCCCCAGTTGGAGGAAGTCATTTGACACAGAGTAAGGATACTCAGACTCTGAAAATATGCCATTATGCTGAACATAAACTACAAGAGATGGAGAACGATATTGATGTGGGTGATGTGGGTGAGCAGCTTTACTTCTTCTCGGTCTTCTTGGGCAGCAGCACAGCCTGGATGTTGGGCAGAACTCCACCCTGAGCGATGGTCACTTTGCCGAGCAGCTTGTTGAGCTCCGCGTCGTTTCTGACAGCCAGCTGCAGGTGGCGGGGGATGATCCTAGTCTTCTTGTTGTCTCGGGCGGTGTTGCCAGCCAGCTCCAGGATCTCAGCGGTCAGGTACTCCAGCACGGCAGCCAGGTACACTGGAGCACCGGCTCCCACACGCTCGGCGTAGTTTCCCTTCCTCAGCAGCCTGTGGACACGGCCTACAGGGAACTGAAGGCCGGCCCTGGAGGATCGGGTCTTAGGCTTGGCCTTAGCTTTGCCAGACTTGCCACGTCCAGAAACATCGACTCTTACACCCACTCAGTCCTGGACCATATCAACACCACTACTGACAGTGTCACCACGGAAAGACAGATCACCACGTACCCAAATCAGAAGCCGTGGATGAACAGAGAAGTGCGGCTTCTGCTAAAGGCACGTAACAATGCCTTTAGATCTGGTGATGCACAGGCCTACAGTTCATCCAGGGCAGATCTGAAGAGGGGCATCAAGAAGGCCAAGCACAGCTACAAGCTGAAGGTGGAGGAATATTTTGGGGACTCTGACCCCCGACACATGTGGCAGGGCATTCAAGCTATCTCTGATTATAAGCCCAGCAACTCCATTCCTATAGCCATGACTGTGCCCTTTCTCAATGAGCTAAATGACTTCTATGCTCGTTTTGACAAGGACAATAACGAAAAGAACATCAATTTCCCACCATCTGACGACCTCCACCTCACACTCACCCACACCGACGTCCGTAACGCACTGAGTCATGTCAACGTACATAAGGCTGCTGGCCCTGACAGCATTCCTGGGCGTGTGCTGAGGGCATGCGCTGAGCAGCTGGCAGGGGTCTTCACAGACATCTTCAACCTGACCTCCGTCGGTCTATGACCATGGAAGAAATCATAACGTCTCATAACGTCTAATCCTTTTTTGATCCGCTCCAGCAGTCAGTCTTCACCCAGCCTTAAAAAAAACAGCTCGCAAACTTCTCTGCTTCAATTGGCTCACTGCATTCACAGCAGGCGGGTCCTTCTGGCTAGATTTTCATTCATTGGTTCTTCAAGGTTTCAGAAACCCAATTCAAGGCTCTTATTAGTCGAATGAGAGGTCAAGCAGATGAACTAATCTGTTCGCGGCTGTGTCTGCAGCTTTTATTTTCAGTGCGCGCTTGGACGCCACTACATCACCATCACCACCTACATCACCATCTACACCCTCCGCCCTCGTGCGCTCTCGTGCGCTCTAGGACGCAGAGACTTGCCCGTCCGCGGTACAACGGAGCGCAAGAGGTTAAAGTGAAGAATCTATCACTGCCCGCAAATATCCAAAAGTTGTTCCAAATAAGGGAGAAACAATATCATTTCAGAGGAACATGTATATTTCAAAAACCTTCAGTGAGAACTACCACCAAGCAACACTGTGTTTCAGTGCAAGGAGTCAGATTATGGAACGATTTTGGACCTGAACTAAAATCATGTACAACGCTTGGACAATTTAAACAAAAACTAAAGGAAGAAATACTCCAAACATATATACAAAATGACATGTAAAATCACATAAGGATTGTCATATCCAGCCTGCGTTGTGTTGTAGCTTAGTTTTTTGTCACATTTTGTCTTAGCTTCGTTCTGAATTGTAATCGCTCTTGTTTTGTTTTTTTACTTTTGAATTCTTGGATGGAACATGGGTGGGCAATATAAGCTGCGGCTTCAGCCACCACCCATTTCGGATAACTTATGTTTAACTGTATAATCAGAGGAGTTATTGTCTAATTTGACCTTGTTGGATTTTCTTTCCCCCTTTGTTATATTATTCAGTTTCTTTTAACCTGTACTTTTAATCTATCCGAAAATAAATAAATAAAGATTCATTCATTCATAAAAAAAAAAATAAAATAAAATCTCAAAGTCCTTGGTGCCGGGGCATCCCCCAGATCTCCCACTCCACCTGGAGTCTTTAGTTGGAACTCCTTCCCAGCCTGGTGACTGACTGCAGCTGGAGTATCAGTAATCATTTCCCTGTCCATCTCAACTCCAATCCTGTAAGAGTAAAGTCATTCATTAATTCCTATTTCTATTTTCATTTTCAGCCATTACTTCATACTTAAAGAGAAAAAGCGATTGCACTTTGATGTGCTGCTGTAAAGAAGGAATGAAGCTTCTTCTGAGGTGAGCATTCATTCATCTATGATTTCTATTTTATTTTATCTTATCAATTTGCATGCTGTTGTGATTTGCAGCTGTTTCATGGTGGTAAAGTCTCTAAACATGTATTTTTAATTGGCTGGTCCAGAGGTGTCAAACATATAGCATACGGGCCAAAAACGGTTCAGGATTGGTTTGGGGAGCACAACAACTTTGAGGTGTTGGTCTCTTAATTCCCCAGATCTCAGTTCACTTGAGCATATGTGGGATGTGCCAGGCAAACAAATCCATGGAGACCTCACCTCACAACTTAAAAGACTTAAAAACGATGTGCTGCTAACATCTTGGTGCCAGCTACCACAGCACACCTTCAGGGGTCTAGTGGAGTCCATGCCTTGACGGGTCAGGGTGGATTTGGCAGCAAAAGAGGGACCAACGCAATATTAGGCGGGTGGTCATAATGTTATGCCTGATTGGCAGGGCTAAACATTAACTATTTTGCTCACCAGCCACTGTGGCTAGTGATTTTCCAATGTTACTAGCCACTCAGCCTTTTTCACTAGCCACAGTTTTGTGGTTGGAAAATTATGTTTAATATGATCAAGTATGCCTATGGATTGCTAAATTTTACTTGAACAAAATTTACATTCTTATATGTAAGTGACCCTTATACGTACATAAAAATAGCAAGAGAAACACTGTCTGTTTAATTATTTATTAACAGCAGTAAATACTGTAAAACAGTTGAGAAAAAGATTTGGGGTCTGTCCCAATTCTCATTTGTACCCCTACCCCTTTCCCTTGGCCCTTGAAATCAAGGGGTAGTGTCATGATTTTTGCCCAGGCTGGGCAGAGAGCTGGACTCAGGCGCGAAGCGAGCGTTTGACATTTTATTAAAGAACAGAAATCAAACACAGCTTGAGGGCTGGAAATAAACAATAACGACTTGGAAAATAGGCAAGGCAGACACGGGCATAACGGACAAGGCAAGGCCGACAGAAGTGTGTGTGAAACGCCAAATACTGACGATGATGCAGCACCCAGGTGAGGCGCTGTGTCCCTTAAATAGTGCAGAAACAAATCAAGCGAAACACAACCAGCCGTGAACAATCAGGAAATTAACAGAACGAGAACCAAACTAGATTGACGTGAAAATAACAACACCCATTAACTAAGCCTAAACCAAAGAGCACAAACATGACCAAGATAATAATAATACTAATAAACAAGACTAAAAGGATAATAATAACCAGCAGGGAAATAAACATACAAGACTGAATAACAATGACATCCCAGGATACAAAACAGAAGCTAAAATACTTAAAGGCAAGACAATGAAACCTAAAGTAGAAATAAACTAAACACAGAGCCAAGGCTATGATAATAAATACAGAAAATTCCAGAAAATGAACTTAAAGCAAGGATGTGGGCTGGAGACCATGTCCTGGTGACAAGACATATAAACTATAACATAAGGTGAGGACATGGTTCCAAGTCACGTCCTGACAGGTAGAGATTGAAAGTGACCTCTATGAATTGGTTGGAATTAGTTGTACTGTTTTTTTTTCTAAATTAGTGAGTTTTTCTGTTGTAAATTTGTCATTTTTTATATAAACTTGCCTTTCAGTTTTAAACCTGTTACTGTAAATACTGCTGTAGCTGTAGCATTTACTGTTTTAAAAGCTGCCTACTCTGTACATTTACTGCTGTTGACAGCCTATTAATCTCAGCATGCAACATATACTGTACATAGTACCTTAAAAGACATATTCTGGGACACACTACTCTATCTGTGGCTCCCTCACTCCCGCTCGACCACTCACACAGAGTGGCACCTAGGTTTCAATCAGAGTCAAGCACTGAGGACTGTTTGTGATCACAGAGGAACTCAGTCCAGCACTCTGCTTGCAGCTGATAGCACTACCCTCCTGACCGAACAGGGTGATATTCTTGATCGATGGTGGACACACTTCGACCAGTTCTTGAACCAAAAATCAAACACTGATATCTCGATACTTGACAGAATCCTGCAGCATCCAGTGCTGTTCAGTGCTGATGAGTCTTTGCTCATAGACGAAGTGCGACAGGCTGTACGAAGCCTTGCTTCCAATAAATCTCCTGGAGTGGATGGTATCCATGTGGAGAGCTACCAGAATGGAGGAGAACAGATCATCTCTACTCTATATGACATACTATCAGCCATTTGGAATGAAAGGCTTGTGCCACAAGATTTCAAAGATACTGTTGTCATTCCCATCTTCAAAAAGAAAGGCAACAGGCAAGACTGCGGTAACTGCAGAGGCATTTCACTTTTGTCAGTTGCTGGCAAAGTGTTTGGCAAAGTGATTCTGGAGCGCCTCAAACCTATCCTTGATGCAGTTCTCCCTGAATTGCAGTGTGGCTTTCGTAAATCTAGATTGACCATTGACATGAGCTTCACATTGCACCAGCTGCAGGAGAAAGCTTTTGAGCAGAACATGCCCCTGTACATCGTGTTCATTGACTTCACCAAAGCTTTTGTTACAGTGAACAGGGAGTGTCTCTGGTCTCTCCTGCTTCACTTTGGCTGTCCTGAGGGCATCGTCAGCCTCATTTCTCAGCTTCACAGTGGCATGACTGCCCAAGTCTCTCTCAACAATACACTCTGGACCAGTTCACTGTGAGTCAAGGTGTCAAGCAAGGCTGTGTGTTGGCTCCGTCCCTGTTCTCTATTTACCTTAGTGCTGTATTAGAACTGTGTCCAAAGCATGGCGGTGTCTATCTCAGAACACACTCAGATGGAAAACTGTTCAACACCAGCCATCTTAAGGCCAAGACCCTGACCAGAACTGTCTGTGCTCGTGAGCTTCTCTATGCAGATGATGGTGCCATGGCGTCACACTCTGAGACTGAGCTTCAGGCCATGCTCTATTCCTTTCACTCAGTTGCTCAAAGCCTTGGTCTTACTATTAACACCAGAAACACTGAGGTCTTGTTCCAGCCTCCTAAACACACTGCCAACACCAACCCAGAGCTGTCCCTCGGCGGAAACCCACTTCAGAATGTGCACAGCTTTACTTACTGTATCTTGGCAGCATAGTCACCATTGATAATGGCCTGGACAAAGAAGTGGAAAGGTGCATCAGTGTGGCTGCAGCAGCATATGGGAAGCTGCAGTCCAAAATATGGAATAGACATGGCATCCGGCTGGTGACTAAGTGCAAGGTGTACCATGCAGTGGTTCTCACCTGCCTGCTCTACTCCTCTGAAACCTACACCCTGTATCGTCGTCACATTAAAAGACTCCAGCGTGCTCAGATGAACCAGTTGAGACATCTTAAGATCTGCTGGCACGACAGGATTACTGGCGTGGAAGTAAGAAGACAAGGATAAGGTATCTTTATTATCATTCAAATCCATACAGCCAATCATGTACAGTAGAACGAAATTATGTTTCTCTTATCTACAGTGTTAATCACACGCATATATAGAATCAGAGGGGCCGCTGCCATGCAAGGCGCCGCCACAAATTTCCCTCCTCCGTTCCATTATTGCTGAGCACCAAGCTAGACGGAAGGAAGTTCTACTTTTATATGGTCTTCGGCATGACCCGGCTGGAATTTGAATCCAGGCCTCCCGGGTGTGGGGTGGATGCTCTACCAACTGAGCCACCACTCCAGACAAGCAGGCATACCCAGCATTGAGGCACTACTCTCGTAGGGTCAACTGCGATGGAGTGGCCATGTAATCCGTATGGATGACTCGTGGCTTCCTAAGGCTGTCTTTTACGGTGAACTTCACAATGGTACAAGAAGCAGAGACAGACCCAAGCTCAGATTTAAGGACATTCTCAAAAGACTTCTGAAGACCTGCGCCATCGATGTTGACTCCTGGGAGGTCGGAGCAAGCGACCGTCTCTGGTGGAAATCTTGTTATCAGAATCTCTGTCTCCCTGACCAATGACTGTCTAGCTGAGGAGACAGCTGAACGCAGTTGAAAACGTGCTGCCAAGACTGCCTCAGCTGCTGATCCTCGAGCTCACATCTTTTGCTTCTCCTGCCGCCACTGCGGCAGATGATGCTCTCGCCATATTGGACTGTACGTTCATGAACGACATTGCTGAAGTCATACTCCACAGGAGTGACAGCTGTAGTAGTAGTTGACCTTCTGCTGGTGGACTCTATAACTGCATTTAAGAATGCACTTCCAAATACGTTCAAATGAGATATAAATAAATAATTGATTTTTGGAAATGGACTGGCGGGCCACAGTAGATGACGTCGGGGGGCTGCAAGCAGCCCATGGACCGCTAGTTTCTCATTCCTGTCATAGATAATCACAGATAAATGAAAGTTCACCTCAGTCGGTGCAGTCACTTCTTCTCTCAGTCATGTAAAAACTTAAATTTGCACAACTGTGGACAATAAACA
Source organism: Pholidichthys leucotaenia (assembly GCA_020510985.1). Taxonomy (NCBI): domain Eukaryota; kingdom Metazoa; phylum Chordata; class Actinopteri; order Cichliformes; family Pholidichthyidae; genus Pholidichthys; species Pholidichthys leucotaenia. The sequence goes on along the minus strand of CM035837.1, from coordinate 358,961,299 downwards.
GGAGCTTCTTGCTATAAAAATAATCACTAACCACAAAGGTAGGAGCTGATGTGGGGGGTGGGGTAGCTACTCACCGCTGGGACAATGGAGGATCAGGGGCACTTGTCTCGGTGATCTGATTGCTGAGAGCAGGGACAGGTGAGTTCTGCTGGCTGTTGTCTGTTTGTTGCTGTTTACCCAGACTGGCCACAAAATGAACTGACCCACGGAGCAGACTGTCTGCGGCTTCTCCTCTACCCACCCAGGAGCGGACCCAGATTCTGTCTGTGACTTCTTCTGTACCAGGCCAGCAGCAGAGCCAGACTACGTCCACGGTGACAGTGGACCAATGAGCACACACTGCATGCAGACAGTGCTTATGGGAGTTGTAGTTTCACAGTCTCACATTGTGACAGGTTTACTATTTTAGATGCCATTTGCGAAAACTACAGCCCGCCAAAGGGCTAGTGGGAGCGGCTGTCTTTCCGGCTACTGCTGAAATCCATGCACTATTGATGGGTTGGCGGGTGTTAATGTCAAGCCCTGCTGAGTGGTGTATAAAATGCTGAAGGTGTCCTTGTTGAAAGAATCTTAGATTTTTTTTCTATCAGAGTCTTTTCTGTCCTACTTATTTCTGAGCTCTGAAAAAGTGGAATTGCTATTTTCGTCTCTGTCATTATCTGCTGTCCTGCCTTCATGAACAGATCAGTAGTTGGTTGAGGTTGCTTCTGTGGAAGGATGGAGACAATAACAAGGGCAAAAAGTTCCATTAGTGCTCTTCATTAAAGGTGTCATAAGTATCTTTTTTGTCATTTATTAACAATTTATTAACAATTATCCTTTTTTCAAATGTGCGTAGTCCATCAATTCAACTTTGTGCAGTTAAAGAGTGTTTGGAACCGGCGCGATTGTTCTCTCCAGTCACATAGCGTTGGGGGTGATGGCAAGTGAACATCAACCAGCTTCGCCCACCCTCTGTTATAACAAAATGTAAACATTTACCTTTATAAGCTAAATAATCTCTTTTTAGAATCATAGTTGGCAAATTCGGGAGCAAATGCTTCCTCAGTCTTGCAATTGAGTAAGATATAGATTTGTTTACAAACTCTTCTTCTCTGGTGAGGTTTCAGGATGGTTCTATGTCCGCCGTAATTCCTCCAAGGCAAGAGCAGTAAGTTATACGTGTCTGCCACCTTGTGAGGTGGAATCCTTTGTACAACTTAAATCAGCTGGGGAGTTTTGGCCACGTCATATAACATCATATGACAGGTGCAGCGCTGCGCTGTGCCGCTAGGGGTGCGATCTGTCCATGAAATCTTGCCGGTTTAAGGGTTAACCATAGGTTCATATTTCAGCTAGATGTGTGACTATTTCTGTTTTATGTAATGTATTGTGATAATCCACACACTGTAATTTATTATCTTGATTTGTGTATATGAGAGGACAGAATAGAAAGGCCTAAGCATGACCTCCGGATCTTGCAATATTAATGTTAAAATTTCAGTTGAGAATTCATCTTTACTCTGAGCCCTTTCCATGTAGTATTAGGATTTTGACATTCTGCTCTTGATGTATAATTCAAGGCATCATTAGATTGACTGATTGCTTGCATCAGACAGGCAGGTTGATGGTCAAAAAATGAAGATTGATTAGGCTGTTGCTCTCATATTGACACACTTGTTATGAGGAGGAACTCCCCATGATAGATGCAACCATTGCTTGAATCACAAGTATGTTGTGGTCAGTATAAGTTTGTAGAAAGTTATAAAAAAAAGAATAAATTGGATGAATATAGCTTGGAGATTCATTCCAGGCCTGTTTTAACAATTTAAAATGGCTTTATTAAAGGCCTTATTTTCCTTTTTAACAAGTATCATAATTTCCTTCCTTCCATCCATCCATCCATCCATCCATCCATCCATCTTCTACTGCTTTTCCAGAGGTCCTGCTCCAGCTCTTCAGAGAGGATACCAAGACACCCCCAAGCCAGCTGGGAGACATAGTCTTTCCAGCATGTCCTGGGTCTGCCCCGGGGTCTCCTCCCAGTGGGACGTGCCCCAAACACCTCAAGTGAGAGGTGTCCAGGAGGCATCCTGATCAGATGCCCATACCACCTCAACTGGCTCTTTTCAATGTGGAGGAGCAGCGGTTCTACTCTGAACCTCTCCCGAATGACTGAGCTCCTCACCCTGTCTCTATGGGTGAGTCCAGCAATCCTACAGAGTGAAGGGCCAGACTAAGAATGATCCAAAAGACTCTCATGATGAATGCTAGAACAAGGATTCAATATACCCCGCCTGATATGGCATTACTGGGGCCCTGCCCTGGAGCCAGGCCTGGGGAAGGAGCTCAATGGCGAGCATCTGGTGGCCGGGTTTCTGTCCATGGGACCCGGCTGGGCTCAGCCCAAAGGAGCTACATGGGTCCGCCCTCCAGTGGACTCACTACCTGCAGGAGGGACCACAGGAGTCCGGTGCTATGCAGATCAGGTAAATGGCATTCACTTATATAGCGCTTTTATTCTCATCTCTTGATGACGAAAGCGCTTTACAGATCCTGCTATCCACACATTCACACACTGATGGTGGCATGCTGCCTAACATGGCGCTTTCAGACTCACCAAGAACAATTGGGGGTGAAGTGTCTTGCCCAGGGACACAATGGCAGGATATCTGGGGAGAGCGGGATTCGAATTGCCAACCATGCAGTTATTGGATGACCTGCTCTACCTCCTGAGCCACTGCCGCCCCAAGGTGGCAGTCGAAGGAAGAGACCATGGCAATCTGATCCCCGGTTTCCTAAACTGGCTTTTGGGATGTGGAAGCATCATAATTTGCTTTTAAAAAATAGTCTGAAACAAACAAAATTCCAATGAAACAAACACAAGACGTCATTGTCACGAGGTGACCCGTGCCCTGTAAAATATCTTTGGGTTAGCCAACAGTACACTGAAGATCCTTAATTTTCTTTGTACATCAAGCTGGCCATATGGGTTTTTTAAGTGTTTATTTGTTAAGCTAATTGCTTTAAGATAATGGCATAACACTTCTTCAGTGCAACAGTGGGAAATATATGGGAATCATGAAGTGGTTGTTACCTTTTTTTGGGTTGTGGTGTGTGGGTTCCTCCATTTTGGTTTCCTTGTGGGTGTCTGGGCTGACAAATAGGAAGAGGAGGATTCCAATTCCTTGGATAGCAGGAGATAACTGGAAGAAACTATGTTGTGGAGAAACAGAGGGGAGAAATCTTGTTTTTCCCCCATTAAGCACTATTTTAAACAGGATGAATGAATTAAATTTACTTTGTATTTTTCTTATGAGTTCAAGAGTAGCAATTTGAATTTATTTATGTTGTTCTGGGGTTAAAGTATCATTTGGTTAAGTTAATTGATAATTTTTATGTCTGGTTTATTCTGGAGGGAGGGGCTAATGGTGTATAAGGCTGAGTAAAGAGGCCCTCTTGCGAGTAGTGATGTTGAAACTGAGGCCTTGTGAAACAATGAGCATCTTTGAGACAATTGCTTCATGAGCGACACAGTGTTATGAAACATCTAATAAAGACTGCCATCTGGTGACTGACTGTCAGAATGGCATCTGAGTGGAAAACCTGAAAACAAATCTCAATACTTTTGTTTTTTTGAGCATTTGGCCATTCGATGTCTATTCAAAATTGGATGGCAGGAACAAACAATACAAAGCAAACAAAAAAAACCCTAATTACCTCTCAAACTTCCCGCGAGCCTTCAAGTCACGTGATATGACCGACATAACGAGGCCTCGCTTGCTATGGTCATGTGACTGTGGGTGTGCTGAAATGGTGCTCGATGCACTGCTCATGACACTTCTGTTTTATATTGCTCAAATCAGAGTCGAGTGGGCGGTGTTGAGCGTAACATCACTACTCGAGAAAGAGTTGGACAGTCTGTCATGGGATGTTCAAGCTAGAGCATATGCTAGTTACCCAGTAGGCATGGGCCTAGCTCCCACCATTTGTTTGTTAGGAGATTTCGCTTATGTTTTGTTTCCTTTTGGATTTTAAAGACCAAAAGTCTGTTTGATGCTGCAGTATTTTTTTTAAATGGACACTGTAAATAAAAACTCCACTTGGTGAAAAAGATTCCTGGCTTCCTGTGCACTTCCTCCACTACTCGGCCAGGCCTTATACAGTCATGCATTTTTTTTTCTTTACAACTTTTTAAAAATTTTTGACAACTATTTAGTAAATAACATGTACATATACATTAAAATTAAAATGGAGATAGGCACCACCCCATACACCACAGGGTGTCTCACATGCTGTGGAAGGGATTAACTTAATTTTAACATTAAAATGGTCTTAATGTTATTTTGTAAAGTTTTGATGTTTTCTTTTTTCTGCAGAACACTGCTGCATGTAGTCATTCGGGCTTTTATTGTTCTACTTTTAGGTCTCTTCTTCTGGGCTACTCTTTTAATGGATATAGTTTACTAGAACCAGTTACTCTTGCCCTATTAAAAACCTTTTTGCTCAGGAGATTTGCACCTGTTGGCAGACAGGTGCAAGGCAACATTAAACTTCTTATATCGTATGAAGCATTCAAAATACAGAAGGGGTTGTTACAATGCAACATTAAGACCAATAAAGGTTTATTCAGAAAGTGTAAACAAAGCCAGACAGTCAGCAACCATGGTTAAAAGCTGGAATTGGTTCAGTAACTGAAACAGAATCTTGATCCTCAGGGGTAGACACTAGAACTTGGGGTTGAGGCTGGAGGTTTGGGTTTAGGACTGGGCAATATGGCTTTTCACATGTATCACAATACATTTAGGGTTTTATCGCGATACACAATATATATCACGATATATGATCCCCTCTGAACGACTGTATAAATGTACTTTTAAAACCTTTGCATCAAAGGACACCAGCATAATAAAAACAGACCCTTGTATTGCATTTATTAAAACTGCATGCAGAAAGGGGGGATAAAATCAAGTTAAATTTAGCAAACTTTGTTGAAACAGTAAGGCAGCCCCACTCATAAATTTGCAACAAATGAGAATAAATAATGGTCGGCCTTCCTATTCACCCGATTCTTAAAGACAACAATAAAACCAAAACGAATTTAAAGAAGGACCCAAAAACAATAAAAAGTGCATTAAGCAAAAATTCTAGACAAAGATGTTTCAAAACCATATAAATTGAAGTCCACTTTTTCTGTTTGGTCGTGTTTTTAACAATAGTGTTTGGCGTTATAATTTGTGACCCCCCCCCCCCCCCCCGGCCAGTGCCGGGAACTGGTGCACATTCGTGCACACTGCATCTGCGCCATTGCCGCCCCAAGTATTAAGGGTGAATAAGTGTGTATAAGAGAGAGCACGAGTAAATGTGAATGAGTCAGAGCGCGAATGAGAGTGTATATATGAATGAGTGTGAGTGGAAGGAAGCATGTGTGAGTGCGAGTGGGAATGGGAGTGAGACTGAACAAGTATGGAAGTGGGTGAGAGTGAGTCTGAGTGTGGTAGTGCGAGTGTAAGATTGTGTGAAGTACAGTGAGTGAGTGAGTGCGTATGAGTGCATGAGAGTGAGTGTATGTGCTGGTGGGGGGGGGGTGCTGGACTGAGGGGATGGTGCCTCAGGTTCAGGTTACTTTGTTTGTACCCGTAGGTAGATTTGTTTTGCAGTCTGGTGACATCCATATATACAAGCCACAAATTACATTCAACATAGACACAAACACAGGCACACATGAAATTGACTATAAACATGATAAAAATACTCAAGGCTCCATCAGTCAGGATATAAAAAGACAAAGAGATGGGAGAAAAACCAGAGGTAAGAGAGAAGGGTCATATTAAAAGTTAAAAACTAGTCAAAGAGGAGGGGACGGTCGGTGCACGCCATGAAGGCAACAGCATAGAACCTCTGCTCCCGGCACGGTCATATTGAAAAAGCCCTTAAAACGCGAAAACCTATAGAACTGCCAGCTCAAGACGATCAACTAAAAGGGCAATGGTAAAAGGCAAGTCAAAAACCAAGAAACAGGCTGAAACTACGGAGTTTGATACCGAAGAAACTGAAGCTAACGACGACAGCGTCGGTTTGGCTAGTGCTGGTGCCAGCAAAATGGAGGAAGACGACAGCATTGATTTGAAGGCGATACTGATGGAAATCAGGGACTTCAGGAAAGAAAATATGCAACAGTCGAATGAAGTTAAAGCAGAAATCAGCAAGATTAATGCAAGACTCGAAACAGCGGAGGGACGCATTTTGGAAATGGAGGAACGAGTGGGAACAATAGAGGAGGTGATTACAGAGCTCGTGAAACTCCAGTCTAAGCTACAGGCCCAAATCACCGACCAGGAGGGGCGTTCTCGTAGAAATAATGTACGGATATATGGTGTGATTGAAAATGAAGAGAAAGGTGCTCCGACTATGATAGACTTTGTTGAAAATCTTCTGAGGGAAAAGCTCCAACTGCCCTTGACACTGGATTTGCATATTGAACGCGCACACCGCGCCCTGGCGGCAGTTCCCCCAGCCGGAGCACCACCTCGATCCATCATTGCACACTTTACCAGTTACAAGAGCAAGGAAGAGGTGCTCAGGAAAACTTGGCAAATGAGGGGATTCCAGTGGAAGGGCAAACAGATCAACCTTGATCACGATTATGCACCTGACGTCCTTAAGCAGAGACAGACATACGCAGAGGCTAAAAAGATCCTAAAACAACGAGGGGTACGTTTCCAGACCCCGTTTCCAGCTAAACTCCGAGTGTTCTACCCAGACGAAACAAAACTTTATAACACCGCTGAAGATGCAACTAAAGACATGTTTGACAGAGGATTCCCAGTCACTGTCTACAAGCCACCGGAGACACTGATGGCACGGATTCAGAAAACAGCGTGGACCACTAAACGAAGCACAAGAGGAGAGCGACGCGCACCGCTGGATCCAGGCCAGACTGGACCGTCATCAATAAAGGAGAAACTGCAACAATACAGAAGGGAATCAATGTAAAAACGCCAATATAAATCTGCTGTTCAATTTATAACCCAGTTACAGGTAATCTGATTTAATAATGACTTATCCGTGGTTTATTTTATTTTATTTTATTTTTTATTTTATTTATTTTTTATTTATTTATGTTTTTTTTATATATATACATGGTTTTTCTATTAAGAGATAATACAATAACTAAACACGAGAAATGAGTGAAACCTAAGACTTATTGCCAATCTAAATCAGCTGCCGGGAAATGGCTGTTCAGGCATAATATGGAGGAAAGGCGTGACGATGGACGCTCCACTAGAGGGCCCACCCTGACGCAAGTGGCTTACCCTCTTAAAGACTCACAACATCAGGTCTTACAGGGTTTGTTTTTCTTTAAACCCCACAAACGGAAATCCTGGTTTATTTCCTCAAATGTTTGTTATTGTTTTGTTTGGCTGCAGTTCAGAGCAGCACTGTTTGGACAAGTGGTATACTTATGTTTATTAAGGAAGAGAAAAAGAAAAACAAATTATAGCCAACAATCAGACTATCAATGTCATCTCCTTTAATGTAAATGGAATTATCAGCCCACAAAAAAGGTCCAAAATACTCTCCAAACTCAAAAAAGAAAAGATACATGTGGCCCTTCTGCAAGAAACGCATGTATTAGACCAAGAACTCAAAAAGCTTAAACGAGGTTTTTATAAGTATGTCTATGGATCATCATACAAACTTGGCCACCGTAGAGGTGTTGCAATTCTCATTTCACGACAGATTTGTTTTGAATATTTATCTGACAAGAAGGATAAAGAGGGGCGATATATATTGGTAAAAGGAAAAATTGATGGCTCATTAGTAACTATTCTCAACATATACGCACCACCAGGAAGTAATTGGAATTTTTATAAACAGATGTTCGAAATGATGGTATCTGAAACTGAAGGAATGTTGATATGTGGAGGGGACATGAATGTACGGTTGTCAAAACTGGACAGTTCTAAGAATGACTCCGCACAAAAAAAATCAATAATAAAGAAAATAAACAGTATCATGAGTGAAACCGGAATTATCGATATCTGGAGAGATTTTAACCCTTCTGGACGCGATTATACACATTTTTCTGCCCCCCATTCTACATATTCGAGAATTGATTACTTCTTCACATTTAATAAAGACAGATATAAGATTAAAACAAGTGATATTGGCACAATTGATCTGTCAGATCACTCTCCAATATATTTATCTATCTGTATGAATGATACTCGCAAAACCACAACTTGGAAACTTAATTCCAATATTTTGAATGATTCAAAAATGAAAGAGAAATTAAAAGAAGAATTTTTTTTTTTGTTTTTTTTTTTTGTTACTTATTTGTACCCGTAGGTAGATTTGGTTTGCAGTCTGGTGACAAGCCACCGGCTGCTGGTTGCTGCGTGCGCGAGCGCCCTAAACCTACATGTTTTTGGTATGCGGGAGGAAACCGGAGAAATCCGGAGAAATTGATGAATACTTTAAGGAAAATGATAATGGGGAAGTGTCACCATCCATTTTATGGGATGCTTTTAAAGCGGTTATAAGAGGCAAAATTATTGCCAGCACCTCTTTCATTAAAAAACAAAAAAAAAAGAAAAACTCGAAAAATTACAAATGGATCTTAAGGAACTACAAAGACAACACAAAATTACTTTAAACAATGACAAACAATATGAAATAAAAAGATTACAAAAAGAAATTGATAACATATATTCTGATGAAACGCAAAAAAAGCTTATCTATCTTAAACAAAATTATTATGAGGCTGGAGGGAAGTCAACAAAATGGCTAACTTTTAAACTAAGAAAACAACAGGCTGATAACACAATTTATAGAATAAAAAATCCCAAAACTGGGATTACACATGATGATATTACAGAAATTCAGGAGAGTTTTGTAACCTATTACAAAGACCTTTACTCACAGCCTAAATTAAACAATGGTGACCACATTGAAATCTTTTTAAGTTCACTAAATCTCCCCGGAGTCACTGAACAGGAGAACAGTAACCTAATAAAAGAAATCACAAATAAAGAAATCAATGATGCAACTACAGCCCAGACGGCTACTCTGGTGAATGGTATAAGACCTACAGGGAGGAATTAATTCCAAGACTGAGGGAAGTGTGTAACTGGGTGTTGAAGGGAGGGGATCCACCTCCCTCATGGAAAGAAGCGATTATCACTGTCATCCCAAAAGAGGGAAAAGATAAATTGAATTGTAGCCAGTATCGACCAATATCAGTCTTAAACTTAGACTACAAAATATACACGTCCATAATAGCAAAGCGACTTGACAATATTATACCCAGACTTATTAATCATAATCAAACTGGTTTTATCCGCCAGAGACAGACTCAAGACAGTATTAGAAGGACCCTCCACGTTATACACCATATTAAAAAAAAATAAGATTGGGGCATTGCTTATGGGTTTAGATGCTGAAAAAGCATTTGACTCAGTGAGATGGGCATTTCTTTACAAAGTTTTGAATAAATTTGGATTTCACCATATAATCATTAAGGCCATCCAGGCAATTTACCACAAACCAACAGCCAAAATAAAAATAAATGGTAGTCTTTCAAAACCAGTCTCACTTGAACGAACATGTCGCCAGGGCTGCCCCCTTTCACCAATTTTATTCACTTTATTTATGGAACCGCTTAGCCAATACTTTAGACAAGATAATTTAATTGAGGGAATTGATATACATGGGGACATTCAGAAGATATCACTTTTTGCAGACGATGTCCTAATTTATTTAGGTCAACCAAATAAATCTCTACCTAGATTGATGGAGATATTAGAGCAGTTTGGATCACTTTCAGGTTACAAATTAAATATTGAAAAAACACAAATTATGACCTTAAATTATCAACCCTCAATGGAGTTAAAAAAATAAATACGATTTTAAATGGGACAAAGACTCCATGAAATATCTTGGCATGATATTAAGTAGAGACACTGGAAAGTTGTTTGAAAAGAATTATGGCCCATTAAATTCCAAAATAAAATCGGATTTAAGAAAATGGAGTCTAATACCAACTTTAGGACTAATTAATAGAATAGAATCAATAAAAATAAACATTTTACCCCGATTACTTTACCTTTTCCAAACTCTCCCAATTGAAGTGTCAAAACAACAATTTGTAGAATGGGACAAGTTGATTTCCCGCTATATATGGCTTGGGAAAAAACCTCGAATAAGATACAGTACATTACAACTGCCAAAGGACAGAGGTGGCTTATCTTTGCCATGTATGAGGGACTACTACTACTCTGCCCAATTAAGACCATTGGTTTGCTTATGTGAGCCAATGTTCAAATCTAGGTGGAAAGATATAGAGGAAAAAGCCACTAAGGGCCCCCCTATACAAGCAATGATAGCAGACAGGAAATTGCAATCACATTTGAAAGACCAGGATAATCCCTGGCTAAAATTCACTTTTAAGATTTGGAATGACGTAAGTAGAGAGAACAAACTAACCAAGACTGAAATGATGTTAAGATGGTGCGCTTACGACACAGAATTTTTACCAAACCGTAATGACACAAGATTTCAAAAATGGACGTCAATGGGGCTCACTTCATATTTCACATTTAACCACAAGGGGGAGCTAGCAGACTTCCAAACCCTTAAATCAAGAAAGGGGCTAAATAACCAAGACTTTTTTAGGTACCTACAGTTGAGACATAGATATAATGAAATTATATGGACCAAGACTGATAAGGAGGATAATAAAATTCTAAATATATTTCAAATGGCCTTTAGCACTACTACTGTTCAGAAAATTATAGCAAGATTTTATCAGGGACTTCAAGCAAACAAATCCACCAATACCCTATATATTAAGAAGAAATGGGAAAAAGAAATAGGATCAGCAATAGATGATAGTGACTGGGAATCATTATGTACAGTGCAATGGAAAACTACTTATTCAACTATTTGGAGGGAATTTGGATGGAAAAATTTAATTCGTTTCTTTATCACCCCAGTCCAAAAAAAACACCAAAATTTAGGTACCGGTTGTTGGAGACTATGTGGAAATGAAGAGGCTAATCATTATCATGTATTCTGGGCCTGCCCAAAAGTTACCCCATTTTGGAAAGACACACATAAGTGCCTGGAAAAGGTTTTCTCTACCCATGTCCCCTTTGACTTCCTGTACATGTTCTTAGGTTTGGAAATTCCTAACATAACCTCATTTGCAGATAAATATTTAATGAGAATTGTACTATTGTCAGCAAAGAAAGTCTTAACGAGAAAATGGCTCCAAACAGACATACCAAAAATTCAGGATTTACATGATATGATATACGGGGAACAGGGAGATGCTGAAGTCCGTACAGAGGGAGCTGAGGAGAAAGATCAGAGAAGGCAAGAACAGCTTCAGGAAGAAGATGGAGGACAAGCTGCAACAGAGCGACATCAGCGGGGTCTGGAGAAACCTCAAAACCATCTCGGGGCTCCAGAATACCTCCCCCCAGGCCACGGGGGGCAGGGAGTGGGCGAACAACCTGAATCTGTTTTTCAATAGATTTGACCAACCGCCCTCCCCCCTGTCTGCACAACAACCACTGCTGCCTCTAAGAAATCAAGTCCTGCTGCCCACTCCCCACTCCACCGACACCCCCCCCACTCCCAACACACAGCCCCCCATCCTGACCCTGACCAAGACCCAGGTGAGGACGGAGCTGAGGAAGATCAAGGCGAGGAAGGCGTCGGGACCGGACGGCATCAGCGCAAAGCTCCTCAAGTCCTGTGCAGACCAGCTGTGTGGGATTGTGACGTATATCTTCAACATGAGCCTGAAACTGGGGAGGGTACCACAGCTGTGGAAAACATCTTGTGTGGTACCTGTACCAAAAACTTCCCACCCCAAAGACCTGAACAGCTACAGACCGGTGGCCTTGACGTCCCACTTGATGAAGACCCTGGAGAGACTGCTCCTTGCTCATCTCCGCCCCCTGGTGGAACCAGCGATGGATCCACTCCAGTTTGCCTAACAGCATGGCATTGGGGTGGAGGATGCGGTGATCTTCCTCCTTCACCGTTCTCTGTCCCACCTGGAGAAGCCCGAGAATATGGTGAGGATCATGTTCTTTGACTTCTCCAGTGCTTTCAACACCATCCAACCGATGATCCTGAAGGACAAGCTGCTGCGCGCAGGGGTGGACCAGCACCTGTCATCATGGATCCTGGACTACCTCACGAACTGGCCTCAGTTTGTGAGAACCCGGGACTGTGTTTCCGACACGATCATCAGTAGCACGGGGGCCCCCCAGGGAACGGTGCTGGCTCCCTTCCTGTTCACTCTTTATACTGCGGACTTCTCACACAACACAACACATTGCCATCTACAGAAGTTCTCTGATGACTCTGCGATCGTTGGTCTCATCTCCAACGGAGATGAAGCTGAGTACAGAGGGCTTACCCAGGACTTTGTGGACTGGTGCCATCGGAACTGCCTCCAGATCAACGCGAGGAAAACTAAGGAGCTGGTGGTGGACTGCCGCAGGCATGGGCAGCCCCTCACAGCACCAGTAAATATACAGGGAACAGACATCGAGATGGTGACATCCTATAAGTACCTGGGTATTCATCTGAACAATAAACTAGACTGGTCACACAATACTGACGCACTCTACAAGAAGGGACAGCGCAGGCTGTTCCTGCTGAGGAGACTCAGGTCTTTTGGTGTACAAGGGGCGCTGCTGAAGTCATTCTATGACACGGTGGTGGCATCAGCCATCACTTTTGGAGTGGTCTGCTGGGGCAGTGGCATTACAGCAGCCGATAGGAAGAGACTGAACAAACTGATTAAGAAAGCTAGCTCTGTCCTGGGGCAGCGCCTTGATCCGATGGAGGAGATAGGAGAGAGAAGGACGGTGGCTAAACTGTCATCTCTGCTGGAGTCCGAGTTCCACCCTATGCAGGACATACTGGATGCACTGAGGAGCTCATTTAGCAGCAGACTACATCATCCCAGGTGCACAATCGAGAGGTTTCGTAGGTCCTTCCTACCAACGGCTGTCAGACTGTACAACCTAAGCAGGGCTGCTCGCAGAGATAGCAAAAAGACGTAACAAACTAATAGTTTTTTTGAATGCAAAAGATGCAATAGACTTACACAATGGTCCTCTCCGGCATACAACTAGGAACATACCGGTCGCTATGGAGGGTGAGAATATGTATGGGCACATAATCATACCATGTAGGATAACTAAATAGACGGTTATGCTGTTTCATCCCACCTCGCAACAATGCTCTGCACTGTGTGTGTTTATATATTTACATATTTATTCCATCTAGCTACAATGCTCAGCACTGGGTGTGTTTATATTTATATATCTATATATTTATTCCATCTAGCTACAATGCTCCGCACTGTGTTTTTATATATCTACATATTATTCCATCTAGCTACATTGCTCCGTACTGTGGGTGTTTATATATTTACATATTTATTCCATCTAGCTACAATGCTCTGCACTGTGTGTTCATATATTCATATATTTATTTCATCCAGCTACAATGCTCTGCACTGTGTGTCTGTGTGTGTGTGTGTGTATATATATATTTTATAGTAATATGTACATATGTATATTAGCTGCTCTTGCTTGCTTGTTTTTTTCTTGCCTTCTGATTGTTGCTCTGAGTGTTGCTATCCCTGTGCTGTTGCAATCCTGGAATTTCCCCGTTGTGGGACTAATAAAGGCTTATCTTATCTTATCTTATCTTATCTTATATGGTATACCAGATATTTATGATGGAAAGGATTACCATGTCTTTATGACTACAAAAAGATAAATTTGATAAATACTGGCTTAAATGGACCCAATATACAGGAAATCAAAGGAGAGACTTTAAGTAATCTATCCCATTGAAGGGAAGAAAAGAGCAAAACCGAAAAAATTTAATACCACTTGTCCACTGTTCAGTTTATTTGTTTATATGTTATTTTTTATACTGAAAAAAACAAAAAAAACCAAAAAAAACTTATGGGAAGATTAATCGAGGGCATTTTCTTGTGTATTATTTTTTTTATTTACCTTTCCTTTGTAATAAAGTACTGCTCTCAATGTAAACAATCTGACCAAGATCACCAATAAAAATATAATTGAAAAAAAAAAAAACTAGTCAAAGAGGTTAAAAACTCAAAGGTCTAAAACCCAATAAAATATTTAGAACCCAAGTAACATCCTACAAAAATAAGTAAATATAAAATGGAGTTAATAAATAGGTACCTAAATTATATGCAATACTGTATATTTTTACAGCTTGTTCAACTCTTTGACAGCAGCAGGGACAAAGCTGTTTTTGTAGCGCTGGGTTCTACTTTTTGGGACAGCAAACCTCCATCTTGAGGGAAGAAGCTGAAAGTGGCAGTGCAAAGGGTGGGAGTCATCATTTAAAATGGAGGTAGCCATCCTCTGTACTTGTCTGGTGTACAGGGATGTCAGGCTCAGCTGTGACTCACCAAGCAAACGACTGGACCATCTAACTACCTGATCCAAGGATTTCCTCTGTTTCAGTTTTATCTGCCCAAACCATGACACTAAAGAAAAGGATAAAACAGATTCAATAAAAGCCCGATAAAACACTGTCATTATGGTTCGGTCAACTTGGAAGCGTGTAAGTTTTCTCAAGCAATGCAAATGTTGCTGACCCTTTTTGCACACCCTTTCACAGTTCTCTGTCGTGTGTCCCATTAAAATCCAGATGTTTAAAAAGCACGTTAAACAGAGTGACAGTGGCATCCTCCACTCCTCTGTGAGGCCTGTAGGCAAACTGCAAAGGATCCAATGCATGCTCAGTCTGCTTTAGGACCTCACATCTGACCAATTTTTCAAAAATTTTCATTAAAATTGAAGTCAAAGCAACTGGTCTAAAGTTGTTTACCGTTTTAGGACAGCTGGATTTTGGAACGGGAACAACCACGGCTTCTTTCCAGATCTTAGGCACATGTTGTGTCTGTAAGGACTTATTGAAAATGTAATGAAATATAAGACTCAGTTCATGTGCACAGGACTTTACCAAGCGCCCACAAATATTATCAGGGCCCTGACTTTTGTTCACTTTTACAGCGCAGAACTCCCTTTTAACATCCTGCACCTCAATATTAAAGGTACCTCCTGGTACCTCCTGGCCGTGTGGGCTTCCCTGGATTGGGGGGGGATGGCCCCCTGTGGGGCTCCCTGCACCTTTCTGCTGCCTTCCCTGGGCGTGGGGACCTTGAGGCTCCCGGGCCATGGTTTGGGGGTGCTGGGGTGGGTGTGGAACCGCTGTGGGGGGTGGGAGGGTGGTGTCCAGGGGGTGCATGTCAGGGGCGTGTGCTGGTTTCCAGCCCGAGGGTGGGGGGTGGGGATGTTCTCCTTCTGGCGCCTGGTGGCTGGCGTTGGCCCTGCTGGGGAGGTGGGGGCGGGCTCCTCCGGTGACAGGGGTGCATCATGCCGGCATCCTTTGGCTGTCCTTCCTGGGGCGGTTGCATGGCTGTCCTGGGGCTTGCTGGCTTTGGGACATTTGTGCTCTGTGGGGGTTGGTGGCGCTGTCTTGCTTGCTCGGCGTTTCGGGGGGGGGGGGGTTGCTGTGACCTGCCGCCTTCTTTGTATGTTTCCTGGCAAACCAATCACATGCACACACTGATTTTGAGCGCGCTTTCATACATGCACATGCACACACATATGTTCTTTTACAGGTGCAGATACCAGACTTGTGATGACACCTTTTCAGAAGAAGAAACAGTTTGTCTTCTGTTTGTTTCATTTGTGTCAGTTTGTTTGTTTCTTCTGTTTGTTCCTCTCTCCTTTCTTTTCCCCTCCCCACCCCTCCCTTTCCCATTCTCCCCATCGGGTCCTTCATGAGTGAAACAATTTAAATAAAGTATTAAAAGTTATTACAAGAGGAGTCTATCAATAATATAAAGTACATAGATATGTGCTGTATAAAGCTCCTTTTGGTAAAGTAAATCTGTTTGGCACAATAAGAGAAGCAGATTTCTGTTGTGCTTACTTAGCTGCTTGACAGGACAAGGGGAAAAGAAAAAATAATTTGTGACTGCAGTGGTCATCTTTTTCCATTTGCACTTTTGTCAAATGGGATATTTTTCTTCTTCTTTTAGATTTGATTGGTGGTTGGCAACCAGCTTACAGGTGCATTACTGCCACGTACTTCACTCTATATCATCACTGTATCTCTCTCAGTCACATATATCATCACTCAAAGGAAGAAGCCACAGTCATTTACCTTGGAAATTGTTGGTTTCTTTAATGTTATTTTTTGTGAGGGATCCCTGGGATTTTGACAAGCAGATTGTAATGCATTCTTCATATTGTCGTGGATGACATGTCAAGTGGTGAAACAAATTAGTGGTACTGCTACCTTTAAAGACAACAGCTTTGTGACATATTTTGCAGAAAACTGTCTTTTGTTCAGTGCCTTCCTTCTGAATTCCAAACTACTGCCAGACAACGGAGCCGGTGCTTTTCCCCATTGGAATTATTTCATTCAAGTTTGCTTTCCACTGCAGCCAATGTGTGTTTCGCTTCACCTTTTTTCCCTCTCCCCACGCTCTGCCAGTATTGCCAGATTATGCATAAAAAACAAGCATCTTTGCTCCATAAAAACAGGTCAAAAGAGGCAGTTTCCAAAGAAAAAAATGCAGGAAAAAACACATCTGGCAATGACCCTGATATAAAACATGACCGCGGTGGGAGTCACTGAGCTGCAGTGCAGCTGTGTGAGAGGACTTCAGATGGATAAATAAATGCTGACGGCTTACATCGCTGTGACAATTTATGCTCAATATCTGTGATATAGGCATTTTATGTATCGCGCATAGTAGAATGTAACAATATAACGAATATATTCAGTGTATCGCTCAGCCCTACTTGGGTTGGTAATTGGGAATGTGGGAGTTTGGCATGGGCTCATAGCTGGGAACCAGAGGCTGAGGCTAGAGCCAAGGAAGGTAGAGGTGAAGGTTGAGAAGAGCCAAATTGAGAAGGCTGAAGGGGTAACTGATGGGTTATTAGGTGTGGATAAAGGGGCTGAGGTAACAGAGGAAACTGCAGGTGTAGGAAAACAGATATTAGAGTAGAATACTGATGGAACAATAATCACACGTAGCAAGGTCTCAAACTAACTGCTGCAACAGAGACTACAGTCTGGCAACTAGGAGGTGGCAGAGTGTTTGAAAGAAACTTGATTGTTGGAGTGGCTACAGCTGGTGGTGCTCTGCTCAGGTTCTGGGCACATTTCTCTGATACTGTAATCAAACATACAAACATAAGAAGAAGGAAGGTAAAGGATGAGGTGGAGGAGAGAAACAACGAAAGAAAGAAGCTGCACTCAAGGTATGAAAGGAACAAAATTTTAATCTAGGGATTTCTGAGGACCTTGTAGAAATATTTTAGGCATTAGAACTCTGCTTCCTTCTGTTTTTACTTGTCGCTTTATTTTAGGGAATTGACTACTAGTCATTCTTCACTGCAGGCTCCTGTACATTTCCAGTAAGCTGGTAGTTTAAGTTCAATAGGTACCACCACATCTAAGACGGAGCTTTATTCCTTTGGTCAACATTTATCCAATTAATATTAATGAATATGAAGAACTTTCAGCCAAAGCCAGAGGCTAAAGACATAAGGCTTTTCATTATGTGAAATCAAGCAGCCTTTTGCTCAGAATGGCTTCAACATTTACAGTATCTCCAACTGGAAAATCCAACATTTAAGGTATGCTGTTATTCCCTCAGGGAGGCATCGCTTAGCAAAATACTTTTTGATCTTTCAGGCCTTAAAGAAGATGCTTAAAATAGTAAGCTTCAAACCAAGCGTTACTTCTACGCCCTGCTTTTATATTCTTAGTGTGCAGTTTATATGAGACGTCAGCTATAGGACAGGGACTCCCCTCTCACCGAACCTGTTGCCCTTGGTAATTTTCAGGTGTGAACACAGGTGACTGGATGATATGCAGACACCAAGGTTTAAAAAAAAAATCACATCTTACAAAAAACATAGTTAAATATCATCTTCACAGGTAAAGAGTATATATTTACCCCTATTTTTTAATGGAGGTAAAGGTGCTGCGTATTCAAAGATTTAAAGATTTTTATTTGTCAATACTTCTATATGTACAGGACATACCGTAGAATTGAATATATCATATCATATCATATAGCATATCATTTCACTTCAAGATTCTACTTTTTTTTAGTCCAACAATGTTTTTGAAGGGCTGAAATCCTGATTCTAATATAAAATAATTTGCCATTGTTCATGTGATAGAGAAAATTGATGTGCGTCTATCTTAAAGATGAAATATTAAAATAAGTTTAAAATGCAATGAAGTAGATCATGAAAGATCAGAGGGATCATTGGGGAATTGATGAGATTGCTGAGCTTTCCTTTATCACTCAACAATCTCATTGATCTCCAAGTGATCTCTTATCAATCTTTCACTGGTCTATCTGCAATCCTTCAGAAAATGCCAAATTTTTCCACCCCAAAGGAAGAGAAGACTGACAGATCAGTGAGGGATCACTGAGCATTTGATAGAAGACCAACAGAGTTCAATGAAAGATTGCTGAGAGATCACAGGTAGATTGATGATGACATTGTTGAGCACTTCTTGAGAGATTGTTGAGAGATCACTTTCCTTTGGAGATAATTGAGTCAAAACAATCTCTCAACTTTGATGATCGTGGAAATCACTGGAAGATCAATGAGAGATCTTGGCAATCACTGAGAAATCATTGAAAGATTGTTGAGAGAGCTGGCCATTTATCATCTCTCAGTGATCTCTCTGCAAGGACCACCACCCATGTGTAAAGGGGGTAGAAGAGCATTAGAAACCTCTCAAATAAATATACTGTATATACCTCTTTGGTTGCTCAACTACTGTATATACCGCTTTGGTTGCCCAACAAACTCTGTGATCCCTTAGCGATCCCTTCAGGTCTCTATAGATTGCCACGAAAATAGTACAATGATCTCGCAAACATTTACACAGAAATGGCTTATTTGAAGCTTTAGGAGATCATTGAGAGATCGGATCAGGTTTTGATTCCTTAATGGTTTGATCGCTTAATGGTTGCCCAGTGATCTCCATCTGTGTAAAGGAACCCCAAGGCACAATCTCGCTGTCACATTTGTGTTCCCACATGCATGTGTGTTGCACGGTAGTGCGGAAAGCTTCATGAGCTGCAGTGCATGGGTGAAATCCACTCATGTCCAAGGTGATTGCATTACTTGATTGTGCTCACGAACTTCTGGATCGAGCTTGCTCTGAGTGTATTTTGTTGAGAACCCTCCCCATCACGGCAGAGCGAACCCCCTGCACGCTGAAACACGGCATTCTCCACAATTAGCATGATGACAGGCTCCACCATAATGAGATGACTTACCGCCAACAACACATGCTAATGATAATTGTAATAGAGGCAATCATTTCCGTGGTATTCTCTCCCTTTCATTTGCATTCTCTGCTTGCTTCTTCCCCTCTTGGCTGTATGTCTTTTGGCTCTTTTACTTTTTCTTTGCTTTTTTCGCCCTCTGTGCTCCACTGTACTTTGTTAAAAAAACAAAAAAAAACAAAAAACAAAACAAAACTTTATTCCCCGTCTCTGTGTTTTTCTTTCCATCTCTCCCCTAATCTTCTCATCCCTGTTGTTTTCATTCATTATTGCCTCCCTTGACACAAACTGCCAGCCAGGCAACAAATCAACATCTCTTTAACTTTAGCACCACTTAACTCGTATTGTGCTTATTCTGCAGCTTGTTCTGTTGTGGGAGATGGATACTGGGTGTGATAAAGTGATACACCACTGCAGTGTGTGCGCTGGCTGATTCAGACAGGGACTTAAATCAGTGTTATCGAGCCGTGCGTGGCCGGATCGTTATGAAATACAGCTGTCAAGTTGCTGTAACTCAGCTGAATTTCCACCGAGACCCGGCATTATACTCGGTCATGAAGGAAATCATGATTTGTTAACTGCTCGTTAGTCATAAATAAAACCCTAACACATGTAATGCATTGTTAATTGCTCAGCTTATGAAGAGTGGAGGGAGGCTGAGGGATGCTGTGTGCTCATTAATCTGTATTACACTGATGTTTTGACATTAGGGGAGGGGATATGTTTTGTACTGCTAACAAAGGGCTTAAGTGGACTCAGTCGAGGATGTATTGGGAGCCGCAATATAATTTATTCTGAACTGCGATATAACTAGC
Organism: Pholidichthys leucotaenia; assembly: GCA_020510985.1. Lineage (NCBI taxonomy): Eukaryota > Metazoa > Chordata > Actinopteri > Cichliformes > Pholidichthyidae > Pholidichthys > Pholidichthys leucotaenia. The sequence goes on along the minus strand of CM035837.1, from coordinate 358,941,091 downwards.
TCTACCAACACACGCTATGTCAATACAATTCCACAATATATTTTCTCGAGTTGTGCAAGAGAGACCCATTCTTAAATATTGACCAATCTTTTATGAAAATAAGGAAATTAAGATTATTATATATTTACACTGACTCATTGCCCTTATACTGAGATCAACCAAACTTGGCACCATTATTCGTCTTTCTCTACATAGGTACCACCAAGTTTCACACACTTCTCCCATCACTTTATGCAGCTATGGAGACCTCGCTCGTAGAAGGTGTAGGCTGCACCAGAAGCCATGACTAGACCTTGGAAATCAATTTCATTTTCTTGGACATGCTTGCCCTCCAAAAATGACTTCATGGTCAGAAAGAGGTAGAAATCAGATGGTGCGAGGTTGGGACAGTAAGGGGGGTGAGGAAGGATTTGATAGCCGCAGGACTGTGCTTCTGTCTGGCCAACATGTGAGTTGCGAGCCAGGGTGTTGTCTTGCAGGAGGCGGACACCTTTAGTCAGCATGCCACGCATCTCGGTTTTGAAGGCCTTCTTGCAATTTCTGCAGCAGTGAAGTGTAGTAAGTCCTGGTAATTGTGGTACCCTTTGCCAGGAAATCCATCATCAATACTTCCTGCTGGTCCCAAAAGATCATGAGCATGACCTTTCCCATCAAGGGTTGTGTACGTGCCTTCTTCAGAGGTGGTGTGTCATGATGCTTCCATTGTTTCGACTGGGCTTTAGCCTCTGGAGCATAGTGATGGTCTCATATTTCATTCTGCATGATTAGTCTGTTGAAGAAGTCCTTCTGGTTTTCTTGGCATGTGGCCAAAAGAGACTGGGAGCACGTGACTTATTCCTGCCTCTGGATAGTGTGAGCAACCTAGGAATCCATCATTCAGACAACATCCACATGTGCAAATGGTCATGGATGATGTTTTCCACAGACCTCACACTGATCTTGGCATTTCAGGCAAGTTGATGAACGCTTATGCAGCGGTCCTCCAAAATGGCGGCCTCTCCATTTGTGTGTTGGTGTCTTCATCAATGGCACACTGTGGTTGCCTAGGAATGGGTGTTGTTTCCACCGAAGCCCGACCACATTTGGACTGTTGATGCCAGTGCTTGAATATGTCCTATGATGGGACATCCTCTCCATAAGTCTCTTTCATCTCACCGAACATCACCTGTGTGTTACATCCACTAACCTGGCAATGATGACGGACGAGGATGCTGTAGTTGAACTCAACTTTATTACAGAATGGAAATACAAAGCACGTGTAGCAATACCTCACACTCTGACCAGCTGACTCCCAACTCACTCTCTAACCACTCTCCAACTCCCAGTGAGATGGCGGACCGCCCAATATATAGTGGCGTGGTGATGTCTGCCGCGTCTAACTCCTAATGTCCCCTTATTCATATACCACATTTCCCCCCTTGTAAAAATGCAGATTACAATGTAGCAAATGGCAAATCAGCCCTCCCCAATTTAGCATGTCAAATTCCCCATTATCAACTGTTACTATTAATTAAACACACATTCCTTCAAGCATTTGTATATATCAAACATGTAACATTATTATTCAAATCAACACATAACTACTTTTTTTATATTTTAAAGAACATTCCTTTTTTTTTTTTTAAAGAGACCACCAAACCAACACTAAGGACTAGGGTCCACGGGTAGACTACCGCTGGATTCATCGTGGCTAAGTGGGTTATTCTGCCACCATCTCAGCTGCGCTCCTACCTGAACAGTCTTTTTATTTTTTTTTAACAGTCTTCCACGGGGAAAGCAGTTCTGCCGGAGGGGCCTTGTGGCGGGCCTGTGGCGGATGCCTTCCTGGAGCTGTTGGACCCCTGGGGCCATGGCTGCAGCAGCTGACTCCTGTGAGTCTTGCCGTTTGGAGCAGCCACTTGGACATGCTGTAGTTGGTTTGTGTACCGAACTGTCTGTCAGCCAAAAGCACACTGATCCCAGTTTCGCCACGATCCTCAGTGGAGCCCGTTGTCTCGTCGGCTGTGGCCCAGTCAGTCGCCATCCTGGTTTCTCGTCGTTGCAAACCCGAACCCAGTCCATGACTTGGAGCGGCGCCTTGCTTGGTTTCATGAGTCGTTGTGCTCCCGGTGGCTGTGCGTGCTCGTCCGGTTTGGGACCTCTGTCGTGCTGTGGTGGTTCCGTCGTCACCGTGTTTATTGCGGATCCTTGACCCGCTGTCTCTGTCATCGTTACCGTAGGCTGAAGCTCATTGTGGGTACGGGAGGCGTCCGCTGTCTCTCTGGTGTTGCTCGTTGAAGTGGACTCTTCACCAGTCAGCTCGGTCGTAACCTCCGCAGCTTGTTGAGCGCGGGTGCGGAAGCAGTCCGGTTCCTCCTCTTTCCCGTCAGAAGTGCTCTGTTGTGCCGCGTTGTGAGCAGTGTCTATGCCCGACTGTTGTTGCTGTGCTTCGGGGCTTTCTACGTGCTTGGGCTCCCTCTCCTGCGGCTTTGGTTCTGGCTGAACGAGGAACGAAGGCGAGTCCGACTGCTGCCCCTCTCCCGGGCAGCTCTCCACCTGAGAGTGTGGGGCGGATGCGTTGGTGTTGGTGCCGTCCTGAATCACCTCGTTCCACACCACATTGTCGTCATCGAGGTCCGTCGTGCCCCAGTTGCCACACCCGGACCATTCGGACTCAGCACTGTCTCTGATAGTGAAGCCCAGTCTGTAGAAGAGGTCACATCCTATAATGCTGTCACCATGCGCTGCCACCTGGAACGTGAAGTCATACACAATCTTAGACTTGAAGTAGACCGTCAGCTCGACAGTTCCCACATTGAACAGTCTGTGACCGCTGTATCCGTACAGCACTGTTGTGTTCTTTTTAATTTTGTGGTTCAGGTTCAGGTTACTTTATTTGTACCTGTAGGTAGATTTGTTTTGCAGTTTGGTGACATCCATATTTACAAGCCACAAATTACATTCAACGTAGACACAAACACAGGCACACATGAAGCTGACTATAAACATGATAAAAATACTCCAGGCTCCATCAGTCAGGGTATAAAGACAAAGAGATGGGAGAAAAACCAGAGGTAAGAGAGAAGGGTCATATTAAAAAGTGAAAAACTAGTCAGAGGTTAAAAACTCAAAGGTCTAAAACCCAATAAAATATTTAGAACCCAAATAACATCCTACAAAAATAAGTAAATATAAAATGGAGTTAATAAATAGGTACCTAAATTATGTGCAATATATTGTTACAACTTGTTCAACTCTTTAACAGCAGCAGGAACAAAGCTGTTTTTGTAGCGCTGGGTTTTACTTTTTGGGACAGCAAACCTCCGTCTTGAGGGAAGAAGCTGAAAGTGGCAGTGCAAAGGGTGGGAGTCATCATTTAAAATGGAGGTAGCAATCCTCTGTACTTGTCTGATGTACAGGGATGTCAGGCTCAGCTGTGACTCATCAAGCAAACGACTGGACCATCTAACTACCTGATCCAAGGATTTCCTCTGTTTCAGTTTTATCTGACCAAACCATGACACTAAAGAAAAGGATAAAACAGATTCAATAAAAGCCCGATAAAACATTATCATTATGGTTCGGTCAATTTGGAAGCGTGCAAGTTTTCTCAAGCAATGCAAATGTTGCTGACCCTTTTTGCACACCCTTTCACAGTTCTCTTCAAAGTTTAAATTACTATCAATAATCGTCCCAAGATATTTGTAGGATTGTACACATTCGGTGGTCTGGCGTTTTAGTACGGTGACTTTGTGCCTGGGAGTTTTCCTCCTAAAGTCAATAATGGTTGGAGAAAAACTTCTTCACCATGGCCCAGTTTAATATTAACCTCACCACACCGCCATGTCGAGCAGGAGCGGTACAGTTACCTCGTCTAACTCAACCATGCCGTATGAATAACCGTTGCTGTCAGGGCTTACCGCATGGATGGCTGTTGTTAGCAGGCGGCTTGGCTCCACGGTGTTGGCGACCGGTACACTCTGGCGAAATGGTTTAAGCATCCACACTTGTTACACCGTTGTTCTCTTGCTGGGCAAAAACATGCTCTGTCCTGGTGCGTCGGTGACCCACAGCTACTACAGACGGGGCCTCTCGGAGTGGTCCTTCGGCTAACGTTGTACGTCTTGTTTTCTTCTGCCATGCCTTCATCTTCCTTCGTGCCCACCATGTTAGCTAGTGTCATCTGTCCAGGTAGCTTCTGTGTTTGGTGCCCACTTAGCTCTGTTGCTAACCTCTCCGCTGCCTCAAACTGGAACGCTAGCTCTATCGTGCTAGCTAGCGTCATGTCGTTTGGCACATTAGCATCATAGCTTGTAGCCTCATGTTACGCATGTGCTCAGCTAACTGGTCCCGCACCATCTCATCTCCCAACAGTCCAAAATCGCACATGCTAGCCAAATGTCTCAGGTCGGCGAAGAATTGTTGTATGGACTCACCAACTCCCTGTTGCCTCTGGTGAAAATGAATTTGTCGTGCTAGCACATTGTCCGGCGTAGTAAAGTAGCTAAAAAGTAGCTCAATAGCATCTACATATGACTCCGTCGGACCCAACGTGTGGGAAAATTCTCTGACCCTCTATGCTGAGGTTGTGGACAAGAAGTGCTCGTTTCCTTACTTTGTTGAGTTTTCCCAGGTCCAACGCTACAACGTAGTTTTCAAACGTGCCCAGCCATCGTGGCCATGGGACCGTTGGTTCACCCAGGGACTCCAGAAAAGGCTGTAGCGGTCTCAAGCACGCTTCCATGGTTCGTAATTGTCATCGGCAAATGTTATGCCCACAAATCTCGCAATGACGATGGATGAGGATGCTGTAGTTGAACTCAACTTTATTACAGAACTGTAATGCAAAGCACGTGTAGCAATATCTCACACTCTAACTGGCCCGCTCCCAACTCACTCTCTAACCACTCTCCAACTGCCAGTGAGACGGCGAACTGCCCAATATATCGTGGTGTGGTGACATCAGCTGCAGGTCGTGTCCCACTCCTAATGTCCCCTTATTCATACACCACACTGTGGTGTGTGACCTCTCAAGTAAAGGAACCTGATGACTGCTCTGCATCCAGCTGGCTCCATTATCATATCTTACTCCACCCTAGCTCCTGTAAAAGAGAAACTCTTAGGAGTTCAGAGCTGAAAATTACCATGTAACCTATAGAGATATACATATTATCATAACATGTGCAATTTCAGCCTCCTATAATAACCAGAAGTGGGTCAGGGAAAATCTTTAATGAACAGCCTATGTACCTAGTTTTAATCCATATATTTATGCAAATTTTGAATATGTGCATAAAATCAGTGATGTGTATATTAATTTCCCCTAATCAGAGATGCCACAAATATTTTATGCGACACATTTCTGCTGTAAATTAACAAACATGAGGGATGCATTTTGATATGGCTTTACCTGGATTTAACAAGAGATGGCAACATAAATGACATTCAAAATTCTTCTTAAACACAGATTTCATGTTCTCCAACTTGTATTTTTATTTTGCCATTTGATTATGGATATTATAACACTATGTAACATATCATAACATAGTCCTTTTGGTCAATTTACATTATGCATTTTGCAGGAAATGGATGTTATTTCTTATTTTCTTAAATCACTTAATCCAAAATACATTTCAGAAAAAAAGGATGGAAATCTGGTAATTGTAAATAGAGGGCAAACACTGTATGTTCATTTGGATTTTCATGGGAGACAGTTGCATCCAGCACATCCTGGGTTCTCTGTGTAGGGTAAAATCGAAATATTAATAAATAATAAATATGATCAGGTATGAATTATTTAATTTATATTGATGTATTGGAATCTGAGCTCAAATCTCATTTCATATACATCAGAAAAGTTAATAACACTCATAAGGGGCACCAGCTTCTTTCTTTAAGAAGCAACTTGATCTTTAATTTCACTTTATACCTGTTTGATCACTCAATAAATTAATCAATAATCAGTCTCAAAAATTTTCCGTGAATTCGATACCTGGGCTTGAAACAGACTCAGAATGAAATAAATTCCCAACAACTTCTCTCATTTTTAAATATTTATTAAACGAAATGATTAACAGACATTGCAGTAACTTCCTTAATCATAAAATCAATCTTGTAAATGATAGATTAACAATGTCAATATTTTCGGAACCAGGGTTAAACTGAGAAATGAATTTCTATCAGTTTGAGTTAACAGATTATTAAAAAAAAACGCAAATTTATGGAGAAAGTTTACTAATTATATGAAAAGTCCTTGATTGATCTTAAGAAAATAAAAACGGAATTTTAATGAAAAGAAGAGTTATGTTAAGGGCTTCTTAATTTGCATCTGATTAGATATACAAATTATTACCGAACCTCAGAAGTTTATTCAGCAGTTGAATTAAAAGTTTGCAGCTCATGTGATTCTCGTTCGATGATGGTTCTGTCGTCGTCCTCATGAAGTTTTGAAGTGTTGTTCAGGGGCAAAACCCAGAATATTTGTCCCGCAAATATTCTCTTGATGATGAATGATATTCATGAGATCGTAAGTTGGATCTCGATGGTTGAAATCCTGCAGAAGCGCGCTGGTTCCTCAGCTGCGCGATGTGGGAGCTGCGTTTTTCTTCCTGGTAGACAAACGGCTGCAGAGGTCTTCGATAATAATTAAAAGATATCTAATCCGATTTCAAATTAGAAAAGAAAACTTTTGGACTTTAGATAAAAATAGTAGCTTCTGGTGGGTGCTTGGTCAAGAAAAATATTATAAAACAAAGTCAAGATTAAGTTTACATTAAAATCAAACAAACGGTGGTTTTACAGAAAGTTTAACAAAGAAAAGGTGATGAATAAAAATTGGAGTTTAACTCCGATTAAGAATTGAGCTCAAAGAAATAGGAATTCCTAGGTATTTAAGAGAAAAATAAAACATTAAGATACAAAGTTACATAAACAAATTACGAGTTATCTGCTCTGTGTTCAGAAAAGCGACACGTGGTCGAATCTTTGTTCAGACGGTCCTTTTTCTTCCTTGCTGTGTGTAGACAAAGGAGAAGATCAGAGAAAGGGAGCAGCCGGAAAGAAATCCGGGGAAAAAGTGAAGCAAAAGAGGGCGAAAAGAGGGTCCCTCTCCTTTATATAAGCTCTGTTGAGTTTCGCGGGCTTCCGGCCTGACCGGAATCTCAGCCAATGAGCGTCCTTCGTGGGCGGGCTCGATGAACTTTTAGTCCAATGAACAAACAGTCTATTGTTTGGAGTTCTTTGGGATGAAGAGTTGTCATGCAGAGATTGGCTGTTGGAGTCACATGGTTTTGGAGGCAAAACTTTGATACATACTGGAAGTTAATATTTCCCTTTATGTATTAAACTAAGATAACTTTAGTGATTAGTATAAATTATAAGCAGTGCTTCTAAATCAACATGCAGGAATAAACATTCATTTAAACATTAACATGCATATATATATAAAATCACAGATTAATGCTTTTCACACATATTATTGATTTTCCACATCAAAAAACATCAGAGTCCATCTGCATTTTCATAGTTCTGAAAAGAATGAAGGTTTAGAATCGAGTTTGTAATAATGTACTTTAAAGTTCACTAGTTAAATCCAGCATGTCCAGAGTTTAAGGAAATTAGCTGAGTTGTGGGTCTGTTGCATGTTTTATGGGGGCAATAAAAGTGAAGCCGGACATTGGGGACATTCCTTAGGTTGGTTTTAACAAAAGAAGGGGGATTTCAGCTGTGGCCTGGGGGAAGAAAATCCATTTTTTTGTGTTATTCCTGGATGAAACAAAATGTCTTTAAGCAGAAGAATAATTGTTGCTGAGCCAAAGTGAGATGATGCTACAGTCCCCCCTCTGGTATCAATGGTGACGTTGATTCAGCGTTGATAGCAATCCTAGGCATCAAATCCCAATTTGGCGAGGCTTGATCCAAATGCTGAACTAAAGTTCTGATGTCGATAAGTCTTAAGCTTGTGAACAGTATCTATTCCAAAGTGTAGGTCCTTAAATTTGGTTTTCTGAAAACTTCTGGAAATTTCAAAAATAATTTTGGCATGACCAAATATAAACATTGTATAATTGTCTAGGATATACTAAAGTTTTGTATGAGCCTGTAAAGACTTAAAAATTCTGGGTACAAAAAAAAAGTGAACTAGAAGTATGTGGGTTTTGACATACTTGATATAAATGTTTTGGGTTTGCTGAAAAATATCTAGTCAAAATTTCAAAAACAGTTTAAATGTGCATAAAATCTAAATAAAGTATAAGGGATTATTTGTATATACACATGCATGTATCCAAAAATCTTAGTCAAAAGCAAAAATAAAATCTTTCGTCTTTGAGGTAGATTCAGACTAATCAATATTGAGGTGACTCAAGGAGATTCAAATTGAATTTGTTTAGTTAGACTAAACCATGGTTCCACAGATGTCCAAATCATAGGGTGTTTGAGGCTTTTGTTCAGAAAAACTGAGTGGGCATAGGATGTCGTTACCATTCTTTGGATGGCAATGAGAAGTAAAGTTGGATTTACTGCAAAAAGGATATGATGAGAGAGCATATTCATTGTTAAAGCGTTAACTGAAAAGCTAATGTTTCTAGCTACTTCTGAGAGTAACATAGACATTGGCTGTGTGTGAGCATAGTCAACCTTTAACACAAAGAGCAAAGAGTTCAAGACCTTGTTGAGTTTGATTGAAGCTTCGGAGCAAGCATTCAAAACCAACACAGTGTCTTGTAAGATTTTGGTAACCATTTGTGGTTCGACAACCTGGCGTTTCGGTTTAGCGGTGTTGACCGAGTTAACAGTGGGCATGCTAAGGTTAACAAGAGGCTCTAACAATGAGGCTGTTATTAAGAATCCACCCGAGGATCTTTGACCTTTTGTTTTGGCTTGGCCCAATTCTGACTGGGTAACAGTGGGTGTGATTGCTAGGCAGATGGCTAAACTGATAAACAGGAGGGCCATTATCTTGGCAAACATAAAAGTGAGTGGTTTTGGATCTTAATCTTCTTGTTGATCTTTCTTTAGATACCTGGTTGGCAAATGAAAATTCCTCTTAGAGGTGGAATGATTTCTTTTAGATGGATGTACTTTATTGATCCCAAAACTGGGAAATTACAGAGTAGAGATTAAGAGATTGAACTCTAAACCTTGTGCTTGGTTTTCACCTTTGATGGGAGTTTTAAGATTATTAGCTCAAGCTAATGGTGTTGAATGTCTTGTGTATACTATTTGGTAATAGTAAGTTGATTGAAGTTTATTAGATTTTACAGAGGTCTTTGAACTTAGTTTAAGGGCTAATTTGGTTTTAATATACCCTTTCCTTTCTGGAGGTTTTGATGCAGTTAACTAATTGCTTGGATAAATTTGACTGAGTGTACCTGAGGCTAGTAGTTAGCTACAGTTATTTCTCAGATGTAGGTTTGATTTTAATCTTATTTATGGACTTACTTTGACAGTGTTGTACCCGACAAGTCCCATGGGGTTTTGGTAAAGGTTACTCTGATTTTGGTGAGCCCATTTGAAAATGGGGTCCTGGATTTGGCTCTTGAGTGGCCAAAGATTGTTGTTGACAATGTGTGGATTCGTCCACTTGGGCAGGAATTTAGGAGTGATTTTCCTTTCCTGTAAATTTATTTCAGGTGTCTGCGGTACAAATGTGGGGTGGAAGATCTTGTCCCCCCTTCGCAGTTTGTCATGCGAGAGTTTTTGATCGTTGTACGCTTTGTGTTGTTTGGCGAATCGGTCCGAATGGTTTTGAAATACAGCCTTGGGAGCTTTGTATGTCGTTTTGACGCTTTTGTGTTCTGCAGCTGGAATGTTATAGGCATTGGCAGTCATCACCCCCCTCTGGTTTCGAGGAACTTTGAGCGGTGACGATGATGGTTCGTCGGAAGCATGAACAGGAGTGCCATTGTATAGCTGCAGAGAAGGTTGTGTCACATGAAGTGGTTTCAGGTTTGGTATGTCATAGGGTTTAGACGCGGGCAGCTCATGTACCATTTTATCCGACCGGTGTTTGACGGTTTTATGGATTATTTGGTTGCACGGTTGAGTGACTGGGTGCCTTGCGTTTGCAAAAGTTGGTTTAATTGTTGCAAAAACTTGAGATTTCAGAGGGTCTAGAGAGCCGGTTGGTGTGGCTCTTGTGACCATGCAGGCCTCATGGGCGGGTGGGTGGGTTTCAAAATGTGACACCACCATTGAATCATGGGTATCAAGGGTTTTAAGAGGGCCATTTGGGGTTTTCTGCTCGGCCATTGAGTTTTCAAGATCATTTGAGTGTTTGGCTTGACCTTGTATTTGAAAGTGACTTTTGACTTCTCGTGGACAGTACTCACCTTGGTCTTGGCGGTCGCTTTCACTCAGTTGCAGTTGTTCCAACAGTGCTAGTTGTGTGAGACTTGGGGTGTCCAAAGTGTTCAGAACAAAGCACTGTGATTCAGTTGTCCTTGTTGGGTCAAATGGGTGAGGGTGTTGCGTTTGAGCCCATAGTTTGAGGTTCTTGAAATCAATCAGTGGCTCAAAACGGTTCAGTAGGTCTTTGCCAACAAGTAATGGAATGGCGTCAAGTTTGGACACGTAGACCGGATGTGTCAAGGTCATGGGTCCAATGGACATGTTTAGTAGTGATACGCCCAACAGGGTTGTTTTAGTGAGCGCATATGGTCACACGGCTAATGAACAGGGTTCCAGTTTCAAATATTTGTTAGCGCGGTTGGCGGCTACACGTAGTTTTTCAAAAAGGGTGTGTGACATGAGAGTGATGTCAGCAGCGGTGTCTAAAACAGCGTCCTGACACACCATGTCTTCAAGGGTCAGTGGAAGGTAGAATTTCCGTGCCACCCCCCTCTCGTTTAAATCGCATAGAAATTGTGGAACCGGCGGTTCGACACAGAGTTGCAACATGTTAGAGGAGTGGTCTGTGACCTGTGGTTGGGCTGCCATGACAGCACTGGACTGTGTTGAGTCCTTTGGTCCTTCCTCATTTGCATGAGGGATTTTCTTCTTGCGTTTCCTTCGTTTGGAACGCTTGTTTTGAGTTGGCACAGCTGATATAGCTAGAATGTTAGCAGTTTTATTCTCTTTGTAGTTTTGAATCTCTGCTAGGAGGTGTTGGACAATTTCAATAGCTTCTCTACTGAATGTAGGAGTTTCTTCTTCCTTCCAAGGTTTGTGATAGGTCTCTGCTTCTGAGCTTCTGTGATGGGATGGAGACCATTTGTCGCGGTTACGCGCGTCTTCGTATCGGTATCTGTCATCATGGTAGTCCGTATCGCGTTCTCGTGACCTATCCCGTGGATATGGTCTACAACGGTAGTCGGGTTTTCGCAAAGTTGGTCCAAAGTGGTATCCAGAGGACCTAGTGTGGTTTGGACCTTGATGAGGTCGCTTGGGAAAATGCTTCGGCTGTTGATGTACTCGCGGTGTAAGAGGTGGAGAAGAGCGAGGAGCTCCTTCCAACTCCAAGGTGTTAGATGCATCGCTAATAGCTAGCACTGTGGCAGGCTCAGCGTGCTTGTTGCGACTTTGTTGCCATTTTTGGAACGCATAGTGTGCAAACTCTCTCAGCTGACTTATTGAGTTTGACCTTGGGTTAGCTGTAACTCCTAGGTAATGACTCACAGTGGGATGGAGGTTTTGGATGAAGAGGGTCTTGAAATTGTGGTCTTCTTCCATCCCTGGTGTATTTTGAGATCCAAAATATGCAAGTAGGAGTCTCTGGTAGTAGGCTTGTGTTGGCTCTGAGCGTCCTTGCTTTACGGCTAGGGCTGCGGTTAGCCCTGCTTGTAGGCAGTCGTCGGAGAACTCCTTTTCGATGGCTTCGCGGAGCAGCGTGTAATCTGCTTTGATGTTTGTCGGCTGTCTGTCTATGAATTTTGATGCTGACCTGTTAGATGTTAGTTTGATCAGATAGATGCGATCGTCAGTCGTAGCATCGGGGTACTTACGCAGGTAGTAATCGATGTCCTGTAAATAGACTTTGGCATCAGGTGAACCCGTAGGTCCTGGATCAAATTTGGTGATATTTTGTGCGATCTTGTCAAGGTCGCGGTCGGAAGGGGCACACGCACGCTGTCCACGCGGTCGTCCGTATTTGAAACGGGAATCAGGCGAGGGAGCGCGGTGGATGTCCCAGTGTTCATGTCTTTCCTTTAGGAGCAGTTGACATTCCTTGTAGTCCTTCTTCACATTTTCAAGTTGACCTTCAACTCTTCTGAGTTCCTTCTTTGTGTCTTGAAGGGCATCTTCAAGTTCATTGTTGTCTTGATGAAGCACGTCATTGTTATGCATCAACCTTTCCTTTTCTGACTCTGCACGGTCCAAATCTTGTAACGCTTCATCCAGTTGGTTTTGAGTTTTGTCGTTCTCCTCTTGAGATTGTTCCAAATTTTCCTTCAGTGTTTCATTCTCTTCTTGGAGAGATAAGATCGTTGTTTGTTGATTTGCTAGCTCGTTCTCGGCTACCTTTAATCTTGCAACTAATGTTAGCGCAAACTTACCTAACACACTGGTGAGGTCCTTGCCTTCTGGTGGTTTTTCAGTGTGTTCATTCAAAAGTTCTTCAGCGAGTTGCTCCAATTCTTCGGGCTGCGTTTCCTTGACCCGTGTTGTGAAGCTAGAAATTAAATTAGAAGTCCATGCTTCCAATGTTGTTTGAAGGTCATCCAGTTTGGTAAATTGGTCGGTTGTCTGATGACTCGTCATGTTTGACCGTTGTTGTTATTTAGCTTTTAAAAAAAAATTCAACTTGTTGATTATTCTCAAATTTGTTCAACAAGGTTTAACCTTGAGTGTTTTATTTTACAACCGTAATAGTTGAAAGTTCCTTTAGAATTTGTTTCAACTTGTAGGCTTGCAGGATGGAAAAATAGAATTTTGAAATTATTTAGAAATGTAGAGATGCTTCAAATAATTCGTTCGTTGAAACCGTATGTTGATAAATAAAGTTGAATTGAAATTGGATTGAATTTGTTTCGCAAAACAAAACTGAAATTTCAATGGTGTGGATTGACTTCTTTACTTTTGATCTTCAAGTCTAGTATTGGAATTTGTCATCAATAACTAGCTTTGGGATTTTGCAAAATGTCACTTTGAAAGTGAGGATTTTATTTACAAAAGAAATACAAAAACAAAAGAGGCTAAATGCTTTAAAGATTTAAAATTATAAGTTTCCACTTTCTTTTAAAGCTAAGGCTTTCCTTTCTTTTTATTTGTTAGAGCCTATTTTCATTTGAAGCATTAAAAGTTTAAAATATTTACAAATTAGAAACAAGTGAATTGTTTGAGTATTTGATATCCAAGGATTTCTTAGGATTGAAGCCAATAGTGATCTTTCTTGATTGTTATCTATAAATTTCTTATTTACAGAATAATCAATGTTTGCACCTTTTTGACTTTTCTTAAATCCTGGGAAAAATTTGAAAATTATGCTGGTTGGTTAAATGTTTTTCTTTTCCTGTAGAGAAAACATGAATCCAGAAATGACACAATGAGTTTAAATAACACCTAGAGCTTCTCTTAAGGGTTAATTACTTAATGTGGTTTCCTAAATTTGAGAAAGAGGAAAAATTATAAATATTCACTAAGTCTGTAAATTTGTCAAAATGCACAGAATTAATCCTACTTTAATGTTACTCTCGAGTAAACATCAGCATTAGAATCCTTAAGTTAAAACTGGGTTTCTGTGGGAAGGGAATCACACCATATCACATTTAAAAACAGCAAAATAAGCACACATATAGCTTCAAAGTTTGCAACTTTTTGCTTAAAAGAGTGTAAATATGTTTGCTTTTAGCTTAAAAGATTATAATATGTGGTTATATAAGTGATTAAATACAATAGGGGTGTTTGTAAATGTTCCTGCTATAGGTATCTATGCAATGAATGGGATTTCACCACTGAGAAAAAACTTTCAGAAGCCAACAGGTCCTTTTCCTTTTATTCTTGGCATAAAAGTTTGGATTAGTGTTAAATTTAGTTTATTCCGAATAATATGAATGGCTTTGAAGTTACTTTGAAGACTTAATTTGGTTATAAATCGTCTTTAAAGATTAGAAGTTTAAATAAAAATTGCAGTCCCTATGTTTCACCACAAGATGGAGGCAGTTTTCGTCTGCACTTCCAGAAGAGGAAACCCAATGACGTCACAAGGAGTCAAGGATCTCTACTCAAAATGGCGGCTACAGGGAACTCTACCTAGACTTAAGATGGCGTCGCTGAGCCGATCTACACATGGGCAGTTTTTCATGCACAGCTTGACGGTCGCGTGCGTGACTGAGCGTGCACATGCCACGTGGATGCAGCTCAAGCTTCAGTCCATAAAACCACGCCTTGCTTTCCAAAGGCGGGAAAACTTTGGTCCCCCTAAACTTTATTCAACAAGTTTATACAATGGTTAATTCAATTAAATCCCCCAAGGGTTTGCTTCGCCTGCGGGGTGTTGAAATAATGGGGAAAACAAATAGGATTTCTTCGCTATTTTGTTCCCAGGCCTATTTTAATTATTCAGCGTGTAGTCACGCTTAAGCATGCATTGAAAAAACTAAACTGACTAGGGTGCAGTGGGGTCTCTTCACCCCCACCTTCTCTTCGTCAGCAGACACACACACACAGCAGTAATCAGGGGGGCGAATTCACCCCCTCCCCCTCGTGACACAGAGACAGAGACAATAGACTGGCTGCAGACAATGAAGCACCTTTGTGAGTTAAAATTGACCAAAATCACACACAGCTTATGTATTAATTTCTTTCACTCTGAGTCGTGTCAAGTTCAACCAGGCCTTCGCACGGGACGCCAAAATGTGTAGGGTAAAATCGAAATATTAATAAATAATAAATATGATCAGGTATGAATTATTTAATTTATATTGATGTATTGGAATCTGAGCTCAAATCTCATTTCATATACATCAGAAAAGTTAATAACACTCGTAAGGGGCACCAGCTTCTATCTTTAAGAAGCAACTTGATCTTTAATTTCACTTTATACCTGTTTGATCACTCAATAAATTAATCAATAATCAGTCTCAAAAATTTTCCGTGAATTCGATACCTGGGCTTGAAACAGACTCAGAATGAAATAAATTCCCAACAACTTCTCTCATTTTTAAATATTTATTAAACGAAATGATTAACAGACATTGCAGTAACTTCCTTAATCATAAAATCATAAGTTGGATCTCGATGGTTGAAATCCTGCAGAAGCGCGCTGGTTCCTCAGCTGCGCGATGTGGGAGCTGCATTTTTCTTCCTGGTAGACAAACGGCTGCAGAGGTCTTCGATAATAATTAAAAGATATCTAATCCGATTTCAAATTAGAAAAGAAAACTTTCGGACTTTAGATAAAAATAGTAGCTTCTGGTGGGTGCTTGGTCAAGAAAAATATTATAAAACAAAGTCAAGATTAAGTTTACATTAAAATCAAACAAACGGTGGTTTTACAGAAAGTTTAACAAAGAAAAGGTGATGAATAAAAATTGGAGTTTAACTCCGATTAAGAATTGAGCTCAAAGAAATAGGAATTCCTAGGTATTTAAGAGAAAAATAAAACATTAAGATACAAAGTTACATAAACAAATTACGAGTTATCTGCTCTGTGTTCAGAAAAGCGACACGTGGTCGAGTCTTTGTTCAGACGGTCCTTTTTCTTCCTTGCTGTGTGTAGACAAAGGAGAAGATCAGAGAAAGGGAGCAGCCGGAAAGAAATCCGGGGAAAAAGTGAAGCAAAAGAGGGTGAAAAGAGGGTCCCTCTCCTTTATATAAGCTCTGTTGAGTTTCGCGGGCTTCCGGCCTGACCGGAATCTCAGCCAATGAGCGTCCTTCGTGGGCGGGCTCGATGAACTTTTAGTCCAATGAACAAACAGTCTATTGTTTGGAGTTCTTTGGGATGAAGAGTTGTCATGCAGAGATTGGCTGTTGGAGTCACATGGTTTTGGAGGCAAAACTTTGATACATACTGGAAGTTAATATTTCCCTTTATGTATTAAACTAAGATAACTTTAGTGATTAGTATAAATTATAAGCAGTGCTTCTAAATCAACATGCAGGAATAAACATTCATTTAAACATTAACATGCATATATATAAAATCACAGATTAATGCTTTTCACACATATTATTGATTTTCCACATCAAAAAACATCAGAGTCCATCTGCATTTTCATAGTTCTGAAAAGAATGAAGGTTTAGAATCGAGTTTGTAATAATGTACTTTAAAGTTCACTAGTTAAATCCAGCATGTCCAGAGTTTAAGGAAATTAGCTGAGTTGTGGGTCTGTTGCATGTTTTATGGGGGCAATAAAAGTGAAGCCGGACATTGGGGACATTCCTTAGGTTGGTTTTAACAAAAGAAGGGGGATTTCAGCTGTGGCCTGGGGGAAGAAAATCCATTTTTTTGTGTTATTCCTGGATGAAACAAAATGTCTTTAAGCAGAAGAATAATTGTTGCTGAGCCAAAGTGAGATGATGCTACATCTGTGTGAGCATGTTTCTAATTCTGCTGTTATTTAAAAAGCATGCCAGACCAATGTCACCTCTTCAGACCTAAAAATACCTTCATAAAAGTATTTTAACCCTGGGATGAACTTTGGTAGCCTCCATTTAAGACTGTAGTGTGGTTTTTAGTACTATGGTTTGATAGAAATTAATACATGGTCTTGTTGGGCAGCACACTGATCCAACTTCCTGCTAATTAGTATGGAGCTAAGGACAGGGAAAAATGGAAACGCTGCTTACAGAAACACAAACATCTTGGATAAGCTATACCTCAAAGCAGGTCATGATAATTACCAGATAATTTCCCTTAATCAGACCCTCAGTGATGGAGTAGCTCATTCTGGACTGACAAAATCATCCCAGGAATGCTTAGATCTCCTGACCGTTGACCTTAAGCATATCCTAGATAGAGACCCATCTAGAATGTGCTTTAAGTCAAGGTCAGCAGCCTAGGAGGAGTAACATTGTTCATGAAATCATAAATGCCCAGATCTGCTGACCTTTGATTTTGGCATTGACCTTGAGAACAACCTGACGCAGACCCTCCTAAGGAGAGTTGTGAGTCAGTTTGGTGACCACTGGGGCAATTGCCTAGGGGGAGTAGGGATTTTTCTGAAATCACATAAGGGCCTAGATCTCCTGACCTATGACCTTGAGCACAACTTGGATGTACTGTAGACCCACCTGAGGATCATTGTGAGTGAGTTTGTTGAGCATCAGGGCAAATGCCTCAGAGGAGTAGCAATTCTTGTAAAATGTGGACAGACGGACAGATGGATGGAAGTATGACGGACACCACAACATCTCATTAGCTCTTTTTGGCTTCGCTGGAGTGAGCTAAAAACGTAACAATATAACAAATGTGGTTAAGAGGCCCTATTTAGATACTACAGTTTGTTTAAATCATAATATCAGGCCTTGCTGACAGTTGCCTATGGCAGTGGACCCCAGCCATGTGCCATGGAGGGCCAAGACCCTGCAGGTTTTTCACTTCCATCTAGTCTCTTGAGCAGGTCTTATCACTGATTAGCAATCAGTAGAAAGACTTTCAGTGAAATCACCTGTTGAAGAGCAGTTGGAGGTAAAACTTGCAGGGTTTTGGCCCTCCATGGCACATGCCTGGGGATCACCGGCCTACAGGACACACACCTGTCAGAGTCAGAGAGGTTTAACTTTAAAGCAACTGCTTGTAACAGGTTTTTACACAATATTTTGGAACTAATGTTCATAATTTTATTATAAAAGTCTATGGTGACTGACTCACCTTTGGAACCAGCCTCAAGTGGATATTAGAGGAATTGTAGTTCAGGCACATCTGTCACTAATTTCATCAGAACTGGAGGTCACTGCTTGTTAATTTTCCATAATTTTGACATCTTAGACCCAGTAATGCACAAAGCATGTTTGGGCTCACAAGGTAAAAAAGGTAGTCTTCTTTTAAAAATAAATATAAATTTTTAAGATAATTTGGCTTCTTAGTTTAACAGAACTACTTAAAAGGTACCGATAGATTTGCAAAAAAAAACACAAAAAACAAAAAAACAACAAAAAACGCTTTATGCAATATTCTTCATTTCTGTGAGGTTAGGCAGATATGGATATCCTTTTTTTTAAATGCTTTGTCAAATTTAATTATTAAGACTAGGTAATGCTAACTCTTGGCTATAAAAATAAGTTTGCACCTTGTTTCTTCTGATATGAAGACAATTTTTGTTTTGTCTTAAATTTACTGACACTATATTACTGCGGCACCTGTCAGCCATGACTTTGCAGCCGTATATATGACACACAACTTGGTGTCAAGCCAATACCATCAAACCTGCTTCTGTATCAGTCCTCCAGCACAAGTTTGACCTTCAGTGATAACGCAGAACCTCTGTGTTCTAAGGATAAATAAATTGAAAGATTTTGGCACTAAATTGTTCGGGGAAATGGAAAGTTCATCTTTTAAAATCTCTAGTATTAATGGTCTGTCTGGAAGCAGTGTTTGAAAATCAAAGTAGGAATCTGAAGCAAGGAATTCTCCCCTTTTGTTATCAGCATCCACAATAAATTGCTTCTTTCCTTGAATGCACCTTAATAATATGACATCGGTCTCACTTCTCTGATATAGTATCATTCATATGTAATTTTATAATAATTTCTTGGTCATGATACTAATTATGACACCTTAGTCACTTGAACTGCCTAGGTAATGAGAAACATAATCTTCAGGGGGAGGGATTTTCAACCCTTTTAGAGCCAGGGAACCTTTTTCACATTGAAAAAATCTCGGGAACCTCACCAGCCAAAAATGTTACAAAATGACACATTATAGCCTATTACAGCATATTTAATTACAACTGAGTCTTGTAATCAGTTTACATTGACTTGGTGTGAAACTCGGGCCTCTTTAGATGAACACAAACCTGCTCCATACAGACACTCGTGCAGTTTTCCCACTGACGTCCTCCTTGCTGAAGACACTCTGATGTGACCTGAAAAATTTCCTCTCCTGTTAGGTTTTTTGTGGTAATTCTTTCCAAAATAGGAATTTTCTCTGATGGCGTTGCCATCCACAAAATGCACATTGGCCTAGAGTAGCACATGTCCACTATCCACTTAAGGCCATAGATTCATCAAGTTGCAATGCAAATTTCCCTCTGATGTGTACCTTTTCCAAAACAGTGCCTTCAATATCTGCAGACATGTCATCAATACGTATGGCAATTGCGTTGTCTGAGAGAGGGATTTTAGCTAATTCTTTAACTGCATCATGGGCAGCCATCTTATTCTCAATAGCTTTGCAGGCAGGGAGCATTAATGGGTCTGCCATAGTGTGTTCAGTGTTTGCTTTGTTTGAGAGCTTACTTTGTGAGCTTTGTGAATTTAATGAGAAAAACCTTTGTGGTTTTTCTCATTAAAGTCCCTGACAAGTGAACCAGTAAATGTGCTTTGAGGCTACTAGACCAAACAAAAATGTGTTATTAACTGTCCAACCAAATTTGAATGCTTAAAAATATTGCCAATTATGTAAAAACAGCTTTAAAAATCTTGAAAAATCAGCCAGCCCTTTCTGCTCTGAGATGGTGGGGGCATATCTGCAACAGGTGCTGAAACCACGCCCACTCCTGGAACAGTGTCAAGTGTCGACTATCAATCACGTGTCAACTGTCAAACAGCTGAAACCTGGGGAAAGAATTGAAATACAGTATACAGCATATCTTTTTGAGCCAGAAGAGCCACGTAAGTTAACATAAGCTAACATTATTTCTAAACAGTCTCTTGAGGATTTTGCAATGTTGCAATCGCAGCAATTCATGGGAATTTAGCCAATCCTGCAAAATTTTAACTTTGTCCAGTCACTGCAACTTTCCCACAATTTTGGTCAATCGTCATCAACTTTGGACGGTTTTGCCAATCAAATTCCCTGTCTCTGAGTAGCGCTCAAACATGTACATCATCAGTCTAACCCAGGGGTGGGCAGTGAGGGCCATTCCACTGCAGGTTTTTTGTTCCATCCAGTCTCCTCAGCAGGTGTGTACTCTGATCAGCTTCAAGGATTGCTAATCATTGAAAACACCTGCTGAAGAGACTAGGTGGAACAGAAAACTTGCAATAGAATGGCCCTCCATGACACATGTTTGCCCACCCCTGGTCTAACCAATCAGATACGTCGCTGCACCGCGCACACTTCTGTGTTCACAGTGAGTATAAATGGAACACATCAGCAAAAAACAGAGTGTGTGATTTAAAAAACCCCCACTCACCCACAAGTTTTCATACACGTCCCTTCCTCTGCCTCCCCAGCCCGCTGGTGAACATCTCCTCACCTCCCTGTGCTGACCACGTGTACGAAGTGCCGGGTTTGTGTTGATAAAAGTCCGCCTGCCTGAAAGCACTCCTGTCGTGAGCGTGTGCATGAGGAGAGACACCGTAAAACCACAACCAATGCGCAAATATAACACTACAGCCAGTGCTTAAACATTTTATACATCTTTAAAGGCAACAGTCACTACAACAATGGACACGGAACGTGCGATTTAGGCAACCCCCCCAGGACAGCCCTGCAACTAGAGTTGCACTATCAGAAAAAAATCCTGCGAAACCCTGGCATGCATGCGTGGCTGGGGTTAGGTCTGTATTATGTAGAGCAGCCCCGTTTTAGACCCGCCCAAAAAATCCTGGCAAGAGAACTGCCAGACAGTAGTGGCTCATGGGTGATCCCACCAAGGAGGCAAATTAATCATGAACAGACACGTATCTATACTTGCGAGGACCCCGAATCTTTAGCTCCACAGATATTAAATGCAGTTCTTGCAAAGCCCCAAGAAAACATCACTGAACACTACACCAGCCTCACTCATCATGATAAAATCTGACCAAGAAAAAATGAGGACACATCCTCACCCTAACACCAACAACAAATGGGATCAAATGGGACACACAAAAAAAACAAAATAATAACATCAAATTAGAAGGAATGCATTGCAAGTATTTATAAAAGTGTCATAAATATTTGTAAAAGTGTCCTGCTTGTTGACTTGATGTTACCTGGTCCTGTTAGATATGATTTAATAAGATAAGATAAGATAAGATAAGCCTTTATTAGTCCCACAACGGGGAAATTCCAGGATTGCAACAGCACAGGGATAGCAACACTCAGAGCAACAATCAGAAGGCAAGAAAAAAACAAGCAAGCAAGAGCAGCTAATATACATATGTACATATTACTATAAAATATATATATACACACACACACACAGACACACAGTGCAGAGCATTGTAGCTGGATGGAATAAATATATGAATATATGAACACACAGTGCAGAGCATTGTAGCTAGATGGAATAAATATGTAAATATATAAACACCCACAGTACGGAGCATTGCAGCTAGGTGGAATAAATATGCAAGTATATAAACACACACAGTGTGGAGCAATGTAGCTAGATGGAATAATATGTAGATATATAAAAACACAGTGCGGAGCATTGTAGCTAGATGGAATAAATATATAGATATATAAATATAAACACACCCAGTGCTGAGCATTGTAGCTAGATGGAATAAATATGTAAATATATAAACACACACAGTGCAGAGCATTGTTGCTAGATGGGATGAAACAGCATAACCGTCTACTTAGTTATCCTACATGGTATGATTAAGTGCCCATACATATTCTCACCCTCCACAGCGACCGGTATGTTCCTAGTTGTATGCCGGAGGGGACCATTGTGTAAGTCTATTGCATCTTTTGCATTCAAAAAACTATTAGTTTGTTACGTCTTTTTGCTATCTCTGTGAGCAGCCCTGCTTAGGTTGTACAGTCTGACAGCCGTTGGTAGGAAGGACCTACGAAACCTCTCGGTTGTGCACCTGGGATGATGTAGTCTGCTGCTAAATGAGCTCCTCAGTGCATCCAGTATGTCCTGCATAGGGTGGAACTCGGACTCCAGCAGAGATGACAGTTTAGCCACCGTCCTCCTCTCTCCTATCTCCTCCATCGGATCAAGGCGCTGCCCCAGGACAGAGCTAGCTTTCTTAATCAGTTTGTTCAGTCTCTTCCTATCGGCTGCAGTAATGCCACTGCCCCAGCAGACCACTCCAAAAGTGATGGCTGATGCCACCACCGTGTCATAGAATGACTTCAGCAGCGCCCCTTGTACACCAAAAGACCTGAGTCTCCTCAGCAGGAACAGCCTGCGCTGTCCCTTCTTGTAGAGTGCGTCAGTATTGTGTGACCAGTCTAGTTTATTGTTCAGATGAACACCCAGGTACTTATAGGATGTCACCATCTCAATGTCTGTTCCCTGTATATTTACTGGTGCTGTGAGGGGCTGCCCATGCCTGCGGCAGTCCACCACCAGCTCCTTAGTTTTCCTCGCGTTGATCTGGAGGCAGTTCCGATGGCACCAGTCCACGAAGTCCTGGATAAGCCCTCTGTACTCAGCTTCATCTCCATTGGAGATGAGGCCAACGATCGCAGAGTCATCAGAGAACTTCTGTAGATGGCAGTGTGTTGTGTTGTGTGAGAAGTCCGCAGTATAAAGAGTGAACAGGAAGGGAGCCAGCACCGTTCCCTGGGGGGCCCCCGTGCTACTGATGATCGTGTCGGACACACAGTCCCGGGTTCTCACAAACTGAGGCCGGTTCGTGAGGTAGTCCAGGATCCATGATGACAGGTGCTGGTCCACCCCTGCGCGCAGCAGCTTGTCCTTCAGGATCATCGGTTGGATGGTGTTGAAAGCACTGCAGAAGTCAAAGAACATGATCCTCACCATATTTCCGGGCTTCTCCAGGTGGGACAGAGAACGGTGAAGGAGGAAGATCACCGCATCCTCCACCCCAATGCCATGCTGGTAGGCGAACTGGAGTGGATCCATCGCTGGTTCCACCAGGGGGCGGAGGTGAGCAAGGAGCAGTCTCTACAGGGTCTTCATCAAGTGGGACGTCAAGGCCACCGGTCTGTAGCTGTTCAGGTCTTTGGGGTGGGAAGTTTTTGGTACAGGTACCACACAAGATGTTTTCCACAGCTGTGGTACCCTCCCCAGTTTCAGGCTCATGTTGAAGATATACGTCACAATCCCACACAGCTGGTCTGCACAGGACTTGAGGAGCTTTGCGCTGATGCCGTCCGGTCCCGGCGCCTTCCTCGCTTTGATCTTCCTCAGCTCCGTCCTCACCTGGGTCCTGGTCAGGGTCAGGATGGGGGGCTGTGTGTTGGGAGTGGGGGGGTGTTGGTGGAGTGGGGAGTGGGCAGCAGGACTTGATTTCTTTAGAGGCAGCAGTGGTTGTTGTGCAGACAGGGGGGAGGGCGGTTGGTCAAATCTATTGAAAAACAGATTCAGGTTGTTCGCCCACTCCCTGCCCCCCGTGGCCTGGGGGGAGGTATTCTGGAGCCCCGAGATGGTTTTGAGGTTTCTCCAGACCCCGCTGATGTCGCTCTGTTGCAGCTTGTCCTCCATCTTCTTCCTGAAGCTGTCCTTGCCTTCTCTGATCTTTCTCCTCAGCTCCCTCTGTACGGACTTCAGCATCTCCCTGTTCCCCGACCTGAAGATCCTCTTCTTCTCTCTCAGAAGTGTTTTTATCTCAGGGTTGATCCAGGGTTTGTTGTTTGAGTGACGCCGTATGGTCTTGGTGGGAACGGATTTGTCCACACAGAAGCTGAGGTAGCCCGTGAAGGTGTGAATGAGGCCATCGATGTCCTCATCATGTGGATCGCAGAGCTGCTTCCAGGCGGTGGCTTCAAAACAGTCCTTTAGAGTGTCCATTGTCTCCTCAGACCATAACTCCACAGTGTGCATGGCCGGAGGTTGTCTGTGCACTAGGGGTTTGTACACCGGCCGGAGATGAACCAAGTTGTGATCCGATCTCCCGAGTGGGGGGAGTTGTGATGAGGTGTATGCCTCCTTAGTGTTTGCGTAGAATAAATCCAGTGTTTTATTGTCTCTAGTGTGGCATGTGACATACTGGGTGAACGTGGGTAGAATGGGAGATAGTGAAACATGGTTGAAATCGCCTGAGATGAGGAGAAGAGCATCTGGGTGTTCTGTCTGCAGCCTGCTGGTTACTGAATGGATGACGTCACGCGCTGTCCCAGCGTTCGCCGTCGGATTTGCATAAACAACAATGCAGATCACGTGTGAGTGTTCTCTCGGGAGATATGTTGGCCTCATGCTAACAGCTAGCAACTCAATGTCTTTGCTGCAGTGTCGTTGTTTAACAGTGATATGTCCCGGTCTGCACCAGTTGTTGTTAACATACATTATCACTCCACCGCCCCTTGCTTTGCCACTGTCTGGTGTTCGGTCAGCTCGTATCATGTGAAAACCCTCCAGCTCAATGTTAGCATCTGCTGCTAGTTCAGTTAGCCACGTCTCAGTAAACAAAAGGAGAGAGCACTCCCGGTAAGTGCTATCATAACGGGAGATAGCCGCTAGCTCATCTACCTTTCCCAGTATCGACCGTACATTTCCCATGACAACAGATGGAAGGGAGGGTCTGTACCTTATATTTTTTGTCCTCCGCCTTACTCCAGCCCGGCAGCCGCGGCGTTTTCGCCTCAGTTCTCTCGGTATGTCGAGTTTTTCCAATGGGACCGGGTGGCGGTTGAATGCTAGCAGCTCTTCCCTGCTGTATCGTATCCTGCTATAAACAGTGGCTCCGTCCACTGTTAATGCATTATTTAAGAGTTGTGTGTCTTGTTAGTTACTACAAGAATGGCCATTTGTTGTTAAATATTAACATAAAAATGATTTGGTTTTTTTGGGAGTGCTTGGTGGGCTTTTGATGTCCCATAAAAATGATTTAATTCATTTCTGCTCCCGTTAGTCAAACTGAACACCAATGAAAAATATTTCCCACAATCATTTAAAAAGTTGAAAATAAAACAGCATACATGAGAGAAACAGATTTTAACTCACCGGTTACCGTGTCTTTACATGGATTTGGATAAATCTTCCTGTCATCAAATTCAGTTTTAAATTAGTGGTTGCAAAATACTAAGCCAATGCTAGTGGAGCGTTGCTAAGCAGGTTAGCTCCACTCGTAGGGTTAATCTGGATTCATGCTGCACCTCCACTGTCCACGTCTGCGTGACAGTGAGGCTTGTGTGACGAAATTTACATCGTCATCTCCAGTCTGCTAGTGTCCGCAGAGCTGTTCTGCGGACGATCATGTGCAGCCCAAATTTTCTGACTGCGCATGCGCTAGATTGAACATCCCATTCACGAGGTGGCGCTATCGACACAACATACAAAGTCAAAGTAGATGAAGAAGACGAAGAGGAAGCGGAAGACAAGAATAAATATACATGAATCATTTTGCAGCAGCAACAGCTTGAGTGGAGAAGAGCACTGAAAAACAGTACTTCCTCCTTTTCCTTGAAACGATGCCATTGTTGTTGCAACAAAAAAATGTACATCGATCTCGCGTTTATAGCCGGTGAACAAACTGGCGTGTTAGCGCATTTATGCTACCCATAGGGCTGTGGCAAAACTACAAATAACAGTTGTGTGCATACATCAACCGCTTGGCCTGGTAGACGAAAAAAGTGAAGTACATACAGAGCCGTGTGCACTCCGGCCTCGTCCAAAGCGGACCAGAGAGGAAATGCAGCATGAATCCAGCTTTAGCTCCACTCCTCCAGGTCTGGTGAGCGCCGTCCAGCTGCATCCTGACTTCTTTGTAATGTCCAGTTTAGGGGAAGGCCTTGGACTGTTTTTATCTGAAGCTGGTGTTCAAATTGTAGTTTCCTAAACTTGTTAAAAAAGTAAATAGTACTGCTGGATATGAACATTTGTTGTATTCAGCACATTGAAATACGTCATACGGGGATGTTGTCAAAAGATAAACTGTGATTGGTTAGAGATTCACCTCCTTCTGTTTTTTTTTTAAATGCAAGAAGATAGTGAATTTTCCATAGCAATAAATATAAAACTGATTTCTGATTGGCTAAATAATTTCAGAACGTATTCTCGCCTCCTTAGTTACAAAAACAAACAAATTTCTGACTGGCTGATTATTAGCTGATTTATTAGCTCTCATGATAAACACTAGAACAAGGATTCAGTGTACCCCGCCTGGTATGGAGTTACTGGGGCCCCACCCTGGAGCCAGGCCTGGGGGAGGGGCTCGATCGCTAGTGTCTGGTGGCTGGGTTTCCACCCATGGGATCCGGCTGGGCTCAGCCCTAAGGAGTTACATGGGTCCGCTCTCCAGTTGGCTCACCACCTGCAGGAGGGATCATGGGGGTCCGGTGCTATGTGGATCAGGTGGTGGTCAAAGGTGGAGACCTTGGCGGACTGATCCCAAGCTTTCTAAACTGGCTTTTGGTACGTGGAATGTCACCTCTCTGGTGGGGAAGGAGCCTGAGCTGGTGCATGAGGTTGAGAGATACCGGCTAGATATAATAGGCCTCACCTCAACACAGAGCTCCAGTTCCGGAACCAGTCTCCTGGAGAGGGGCTGGAGCTTTGCCTTCTCTGGAGTTGCCCCGGGTGAGAGGCGACGAGCAGGGGTGGGTATTCTTGTATCCCCCCACCTTGCTGCCTCTATATTGGAGTTTTCCCCGGTGGACGAAAGGGTTGCTTCCCTGCACCTTCGGGTTGGGAAATGGGTCCTGACCATCATTTGTGCCTATGCATCAAATGATGTTTCAGAGTACCCACCCTTTTTGGAGTCTGTGACTGGGGTGCTGGAGGGTGCTCCTCTTGGAGACTCCATTGTCCTACTGGGGGACTTCAATGCGCACGTGGGCAACGACAGTGAAACCTGTAAGGGGGTGATAGGGAGGAACAGCCTGCCCAATCTGAACCTGAGTGGTGTTCAGTTATTGGACTTCTGTGCTAACCACAGTTTGTCCACAGTTTTTCCATAACGAACACCATGTTCAAGCATAAGGGTGTCCATATGTGCACCAGGCACCAGGACACCCTAGGTCGCAGGTCGATGATCGATTTTGTTATCGTATCATCAGACCTGCGACCGTATGTCTTGGATACTGGGGTAAAGAGAGGTACAGAGCTGTCAACTGATCACCACCTGGTGGTGAGTTGGATCCGATGGCAGGGGAGGATGCCATTCAGACCTGGTAGACCCAAACATATAGTGAGGGTGTGCTGGGAACGTCTGGCTGAGGGACCTGTCCGGAAGGTCTTCAACTCTCACCTCCGGAAGAACTTCAACCACATTCTGAGGGAGTCTGGAGACATGGAGTCTGAATGCGCCATGTTGACACCACTGGTGAGGGGGGCCATTAAGCTGAAGGAGGAGTCCTATCAGGCTTGGTTTGTGGGACTCCCGAAGCAGCTGAGGTGTACCGGCAGGCCAAGCGGAGTGCAGCTTGGATGGATGCTGAAGCAAAAACTCGGGTATGGGAGGAGTTCGGGGAGGCCATGGAACAAGACTTTTGGTTGGCCTCGAAGAGATTCTGGCAAACTGTCTGGCGGCTCAGGAGAGGGAAGCAGCTCCCTGTCCACACTGTGTATGGTACGTATAGGGCACTGTTGACTTCGACTGGGGATATCATCGGACGGTGGAAGGAATACTTTGAGGATCTCCTCAATCCCACTGATTGCCTTCCACAGAGGAAGCAGGGCTTGTGGACGAGGGGGACGACTCACCTATCACAGGGACTGAGGTCACCAAGGTGGTTAAAAATCTCTTTGGTGGCCAGGCCCCGGGGGTGGACGAGATTTGCCCTGAGTACTTCAAGGTCCTGGATGTTGTAGGGCTGTCATGGTTGACACGCCTCTGCAACATTGCGTGGAGGTTGGGGACAGTGCCTTTGGCATGGCAAACCGGGGTGGTGGTTCCTCTCTTCAAAAAAGGGGACCGGAGGGTGTGCTCCAACTTTAGAGGGATCACACTCCTCAGCCTCCCTGGGAAGGTCTATGCCAAGGTACCAGAGAGGAGAGTCCGGCCGTTGGTCGAACCTTGGATTCAGGAGGAGCAATGTGGTTTTCGTCCTGGCCATGGCACATTGGACCAGCTCTTTACCCTCTCGAGAATTCTCGAGGGTTCGTGAGAGTTTGCCCAACCAGTTTACATGTGTTTTGTGGACTTGGAGAAGGCATTCGACTGCGTCCGTCGTGGTTTTTTGTAGGGGGTGCTTCAGGAGTATGGGGTATCGGGCTTGTTGTTACGAGCTATTCGGTCTCTGTACGACTGAATAGCTCTCTTCCGGGTGACAGACAAGATTTATCATTTTCAGAAGAAAAAAGATGAAAAAACACTTGCCTGGCAACCCGGGTGTGGGAGTCAGCCACAGGTTTGTGTATCGGAAGAGTGGGCCCAGGGTCGAGACGAGGGTGACGAGCCTCCGGCTCCTGGGAACACTTCTTCTCCCCACAGGGTGGGTCCCGCATCGGAGCAGCTTCTTTCTGTCCCCCGCTCTCCCATAGGAGAAAATGAAGGCCAAGATGGAGGTGGCCTCCGCGTAGCTCCACAGATAGAGACGCTTCTCAATTAATTGTGCTGTGCTGTCCCGGCTCACACGGACTGACTCGGGAGTGCCGGTGGTCTCGATCTGAGACAGGAGACTCTCCAGGACACACACACCCTGCAGCTCCGCTTCATCCAGCCAGGACATGATTTGTCCAGTTCAGGTAGGTGGAAAAAACACATACAAAATGAAAGGGAAAAAGAAAAAAACAACAACAACACGCTACTCACTGCTTGGGCTCTTGTGGTGGCAGCTTACTGTCATGTCTGCTGCATAATTGTGCAGCAAACATATAAGTTGATTCAAGCCCAAAGTGCAGTAATGTTATTTGTTTATTTGACAAAAGGGAAAAACACAAAATGTCCAAGTACAGTCCACTCAGAATTAATTGGATGAGACATCTGGCTACAAACTTTGTTGGCAGAGAGGAGATGCCCCATGCGCTCAGAACAGGAGCGGAGAGGAAGGGCAAATAATTAAGATTTAGACTCACATGAATGTCGGAGCGGATTGCTCTGGAAAAACAACACTATAAAGTCCAAAGGGGAAGAAGCCAACCACAAGCGAGCCTGGTCATCCAATGTTGACTTAAGCTGCTACACTGACTGATCAAACTGCCTCCCTATAAGTACACAATACACTAGCAAAGGCAAGTGGACACAGCCGTGTGGCAAGCAGGTGCGTAACTGATTGGAACTACAGTATGTGTGTGTGTCTGTGTGTGCGTGCGCGTGTGTATGTGTGCATGTGGTGAACTTTACAGCCGGTGAATGTCTGGTGAGAGGAGGAGGTGTGGCTGTAGGACTGGTGGAGAGCAAGGCTCAATCTGCCAGCTGGAATTAATAAGCAATAATCAAAACCTACAACCACAGGTCGTGGACGGGATTGAAAACAACCCCAAACATGACACAAACAGCACAATTGGGATTAATCTGTGGGAGAGAACAAACAGATGTTAATGACCAGAAAAATTTTACAGTGCATCCGGAAAGCATTCACAGCGCTTCACTTTTTCCACATTTTATGTTACAGCCTTATTCCAAAATTGATTAAATTCATTTTTCCCCTCAAAATTCTACACACAATACCCCATAATGACAACATGAAAAAATATTTTTTTTTGAGATTTTTGCAAATTTATAAAAAATAAAAAACTAAGAAATCACATGTACATAAGTATTCACAACCTTTGCTCAGTACTTTGTTGATAAACCTTTGGCAGCAATTACAGCCTCAAGTCTTGAATATGATGCCACAAGCTTGCCGCACCTATCTTTGGGCAGTTTCGTCCATTCCTCTTTGCAGCACCTCTCAAGCTCCATCAGGTTGGATGGGAAGCGTTGGTGCACAGCCATTTTCAGATCTTTCCAGAGATGTTCAATTGGATTCAAGTCTGGGCTCTGGCTGGGCCACTCAAGGACATTCACAGAGTTGTCCTGAAACCACTCCTTTGATATCTTGGCTGTGTTCTTAGGGTCGATGTCCTGCTGAAAGATGAACCGTCACTCCAGTCTGAGGTCAAGGGCGCTCTGGAGCAGATTTTCATTCAGGATGTCTCTGTACATTGCTGCATTCATCTTTCCCTCTATCCTGATTAGTCTCCCAGTTTCTGCTGCTGAAAAAGACATCCCCATAGCATGATGCTGCCAGCACCATGCTTCGCTGTAGGGATGGTATTGGCCTGGTGATGAGCAGTGCCTGGTTTCCTCCAAACATGACACTTTGCATTCACGCCAAAGAGTTCAATCTTTGTCTCATCAGACCAGAGAATTTTGTTTCTCATGGTCTGAGAGTCCTTCAGGTGCCTTTTGGCAAACTCCAGGCAGGCTACCATGTGCCTTTTAGTTTTAAGATGGCGGCAGCGCGCATGGACGCAGCGGCCCCTTTTGGCATCAGCGAGTGTGAGAGTTTTGAGTGTTTTGACCTTCCCAGACGTACATTCTGTAAAACTTACAATCGTGAGACCTTATTAAACATCAAGGTACTGCATGCTGCAAGAATCGCGGCGATCGGTTGTGACTTGGACATTCTACGCCAGCATGGAATTCTGGCGGAGTCCCCGCTGGAAGCTACCCGAGAGAGGAGGAGGCGTAAGCGGAGTGAACGCAAGTCAAAGTGTGGAAAAAGGGCCGGGATCCATGCTAGGCTAAAGGCTAACCTCTCCAGACCAGCGGTACCATTCTCTCTAACGTCCGCTCCCTCGAAAACAAGCTGGATGAGCTGCGTCTGCTGAGAGAAACCCGGAGAGAGTGGAGAGACTGCTGTGTGCTTGCGTTCACTGAGACATGGCTCCACAGCAACATTCCTGACGAGGCCATTCAACTGGAAGATATGGCGATGTTCCGTGCTGACGGGGAAACAGCGAGCTCCGGTAAGAGTCGGGGGGGGGGGGGCTATGCATCTATGTTAAGAAGAACTGGTGCGTCAGTGCCACGTCAGTGTCTAAACATTGCTCTCCGTTGGCGGAGTTCCTTATTGAAAATTGTCGGCCATATTATTTGCTGAGGGAATTCAGCAACGTGTTTGTAGCTGGTGTTTACATAGCGCCGAGCGCTAATGCTAAAGCTAATGCTAAGAAGGCACTTGGGGAACTGCACAATGCGATTAGTGAAATCCAAACTTCACACCCGGACAGTTTTGTGGTGGTTGTGGGGGATTTTAACCACACCAGCCTAAAGACTGTGCTCCCCAAGTTTAAACAATGTGTAGACTTTAAGACCAGAGGAGAGAATATGTTGGACTTAGTGTACACAAACACAGATGCATATAAGGCGATACCCCGCCCCCATCTCGGCCTTTCTGACCACATATCTGTGATGCTGCTGCCTGCCTACAAACCTTTATTGAAGCGCAGCAGGCCAGCAGTGAAACAAATTAGAATTTGTCCAGAGAGCGCAACCTCTGCACTGAAAGACTGTTTTCTGCACACAGACTGGGAGGTCTTCAAAATAGCAGCCTCCCAGGAAGACAAGACAGATGTGGAGGAGTATGCTGATATGGTCACCAGCTACATCGCGAAGTGCACAGAGGATGTCACTACAGTGAAAACCATCACTATGCGGGGTAACCATAAGCCCTGGATGACTGCAGAGGTGCGCTCGCTGCTTACAGCCAGAGATGCAGCCTTCAGAGCGAAGGACAGGATCGCCCTCCGCTCAGCCAGGTCTGCGCTCTCAAAGGGAATTAAGGCGGCAAAGCGCGCCTATGTGAAGAAAATCCAGGGACACCTCTGTGACACTAGGAACACCAAGCAGATGTGGCAGGGAGTTCGGACACTGACGGGCTATAAGTCTAGGCAGGGGGTCGATGATGACGACGCTTCGCTTCCAGACAGGCTTAACGACTTCTTTGCACGTTTTGAAGCATCAAACTCGACAATCAGAGGGAGGGCTGGCCCACCTCCACCATCGGTCGGACCAGCTTTTACCATCAACACAGCGAACACACGGAGGACCCTAACCAGAGTCAACCCACGCAAAGCTGCAGGTCCGGACAACATTCCAGGACGTGTGCTCCGAGACTGTGCAAGCGAGTTGGCGGATGTCCTGA
The DNA here is from genome assembly GCA_020510985.1 of Pholidichthys leucotaenia. NCBI lineage: Eukaryota > Metazoa > Chordata > Actinopteri > Cichliformes > Pholidichthyidae > Pholidichthys > Pholidichthys leucotaenia. Next base: position 358,909,146 of record CM035837.1, on the reverse strand, counting down.
CTGACATTTATAACATCTCCCTGAGTCAGGCCATCGTTCCCAGATGCTTCAAGACCTCTATCATTGTACCGGTGGCAAAGAAACCAGTTGTGTCCTGTTTGAATGACTATCGTCCTGTTGCACTGACACCAATTGTGATGAAGTGTTTTGAACGGCTTGTCAAACCACACATTACAGCCTGCCTCCCTGCATCACACGACCCGCTCCAGTTTGCATATCGTTCAAACCGCTCCACGGAGGATGCTATAGTCACCACCCTACACTCTGTCATCACCCACCTGGACCAGAAAGACACCTACGCCAGACTCCTGTACATTGATTTCAGTTCAGCATTCAACACCATTATTCCCCAGAGACTGATGGAGAAATTACTCCTTCTCGGTCTGAACACCGCCACATGTCTCTGGATCCTGGATTTCCTGACTGAGAGACCTCAGTCTGTCCGGGTTGGAAACAACATCTCCAACTCTGTCACGCTGAACACCGGATCCCCTCAAGGCTGTGTACTCAGTCCACTGTTGTTTACACTTCTAACACATGACTGTGTATCCAGACACGAGGGGAACCAGATTATTAAGTTTGCAGACGACACCACGGTGGTGGGACTTATTCAGAGGGATGAGGAATCAATGTACAGGGAAGAAGTGAGAGACCTGGAGGGCTGGTGCAGGGAGAACAATCTGGTGCTCAACGTGGACAAAACGAAGGAGATGATTATCGACTTCCGGCGGTCACAGCCTGAGCACGTCCCCCTCAGCATCGACAGCCGTTTAGTGGAGAGAGTGGAGAACATCAAGTTCCTCGGAGTGCAGATCTCGCAGGACCTGACCTGGAGCAAGAATTCCTTGGGGATCAGGAAGCGGGCTCAGCAGAGACTGCACTTCTTGAGGAAACTCAAACAGGCCTCTCTCCCCATCTGCATCCTCAGGACCTTCTACAGAGGTGTGGTGGAGAGTGTTCTGACGTACTGCATTGCTACATGGTACTCCAGCTGCAGTATGTCAGACAAAAAAGCCCTGCAGAGGATAGTCAAGGGGGCTGAGAGGGTAATTGGAGTCTCCCTCCCTTCTGTCCAAGAACTTTTTCAGAACCGTTGTAGGAGCAGGGCACTGAACATTGTCAAGGACCGTTCTCACCCTCTGCATAAACACTTTGAACTTCTTCCATCTGGTAAACGATTCCGGAGCATCAGAGGCAGAACCACCAGACTGATCAACAGCTTCCTTCCACAAGCTGTCAGGATGCTGAACAGTTGACCCGGAATCTCTCATACACACTATTGCACCTACGGACATTTTGTATGTTATTTGTATATTATAGTTAGTTAGTTTTTTTCCCCAAGTATGTCTCAGGGATGTGTGAATGGATGGGGGGGTGGGGGTGGGGGGGGTGAAGCTATGTGTGAGTGTGTCTTAAATCATGCTGCTTCTATTTATATGGATGCCGAGAGAAACGCAATTTCATCTTGCCTGCACTACAGTTGTATGTACAGCAATATGACAATAAAGTTTGATTTGATTTGATTTTGATTTGATTTGATTTGATTTACTAAGGAGTGGCTTCCGCTTGGCCACTCTACCATACAGGCCTGATTGGTGGCTTGCTGTAGAGATGGTTATCCTTCTGGAAGGTTCTCATCTCTCCACAGAAGAATGCTGTAGCTCTGACAGAGTGACCATCGGGTTCTTGGTCACCTCCCTGACTAAGGCCCTTCTCCCCGATTGCTCAGTTTAGATGACCGGCCAGCTCTGGAAAGAGTCCTGGTGGTTCAAAAATTATTCCATTTACAGATAATGGAGGCCACTGTGCTCACTGAGACCTTCAAAGCAGCTGAAATTTTTTTCTGTACCCTTCACCAGATTTGTGCCTCGAGACAATTCTGTCTCGGACGTCTACAGACAATTCCTTTAACTTCATGCTTGGTTTGTGCTCTGATGTGCACTGCCAACTGTGGAACCTTATATAGACAGGTGTGTGCCTTTCCAAATCATATCCAATAAACTGTATTTATCACATTTGGACTCCAATTAAGCTGTAGAAACATCTCAAGGATGATCAGTGGAAAAAGGGTGCACCTGAGCTCAATTTTGAGCTTCATGGCAAAGGCTGTGAATACTTATGTACATGTGATTTCTTAGTTTTTTTATTTTTAATAAATTTGCAAAAATCTCAAAAACTGTTTTCATGTTGTCATTATGGGGTATTGTGTGTAGAATTTTGAGGAAAAAATGAATTGAATCCATTTTGGAGTAAAGCTGTAACATAACAAAATGTGGAAAAAAGTGAAGTGCTGTGAATACTTTCTGGATGCACTGTACATTGAGAGTGAAGAAAGGAGTGAAGCCTAGTGCATCGTCAGAGGTCTCCCAGCTGCCTAAACCTATTAGCAGCATAAGTAAGGGAGGGTTCAGAGTTGTCTGATCCCACCCTAACTATAGGCTCTGTCAAAAAGGAAAATTTTAACCCTCTTCTTAAAAACAGAGATCGAGTCTGTCTCCCAAATCCAGAATGGCAGCTGGTTCCAAAGGAGAGGAGCCTGATAACTGAAAGCTCTGCCTCTCATGGTACTTTTAGAGATTCTAGGGATAACAAGTAATCCTGCATTTTGGGAGCGTAGTCCTCTGTTAGGATGATAAGGTAATATCAGATTAAATTTTAAGAAAGGTTATGACTTCCAGAACAAACACAAGAAACTACAGCAGCTGAAAAGATGAAAAATGCACACTCAGCAAGAGTGCGCATTTTCCAGGAAGATATCCAGTTTTAAACTGAAATATGTTCTGTTAGTAGTAAATAGTGAATTTTAAAAAATGCAGAAACTTACCATTTTTTATTTTCAGAGATGGTGTGACAGAGACGATATAATTGGTAGAGTAATGCCATCTGAAGATGATCACAGGTGATAAGGAAAAATACCCTTTTTAATGAAGACCTACAGTGGTGTGAAAGTGCTTGCTCCCTTCCTGATTTCTCATTTTTTTTATGTCACACTTAAATGTTTCAGATCATCAAACAAATTTAAATATTAGACAAAGATAACACAAGTAAACACAAAATGCAGTTTTTTAAATGAAGGTGTTAATTATTAAGGGGAAAAAAATTCAAACCTACATGGCCCTGTGTGAAAAAGTGACTGCCCCCAAAACTAATAATTGGTTGGGCCACCCTTAGCAGCAACAACTGCAATCAAGCATTTGCGATAACGCGCAATAAGTCTTTTACAGTGCTGTGGAGGAATTTTGGCCCAGTCATCTTTGCAGAATTGCTGTAATTCAGCCACATTGGAGGGTTTTCGAGCATGAACCGCATTTTTAAGGTCATGTCACACCATCTCAATCGGATTCAGGTCAGGACTTTGACCAGGCCACTCCAAAGTCTTCATTTTGTTTTTCTTAAGCCATTCAGGGGTGGATTTGTTGGCATGTTTTGGATCATTGTCCTGCTGCAGAACCCAAGTGCGCTTCAGCTTGAGGTCACAAACAGATGGCTGGATATTCTCCTTCAGGATTTTTTGGTAGACAGTAGAATTCATGGTTCCATTTGCCACAGCAAGTCGTCCAGGTCCTGAAGCTGCAAAGCAGCCTCAGACCATCACACTACCACCACCATATTTTACTGTTGGTATGATGTTCCTTTTCTGAAATGCTGTGTTACTTTTACGCCAGATGTAATGGGACACACACACCTTCCTTAAAGTTCAACTTTTGTCTCATCAGTCTACAGAGTATTTTCCCAAAAGTCTTGGGGATCATCAAGATGTTTTCTGGCAAAACTGAGACAAGCCTTTGTGTTCTTTTTGCTCAGCAGTGGTTTTCATCTTGGAATTCTGCCACGCAGGCTATTTTTGTCCAGTCTCTTTCTTATGGTGGAGTCATGAACACTGACCTTAACTGAGGCAAATGAGGCCTGCAGATCTTTGGATGTTGTTGTGGGGTCTTTTATGACCTCTTGGACGAGTTGTCGCTGCACTCTTGGGGCAATTTTGGTCGGCCGGACACTCCTGGGAAGGTTCACCACAGTTCCATGTTTTCACCATTTGTGGATAATGGATCTCACTGTGGTTTGCTGGAGTCCCAAAGATTTAGAAATGTTTTTATAACCTCAATTACTTTGTTTTTCATTTGTTCCTGAAATTCTTTGGATTGCAGTATGATGTCTAACTTTTGAGGATCTTTTGGTCTACATCACTTTGTCAGGCAAGTCCTATTTAAGTGATTTCTTGATTGAGAACAGGCGTGGCAGTAATCACGCCTGGGTGTGGCTAGAGAAATTGAACTCAGCTTTCCAAAGATGTGATAAACCACAGTTAATTTATGTTTTAATGGGGGGGGGGGGGTTGTCACTTTTTCACACAGGGCCATGTAGGTTTAGATTTTTTCTACCCTTAATTGTCATGAACTGAGCTGGTTCGTGCTTTAGCCTCGGTTCTGACCGTTCTCTGTGGCTCAGGTTATCTGTGTATTTATGTATTGTGTTATCTTTTGAGTTTCTTGTAGTTTCTATTTTTCCTTGTTTATTTCCCTACCTGTAGCCACTGCATTCTGGCCGGCAGCTGTGAGGCAGCTTCCTTTGGCCTACACTCATGTGGGCGCTGTCTGACAGTTACAGGTCCGACCACGCCCCCTCTCTCATGACAGTCAGCTGGTTCCACTCCGGTAATTGCCTTTCCCACGCTTGGCCCAGGTGCACCCAATCTACTGTTGCCAGCAATGCTTGTACTTAAGCAGCTCTTTGCCAGTCAAGCATTGCTGGACTATTGTATTGTCATACGTTTGTGCTGTGCCACTGTTTGCTGCGGTCTGCCCGCTGCACGTCCTGTCATGTGAGCCAGTAAATGAACCTTGTCTGCCATGTTTTTGAACTGTTTGTGTTTGGCCACTGTACACTGTGGTCTGCCCCGCTTCATGCCCGTCATGTAGCTGTTTAGTGTACCCTGTTACCGTTTTTGTATGTCATCTTTCCTTAATAAATGTGTTTGTGGTGTAATCCTGCACTTAAATCCATTCTTTCTCCTCACTCCTCCGTGCGCTGCGTAAAAGTGCATGGGGAGAACGTGACACTTAATAATAAAAGCCTTCATTTAAAAACTGCATTTTCTTCTTCTCTGGCCTGTGCTGGTGGTCTCCCTGGTCACTGCCGGGCACTGGTGCATGTTCAGGCTCGCTGCATCTGCTGCGCAGCCGCCTTATGAAACAAGGGTGAATGAGGGGTGGGTTTGGGTGGGTGCGGGGGTGGGAGAGAGTGGGTTGGTCTGGGTGAGTGAGAGGGAGTTAGTGCATGTGGGTGCACGTGGGAGCATGTGGGTGTGAAGGTGTGGGGAGGGGTGTGTCTGTGAATCGGGAGGTGCTGGATTAAGGGGGGTAGTGCCTCTCGGCAATGTGGGCCCTACTGGGCGGGGGGACTTCTTTGGGCATGGGGGTCCCTGAGGTGTGCGACAGTGGAGCTGGGGTGGGCCCGCTGTGGGGGTACCTGGGGGGGCTCGCGCTGGGGGGCGCGGGCCGGTCTCTGCCCCGGGGGTGGGGTCGCTGGCCTCTTGGTGCCTGGGGCCCGGGGGCGGGCGTTGGCCCCGCTGGGGGGGGGGGGTCAGGCAGGTCCGGGGGTGTGGGCTCACTGCACCGGCCGCCGAGCAGCCTGGCCTCCCTTGATTGTCCCTCCAGGGGTGGATGCCTGGCTTTCCTGGAGCTTGCTGACCTTGGACGTTTGTGCCCTGTGGGGGTTGGTGGTGCTGCCTTGCCTGCTCGGGGTTCCCGGGGGGAGAGCTGCTGCGATCGGCCCTCCACTTCGTATGTTTCCTGACAAACCACTCACATGCACACACTTATTTTGCGCGCGTTCTCATATATATGCACGCAGACATACACGCACAAGTGTCTCTCTTTTAACAGGTGCGGAAACCAGACTCGTGTTGAGACATCTTCAGTGGAAGAAGCAGTTTGTCTTTTATTTGTTTTATTTGTTGGTTTGTTTTTTTGACTGTTTCCCTCCCTTTTCTTCCCCCCCTCCACACACTTCCTTTCCCTCTTCCCCATCCTGTTGGGTCTTCCATGGGTAAAATAATTAAAATAAAGTATTAAAAATTATTACAGGAGGAGTTTACAACAATATACACTACCGTTCAAAAGTTTGGGGTCACTTAGAAATTTCCTTATTTTTGAAAGAAAAGCACTTTTTTCAATGAAGATAACTTTAAACTAATCAGAAATACACTCTATACATTACTAACGTGGTAAATGACTATTCTAGCTGCAAGTGTCTGGTTTTTGGTGTAATATCTACATAGGTGTATAGAGGCCCATTTCCAGCAACTATCACTCCAGTGTTCTAATGGTACAATGTGTTTGCTCATTGCGTCAGAAGGCTAATGGATGATTAGAAAACTCTTGTGCAATCATGTTAGGTCTGCAATGCTGTAATTGCTGCAAATGGAGGATTCTTTGATGAAAGCAAAGTTTGAAGGAAAAAATTATTATTTCAAATACAAATCATTATTTCTAACCTTGTCAATGTCTTGACTATATTTTCTATTCATTTTACAACTCATGGTGGTAAATAAGTGTGACTTTTCATGGAAAACACAAAATAATTGTCTGGGTGACCCCAAACTTTTGAATGGTAGTGTACAATACACAGTTAGGTACTGTATAAGCCCCTCTTGGCAAAGTAAATCTGTTTTGGCACAATAAGGGTGACAGATCCCTGTTCTGTTTGCCTAGCTGCCTGACAGGACAAGGGGAAAAAAAAAACAAAAAACCCCACAAAAAACTGCATTTTGTGTTTATTTGTATTATCTTTGTCTAATATTTAAATTTGTTTGATCTGAAACATTTAAGTGTGACAAACATACAAAAAAATGAGAAATCAGGAAGGGGGCAAACACTTTTTCACACCACTGTATATAATAATGTAGCCTCACTAAACTAGTTCACCTCATGATGTGATGGAATTTCCTCAGCTTCAACTTAAAGTTCAGGTATGTGCCAAGAGCTAGAAAACGTGCCAAAGGGTGAGTAGCATGTTTACTAACTACCGCAGCCTCTGCTAAGTATGTTGTCATGACAACAAGATGTCGGTGGATACATGAAGTTGTTTGGTTTGGCTGGATAAGCAGCAATGTGAAATCAAACCTTCATCCATCCATCCATCTTCTTCTGCTTAATCCTTTTTGTGTTGTGGGGTGGGGGGGGAGCCTATCCCAGCATCTTTGGGCGAGAGGCAAGGTACACCCTGGACAGATCGCCAGTCCATCGTAGGGCCAACACAGAGAGACAGACAACCATTCACTCTCAGAGTCATACCTAAGGATAATTTAGAATCCCCAGTTTGATGCCAATTAACCCAACTTGCATGTTTTTGGCATGTGGGAGGAAACCAGAGAAATCCCGGAGTAAACCCACGCAGACACGGGGAGAACATACAAACTCCACACAGATCACTGTTGGTCGGGGGCTGGAATCCAACCCAGGATCCCCTGGCCAAGGGTGAGTTGCTGTGCTGCTGCAGTGCTAACCACTCCGCCACCGCGCTAACTGAACTAAATATTTACAATGCAACAGAAACACAAACCTTGGTCAGAACCTTGGCAAGCACTTTAAGGTGTGAACCCCCCCCCCAAAAAAACAAGGAAAATAAAAGCCATTTACAGTAAACAAGATATAAAGGAAAAGTGCAAATCTAAAATGTTTCTCTGTTACTGTCTATCTCTGACATGACTGTAACTTTGTACTCCATCTTATTTCTAGCTGGACACACATTTTCCAGGCTGTGGCCCCCAACCAACAGTGATCTGTGTGGAGTTTGCATGTTCTCCCCATGTCTGCGTGGGTTTACTCCTGGATTTCTCCGGTTTCCTCCCACATGCCAAAAACATGCAAGTTAGGTTAATTGGCATCAAACTGGGGATTCTAAATTGTCCTTAGGCATGAATGTGAGAATGAATGGTTGTTTGTCTCTCTGTGTTGGCCCTGCAATGGACTGGCTATCTGTCCAGGGTGTACCCTGCCTCTTGCTCAAAGATGCTGAGATAGGCTCCAGCGCCCCCGCAACCCAAAATGGATTAAGCGGAGGAAGATGGATGGATGGATGGATGGATGGATGGATGGATGGATGGATGGATGGATGGATGGATGGAGTGTGTGAATTCACTTGTGCTCGAAGTGTTCCTCGTGGATGCTGAAGACAGCAGACTTCTCTTTGGAGGTGGAATCGTTCCCTCTCTTGCCAGTCACGACCCCTCTCTCGCTCTCTTCTTCCCTGTTGTCTGATGTCTTTTTCTCTTTTTTTCCCCCCTCAAGTCATCAACCACTGGCGACACTAAGTTGTTCCCCTCACTGCTCTCCTCTCCCCAGTCATCTCTATCTCCCCTCCTCCCATGAACCTCTCTGTCACTGTCACCGTCCGCTCTACTTCACTTGGCAACAGCCATCAACACCCACGTGCCAGAGCGCATGCACGCAGTCATGCACACACACAAAAGTGTATAAGCATGCACACTGTCATTTTATTCACGTGCACGCTCAAAAATCATTCTCCATCTCTTTCAGTCAGTTTTCCTCTCACACACAAAATGCCCATCTCTGCCTCTCTCTGTCAATGTTGTGGAACGCCTCAACTCGCTTTGGGATGCCTAGACTCATCCATCACTATGTGGCGGGACTTGGATGTGTTGTGTCACCTCCTATCTGCCATATTGTTTCAACTGTTTATTTTTAAGCCCTTGATTGTTTACTTTCGTAAACATTTTAGGCATATTTACATTCTGTTTCTGCATGTGTATGTGCATGATTAAGTATTATACAACAAGTAGTGTTTTTGTGCCATGTACACACTTGTATCTATTCTATTTTGGTAAGATAAGATAAGCCTTTATTAGTCCCACAAGGGGAAATTCCAGGATTACAGCAGCAAAGGCATAGCAGCACTCAGAGGAAAAGTTAATAAGATAATAAGAACTGGTTAGCCAAAGCAGTAAATTAATATACAAACAGTGTGTTACATCCGTAAATCGGCAGTAAAATGACGGCCTGGGATTTACCGGGGATTAGAGAGAGCTGGCGAACCACACTTCCGTTGGTGACACTGGCCGGGGTATAAAAGACCAGGGGCGGAAGGGGTAGTCCTCTTTCGTCGTAGACGCCTGGACCTTGAGCGCTGTAGCCCACTGCTGTTTGACTGGTGTGTTATTTATAAGTTAATAATAAAAGATATAAACTGCCTTCAGCCTTGCTCGTCACTTCAGTAATTATGTACACAACACTGTGGTGTGAAAAAGTGTTTGCCCCCTTCCTGATTTCTCATTTTTTTGTGTCACACTTAAATGTTTCAGATCATCAAACAAATGTAAATATTAGACAAAGATAACACAAGTAAACACAAAATGCAATTTTTAAATGAAGGTGTTTATTATTAAGGGGTAAAAAAAAAAATCCAAACCTACATGGCCCTGTGTGAAAAAGTGATTGCCCCCTAAACCTAATAACTGGTTGGGCCACTCTTAGCAGCAACAACTGCAATCGAGCATTTGTGATAACTGGCAGTGAGTCTTTTATAGCACTGTGGAGGAATTCTGGCCCACTCATTGTCAGAAAATTGTATATACATGTTATCATTTTATATAATCAAGTGTATGCCATATACACTATGCATATTGTGTTAAGAAATTGTTGGGAAATTGTACATACATCATTTTCTATATGACATAAGTTTGAGTGTGTACACTGTTTCCTTTTGTACTTAGATAATGAAAAGATTACTGAGTGTTGCTTATGTGCAGATTAAAATGTGCTTAGCGTGAGAGAATGAAGCTGACTCATGGGATGAAACTGTGTAAAAGTCTGAGAATAAGGAAAAGTTAATCTTGTTTTTGTATGAGATACTTTGTGATTAATTGCGGTTAAACCCTTATGTGATGTACTTTTTGTAAAGTCACTGTGTTCTTCCTCTTTGAGATCTTTTGTCATGACTGTGTGTGACCGGAAGGGAGTACTCAGCAAATGTCCTTTGTGATTATGTGACCAACAATATATAAAAGGGCTTAGTTCACTGGGGGATGCCTCAGTGTCTTTTGAGATGTAATCATCGCAGGCACTCCTTGCGCAAGTAAAGCTCATAAAATAGAATATTCTGTGTCTTGAATCTCTATTGAGGTAACGAACTAATATACGATCATTTGAGTTTCAGATTCTTGACATACATGGTGCCATGACCCAGATGGACAACATCTAAGAGGACGCCGGAGACCGACGCACCCTCCGGGTTAAAATCCATGCATGGTCTGACAACAGTCAGTATTGACAACCCGACTTCAGGGAAAAACCTGGGGGACAGCTTGGACTCCGGTGTCATCTGGTGACGTCCATCCTCGATTAGGATAAGAAGTAAGTGACATCCATTCCTTTTTCTTTTGTTATTGAGACTCTCAGTACGTTACAAGACTCCCATAGTCCATCCCGAGTGAGTAATGTAATATTGAGTGAGAGGATATAGTGCGCTTCCTATATCCCGGTCGGGGACCCCAAAACGAATAAAAGTTAGTATATACTCTCAATACGTTACAAGGCTCTCCTAGTCCATCCCAAGTGAGTAATGTAATAAGAAGCCACAAGAATCTTTTCAAAATCAATAAGTGCGTGTTGCTCATAAATGAGAAAAGAGTATAATTAAAAGTCAGTATATACTCTTAATACGTTACAAGACTCTCCTAGTCCATCCTGAGTGAGTAATGTAATAAGGAGCCACAAGGATCTTTTTCAAAATCAATAAGTGAGTGTCGCTTATAAGTCTGAAAAGAGTGTAATAGTAGTATTAATAGTTTGGGTTGAGACACCTGGTCTGGGACCGAAAAAGAATATCAGGTCGCCTAAGAGGTGTAATGGTAGTAGAGTGAGTATACTTTTCCTGATAAAAAGAAAATGGGTAAGTGCACAGATAAAACAGAAGATAACAGGAAATCAAAACAAAAGAAAAAGGAAGAGACGGCGCGCCGGACGGTAAAAAAACTATAATAATCGATTAAAGGAAAAAGATCCAATAAAAAATCCCGAAAATTTTTTGACTAAATGGGAAAAGGATTACTCGTTTAAACCTACACTGGATGTAGACGAATGTGCAGTTCTCGTCTCAACAGTAGACATTATAAGTAGAAAAAACAAAGGTAAAAAACCAAATGCGGAGCTCCAATGTGCCAATCTTTGGGCGGTGGCGGCTGCAGACGCCAAAGCAAAAGCCGACCAAGGACGTGAAAATAATAAAAATAAAAACCGAAAAGATAACTATCAAAACCAACTGAGTATTGAACCATTATTAAATGAAAAAGATAATCCTCCCCCAGCCTATCCATGCCCCGATCCTAAGGAGGGTCCATACAGCAAATTATTAAAAGAAGCCCAAGAGGTTGAAAAAAAGGAGGAAGTAAATAAAATCATAATAATAACTTTATTCTATGTTATAAGATATTAGACCATAATATTTAAAGACGGTCAGATTAAATGGCAACAGAACTGGATAACGTTAAAATGGGCAATGAGAAACACAGTTATTTTATTTATTTTTTTTGTGTGTGAGTCTTAGATAGAGGCAGCTACAGTTGGGTTGTTTTGTCTTTCTGTAGTTTCTGTAATCTGCTCCAGCGTGGAAAAAGGGATGAGAGTTCTCCGCGGAGGTGGAAGGAGCAGGTTTTAAACTATTGTAATTTTTAGCATAAAAGGATTGATTATTTGATTGTTATCCTTCTGAGAAATGTTTAAAATTATAGGTATCTGAAAATAGTTGCCTTGAGCAAAAGGAGTCGACTAGTTCTGTGTTATGGCAGTGTAGAAAAAATGGAAGGAACTGCTTCAGCCTTTTGGAGATAATAACAATTCTGTGTGTGTGTGTATGTGGTTGATCTGTGTGAAAGAAAAGTAATCTAAATATGAGTATTTTTTACAAAGTTTGGGGTTTTTATCTTTTCAATCTAATTTTTCAAGGTTTTAACTAATGTTTTGTATGCGATAAATGATTTACATATTTTTTAAAGCAATTTTGACGTATTACTGACCTTTTTTCTTTGACTGAAGCATAATAGTGCACTTTATAGGAAGAAGGACTGACGTGTGACAACGTGACTACAGGCTGGCCCATAGGATATTAAGTTTAGTATAACTAAAGGCATGTAAGGTGAGGACGCACAGGTAAAGGCTCCCGGTTCGTTCTTGCTTTAAAACTCAGTTTAGAGCTGGCGTTTTGAGCTGTTGCTTTGTAACTACCGCTGGAGAGTGAACCTGCTCGTGCGAAAAAAAGAGAAATTGCCAGTCTCATAACTTAATATTGTAGTGGCTGGTGAAGAAATCAGTCCCCTCACACTCCGGGAGAACAAAGGGATTTCTCCCACGTGTTGTTTTTTTTCCTACGATCACAATCAACGTATATCGGCCGGGATCATGGGTCCCAAGAAAGCTCAGCAGACTGAGGAGGTGGACGACATTAAAAGAGTGCTGGACTTCTTGGCTGAAGAGATTTCTGCTGTTAAGCTGCAGCAAAGAAACATTCTGGACCTGGTCGAGGAGGTGAAAGCACTGCGGATCCAGAACGCCGAGAAGGACAAGAGGCTGGCGTATCTGGAGAGCAGAGTGTCGGAACTGGAGCAGAACACCCGGGTGAACGACGTGATCATCACGGGGCTCCACATTAAACCCTGAACGTACGCGCAAGCGGTGGCCGCGGACAGTGGAGGGAGGCTCAGTGAGCTGGAAGATGAATCCACGGAGCAACAAGTGGGAGTCCAAAGGAATCCAGCTGGACTGTAACACCATAGAGCCCTGCCACCCTCTGCCCAGGAAAAACGGCGACAAACTGGCTGTGATCATGAGGTTTGTCAACAGAAAACACAAGACTGTGCTGTTAAAACAAGGTAGGAAACTGAAAGGAACAAACATTTACATAAACGAGCACCTCACAAAAGAAAACAGAAATAGCCAGAAAAGCAAGATACCTGAGAAAGCAGGAAAAAGATTCAAAACACCTGGACATCAAACTGTAAAATATACATCAAATTAAACGGATCATCTGAAGAAGCCAAGGTCATTAACATCCATAATATTATGGAACTGGACAAATATCAGTGAATGTTATGAACTGGAGTCACAGCAACAAGAGACAATTGTAGGACACTGAAGGGATATACTCATCTGCTACAAGACATTTAACAACATGAAACAAAAGATCAACAAACAGGAACAACAGGAACTGAAAGTTTTTGAATATACAGATCACAACCCACAGGACGTAGAATATAACATAGACCCTGACAATAATTTATTTAGCTCCATCAATAATGACTGTAGTTACTACACGGATGAACAGTTTAACACAATGGTCACATCTGATTTCAATATTTCTATGATCCACTTCAACAGCAGAAGTCTCTATGCCAACTTTAATAACATTAAAGATTATTTACATCAGTTTAAAGAGCCGTTCAATATTGTGGCAATATCAGAGACGTGGCTCAGTGAAGAGAAAGGAGTGGATTTTACCATGGATGGCTATGAATTAAATTATATAAATAGAAAAGTGAAAAAAGGAGGAGGAGTTGCAATTTATGTTGACAAGAGCTTGAAATACAAGGTTGTTGAAAATCTGTCAGTAACTGTGGATGATTTATTTGAATGTATTACAATAGAAATCTGTCTGGACAATGTGAAGAATATAGTAGTGAGCTGTGTATATAGAACACCTGGATCAAACATTGACTTATTTAAGGACTGGATGGAAAAAATGTATGCAAAACTAACTCATAAAGTTATGTTCATCTGTGGGGATTTCAATATAGATCTGATGAATTCAAAACAACATAGTTTGACAGAAGAATTTATCAACAAAATGTACAGTATGGGCTTACATCCAACAATTACTGGACCTAGCAGAATCACGTCACACAGTGCCACACTAATAGATAACATATTCACAAACATTATGGAAAATAATATCAGGAGTGGGCTTTTATTGAATGATATCAGTGACCACCTACCAATTTTTGTTGTCTATCAATGTGATTATAGGAAGAAAAAGTATACCAAAAATATTAAATATAAAAGAATAAGAACCAAAGAATCTATGTATTTACTGACAAAGGAATTATTAATACAAGATTGGAAGATAGTTTATGATGAAAATGATATAAATAAAGCATATGATAAATTTTTACAAATATTTCAATCATTGTACAATAAAAACTGTCCTATAAAACAATACAGTGACAGACAACAAAAGAAAAATATTCCTTGGGTCACCAAGGGGTTAATAAATGCATGTAAAAAGAAGAATACATTATATAAACAATTCATTAAGTGCAGAACAGTGGAGGCTGAGATCAAATATAAAAGATATAAAAATAAGCTTACTAATATAATGAGGACCTGTAAGAAAGAATATTACAACAGAATATTAGAGGATAATAAAAATAACTTAAGAGGAATATGGCAAGTACTCAATGGGATTATTAGCAATCGACCTAAGAATGCTAATTATCCAGAATATTTTATTGAAAATGGCAATTTGATAAATAATATGGAGGATGTGGTCAGTGGTTTCAATAAATTTTTTGTAAACATTGGTCCTGAATTAGCAAAATCAATAGTGACAACAGAAACAAACAACAGTGGTTCTGTAAATGAAATAGAAGATAGAAATCCAAACACAATCTTTTTGTGTGCAGTTACTGAAAAGGAAATTATCAAGACTGTGAGTAAATTTAAGAACAAAAAAATCAACGGACTGGAATGAAATTGACATGACAATAGTGAAAAAAGTAATTGAAGGAATTGTTAAGCCACTCACCCACATCTGTAACCTGTCATTTCAAACTGGTAAATTTCCAAACAAAATGAAAATAGCAAAAGTAATACCTCTATACAAAACAGGAGACAGTCATTGTTTCACAAATTACAGGCCAGTCTCTTTACTCTCACAATTCTCCAAAATACTTGAAAAAATCTTCACTAAGAGACTGGATGATTTCATTGAAAAACACAACCTCCTTACAGACAGCCAGTATGGTTTTAGAGCAGATAAATCTACATCTTTGGCACTGATCGAACTTATAGAAGAAATTACTAGTTGTATAGATAAAAAAAAGTTTGCTGTAGGAGTATTTATAGATTTAAAGAAAGCTTTTGACACCATTGACCACAGAATACTACTAAGGAAACTGGAAAGGTATGGGATAAGAGGGGTCGGACTGAGTTGGGTGGAAAGTCATTTAAGTAACAGACAACAATTTGTACAAATTGGTGAGCACAAATCACCCTTCATGGATATCACTTGTGGTGTGCCCCAGGGGTCAGTTTTGGGACCCAAACTCTTTATTTTGTATATAAATGACATATGCCAAGTATCAAAAATTCTGAAATTTATTTTGTTTGCGGATGACACAAATATCCTTTGCACTGGTGAGAATTTGCAGCAGGTTTTAGAGGTGGTCACAACTGAAATGAAAAAGTTAACGCAGTGGTTCAACAAAAATAAATTATCTCTAAATCTAAAAAAAACAAAGATTATGTTGTTTGGAAATTATAAAATAAATCATGAAATAATGGTAACGATAGATGATACCAGAATAGAAACAGTACAGGAAAATAAGTTTCTGGGGGTGATGCTAGACAATAAAATCTGCTGGAAACCTCACATCAGTCACATCCGGGCCAAGTTGGCAAAATGTATAGGCATACTGGGGAAGACAAGACACATCTTGGACTATAAATCATTGGTCTTACTGTACAATTCACTGTTTCTACCTTATCTTAACTACCGTGTAGAAGTCTGGGGAAACACCTACAAGACCAACCTACAGTCAATATGCACATTACAAAAAAGAGTTATAAGGTAAATAAATAATGTAGGATATAGAGACCATACCAATTCGTTGTTTTTAAAGTCACATGTCATAAAGTTAATCGATTTAGTTAAATTTAAAACAGCACAAGTCATGTACAGGGCAATTAATAATCAACTCCCAACTAATACACAAAAAATATTTAAAAAAAGAGACGATCATAATTTGAGAGGAGACTTAAACTTTACAAAACCCAAGATACAAACAACCAAGAAAAGTATGTGCATATCTGTCTGTGGGGTGGATTTGTGGAACAGTCTGGAGCCGGAACTGAAACTATGTACAAACAGAAATCAATTCAAAAAGAGGTACAAACATTATTTGCTGAAAGGATATATGTTAGAAGGGTAGTATTTATATGTACGATTCACTATGCTCACTCTGGGACACTATGGGATACTATGGAATGGTGGGTGGGACAGCACTGTGTATATCTGTGTTGTTTGAGGCTGGTTTTGATGTATGGACATCAATGTATGCTAGGATGGATGGGTGTTAATGTTGATATGTACACAATACAGTTAATTGTTTACTTGGGGTCTTAAATGTGGTAATTTGTATATAATTCACATGAGTGTATTTATGGAAAAGAGGAGATGGAATTAATAAGTGCTCACTTCTTCCTTCTCCCTTTCGAACACTGTATACTGTTACTTTATTGCATTTGTCATTTGTTTTGTTTTTGTTATACTTTTTTGTTCGAAACAAAGTATCTATCTATCTATCTATCTATCTATCTATCTATCTATCTATCTATCTATCTATCTATCTATCTATCTATAACTGTCTACATCTTAATCAATGGTACCAGCATGACAATGATGAAATTAATTGAATATTACAATATTATGATGTCATTTAATAATGCCTAATCACTGAAGGCTTTATGTACACCCCATATCACATGATTTAAAGCACAGAGGTTCAAAAGAGATAACCTGCAATCTTCTGATAATTAATGTGTCTGTGTATATGATTTGCCAGAGGCTATGGATTATCAAACAAAGGTCTTGGTAAGTGTATGTTATATTGTTGCCTTGTTTAAATAATACTATACTTACCCTTTTAATAAACGACATGTGCAATCTTATTTACATTTTGACCTTAGGCCTGGTAAGGTCTAAGGTCCTTGGTAAATTTATGGTAAATTTATGAACTGAAAAGACAGACATACCACGAGAAGACTGATTAGTGAGCTGTGTCATTTTGACCTACATAAGAATAGACAGAATCAGCACTGAACATTCTGCTGGTGACTTAGCTTGACCTGGTCAGCTAAGTCACCCTAACCTCAAGCATTTGCATGATAAAACAATGAAACCCTCGTTATTGTTTACAATCTTGTTCAACCTCATCCCACACTGAAAAACAGACAGTCTTTTCAAGCTCTGAGACAATGGAAAAATACAGTGAATCAGACGTTGGCTCATTATATGCACCAGATACAATTATAATAGCATTAAGAAAAAACTATAAATTTACCTGTAAAAAGTTGCACATTGATCAAGAAAAACCTGCAACTTTATGGGGATAAATGTTGCACATTTATTCAGAAAAATGTGCAAACTTTTGTGGAAAAACTGCGATTTTACATGAAAAAAGTTGCAAATGTATTAAGAAAAACCTGTAAATTTCTGTGCAAAAAGTTGCACATAGCATTAAAATCATATAGAATAATCAATGAAACCTGAAAATATGCTATCAATTACCTTTTAATTTAATAAATCTTTGGTGACATACACTACCGTTCAAAAGTTTGGGGTCACCCAGACAATTATTTTGTGTTTTCCATGAAAAGTCACACTTATTTACCACCATGAGTTGCAAAATGAATAGAAAATATAGTCAAGACGTTGACAAGGTTAGAAATAATGATTTGTATTTGAAATAATAATTTTTTCCTTCAAAGTTTGCTTTCGTCAAAGAATCCTCCATTTGCAGCAATTACAGCATTGCAGACCTAACATGATTGCACAAGGGTTTTCTAATCATCCATTAGCCTTCTGACGCAATGAGCAAACACATGGTACCATTAGAACACTGGAGTGATAGTTGCTGGAAATGGGCCTCTATATACCTATGTAGATATTGCACCAAAAACCAGACATTTGCAGCTAGAATAGTCATTTACCACATTAGCAATATGTAGAGTGTATTTCTGATTAGTTTAAAGTTATCTTCATTGAAAAAAGTACTTTTCTTTCAAAAATAAGGAAATTTCTAAGTGACCCCAAACTTTTGAACGGTAGTGTATGTAATAAAATAATAAAAATAATAACTGACATTGACAGACCACAGGAGAAAGGATCTTTAAATTAATAAGCATTTTTTGAAGCTAAGTATGACTTTGTATGACATTGTAAATGACATAAGGTATACTGATTTAAATGACTCTGACTTTACAAATGTAATATGGAGGCAATGGATCAGCGTTCTCGTCGCGCCCTCCGCCAGTACCCGGGCTTGCCTGGGGAAGCTAATGATCCTACCAGCAGACTAAATTCGAAGAGACGACGCCTCTGTGCCAAGTCAAAGAAGAATCCTAGTCACAGTCCTAAAGCCGAAAGCAAACAGCCCCAAGAGCACTTTGTGGTAGGATCTGCCCTTCGCATATTACAACTAAACGTTGAAGGCCTATCTGCAGCCAAGCGAAGCCTTATCGAAGTCCTCGCCTTCCAACATTCGATTGATGTAATCTGCCTCCAAGAGACTCATATTGGCACAGAGGAAGCTGGCCGCTTCACCATCAAAGGCTTTGACCTCCTGTGCTATGTTCTACATGCTAAACATGGACGTGCCACCTATGTGCATTCTGACATAGTTGAAGCAAATCACCTGATAACAACACATTTCTCAGACACCATAATCATTGGTGGCTTCCATATTGTCAATGTGTACAAGCCCCCTAATGCCAACTGGGATCTGCAGGTCTTACCCACCCTACCCCACCCTGCCATCTATTTGGGGGACTTTAACAGCCATCACCCTGACTGGGGGTACCCAGCAGTGGACAGTGATGGGGAGGCACTTTCAGACTGGGCATCCAGAAATGACCTCGCTTTGATATACGACCCCAAACAAAGAGGAACCTTCCACTCTGCTAGGTGGAAGAAGGACTATTCTCCTGACCTGTGTTGGGTCAGCTCTTTGAATGGGGAGCCATATCCTACACAGATCCTCATTCTTGATGATTTTCCACACAGCCAACACCGGCCCCTGCTTGTACACATTGGCCTACAACTTCCAGTCATATACAGCCCAAGGAAGATGCGCTGGAACTTCCGCAAAGCCAACTGGAAGAAATTCAGTGAAACTCTGGACCGGAGCATTGTTACCATCCCACTCCACACCATCACTGTAGATGAAGCATACAACCGCTTCTGCAGCGCAATCTTCAAGGCTGCCCGTACTGCAATCCCACGAGGCTACCGACCCCTCTATGTCCCATGTTTGGACGGAGAAAGTGCTGCCCTCCTACAATCCTATCAAACATCAGGGGACCCAGAGATAGCAGACCATCTCATTGAATCGCTAAATACAGCCCGGCGAAAGAAATGGGAGGAGACAGTTGCTGACCGGAGCTTTACCCACTCTAGCAGGAAATGTTGGAGCCTCATCCGTCGCCTAGGAGCTGCACAGAAGCCCCCTAGCCAAAGCCGAGCATCCGTCACACCCAACCAAGTTGCATCCCACCTACTGACTATCGCCAAAGCACCCCAAGACAAAGACACCAGAAGAGCAGTTACAACTGAGCTAAAAAAACACCAAAAAATGCCTGTAGAGGAAACGAACCCTGAACCCTTCGAGGCTGCTGAACTGGAGAAAGTCCTACAGGGCCTGAAATGTGGAAAGGCAGCAGGATACGATAACATCTTCCCAGAATTCATGAAGAATCTTGGCCCCCGAGCCCTAACCTGGTTGACACAATTCTACACAAGGATCACACAAACGAACTCGATCCCAAAGAAATGGCGGACAGCAAAGGTCATTGCCATCCCAAAACCTGGCAAAGACCACAAACTACCAGCAAGCTACCGCCCAATCTCCCTACTCAGCGTTCCTTACAAAATCATGGAGCGCCTAATACTGCAACGCATTTCCCCAGAAATAGAGGATATTCTAAGTGTGGATCAAGCAGGTTTCCGCAAGGACCGCAGTACAGGAGAACAAGTACTGGCCCTAACCACCTTCATTGAAAATGGCTTCGAGAGCAGACTGAAGACAGGGGCTGTGTTTCTCGATCTTACAGCCGCCTATGATACGGTCTGGCACAAAGGCCTCCTCCTGAAACTTATAAAGGCGATCCCTGCTTGGGCAACAGCAATTATAAAAACCCTGCTGACCAACCGAAGGTTCAGAGTCCACCTCAGTCAGAACACAAGTGCATGGAGAATGCAGAAAAACGGACTCCCACAAGGCTCAGTTCTAGCTCCAACTCTGTTCAACCTCTACATAAACGACCTGCCTACTACAAAATCCCGCAAATTCATCTATGCAGACGACATCTGTTTGGCATTCCAAGCACCAGACTTTGAACCACTGGAACGGGTGCTCACGGAAGATCTTGCTAAACTGGACCAGTTCTGCAAAATCTGGCGCCTAAAACCAAGCCCAGCAAAAACCGTCTCCAGTGTATTTCATCTCCACAATGCAAAAGCTGCCAGAGAACTAAACATCCACCTGAGCGGACTCAAGCTTAAGCATGCCCCAAATCCAACTTATCTTGGAGTGACCCTTGATAGGACCTTATCCTTCAAGGAACATCTAAAGGGGACGGCTGCTAAGGTGAAAGTACGAAACAACCTGCTCTGCAAGCTCGCTGGTGCAAAATGGGGGGCGGCAGTCTCCACCCTGCGCACCTCAGCACTGGCCCTTTCATACTCTGTAGCAGAATATTGTGCCCCTGTCTGGTCCAGGTCATCTTACACACACCATGTAGACACCCAGCTCAACTCAACCACGAGAACTATAACTGGAACAATCCGCTCAACACCACTCCCCTGGCTCTCTGTACTGTCAAACATAGCCCCTCCACACATCCGGCGAGCAGCATTAACTCAAAGGATGCTCCAAAAAGTTAAAGATTTTCCTCACTTACCAATCCATGCAGATATCTACACCCCACCCACTGCCCGACTTTCATCCAGACGGCCGATTTGGAAAAACCCTCCCCCAGCTGACTTTACCATCCAGACAGCTTGGCAAGAGGAATGGGAAACCAAGGAGGTCCCAAACAAACAGCTGGTGATAAACCCCAACCAACAGGTCCCGGGCACCAACCTCCCAAGGAGACAGTGGTCTACACTCAATCGCTTCAGGACTGGACATGGCCCCTGCTTGGCCAGCCTTCACAGATGGGGCAGTAGCCCTAGCCCACTGTGCACATGTGGAGAGGAGCAAACTATGGAACACATCATAGAGGCTTGCCCGCTCCAAAGACTGGAAGGAGGATTACACACCCTCCATACAGCAAACCAGGAGGCAACTGCTTGGCTTAAGGACTTTGCATTCGCTAAATAAATAAATAAATAAATGTAATATTTATATGATTTTATATGATTTTGCATTACAGGATACACTTGATGTTACTCACCACATAATGGTGTGACAACATCATATTTTAGAAATGTAACAGTAACGAGGAATGTGTTTTCTTGATTAGGCGGTGGCCAAGCTGGGTCAGGGTGAACTACATTCCACCCCATAATTTACCAAGGAATGTATAAAATGAGGCATTCCTTGCAAAAATTAAACCAAATTCTAATTAGGCAAAAAGTCCACCTTTCCATTGACTGAAAGAGTGTGACGCAGTCTTTATTCATTTATTCAAATTCCACCCATCTGTGTTAAACTGGACAAATTGATCTTATTTATCAATGCTAAAGCATATCAAAAATACACAGATAGTTATTTTGTTTTTCTTAAATGGAATGAGATGCCAAAAAAGAAGTCATGATTATTGAGATCTCATTTTGAAGGAGCTGTGCTACCCACAAATTTTCATCTAAATTCAAAATGGTAGCACACTTCCTTTCAGTAAAAGAATCAAGCAAATACCCTGTAACTTTGCTGCATGCGTCTCCATGTATCAAAACAGGGGGTATCAAAGAAATTAATTAGCAAAATAATTAGCAATCCTCAGAAAAATAGATAATACATAAAAATCATCAATAAATGATCAATAATGAATTCAATTTAATTCAATTTAACTTTATTTACATAGCGCTCTTTCACAACAACAAACATTTCATAGCACTTTCAACTATAGGGGGAACCCCCATACTTGCAGAAAGACTCCAGCAATCAGTGTCACGCCGCGCCGCTCATCAGTGGCGCCACCTGCTCGCACACCTGCTCATCATCAGCGGCAAGGGATATAAGCCGCCTCGCCCTGAGCTTTGGTCTGAAGCCGTCAGATTTCGCTCATCATTATTGCTGTGAGTACTACTACCTCTTCAGCCATCATTTCGGTAAGAAGACCTTACCTTTTCCCTTTGAAGTCTGCTCCCCTGTGCACAGGTGGATTTCCCGGCGGCGGACTTTTCCTCTCCGTCTCCATCTCCTCGCTGCTGCACCGGGCCCTGCAGGTGGCTGTCTACCGGGTCTCGTCCCTTGCTGTGCCAGCCATCTATCCCATCCAAGTAAGCTCCTCTCTCGCTATCATATCTCCTGTGTTGGTGTGTGCCCGTCACCCTTCTCCTTGTGTTTTTCCCACAGGGTTGTCCGGCTGTACGGTCTCCTGCCTCTGTGCCCGAAGCAGACGCCGCCACCAACACATCTACATCTCGCAGACACACATCCATTCACTCCTGTTGCTAATAAACTATTTGAACTTCTCTGAGCCTGTGTGTGTGCGTCTCCTGAGCCGTGCGTTATGTCAGTACGGCTTCAGCAGAGCGGCTCGGCAGACGGTGGGCTCGCACACCGGTTTTCCACTCTCGAGGCTCAAGTGGATCAGATAGCCTATCAGCAACAGGTGATTTTTAATCAATTGTTAAACTTAATTAACCGGTTGGGCCGCTTGGACCCCCAACAGCCGTTCCCCCCGGCTCGTCAGGGTGGCGCGGCTCCTGCTGTTCCAGTGGCCGTCTAGCAGGCTCCGAGTGCACCGGTTCGGCTCACACCCATTCCAACCCCCGCCCGCTTTAGCGGTAAGCTCGGCAGAGCGCGGGGGTTTATTATGTAGTGTGAGTCCGTTTTCCACCGTGTGCCCGGAGACTTTCCCTCAGATCATAGCCGAATTGGTTATATCGGGAATCTCCTGGAGGGGCAAGCATTAACATGGACCTACGCCGTAATGGCGAGGCCCAGTTATGCCGCCCTCACATATGACCAATTCGTGAGGCGCTTCCTGGAGGTCTTTGACCATTCTCCTACCGAGACGGTCCAGGTCGATCGGCTTCTCGCCCTCCAGCAGGGAAGCCGGTTGGCAGCGGACTACGCGGTCGACTTCCGGGTAGCAGCGGAGGAATTGGGCTGGGAGGAACGCTCCCTCTGCGGCCTTTTCCTCCGCAGTCTCAATGATGATCTGAGGGATGAACTGGCTGGGTGGGATATCCCTGAGACGCTAGCAGAGCTGACATCCTTAGCGATTAGCTTGGACAACAGGCTGCGCGAGCGCTCCTTGGGGCGGAAGTCGTCTTCTTCTCGCCCTCGTGGAGTCTCGCCGCGCCTGTTCCAAGCTCGCCCCCTGGCGGCGCCGCCACCATCGTGCCCCGAGGAGTCGGAGCCGATGGTGACGGGCTGGACAAAGCTTTCCCCAGCGGAGAAACAACACCGCCGTGAGTTGGATCTCTGCATGTATTGCGGAGATGACCAACACACGGTGAAGCTTTGCCCACGGAAAGCCAGTCGGCGGGGTCCGCGAGTCACTGTAGGGGGCCTCGCGGATGTCAACCGGTTAAACCCCCACACTCAATTAAAGCTGCCCATCCGTTTCTGCCACAACCCCATTGGGCATCTCACCCACGCACTGGTGGATTCGGGCGCAGAAGGCAGCTTTATTTCACAAAGCCTGGCAACCCGATTGGGCATCCGCTGCCAGGCGCTCAGAAACCCCATCTCCCTGGTCAACCTCTCTCGTGCCTCCCTTGGGAGAGTTACGCACCAGACCATCCCGGTCCCGGTGATCATCTCTGGTAACCACCGAGAGGAAATAACCTTTCTCGTTTTGCCCAACTCTGTGTTGCCCATCATCCTGGGGTATCCCTGGCTACGCCTCCACAACCCTGTCCTGGATTGGAAGTCAGCCGGGGTGTCGGTATGGAGCACGTTCTGTATGGGCACCTGTCTTCAGTCCGCTGCCTGCTCTCCATCCGCTTCTCTCCCTCCTACGGACGCTGCACCCCCGGACCTGTCTCTGGTGCCCCTGGAATTTCACGACCTGGGTATGGTATTCAGCAAGACCAAGGCCATGTCTCTTCCTCCTCATCGGCCCTACGACTGCGCCATCAACCTCCGCCAGGGGGCACCCTTACCTTCTGGTCGGCTCTACAGTCTGTCGGCGCCGGAGAAGGAGACGATGAACGCCTACCTAAAAGAGTCGCTGAGTGCTGGGATAATCCGCCCATCGTCATCACCCGTGGGGGCAGGGTTCTTCTTCGTCGGGAAGAAGGACGGATCCCTCCGTCCTTGCATAGACTATCGGGCTCTAAATGACATCACGGAGAAGGATCGTTACACCCTGCCCCTCATGGACACCACTTTCCACTCCCTCCAGGGGGCGACCTGGTTCACCAAGCTGGATCTACGCAGCGCATACCACCTCGTCCGGATCCGGGAGGGAGATGAGTGGAAGACAGCCTTCCGTACCCCGAACGGCCACTTCGAATACCTGGTAATGCCGTTCGGGTTGACCAACGCTCCTGCCGTCTTTCAGCGCCTCATCAACAACGTCCTCCGGGACTTCATCGGCCTCTTTGTGTTCGTCTACCTGGACAACATACTCATCTTCTCCAAGTCCAGGGACGAGCACCAGGTCCATGTGAGGCGGGTCCTCCAAAGACTGCTGGAGAACCGGCTATACGTGAAGGCTGAAAAGTGCGAATTTTATGCTAAGACTACATCCTTCCTGGGATTCATCATCTCTCACGACCAGGTGCGTCCAGACCCAGAGAAGGTGAAGGCGGTGGTAGAATGGCCTACACCTGCATCGAGGAAACAGGTGCAACAGTTCGTTGGGTTCACGAATTTCTACCGCCGCTTTGTCCAAAACTTCAGCACCATCGTCGGACCGCTGACCCGCCTCACGTCCCCTAAGGTCCTGTTCCGGTGGACCGAAGAGGCCGCAGCTGCTTTTCAGGCGCTGAAGGCGGAGTTCTCCTCCTCCCGGGTCCTTCGCCAGGTCGACCCCGCGCTGCAGTGCATCGTGGAGGTGGACGCTTCGGACACAGGAGTGGGAGCGGTGCTATCCCAGCGGTCGCCTGACGACGGCGCCAAACGGCCCTGCGCCTTCTTCTCCCGGCGCTTGTCCCCGGCGGACAGGAACTATGACGTGGGGGACAGAGAGCTCCTGGCCATCAAGCTCGCGCTGCAGGAGTGGCGTCACTGGCTAGAGGGGGCGGACCTGCCGTTCGTGGTCCTTACGGACCACAAGAACTTGGAGTACCTTCGATCTGCCAAGCGCCTGAACGCCCGCCAGGAGCGCTGGTCCTTGTTCTTCGCCAGGTTCCAGTTTTCCATCACCTTCAGGCCTGGCTCCAAGAACGGCCTGCCCGACGCCCTCTCTAGGCAATTTGCCCCTGAGGAGTCGGAGGACACGCTCCACACTATCCTACCCAGGTCGTGCGTCGTGGGAGCCATCTCCTGGGATATTGAGAGCAAGATCCGGAAGGCGCAGGAAGTGGAACCTGACCCTGGCGGCGGACCGGAGGGGAGGCTGTTCGTGCCATCTGCGGTTCGAGGAGAGGTCATCCACTGGCTACATACCTCCAAGCTCACCTGTCACCCTGGCTCCTCCCGGATGATAAACCTCCTCCAGCGGTCCTTTTGGTGGCCGGGCCTGCGGAGGGATGCTGCCCGCTACGCCCAGGCCTGTCCTATTTGTGCCACCAACAAGTCGGGAAATGCCCCTCCAGCGGGTCTGCTCCAGCCCCTGCCCATCCCTGGCAGGCCCTGGTCGCACATCGCTTTGGATTTCGTCACCGGACTCCCAGTCTCCAACTCCTACGACACCATCCTGACCATCGTGGACCGCTTCTCCAAGGCGGCACACTTCGTCCCCCTGCGAGGTCTCCCCACTGCCCTGGAGATGGCGGACCTCCTCATCCAATACATGGTCAGGCTGCATGGGATTCCGGTGGACGTGGTCTCGGATCGAGGGCCCCAATTTTCCTCTGAGGTTTGGAGGTCGTTTTGCAACGCTTTAGGAGCCAAGGTGAGCCTCTCCTCCGGCCATCACCCCCAATCCAACGGGCAGTGTGAGCGGACCAACCAGGAGCTGGAGGCTGCGCTCCTCTGTGTAACAGCGTCCAAACCCACGTCCTGGAGTAACCACCTTGCCTGGGTTGAATACGCCCATAATACCGCTCGCTCTTCTGCCACAGGGATGTCCCCCTTCAAGGCGTCCCTGGGTTACGACCCCCCGCTGTTCCCGGCGCAGGAGAGTGAGGTGACTGTCCCCTCAGTACGGGCGCATCTCAGGCAGTTCCGCTCCATCTGGGCGTCAGTGCGCAATGCGCTTTTACGCATGGCGGAGCGCAACAGAGCCATGGCGGACCGGCACAGAAGACCTGCCCCGGCGTACAGGGTTGGGCAGTGAGTCTATGTGTCGACCCGGGACGTTACCCTAAAAGGCGAGAGGAGGAAGCTGGCACAGCGCTTCGTGGGTCCCTATCCCATCACCAAGGTTGTCAACCCGGTGGCTGTGCGTGTAGCTATTCCCCCCTCCCTCCGCATCCACCCCACCTTCCATGTGTCCAAGGTGAAGCTGGCAGTCTCCGATCCCCTTTGCCCTCCTCCTGCTGCGCAACCCACGCCCCGGATGATTGGTGGCCATCCGGCCTGGCCCGTCTCCTCCATCCTGGACTCCCGGCGCCGGGGTCGTGGGTTGCAGTACCTGGTGGACTGGGAGGGCTATGGGCCTGATCATCGACAGTGGGTACCCCCGTCGTCTGTGTTGGACCCGTCGCTCATCGCTGACTTCCACCGAGCGCACCCAGAAAGGTCATCGCCAGGAGGCGCTGCTAGAGGGGGGAGTATTGTCACGCCGCGCCGCTCATCAGCGGCGCCACCTGCTCACACACCTACTCGTCATCAGCGGCGAGGGATATAAGCCGCCTCGCCCTGAGCTTCGGCCTGAAGCCGTCAGATTTCGCTCATCATTATTGCTGTGAGTACTACTACCTCTTCAGCCATCATTTCGGTAAGAAGCCCTTACCTTTTCCCTTTGAAGTCTGCTCCCCTGTGCACAGGTGGATTTCCCGGCGGCGGACTTTTCCTCTCCGTCTCCATCTCCTCGCTGCTGCACCGGGCCCTGCAGGTGGCTGTCTACCGGGTCTCGTCCCTTGCTGTGCCAGCCATCTATCCCGTCCAAGTAAGCTCCTCTCTCGCTATCATATCTCCTGTGTTGGTGTGTGCCCGTCACCCTTCTCCTTGTGTTTTTCCCACAGGGTTGTCCGGCTGTACGGTCTCCTGCCTCTGTGCCCGAAGCAGACGCCGCCACCAACACATCTACATCTCGCAGACACACATCCATTCACTCCTGTTGCTAATAAACTATTTGAACTTCTCTGAGCCTGTGTGTGTGCGTCTCCTGAGCCGTGCGTTATGTCAATCAGGGGACAGAGTCCTGACAGCCTGGCTACAGTGCTGAAAAGAAACCTGAGATTGTTTTTGTTCTCTTCTATTAATGCAGAATAATAACTTGTTTTATCTTTTCTAAGAGATTTTTTTTTTATAAAAAGATGATTTCTCCAAGCTAAATAGATTTCATCTAAATCAGTGGAGCGCCATTTTCTTTCTAATTGACGAGTTTTCTGTTTTAAGCTACGAGTTTCTGTGTTGAACCAAGGAATTAGAAATCTTTGATTAGACTTTTTCTTTCTTTAAGGGGGGGCACAAAGTCTGGAGTCTGATGCAGGGAAGCTGTAACACTATCTACCATGCTATCAATTACCATGCTATCAATTCCATCCTCATATGATTCTCTCATTACTCCAAACAATTCCAGTGTGGTAATCATTCTTTGACAGTCTGTTACGTCTTTAACCTCATAGTATGCACTGGCAATGTTTGTGTATTTGCCTTTACCCTCCCCCTTTTGTCTGCTCCCAATGGCCAACAAATGTTGTCCCTAAGGAGCAGCCAAATGGGGCAAAGGTTGTAAAATGGAAAAAGAAAAAAAAATGTGTCAGTTGTGTCCACTTTTTACTTTTTAATTAAGGTTGTCCCTAGAAGCTTGTGGTTTCTAACAGAGAAAAGAACATAAAGAACTTATTGATGATTTGAAACACATACTGACTATAGTATGTGCGTTAGCCTTGCCAAATTATGATATGGATTTTCATTTGTTCTGTCCAGGATAAAAATATGTTCTACCACCCACACTATAGTGTCGACAGGAGGGATGCTGAGGATGTTGGGAAAGCACTTTTTCTGTCCTAATATTTTGAAAGAAGTAAAAACAACATGCCAAAAGTGCATAATTTGTTTACAAAATAATGCCCAAGGAGCAATGAGAGCGAGACAAGGAAAATTTCCCATAATAAAAGAGCCTTTTAGTCAGTGGTGTATGGATTTTATTGAATTGTATAAGCATGGGAAATTGCAATATTGCCTGGTGTTGGTTGACACCTTTACAAAATGGACAGAAATTCATCCCACATCCACAGCCAATGCTGCATTCGTGTGTAAAACTCTATTGAATCATGTTTTTTCCACTTTTGGGGTTCCAGAACTGATTTATGCAGATAATGGAACTCATTTTACAGCCCAAACAGTTCAAGACTTAACCCAAGCTGTAGGAAGTAAGATCAAATTTCATACCGCCTACCACTCACAAAGTGCAGGCCTTGTAGAAAGAAAAAAAATGCTACTGTAAAACAAATTCTTGCAAAAGTCATGAAAGACACAGGAAAAGCATGGCCAGAAGCCTTAAAAATAGTGAAAATGACTATAAATACCATACCCGATGCAAAGACAGGATTGCCACCCTTTGAATGCGCATTCCACAGGCCATACTTATTGCCAGAAGTAAAGCCTTTGGTATCCTCTAATAAATATGGTGATTTAGCAAATCATTTAAAAAGGGGCATATGAAGTTAAGGAATACGTTGATACTGTCAGAACTCTCTCTGCTCCACGGGAAGGGCAGAATAACCCCTAGAAGTCTGGAGACTATGTTTTCATAAAGAACCACCATCGTCAGCACTGGGACTCAATAAGGTGGCTTGGACCAAATCAGGTGCTGTTAACCACCCCCACTGCAGTACGACCATCTTGGATTCATCTTGCACATGTAAAGACACTACGGGTGCCTGCAAGTGAACTAACCTGCTTCCCTGAGTAAGTCCAGCTACAAAGGGGATACACCCCTTGGGGTGTGAGGTCATAGAGTGCCTCCTCCATTTAGGGAGATCGTCTCAAACCTGGTGAAGAAAGAGGCCCGGAAGGGTACTCTCTCGGGTAGAAGCATGGCACCAAAAGTACTGATGATTCTGTGTTCCGTACTTTTCATGATAATGGGGTGGTGGACCCTTTTTGCCAAGGAACCCACGAAGTACAGACAATGGACAATACGTGGATTACACGCATAACCTGTGGTACCAGACAATGGCGATCTCGGTGAGAGGACTGGGAATCAATACCTCTTGTTACGTGTGCTCACTGCTTCCCCACTCACACAAGACTGCAGTACCCATGATTCCTGTTCCACTTAGTGAAGAAGAAACAGCTGGAGTGACAAAGGCTATGAATTCCCATCTTACTCTGATTAACTCAAGTGATAATGTTATAAGTTGGTTAGTGGGGAGTTTTATCAACAAGATATTTTAATAAATTGAATGTTACGGTTACTGATTACACTGGACCTAAGATAAGAATATTTAATACTACGGGAATTAGAATTTCTTTGCTTAAAGTTAAAAAGCCCCTAGTGAAAGTAAATCTTACAATCTTTACTTCACCGATTTGTTTTCATAAAAAATGTAGTAAAAACAATTTCAATTTGGGTTTTTCACCAAAATGTAATGATACAAAGGAGGTAACCTGTGGAGTGCGCTTTCACAAATCTGTTTGCAGAAATGCAAGACAAATCCCTTATATTGCTGCTGGAAATTTCACTCTAAAAGCAGAAACTGTACTGAGAACTGTAGTAATAATCCTACTGTTTAATTTGGAATATGATGCAAATGATGGACATGTAGAAAATCGAGAGAAGTTACATGTTACTGATGAATAAAAAGGTGATAAAAAGATAAACAGGAGGGAATTGTCAGAAAATTGTATATACATGTTATCATTATATACTGTATAATCAAGTGTATGCCATATACTCATCTATGCATATTGTGTTTAGAAATTGTTGGGAAATTGTACATACATCATTTTCTATATGACATAAGTTTGAGTGTGTACACTGTTTCCTTTTGTACTTAGATAATGAGAAGATTACTGAGTGTTGCTTATGTGCAGATTAAAATGTGCTTAGCGTGTGTAGCATCATCTCACTTTGGCTCAGCAACAATTATTCTTCTGCTTAAAGACATTTTTGTTTCATCCAGGAATAACGCAAATAAATGGATTTTCTTCCCCCAGGCCACAGCTGAAATCCCCTTTTGTTAAAACCAGCCTAAGGAATTTCCCCAATGTCCGGCTGCACTTTTATTGCCCCCATAAAACCTACACAGATCCACGACTCAGTTAATTTCCTTAAACTGTGGACATGCTGGATTTAAACAACTTTAAAGTACATTATTACAAACTCAATTCTAAACCTTCATTCTTTTCAGAACTATGAAAATGCAGATGGACTCTGATGTGTTTGATGTGGAAAATCAATAATATGTGTGAAATGCATTAATCTGTGATTTTATATATATATGCATGTTGATGTTAAATGAATGTTTATTCCTGCATGTTGATTTAGAAGCACTGCTTATAAGATACACTAAGGTTAGTTTAGTTATACATAAGTTTGTAACAGTACATTCCAATGCATTTAAAACTGTGTATTCCTGTGGACTGATATCATGTGTCACCAGTCTTCATAGAACCCCAGCTTCTTCATCCTATTGGTCTCTCACAGACAAGGCCTGTTATTGGACTAAAGGTTCATCGAGCCCGCCCACGAAGGACGCTCATTGGCTGAGATTCCGGTCAGGCCGAAATCCCGCGAAACTCAACAGAGCTTATAAAAAGGAGAGAGACTCTTTTCCCAGTCTCTTTCTGCTCCGGATTCTCTTTTCGCCTGCTCCCTTCTTTCTGATCTCCTCCATTGTCTACACACAGCAAGGGAGAACAAAGGACCACATGGCGCTTTTCTGAACACAGCAGATAATTTGTTTATGTAACTTTGTATTTTCTTCTTCTCTTAAATGCCTAGGAATTCCTTTTTCTTTGAGCTCAATTCTTAATCGGAGTCAAACTCCAATTCTTAATTTATCACTTTTTGTTAAACTTTCTGTAAACCGCCGTTTGTTTAATTTTAAGGTAAACTTTAATCTTGACTTTATTTTTATAATATTTTTCTTGACCAAGCACCTCCCAAAACTATTTTTATCTAAAGTCCGAAAGTTTCTTTTCTAATTTGAAATCGGATTAGATATCTCTTAATTATTACCGAAGACCTCTTGAAGAAAGACGCAGCTCCCACATAACGTGCAGCTGTAGGATCAACACACAGCTGTCCCACATCACTCTGAAGAGACGTCGGCACCATCTGGCTAAGACCCGTTTCAACTGTGGGTCATGCAGCCCAGAATCCAGCCTCCTTCGACCGCTTGAATCTAAAGGTCGAGCTGTGAACCCTTGAAGTATCTGCTGGCAGATATTTCCCTCACATCCACAAAGTCTTGGGCTGAAAAAGGACGACAGAACTGCCATCACTGAGGATCACGTGAGCTGAAAAAACTTTAATTCATCTGCTGAATTAAACTTGAGGTTCGGTACTAATTTATATATCTAATCAGATGCAAATTAAGAAGCCCTTAACATAACTCTCCTTTTCATTAAAATTCCGTTTTTATTTTCTTAAGATTAATTTAGGACTTTTTCATAATTAGCAAACTTTCTCCATAAATTTGCGTTGTTTTTGATAATCTGTTAACTCAAACTGATAGAAATTCGTTTCTCAGTTTAACCCTGGTTCCGAAAATATTGACATTGTTAATCTATCATTTACAAGATTGATTTTATGATTAATGAAATTATTTCGATGTCTATTAATCATTTCGTTTAATAAATATTTAAAAATGAGAAGTTGTTGGGAATTTATTTCATTCTGAGTCTGTTTCAAGCCCAGGTATCGAATTCACGGAAAATTTTTGAGACTGATTATTGATTAATTTATTGAGTGATCAAACAGGTATAAAGTGAAATTAAAGATCAAATTGCTTCTTAAAGATAGAAGCTGGTGCCCCTTACGAGTGTTTAACTTTTCTGATGTATATGAAATGAGATTTGAGCTCAGATTCCAATACATCAATATAAATTAAATAATTCATACCTGATCATATTTATTATTTATTAATATCCATATTTTTACGTTACACGTGAGAGAATGAAGCTGACTTATGGGATGAAACTGTGTAAAAGTCTGAGAATAAGGAAAAGTTAATCTTGTTTTTGTATGAGATACTTTGTCTGTGATTAATTGTGGTTAAAGCCTTATGTGATGTACTTTTTGTAAAGTCACTGTGTTCTTCCTCTTTGAGATCTTTTGTCATGACTGTGTGTGTGACCGGAAGGGAGTACTCAGCAAATGTCCTTTGTGATTATGTGACCAACAATGTATAAAAGGGCTTAGTTCACTGGGGGATGCCTCAGTGTCTTTTGAGATGTAATCATCGCAGGCACTCCTTGCGCAAGTAAAGCTCATAAAATAGAATATTCTGTGTCTTGAATCTTTATTGAGGTAACGAACTAATATACGATCATTTGAGTTTCAGATTCTTGACACTCATCTTTGCAGAATTGTTGTAATTCAGCCACACTGGAGGGTTTTCGAGCATGAACCGCCTTTTTAAGGTCATGCCACAGCATCTCAATCGGATTCAGGTCAGGACTTTGACTAGGCCACTCCAAACTCTTCAATTTTTTTTTAATTTAAATTTTTGTAAAGGGTATACATGTCATTACAGCATTGCATTGTTTACATTTTCATCACACATTCCCTTTTTTTGTTTTTTGACAAGATTGAAAGAAAAATTATTACAACACCCTTTTTTTAAGTGAAAGAAAAGAAAAGAAAAAAACAGAAGAGAAGAAAAATAAAAGAACATCTGAGTAGCATTGGAACAAAGAGAGGTGCCATTATTGAAATGGTGTTTGTCAAAGATTAGATCTGATGGAAGACACATATGCGTTCCAGGGTTGCCAAAAGTTCAAGAACCCATATGTGTGCTGTCTCAGTGCAAATGTCAACTTTTCCATCAAATAAATGTCCTGAATCACGTTAATCCAATCTTCAGGTGCAGGACACTCTCTCGACATCCATTTTTTTGTTAGTGCTTTTTTACTTGCCAATATTAAAACATTGAATAAGTATTTTTCTCCTTGTCTTTCCAGTGATTCCGGTAGTAAATCCAAATACAAAGTTACAAAAGAAAAGGGAACTGTTACTTTGAATATTTTCCCCAATATTGTCTGTAGTATTTTCCCCAATATTGTCTGTAGTCCAATATTGGTGGATAACTGGGCATGACCAAAACACATGAAAATGATTTGTAGTCTTTTCACCACACAAGCACCAGCAATTCAACCCTTTACGAGTAAATTTGTTTTGTGCAGGTGTTCTGAAAAATCTTACCAAATTTTTCCATCCAAATTCTCTCCACAGCAGGGATGAGGTACTTTTCCACTGTTGTTTGTTTAGTTTTTTCCATATTTCCAATTGTAAAGTGAAATTCCTCTCTTTTTCCCATTTCTCTTTTATATATGATGTGTTGTCTCCTTTTAAATCTTGAAGACCATGGTATATTTTACAAATGTATCTGATCCCTGGGATCCCTTTATATGCCATTAAGAAAACCTTCAGAACACCTGACTGGGCCCTTTCCAAATCCTCCTTTTTAAGTATTTTGTTTATGTGGTGTCTAAGCTGAAAGAACCTGTAAAGGTCTTGATTTGTTAGACCTTGTTTTTTCAAATCTTCAAAACTTTTTAAAGTTTGCCCTTTAAAAAAATCATAATATTTTATCAGTCCGTTCTCTTTCAACTTTTTAAATCTAGTGTCTGTTTTATTAGGAGTAAAATCCTGATCATAGGAAATCCATTGCAATACTCGATAGGGTTCTTTAGTTTGATTCTCTCTGATTATCTTAAACCAAATTTTTAGCGGGGTCTCTATCCACGGGTTAGTGTTATTCAAATGTTTAGGTAAGACATTATTCCCTATTATCGCCTGTAGGGGAATGTCACTTGTTATTTGGCATTCTATCTCCTTCCATTGTGCAGTGTAGAATGGGTTACATATCTCTACTAAAGTTTTAATTTGCGCGGCTTTAAAATAGTCCCTGATATCTGGCAGTGCGAGTCCACCTTTGTCTTTGTTTAGCTGTAGGGTTCTATACCTGATTCTTGGACTCTTGCCCTGCCATATGAATCTTGAGATCCTTCTGTCCAGTTCTTGCCATGTTTTTTTTTGGGAGGTTCTACCGGTATTGTTTGGAAAAGGTATAGAAGACGTGGAAGTATATTCATTTTGACTGCTTCAATTCTTTGTGCAGTACCCAAGAATGGTATCGTATTCCATCTTGCTAGATCAGATTTTATTTTTGCCATCAGTGGATCATAGTTTAGTGTTATAATTTTGTTGAGTTGTTTCGGGATATTGACCCCCAGATATTTCATAGATTCCATCTCCCAGTTAGTTTTGAACTTGCTTAGTAAATATTGATTTGGGTTATAGTTGAATGTTAAAATTTGGGTTTTATGCATGTTCAATTCGTACCCCAATAACTTTCCATAATCTGAAAAAACTGAGATTAGTTCTGGAAAAGAGGTGTCCGGCTGCCCCAGGTATATTAAAATGTCATCAGCGAAGAGTGCTATTTTATGTTCCTTCTGACCAAGTGTAATACCTTGAATTTTTTGATTTTGTCTTATCCATTGGCTCAGAGGTTCTATGAAGATTGCAAAGACCAGTGGAGAAGAAGGGCAGCCCTGACGAAATCCTCTCTCCAGTTCAAAAGATGATGACAATTCACCGTTAATCCTTATTTTAGCTGTTGGTTTTTTTTATATAATGCCTGGATAGTTCTAATGAAGTTGTTATGAAAATTGAAACTGGACAAGATTCTATATAGGAAAGACCAGTCAACCGAATCAAATGCTTTTTCAGCATCTAATCCCAGTATGGCTGCATTTAAATTATATTTTTTAATATGATGAATTATGTGTAAAGTGCGTCTGATGTTATCTTGTGTCTGTCTTTGTCTTATAAAACCCGTTTGGTCTAAATGAATTAAGTCTGTTAGTATATTTTCTAACCTTTTGGCAAGGATAGCGGTAAAAAGTTTATAGTCCTGATTTAACACACTGATTGGTCTGTAGTTGGAGCAGTCTAATTTATCCTTTTCAGGTTTAGGTATGACTGCGATGACCCCTTCTCTCCAGGAGGGGGGAATTTCCCTTGTGTGGAGGACATAGTTAAATGTTTTCAGGAGGAGAAGAGATAGTTGTTGTATAAAAGTTTTGTACCACTCTGCTGTATAACCATCTGCTCCTGGGGATTTGTTAGCTTTAAGTTCATAACTGCTTTTTCTAATTCTCTAGGTTGTATTTCTGCCAATAGTTTTTTTTTTTTTTTGTCTTGTGACTGAGTAAGTTGGGGAAGATTTACTGTATTTAGGAAGGCTTCGGATGTGTCTTTGTGTTTTTTGAGGGGGTACAAGTTCTTGTAGTAATTCTCGAAGCTTTTATGAATTTCCTGAATTCTAATTTTTATTTCCTTTGATACTGGGTCTCTGATTTTGTAGATTGCTCTCTCCGTTTGTTGTTTCCTCAATTTATAGGCTAGTAATTTTGCCAATTTGCTACCTGTTTCATTCAATTTCAATTCAATTCAATTCAACTTTATTTATATAGCGCCATTTCACAACAACAGTCATCTCATAGCACTATCAACTGTAGGGGGAACCCCCACAGTTGCACAAAGACCCCAGCAATCAGGCGATCCCCTTTGAGCAAGCACTTGGCGACGGTGGAGAGGAAAAACTCCCTTTTAACAGGAAGAAACCTCCAGCAGAACCAGGCTCAGGGAGGGGCAGTCATCTGCTGCAACTGGCTGGGGGGTGAGGGGATAGAGAAGAAGAAAAGAACAGACATGTAGAGAGCAAACAGCACGATGGGGACTCAATCTATGGGAGAGAACAAACAAATGTTAATGACCAGCAAAAAAAATATTTCATTGAGAGTGAGGAAAGGAGTGAGGCCCAGTGCATTACTGAAGGTCCCCCGGCTGACTAAACCTATTAGCAGCATAACTAAGGGAGGGTTCAGAAACAAATGATCCCTCCCTAATTGTAGGCTATATCAAAAAGGTAGGTTTTAGCCCTATTCTTAAAAACAGAGATCGAGTCTGACTCCCGAATCCAGATTGGCAGCTGGTTCCACAGGAGAGGAGCTTGATAACTGAAGGCTCTGCCTCCCATTGTACTTTTGGAGACTCTAGGTATTACAAGTAATCCTGCATTTTGGGAGCGTAGTGCTCTGTTAGGATAATACGGTAGTATCAGATCTTCTAATAAAAAGGGGCCTGATTGTTTAGAGCTTTGTAAGTAAGAAGAAGGATTTTAAACTTAATTCTAAACTCTATGGGAAGCCAATGAAGGGAGGCCAGAACCGGAGAGATATGATCTCTCTTTCTAGTACCTGTTAAAACTTTTGCTGCAGCATTTTGGATCAGCTGAAGACTTTTTAAACATGTTTTAGGACAGCCTGATAATAAAGAATTACAATAATCTAATCTCGAGCTAACAAAAGCGTGGATCAGTTTCTCAGCATCACTCTGAGACAAGATGCTCCTAATCTTAGCAATATTACGCAAATGACAGAAGGCAGTCTTAGAAACAAATTTAATATGTGAATTGAAGGACAGATCCTGATCAAAAATAATTCCAAGGTTCCTCACAGAGCTTTTAAGAAAAAGAGTAACCGCATCCAAACTGAAAGTTTGATTTGGAAAGGAATTTCTAAGGTTTTTTGGACCAACAAGAATGACTTCAGTCTTATCTGAATTTAATAGCAGGAAATTACAAGTCATCCAAGCTTTGATTTCCTTAAGACAGGCTTCTAACTTGGCTAATTGATTACTATCATCTGGCTTCATTGACAGGTATAATTGTGTGTCATCTGCATAACAATGAAAATGTATACAGTGCTTTCTAATAATGTTGCCTAACGGAAGCATATATAAACTAAAAAGAGTAGGGCCTAGCACAGGTCCCTGTGGAACTCCATGACTAAGCTTTGAGTTGAAACAAAACTCATTATTTACATGAACAAACTGGAACCTATCAGATAAATAAGATCTAAACCACTGCAACGAAGTTCCATTAAGTCCAACATAGTGTTCTAATCTATCAAGTAGAATATTATGATCGATAGTATCAAAAGCTGCACTAAGGTCTAAAAGGACAAGTACAGAAACTAGTCCATTATCAGATACGATGAGGAGGTCGTTAGTGACCTTCGCTAAGGCTGTTTCAGTACTATGATGGATTCTAAACCCAGATTGAAACTCTTCAAGTAAACCATTTCCCTGCAGG
The DNA here is from genome assembly GCA_020510985.1 of Pholidichthys leucotaenia. Classification (NCBI taxonomy): domain Eukaryota; kingdom Metazoa; phylum Chordata; class Actinopteri; order Cichliformes; family Pholidichthyidae; genus Pholidichthys; species Pholidichthys leucotaenia. The sequence goes on along the minus strand of CM035837.1, from coordinate 358,871,352 downwards.
TGGTCAAATAATTGCGTAGCAACAACTCTTTCTAAGATTTTTGAAATGAAAGGGAGATTAGAGATTGGTCTATAGTTAGCTAAAGCTCCTGGATCTAGCGTTGGCTTTTTGAGTAAGGGTTTAATTACAGCCGTTTTAAAAGCTTGCGGTACATGGCCTAAAGTTAATGAAGAATTGATTATATGAAGAATAAAGCTACCAGTAAGTGGGAAGACTTCTTTAAATAACCTGGTAGGAATAGGGTCTAAAAGACAAGTTGAAGGTTTGGATGAGGAAACTATTTTGTCTAACTCACAAAGGTCGATTGGAGTAAACTCATCAAGACAAACATCAATAGAAGGAGTTGTAGTAGTTACAGTATTTAAGTTAACTGTGGGAAGAATCTGATTGATTTTATCTCTGATGGATGGAATTTTATTATTGAAAAAGTTCATAAAGTCCTGACTAGTAAGCTCTAAGGGAATGCTAGGATTGACAGAGTCCTGACTCTTTGTCAACCTGGCTACAGTACTGAAAAGAAACCTGGGATTATTCTTGTTCTCTTCTATTAATGCAGAATAATAACTCGTTCTAGCTTTTCTAAGAGATTTTTTATAAATTAAAAGATGATTTCTCCAAGCTAAATAGATTTTATCTAAATTAGTGGAGCGCCATTTTCTTTCTAATTGACGAGTCTTCTGTTTTAAGCTACGAGTTTCTGTGTTGAACCAAGGAGTTAGAAATCTCTGATTAGACTTTTTCTTTTTTAAGGGGGCCACCAAGTCTAGAGTCTGATGCAGAGAAGTTGTAACACTATCCACCATGTTATCAATTACAGAAGGAGCAAGCTGTCTATAGCTTATTTCCGTTGTGTTGACACATGGCATAGAGGAAACAATCTGCATAAATTTGGTAACAGCATCATCTGAGAGGCATCTACTGTAATAATATTTTTCTTTAGGAGCCAAATAGTCAGAAATAGTAAAATCAAAGGTTAACAGACAATGGTCTGACAGTACAGAGTTATGAGGAGACACTACAAGATTTTCTATTTCTATGCCATATGTCAGAACAAGGTCCAATGTATGGTGGAGGCAATGAGTAGAATTTCCTACTTTCTGAGAAAACCCAATCGAGTCTAATATTGAATTAAATGCCACATTAAGGCAGTCACTATCTACATCCACATGTATATTAAAGTCCCCTACTATAATTATTCTATCAGATTTCAGCACTAAATCAGCTAAGAAATCAGCAAATTCGGATAAAAATTCTGAGTAGGTTGATGGGGGATGATAAACTATGGCAAATAAAATTGGGTTTAACCTAAAATTGCTAAAGTGCTCAATACTGAGGACCAGGCCCTCAAAGGAATTATAACATGTTTTTTGCTTTACATTAACTAGTAATTTGGAATGGTAAATTGTTGCTACTCCTCCTCCATGACCAGAACTTCTGGGATTTTGACAGTTTAAATAACCAGAGGGAGATGATTCATTTAAACCAACATAATCCTCTTGCCCAAACCAAGTCTCTGTAAGGGAAATTAAAACAATCTGATGATCAATTAACAGATCATGGACTAACAGAGACTTGGGAGTTAGAGACCTAATATTTAATAAACCACATTTAATTTTTAAATTATGAGGAGGAACAGAGGCCAAATCATTCAATTTAGATGCTTTATGTTTAATTTGAGTTTTACCAGTATTTTGCTTTATCACTTTGGGATGCTTATACATTATATTTTTATTTACTTTGGAGGGAGCAGACAACGATTCTCTGATGGGGAAGACAGGGGCTAAGCTGAGGGGTGGCGGATGAAGAGGAGCTGCAGAGAGGCATGTAAGACTGCGACTCTGCTTCCTGGTCCCAACTCTGAGTAGTCAGGGTTTTGGAAATTTGGATAAAAAAGATGCCAGATTGTTAGATAAATGAGAAGCACCATCCAAAGTGGGATGAATGCTGTCTCGTCTCATAAGACCAGGTTTTCCCCAAAAAGAGCTCCAATTGTCAATGTAGCCCACGTCATTTGCAGGACACCACACAGACAGACAGTGGTTCAAGGATGACGAGCGTCTAAACATGTCATCACTGGTCAGATTGGGGAGGGGCCCAGAGAATACTACAGTGGCAGACATCGTTTTTGCAAAGTCACACACTGATTCTACATTAAGTTTCGTGACTTCCGACTGCCGGAGACGGATGTCATTAATGCCGGCGTGAATAACAATTGTGGAGTATTTACAGTTACTTTTAGCCAGCATTTTCAAATTTGACTCGATGTCGCCTGCTCTGGCCCCAGGAATGCATTTGACTATGGCCGCTGGAGTCTCTAGGTTCACGTTTCTGTCTACAGAATCGCCAATGATCAGAGTTTTTTCCTCAGCGGGTGTGTCGCTGAGCGGGGAAAAACGATTAATATTTTTGTTTCAGAAATGTAAGGTTCTTCCAGATTTCTGCTGAGTAGATCTTGTTTGTTTTTTTATTTCCTTAATTTTGAGCGAGTCATTAGAATGGGTGTTGTCTTTGCGCTCTTTTGCTAGTTTCTTAAGTTCTGACTCTAATGTGATTAGTTTTTCTTGTCTCAATTTCTTTTGGAGTGCCAGTTTTGCAATAATCTTTCCCCTTATTACAGCCTTGCATGCGTCCCACAGTAGTAAAGGGGACACTTCCCCATTATCATTTTCTTCCAAATATCTGAGAATATCTGATTCCAATTCATCTTTCAGTGGTCTTTTCAGCACATTTGAACTTAACCTCCAAGAAAATGTATTATTTGTGTATTTTTGGATATTTAAGTCCATATAGATCGGACTGTGGTCAGAGAGATCCATCAGTCCTATTTTACATGTATTTACTCTTCCAATGTCTCTATTAAACATAAAAAAAATAGTCAGTCCTTGAATATGATGAATGTGGTGCTGAGTAAAATGTCTAATCTTTTACGCTGGGGTTGAATTCCCTCCACACGTCACAGATTCTCATTTCATTTAGTAGCATCCTAGTTTTTCTACTTTGAGTGTTATTTTGATGTGGAGAATTACCTGATGCATCCCAGTATGGATTCAGTCTTAGATTGAAGTCTCCACCACATATCACTAAACCTTGGGCTTTAGTTATCATTCGGTCAAAAGCATTTTTATAAAATTTCCAGTTGGCCCCTGGAGGTGCATATACATTCAGCAGGGTGATATCTTCTTCCTCTAGCCGACCAAGTACCATGCTAAATCGCCCTTCTTTATCTTTGTGTTCTGAGTTTTTTTCAAATATAATTTTGGTTGAGATTAGTGTCGCTACCCCTCTCCTCCTCCCTGACTTATATGAAGATGAAGAGATCAGTTTAAACCCTTGTCTATTAAGTTTAGTGTGCTCCAAGTCTGTTAGGTGGGTCTCCTGTAAAAATATTATTCCTGCTTTGTCTTTTTTCATTTTGCCTAGAATCTTGGATCTTTTAAGTGGATTCAGGATCCCTTTTACATTATATGAGATTATTTTGGTTGAACCCTGTTTCTCCATTGTATTGTCTTATTTAGTATAATAGTATAGTGGCCCTCTCTTAGGCTACTCAAAAACTGAAAAAACATTAAGAACATAAAAAACATTAAGAACATAGTGTGGAAGTTGTGTTCAATGACGAGACTTGAGTTTATTCCTCAGGTTCGGCTTTATTGCAGAACACAATCATCCAACATTCTCAAAAAGCAAGAAGAGGCAGAATCATGTGACATCACATTCTTATACCTCCGGGGGATTAAGAACTCAAGTCACATGGTGCTTCTGCAAACATTTAATCACAATGCCAGTCTCTGAAGATTCACCATTGTCTCTTATTCTCTGATGTTCCGGGGATCCCCCCAGGGCCTCCTCTCTGGGACAAGGGTCCGACTTCACACCTCCTCGACATCTCCTGTCGGCCCCCGTCGATCCAGACTCTTTGTTCCTCCAGACGTGAAGCCCCAATCCACATAAGCCTTACATTTGTGGGAGATATGAATCAGACATATGTGCCACACTCTTGTGGGAAATATGAACCAAACATATGTGCCACATGACCCCCCCCCAAACGTCTGCATGGGACAAATAAATGCATAACATAAAAGACATTACCACATAACCAACAATCAATCCCCCAATCTCTTAGGTCTTAACTTCCTGCCGAATCTGCTGTAAGCCGGCTTCGCTGCGTCTGCAGCGTCTCCTCGCACCTGGGGATTAGATTTGTTAGCACATCTCTGTGGGAGCTCTGGAGCATGCCTTCTCGGTGGCCTGCCCCGGCGGGGGTCTTTCGCCAACTGCACGTGTTCATCAGCCAGAACAAAAGCGGGCTTGAGTCTGTTTATGCAAATTAGCTCCCTTCTGCCCCCCAAATCTAGCAAGAAATGCTTCTCATTTTTTTCCAGCACCCGGAACGGTCCATCATAAGGCGGACGCAGCCCTGGGCGTTGTGCATCATGTCTAACAAAAACAAACTCTGCGTTTTTTAAAGCCTCTGGCACAAAAACGCGTGAAAAACTGTGATGCACTGGGCCAGGCAGCGTGTTTGATCCTGTGGCGCTCTGCAACAGCTGAGCAGGGGGACAATTTGGTGCAGGATTTTCCGGAAGAAATTCTCCTGGCAAACGGAGAGGTTGTGCGAAAACTAACTCCGCTGGGGAGGCCTGCAAATCCTCCTTAGGTGCAGAACGCAACCCCAATAAAACCCATGGCAGTTTGTCCACCCAATTTGTATCCGTGAGCGATGCTCTGAGGGCTGCTTTCAATGACCTATGAAAGCGTTCACATAAACCGTTGGCCTGCGGGTTATACGCGGTAGTACGGTGTACCTTCACCCCTAAGCTGCGGGCCATAGATGACCACAGTTCGGAAATGAATTGAGGGCCTCTGTCGGACGTTATGTCCGACGGGACTCCAAAACGCGCGACCCAAGTTGTTAAAAACTCGTGCGCAATCTCTTCCGCTGTTGTTGACACCAGAGGTACCGCTTCCACGTGGTCCACCATCGTCAAAAGGTGTGTATGCCCTTGAGACGAGGGAAGCGGGCCCACCAGATCAACATGCACATGATCGAACCGCTTAGCCGGGATGTGAAAAGGTTCCAAAGGGGCCCTCGTGTGCTTGTGTATCTTGGCCCTCTGGCACGCTACACAAGCTGCTGCCCATTCCTTGACCTGTTTGCGCAACCCCGGCCAGACAAATTTCTCCCCCACCATCTTGATCGATGCGCGCACCCCCGGGTGCGCTAGCGAATGGACCGAGTCAAAAACGCGGCGGTGCCACACTGCTGGAACCACGGGACGAGGCCGTCCCGTGGAGACATCACATATTAAGGGGGGCATACCTATTTGCTGCACCCTGTGCTCCAGCCTTAACCCTGTTGGTCCAGACTGGAGCGCGCGCACATCCGCGTCACCAACCTGCTCTGCAGCCATGTCTGCATAATCCAAACCTACGTGGACCGGGGCTGCGCGTGCTCCCGCGTGCTCCCGCGTCACTGCCCTGGCCCACAGCTACCCAGTCTGCCCCCACGTGGCCTGGCGTTGCCACAGCACGTGAGAGACAGTCTGCCACTACATTGTGTTTACCTGCGACATGCTGGATATCGGTGGTGAACTCCGATATTGCGGCTAGCTGTCTTTGCTGTCGGCCTGACCAACGTTCTGAGATCTTGGCCATCGCAAAAGTTAACGGTTTGTGGTCCACGAAAACGGTGAAACGACGCCCTTCCAGCCAGAACTGGAAATGGCGGATGACCAAGTGTAGGGCTAAAAGCTCCCTGTCAAACGCGTTGTATTTACGCTCGTTATCGCGCAAGGATTTGCTAAAGAACGCGAGCAGCTGCCAGGTCCCTGCCACACACTGCTCAATGACTGCCCCCACCGCTAGATCAGAAGCGTCAGTGGTGAACGCCAAACGGGCTGTTGGAACCAGGTGCGCTAACAAAACGGCGCTTGCAAGGGCTGATTTGACCTGGGAGAAAGCGCGCTCCCGCTCCGGAGACCATTCGACCTTATTCGTGGGTTTTTGTTTTTTCAGTGCCGTGTACAGTGGCTGCATGAGCCGCGCTGCGCTCGGAAGGAACCGGTTGTAAAAATTAACCATTCCTAGAAACTCCTGCAGCGCTTTTATCGTTTGAGGTCGGGGGAAATCTGTTATTGCGCGCACTTTCTCAGACAGGGGAACCGCTCCTTCTGGCGAAACGCGATGCCCCAAAAAATCGATTTGCGCCACCCCGAACTGGCACTTCGCTGGGTTAATTATCAACCCGTGCTCTGCCAGTCTCCGAAAAACCGCTGTGAGGTGGGTTTCATGTTCGTCTTCGGACGTGCTGGCTACCAATATGTCGTCTAAATAGACGAACACGAAAGGCAGGTCGCGTAAAACCGCATCCATCATGCGTTGGAAAGTTTGTGCAGTGCCCTTTAACCCAAACGGCATGCGCAAAAACTCAAAAAGCCCAAACGGAGTTATTGGGAATATCCTGCGTGCGCACGGGGACTTGATGGTAGCCGCGCACCATGTCTATTTTAGAAAAAATGCGCGCCCCCGCCAAATGAACTGAGAAGTCCTGGATGTGCGGAATCGGGTAGCGGTCGTGTGCCGAGACGTTGTTCAACCTGCGGAAATCGCTACAAGGTCGCCACGAGCCATCAGCCTTTAGGACAATGTGTAATGGTGAAGCCCAGGGGCTGTTCGAGCGTCTAATTATGCCCAGTTTTTCCAGGTTGGCAAATTCCTCGCGCGCTATTGCCAGTTCAGCTGAGTCCAAGCGCCGGGCTTTTGCAAAAACGGGTGGCCCAGTGGTGGTGATAAAATGCTCCACCCCGTGTTTGGCCACTGTCGCCGAAAAATTTGGGACTGTGAGTGCTGGAAAGTGAGTGAGCAGAGCATGAAACTTACCACCCGCAGCTGTGATGTTGGCGTGTGCAGTCGGCGGGGCCACCCGAGCTGTGCAGGGGATAGAATGAAAAGACATTTACATTAACCAGACGTCTATTAGCAAGGTCAACCAATAAACCATGTGAGCACAAAAAATCAGCCCCTAACATGTTAAAACTGACTGCCGCTACAATAAAGGTCCACTCAAATGAACGGCCCTGTAAGGACAGAAGCATGGTCCTCTCACCGAATGTCTTAATCGCTGAGCCGTTCGCTGCTGATACTGACACCCAGGGAGCCTTAGACGGCATCAGCCGTTCCGCGTAGATAGGCGTGACGAAACTCAGCTGGGAGCCCGTGTCCACGAGGAATTGTTTCCCTGAGTGTGCATCTGTCAGGTAAAACAGCTTGTTTTCTTCTCTGAGGGACGCAGCTGCTACCGGCCCCCGGTCTTGGCGTTTCCCTGATGCTTGAAGCGGCACGGTGGGAGACATCTGTGTGCCCTCTCCGCAAAACGGCGGTGATAGAAGCACAGGCCGTCTTCAGCTCCGCGTCGCCTGACACCTGTCGCTGCCGTCGTCGGTTCGTCTGGCGCCGCCACCACTGGCTCCAAACCATCTCCGGGCGCCGTCCTCTGCTCAGCTGCTGCAGCCGAAACCGCGCTCCGCTTGTGGGCGTCGACGAGTCGCTGCGCCTCCTTGCTGAGCCCATGGTAGTCCCGCTTGGCCAATCGGGGTGAGTCTGCCAGGGTCACTCTCACTGCTGGCGGCAGAGTCCGGAGGAAAAGGTGGGCGAAAATAAATTCGCCATCCTCGGAGTCTTTCAGTCTCAGCATCTTCACCATCAGGTCCACCGGTCTGTCGTTCTCCGACTCCGTCAGCGCTAGGAGCCCCTCTGCTCGCTGTTGCACCGAGGGGGTGAAATGGCTGATCAGCGCCTCCTTCAATGCGCCGTACTTGTCGGTGTCCGGTGGGTGGTTAACCAGGTCTTCCACCCTCTGGACCGTGTGACTGTCCAGCTTCGCTACCACATGGTAGAACCTCGTTTCATCCTTTGAGATTCTCCGGAGGTTGAACTGCGCCTTGACCGCGCTAAACCAGGAGCGCGGGCTGTGCTGCCAGAAATCGGGCAGCCGGAGCGTGGAGGCAGCCATCAGGCTGGCCTCTGATGAGCTCCGATGACCTCTGATGAGCTCTGCTCGGGAGAATTCTCTCTGCTCATTCTTTGTCGTGGGTCACCAGTGTGGAAGTTGTGTTCAATGACGAGACTTGAGTTTATTCCTCAGGTTCGGCTTTATTGCAGAACACAATCATCCAACATTCTCAAAAAGCAAGAAGAGGCAGAATCATGTTACATCACATTCTTATACCTCCGGGGGATTAAGAACTCAAGTCACATGGTGCTTCTGCAAACATTTAATCACAATGCCAGTCTCTGAAGATTCACCATTGTCTCTTATTCTCTGATGTTCCGGGGATCCTCCTTGGGCCTCCTCTCTGAGACAAGGGTCCGACTTCACACCTCCTCAACATCTCCTGTCGGCCCCCATCGATCCAGACTCTTTGTTCCTCCAGACGTGAAGCCCCAATCCACATAAGCCATACATTTGTGGGAGATTTGAATCAGACATATGTGCCACACTCTTGTGGGAAATATGAACCAAACATATGTGCCACAATAGTATATAAAACTTTAAAACATAAAACTGTCAAAAGATCTTCCTAAACTGAGGTCTTTTTAGCGACCTTAGAGGAGCCTTGATGGTGTGTTGGCTCTGAGGGAAATTCCTTAAACTTTATGTGTTGAGGGCCCTCTCTTACCCCTGTAAGTTGTCCCATGTTTTTAACGTGATTTTCAGATCCCAATCCGAACTTGTATAGATTTTTTTTTTTTTATGCCTATACCCTGTGAAATTATGTGATACCTCCCACCACCATCACAGCAAACAATCACGGTAATACAATATTTGTTAGTGTGGAGAGTTCATGTGGTTCATTGTCACATTTCTATTTTAACAAGTTTTTTTTTTAAGACTTATTTGTTTCTAATATTATGACTGTTCCATGAAATGCTTTACCACCTCATATTTGCTGATTCTGCATCTCCTTTAATGTTTGTTACCTTGTAGGAGGAGGGTTGGATGTGCATATTGACTAAAAATATTGTTATTCCCTCCTGAATGTGTCCAGTTTTTCCTTATAGCCATGGCGCTGGGTTTCCCGGTGTTGGCCCGTGGATTTTGAGGGTCTCTGTGTGCACCACATTTGAGCCTTGATTCTTTCGATAGGGTCTGCTGCGGGTTTATACACCAGTACGGGGGAGCCCTCCTCACCATATCCCTGGTTGCTTCTTCCGCCGAGTTGTAGAGACACGTCTCTTCCCTGTAAAAAACCCTCAGCTTCGCCGGGAATGGGGTTTGAAAGTGCAGTTTCTTCTGTCTTAGTACCTTTTTAGCTTCATTGTATTCCCAACGTTTTTTAAGGACCTCCGGGGTCACCCGTTCGTTCCAGAGTGCAGATTGTGACACAGACCATTCATTGGTGTGTTGCAAGGTCAAGCTGCAGCTGAAGAAATTCCATCGTGCTAGACAACCTGGAAAGGCACGGATTGACACCAGCAAGATGGCTCAACCAGAACTTGTTGAGCAGTTTGCCTCCACCTTTGAGAAGGAACTTGATGTACCACAAGAAGGAGAATCTGCAAAGCAGAAGTGGGAAGAGCTGCGAAACACCATCCACCGCACAGCCTTGGCTACCTTTGGGAGGAAGACCTCGAAGTCACAGGACTGGTTTGATGCCAAGTTGACCGAGATGACCCCCGTCATTGAAGCCAAGCGCTCAGCACTTGCTGAGTACAAGAAGTACCCAAACGAGAGGAATCTCCAGATTCTCAGGGCTGCGAGAAGCAAAGTTCAGCAGACTGCTTGGCGCTGTGCCAACGAGTACTGGACTCAGCTCAGCCAAGACATTCAAACCGCTGCCATAACAGGGAACATCCGTGGTATGTACGATGGCATCAAGAAAGCACTTGGTCCGGCTCAGAGCAAGACGGCCCCCCTCAAATCCTCCACTGGGGAGATGATCACAGAAAAGAACAAGCAGATGGAGAGATGGGTGGAACACTACTCCGACCTCTACTCCAGACAGAACACCGTGACACCGTCAGCCCTTGATGCCATCGACTGCCTGCCATCCATGGACGAACTTGACGCCGAGCCAACCATCGATGAACTCAGCAAGGCCATTGATAGCTTGGCCGCTGGCAAGGCACCCGGCAACAACGGCATACCCCCCGACCTGATCAAGCACTGCAAGACCGCCCTACTGCTGCCATTGCATGACGTCCTCTGCCAGTGTTGGAAGGAAGGTGCCGTACCACAGGACATGAGGGACGCCAAGATCATCACCCTCTACAAAAACAAAGGGGAGAGAAGCGACTGCAACAACTACAGGGGCATCTCCCTCCTCAGCATTGTTGGCAAAGTCTACGCACGAGTTGTTCTCGTTCGTCTACAGAAGCTTGCCGAACGTGTCTACCCCGAGTCTCAGTGTGGCTTCCGCGCTGAGCGATCGACGGTAGACATGATATTCTCCATCCGCCAACTCCAGGAGAAATGCAGAGAACAGAACATGCCCCTGTACGTCGCCTTCATCGACCTCACCAAAGTGTTCGATCTGGTCAGCAGAGAGGGCCTTTTCAAGATCCTGCCAAAGATAGGATGCCCACCAAAGTTGCAAAGCCTCATTGAATCGTTTCACACCAACATGCAGGGGATAGTGCAGCACGATGGCAACGTCTCAGAGCCTTTCAACATACGCAGCGGAGTGAAACAGGGCTGTGTACTTGCGCCAACCCTCTTTGGGATTTTCTTTGCTATGCTCCTGAGGCATGCCTTCAGCACAGCAACAGAGGGAATCTACCTGCACACAAGATCTGACGGCAGGCTTTTCAACCTCGCCCGCCTGAAAGCCAGAACCAAAGTACGCGAGGCTCTAATCAGAGACATGCTGTTCGCAGACGACGCTGCAGTTGCAACCCACACACAGCAGGAGCTTCAGACTCTTATGGACCGCTTCTCCCAGGCACGCAAGGACTTCGGGCTTACCATCAGCCTGAAGAAGACTAACGTCTTGGCGCAAGGCACGGAAGCACCACCAACCATCACCATTGACGACTACGAGCTGGAGGTCGTGAATCAGTTCACGTACCTGGGGTCCACAATAGCAACAACCTCTCCCTTGATACAGAGATCAACAAGAGGATTGGAAAATCAGCCTTCACACTCACTCGCCTCACCACACGAGTGTGGGAGAATCCCAAACTCTCTGTCAAGACGAAGATGGCAGTGTACAACGCCTGCGTCATCAGCACACTGCTCTATGGGAGTGAGACGTGGACAACATACGCCCGGCAGGAAAAGAGACTGAACTCCTTCCACTTGCGCTGCATTCGCCACATCCTGGACATATCCTGGCAGGACAAAGTGCCCAACACAGAAGTTCTGTCCCGCGCCGGCCTTCCCTCCATGTTCACTCTACTCAGACAGTGCAGGCTCCGCTGGCTAGGCCACGTTCACCGTATGGAGGATGGCAGAATCCCCAAAGACGTCCTCTATGGAGAACTGGCAACTGGCAAGAGAGACGTTGGCCGCCCACAGCTGCGTTTTAGAGACGTCTGCAAGAGAGACATGAAGGCCCTGGAGATCAACACAGAGCGCTGGGAGGACCTTGCAACGGACCGCTCCAAATGGAGAGGCACCCTGACCAGACAGCTCAAGGCGGGTGAAGAGAGACTGACTGCTGCAGCAGATGAAAAAAGGACCCGCAGGAAGAACCGCCACAGACCCAGCAGCACGGAGACCACCCACAAGTGTGACCTGTGTGACAGGGACTGCCATTCGCGCATTGGCCTGTTCAGCCACAGGCGGTGCTGTTCCAGCAGAGTAGACGTTTAGGATTCTCTTCCATGGTCATCATAGACCGACGGAGGCCGACGAATTCCCAACGTTTTTTAAGGACCTCCGGGGCGTAGTCATGCTCCACAAAAACTTTTCTTTCTTGGTGCATAAATCCTTTTTTCTGCCAGGCCAGTCTCAAAATCTCTTCTTTTGTTCTGAAGTTGGAAAACTTCACCACCACCGATCGCGGGGGGTCTTCCGCCGACAGCCTTGGGGCTAATGAACGGTGCACCCTTTCTATTTTCAAGTCGGTGGATTGGGGAATTTCCAACTTTTCTCTCAGTATGGTTTCCACGCATGCAGCCATTGTGGTGAAACCATCCTCGACTCCTTCTTTCAGACCATGAATTCTTATGTTGTCCCTTCTTAGTCTTCCTTCCAGGTCAGTTAGCTTAGCCTCCAGTCTTGTCTGTCGTTTGAGTAATTCCAGCGTGGTTTCTTCCAGCCCTTTCATTCTTTCCTCTGCTTCCTTGATTCGGTCCTCAGCCTGGTCCACTCTGTTGTTTGTCTTTTTTATTTTGTCTTTAAGTTCATGAAATTCGGCCCCACACTCTTGGCAAAATTCTCTTAATTCTTGCAGTATCGTTTTTAAGCTAGCTGTGTTGCTAGCCTCATTTTGCTCCTCCATTTCCAAATGGTTATTGTCTTCGAGGTTGGTTTCTCCGGTTGATGCATGTCTTGGTCTGGTAAATGTCGATCTCTTCTGTTTTCCTTTAGGCAAAATAATTTTATCTTTTGATTTTCACTCTTCCACAAATCCGTTAAATCTGATTTTCATGGTATTTTCACGGATGGGATCTGGGGGAGGTCACAAACAGATGGGCGGACATTCTCCTTCAGGATTTTTTGGTAGACAGTAGAATTCGTGGTTCCATTTACCACAGCAAGTCTTCCAGGTCCTGAAGCCGCAAAACAGCCCCAGACCATCACACTACCACCACCATATTTTACTGTTGGTATGATGTTCCTTTTCTGAAATGCTGTGTTACTTTTATGCCAGATGTAATGGGACACATACCTCCCAAAAAGTTCAACTTTTGTCTCATCAGTCCACAGAATATTTTCCCAAAAGTCTTGGGGATCATCAATATGCTTCCTGGCAAAACTGAGACAAGCCTTTGTGTTCTTTTTGCTCAGCAGTGGTTTTCATCTTGGAACTCTGCCATGCAGGCCATTTTTGTCCAGTCTCTTTCTTGTGGTGGAGTCATGAACACTGACCTTAACTGAGGCAAGTGAGGCCTGCAGTTAATAATAATAATGCATCAGATTTATATAGCGCTTTATCACACACACTCAAAGACGCTTTACAAAGAGATACATTATTCATTCACTCCAGACAGACAATGGTAGTGGCAAGCTACTACTGTAGCCACTGCTGCCCTGGGGCAGGCTGACAGAAACATGGCTGCCAATCTGCGCCAACGGCCTCTCCAGTCACCACCAAACGTTTATACACATTCATACCCAGTGTTATGGACACTGGAGGCAAGGTGGGTAAAGTGTCTTGCCCAGGGACACAACGGCAGGATATCTGGTGAGAGTGGGATTCAAACCACCAACCATTCAGTTACTGGATGACCCTCTCTACCTCCTGAGCCACTGCTGCCCCGTCTCTTTGAATATTGTTGTGGGGTCTTTTGTGACCTCTTCAATGAGTCATCGCTGTGTTCTTGTGGTAATTCTGGTCAGCCGGCCACTCCAGGAAAGGTTCACCACTGTTCCATGATTTTGCCATTTGTGGATAATGGCTCTCACTGTGGTTTGCTGGAGTCCCAAAGCTTTAGAAATGGCTTTATAACCTTTTCCAGACTGACAGATCTCCATTACATTGTTTCTCAATTGTTCCTGAATTTCTTTGGACCGTAGCATGATGTCTAGCTTTGGAGGATCTTTTTTGGTCTACTTCACTTTGTCAGGCAGGTCCTATTTAAGTGATTTCATGATTGAGAACAGGTGTAGCAGTAATCAGGCCTGGGTGTGGCTAAAGAAGCTGAACTCGGCTTTCCAAAGATATGATAAACCACAGTTAATTTATGTTTTAACAGGGAAGCAATCACTTTTTCACACAGGGCCATGTAGGTTTTGATTTTTTTTTACCCTTAATAATAAACACCTTCATTTAAAAACTGCATTTTGTGTTTACTTGTGTTTTCTTTGTCTAATTTTTAAATTTGTTTGATGATCTGAAACATTTAAGCAGTGTTGGGCAAGTTACTAAAAAATAGTAACTACCTAGTTACTAGTTACTTCTTTTCAAAAGTAACTGAGTTACTTTTGAGTTACTGTATAATTAAAGTAACTAGTTACTTGGAAAAGTAACTTTCACGTTACTTTTAAATGCATGCTTAAATCATCTTGCACACACAGCAAGCTCAAGGGCCCCTTGTTCTCATCAGAAAAAAGAAGAAAAAGAAAACTGATGACAAAAAAAAGTCTCATCTTACAGAGAAAAAATATCTCAGATTTACACAAACCACTGTAATCAGTAGAAAGTCAAAAATTTACTAGAAATAAAGCTGTGATTTCACAGAGAAAATTTTGGACCCCCTGGTGGGCTGTTTTTGGCCCACAAGCCATATGTTTGACACCCCTGAACAAGCCCATTAAAAATGCATATTTAGAGGATTTACTTCCATGAAATAGTTGCATATCACAACAGCATGTAACTGAATGAGATAAAATAAAATAGAAAGCACAGATAAATGAAAGTTCACTGCTTACAAGAAGCTGTTCTTTATTGCAACAAATCACAGTCACTTTTTCTCTGTACGTAAGAAAACTTTAAATGCATTTAATGCGGACACTGTGGTGTACCAATATGGCGTCTGGTGTACCCTGGGTGTAGTAGGGGAGATGGCCCCGCCTTCCCGGTTCTGCTGTCACCAAGGGTATAAAGGGCAGATGCGGAAGAGCTCAGTCTCTTTCGCCGTTGACCCCTTGGCCTGTATGGAGCACCTGTTATTGTTGTGGTTCACTATAATAAAGATACGTTCACTGCACCTCCAGCCTGGTTATTCATCATACGAGTTAAGGACATAACATTTGGCGACGAGGAGAAAGGTATGGAGTGAGCTGCTTCTACTTTTCGGCCGTTTTTGGTGGTTCTGGGTGAGCCACCGGTCCCCTGGACTAGGAGGTACGTGGCTTTCCAGAATTATCTCGTGGCCCTAAACCTCAGTGAACTCGAGAAATTGTGTGCGAGAGCAATACTGGTCCATAATCTTGGCATGGAGGGTCAAAGAATCCTCAGCACATTAGGAGGGGCCGATAGTTTTGAAGACGTGGTGGAGC
Source organism: Pholidichthys leucotaenia (assembly GCA_020510985.1). Classification (NCBI taxonomy): domain Eukaryota; kingdom Metazoa; phylum Chordata; class Actinopteri; order Cichliformes; family Pholidichthyidae; genus Pholidichthys; species Pholidichthys leucotaenia. The sequence continues at coordinate 358,856,246 of CM035837.1, read as the reverse complement.
TAATGGCGTGCTACTTTTGCGCGCCGGAAAAAGTCGTAGAGAATCCTGTTTTGGCAGCACCACCAGCGGACAGGAGAGTTGGTGAAGCGCTAAGTTGCAGACCTACGTCTAGAGGAGAAGATGGTCCGTGATCAACTGGCGGAGCATACTCTTTGTTCTGCGGCACAGTCAAGGCTCCTGACTTACCTGGGTGAACTGACGTTAGCCACGGCTATTGAGATAGCACAGCAGTTTGAGGCAGTGGAGAAGTTGTCAAAAAACCTCAGTGAGAGAAGCATGTCGGGGCGAACTGAATCATGTTTGAAGGTGCTGGCTGCTGACTTGGACAGTGAAGACAGCGTGAATGAAGATGAATACGTTGCCACTGTGAAAATTAGGTCAGCTCCGGGTACACCAAGATGTTATGGCTGTGGGGCCGCCAGGCACCGGTACAAGGCAAGAGAGTGTCCGGCAAAGGGCAAACGCTGTGGCAAGTGTGGTCTTCTGCACCATTTCGCCAGGTCCTGCAAACATTTTGAGCGAAGGGACCAAAGACAGAGGGTGGACTTCCCTGCAGCGACTCCTACGGTTGTTCATGCCATCTCCCTGAGCACAGATGGGTGGATTTACTGCGATGTTTTGCTGGGCGGCATGGAAGTGCCGTTGTTGGTGGACACGGGATCAATGATTTCCCTGTTGAACTGGCCTACTGTGAAGAGTCTGTTCCTGCATTATCATGTGAGAGGACTGTCGACGGCATGCTTTGGCTGTGGAGGAAACAAGTTAACTGTCGTGGGTTCGTTGGAATTGACAGCGAGGTACAAGTCGGCAATAATGTCTAACGTCCAGTTTGTGGTGACCGCTGGTGGGTTGAACATCATCGGATGTGATATGTTCTACGGCCTGGGATTCAGGATCACCTGTGGTGTTGGAGAAGAGTGGTCGGGCTGCGGATTGTGGGACCAACTTGCTCTGCGCGTGGAGGACGACGCAGTTTGGGACAGTGATTGGGCCGGTATTTTGGGAGGTGTTCAGGACCAGCAACGTGGAGTGCCTTCTCGGGAGGGTTCCGATGCCAGTGTCCAAGTTGCCCTGGATGTGGGAACTGGACGGCACAGTGGAACGCCCAGAACGGCTGATGTAGCCAAGATGCCAGCTCCCTCGACGTCCGGAGTTAGTTCTGGCGATACCGTGAAGCAAGGAGCCGCAGGGGCTGTGCTGGCATTTGGGAAGAAGGAGAGCGGGGCAGGACCAGCAGGTGCAATTCTACGATGCACCAACCAACGACACCGGAGATCAAGGAAGACTCCGGACCAGGTTGGTGACAAGGTCCAACCCAGGAAGGAAGTCCGGTCACAACATGGTGGTCATCTGAAGCCAAATCGAGCTCCCCTGCGCATCAGTGATGAGGTCCAGCCTAGAGTAGAAGCTTGGCTGAGGGGCGTCCATGGAAAAGGGAAGCGACGAGATGACCAGGGGCGGCTGTGGGTTATGGCTGCCTGGAAGGACGGCTACTTGAGACTTGAGACTGTCTGATGAATCGTGGAGACACCCTAACGAGCTGCGGCAGTTCGATGAGGAGAGACGCTGATGTGGCTCGTTCCCAGAGACGAAGAGGTGAAGGCACTGTGGGAGGGATACGCCAGACGGAAATCCAGGGGGTGGGTCTTCCAGCAGGACTGTAAAGTGACTGTGGGGTGGCTATCGGCATGATGCTATCTGATATGTGAATATGCTGTGTTGCCTGAAGTCACAGAGTTAGTGTGTTCTGCATTTATTTGTTGCATTTTTTTTGCCCTGTGTTTCAAAAAAAAAAAAAAACAAAACAAAGAAGAGAGAAAAAAAATCAGCAACACTGTTTGTTTTGTATTTGACTGTGTGTTTTGCGGTAATGCCCAAGTTGTGGGGTGGGTGTGTTGGGGTGGGGGCTAGCAACAAATCTGTGGATGTACATATTAACTGTTAGTATTGTAGTCGTTGTTATTGAAAGTTTAGGTTATACATGTATATGTTCTGGGATTGTTTTAGTTTTTCAGGAACATGGCCATTTTTTTTTATGGACTTTACTATTTCAATGACGGCAGAATAACCCGTCTAACCTTGTTGAGGTGGGCTGGCAGTCTACCTGGCCCCCCTAGTTTATGTTGTATGAATGGATAGGCCTATATGTATATATACTGCTCAAAAAAATAAAAGGAACACTTTGAAAACACATCAGATTTTAATGGGAAAAAAATAAGCTGGATATCTACACTGATATGGACTGGATAATGTGTTAAGAATGAAAAGATGCCACATCTTTTGATGGAAATTAAAATTATCAACCTACAACCTACAGAGGGCTAAATTCAAAACACTCCAAACCTTACTCAGATTAAAAAGTGTTCCTTTTATTTTTTTGAGCAGTATATTTTTGTACATAAATGTTATTTCTATTAGTGCGCGAATCGGGTGTAAATTTTTTAGGGCCTAATTGGTGTGTTTGGCATTTTTCTACAGTGGGGGTGGGGTGGGGGGTGGGAATGTGGTGTACCAATGTGGCGTTTGGTGTACCCTGGGTGAAGTGGGGGTGATGGCCCCGCCTTTCTGGTTCCGCCGTCACCAGGGGTATAAAGGGCAGATGCGGAAGAGCTCAGTCTCTTTCACTGTTGACCCCTTGGCCTGTACGGAGCACCTGTTATTGCTGTGGTTCACTATGATAAAGATACGTTCACTGCACCTCCATCCTGGTTATTCATCATATGAGTTATGGACATACCAGACACTAAATGCGTGCTTCTTGCTCAAAAAATACTCATGTTTAACTACAGAGGTAGGAGCTGGTTGGGGATACTTACTGCTCAGACAAAAGGTGATCAGGGCTCAATATGAGAAGTCACCACTGCCACGGCATTTCTTCCCACAGGGTTGTGATGTGAACTGGGGCAGGACAGGAAATGGACCCGCGGAGGAGACTGTGTGACGTCTGCGTCAGTTACGGTAGGGTCAGTTCATATTTATTTGCTTGCCTTTGCCTTTGGCATGACAACTCCCAGTGGCTTGAGGCCACTGGTGGCGCTGGGGATGGCAGTTGTCCCGCCCATAGCCACCAAAACTGTGTATTTATCCCCAGTTGGCAGCTGATGAAGAAGGTGTCTAGCAACTGCAAGTTGTATGATCGTCTATTTTTGCTAAAATATCTATCCATATTAATAAAATGAGTAACACGAGTAATACATCTGATCAAATTTCAGTAACTGTAACGCATTACTGAATTTTTAAACAGTAATTTCATTACACAGCACGTTACTGCAAAAGTAGTGGCATTACAGTAATGCGTTACTGTAACGCCACTGTATGTACACAGATATATTCACAGTGCAGGAGGATTGCAGCTAGATGGAATAAACAGCATGATGTTATGATGTTGTCATAATACCTTTTTGAAATAAAAGTTCTGTAGGCAGCCAATGGGGCTTTGATGTAGAAGTTGTGAACACAGAGAGACAGACAACCATTCACTCTCACATTCATACCTAAGGACAATTTAGAATCCCCAGTTTGATGCCAATTAACCTAACGTGCATGTTTTTGGCATGTGGAAGGAAACCAGAGAAATCCCGGAGTAAACCCACGCAGACATGGGGAGAACATGCAAACTCCACACAGATCACTGTTGGTCGGGGGCTGGGATCGAACCCAGGATCTATTAATACAAATTATTTGAAAATGTTCTTCAGGGGTTATATGTCGGGGGTTATCAAATCACCCTTTATTGTCATTCAACTGTACAGCCAATCATGTACAGTAGAACGAGATTGTGGTTTACCCATCTACTGTGTTAATCACACACACCCCAAGTGTCGAATCAGAGGGCCGCTGCCATGCAAGGCGCCACCACAAATTTCCCTCCTCCATTCCATTATTGCTGAGCACCAAGCTGGAAGGCAGGAAGTTCCACTTTTATATGGTCTTCGGCATGACCCGGCCGGGATTTGAACCCCTGCCTCCAGGGTGTGGGGCGGATGCTCTACCAACTGAGCCACCACTCCGGTGGTGGCTCAGTTTGTAGAGCATCAGTTGGTGGCTCAGTTGGTAGAGCTCAGTTGGTGGCTCCATTCATATAACCATCTATATGAATGGATGGTTGAGGGAATGCGGAGGGTGATGCTGGTTTGTGAATTTGTGCGAGTCTGTATGCGTATGCTTGTGTGTATAGGCTGAGGTCGGGGAATGCCACAGGTGTGTCCCCCCCTTCTCCAGGTGAACAGAGGCTCAGCCAGGGGATTTTGGGTGGTTCTCAGGCTTGCAGGTCCTTAGGTACTGTGCTCTGCTCTGCTGCCTGTTATGTCAGAGTAACATGAGACTGGAGCCACATTCAGCTGAGCACTGAACTAACTTTTTTTTTTATAGAAAAAACAGTTCAATATATTCCAGCTGTAGCCCGCACGTCATCACCGACAACCCCCTGGTCAGGCTACGGCAAGCCCCAAATATCACCCCCCCCCCCCTTACACACACACAAAATACGAAGACCATAGGTAACCAACGTTGTTTCCCTTTTTTTTTTTTTTTTTCCAATTGAACACTCAAAACTTAGTCAACTAAGTGGGTGTCTGGGTAGACTACCAGAATGCCCCTTTGTGTTGGGGCGGATTATTCTGCTGCCCATTCCCAACACGCATTCGCCAATGCTGTCTTTAAAACATAGTCCTCCAGGTACCTGGGCCTCTGACGTTTTCTAGCTGAGTGCCCACTAGAAGGGGAATCTGCTCCAGGCGCCGTCGGCTGCACCTGCAAGTCCCTGACCCCCCCATCCGATAAGTCCCAACCCACATCAGCCCGTTCTGCCGTAGCTCCTGGACTCTGGGCAGGCAAGGACTTCCTGAGTCGGCTGGAGTGCTACCGTGACCTGTCCGAGAGATTGAACGTGTCCCGTCCCCACCGCCTCATGATCAGTAGGGGCCCCATCCAGACAGGTTGCAGCTTATGTGTGCGGTTGGGGTGTATAATCCAAACCCGATCCGACACCTCCAGTCTGTGGGCCCTCACCCTGAGCTTCCTGTCAAACCGTGGTTTCATCTTTTGCTGCTGGGCAGCGACCAGGTCCGTGCTCCCTAGAGAAGGGGTCGTGGATGGTCTCAGTGAGTCCAGAGGCAGGTGGAGTTCACGCCCCAGCATGAGTTTCGCCGGGGAGCACCCTGTCGCAGCATGGGCCATTGCCCTGTGGTGGGGGAGTGTGCTCTGTAGGGCGTCTGGAAAAGTGAAGCTGTCCGCCAAGTGGGCTGTCAGCCCGTTTTTCAGAGTCTTATTGAAATGTTCCACACTCCCATTGGATTGGGGGTGATAGAACTCAATTTTGAGTGCTCCACGCCCTTAATGCCCCAAAACTCCTCAAACGCCCCAGAGGTGAACTGTGGGCCATTGTCTGTAGTGATGGCATCCGGGACCCCCTATCTAGTGAACAGCGACGAGAGGAAACCCATAACCACATCCGCTGTAACTGAGTTAGTGGGCAACGCCTCCAGCCATTTAGAGAACAGATTGTAGACCATAAACAGAAACTGGCTGTTCAGGGGTGCTGCATGCAGTTTGCCGCAAATGTCTAATTAGATGTGGTTCCAAGAGCCCTCCAGGTACGGTAATGGTCACAGGGGTGGGGTGGGAGGGTCTGCCAGTCTTCCTGCTCTCCAAGCACGGGACACAGTTCTTTACCATAGTTTCAATGTCCTTATCAATACTAGGTCACCAAACTGAATCCCTGCAACGCTGCTTTACCCTGACCACACCTAGGTGACCCTCGTGGAGCATCGCCAGAACTCGTGATCTCAGAGACACTGGAATCAACGTGCAGTGTCCCCTCGCTACACACACACCATTCCAACAGATCAGTTCGTCCCTAAACAGGTGAAAAGGTGCCAGCTTGCCCTACACTTTCGTGGGCCAACCCTCCCTGATGACCAAGCACAGTTGCGACAATGTGGGGTCCTGTTCCCATTCTGTCCGGAGCTCCTGGAGGGATACCATGTCCCGTAGGGGTCCATGCAGCATGTTGACCAGATCCGCCTTCGTGGGATCGTCACCATTGTCGTCTGGTTGTGTTGGTCGTGGCACGGGACAGGAGATCTGCCACGATGTTCTCTCTAGCTAGCACTGGCAGACCCAGCTGGGCGGTGCACTCAACCCACCTAGTCAGTTCAACCACCTTCTCTAGCGTAAGGACATCCGCAGTCAGCGTCAACTTGTCCTTCAGCCACTCGTTCGTACTGTGGGCTAGCTTGTCCCGGACTAGCTCCTCCTCGATAGGCCTGAAGGCGCACTCCCTTGCTAAGCTACGGAGTTTCATAATGAAGGATTGAGTGGACTCACCAGCTCGCTGTTGGCGGTCAAAAAATTTATATCTTCACGCCGTGATATTGGAATGGTCCCTGAAGAAATAATCCATTAAGTCCAAACCTTCCTTTAGCAAGCCATTGCCACCCAGCCCAAAAAATATCCGTTGGCCCTCCTCACCGAGGCAGTGAACGAATAGGCTCCTCCGTCTCCCTTCATCAGCGCCGCTCAGACCGGCCGTGGCCACATACACCTCAAATGTCTCCTGCCAGCGGCCCCATGGTATGGCTGGCATGCCCGGAGACTTCCCCCACCCCTGTTGCCCTGCTCTTGCTGGGGGCGTGGGGGCCTGGTGGGGAGCCTGGGACCTATCATGTTGTCAAAATCCCTGGGTGCTACTGAGTATATAGATACAACCAAGGAAGTGAGAGGGGGGCTGAATATGAGTCTAAGTGAGAGTGAGGAGGTGATGAATGGAGGTGGTAATAGTGGGTCGGTTTTGTGTGGCGCTTTGCATGCCAGGTGGCATCTTGGGGCGCCTGTGGTGGTCTGCTAATTGTTTGCTCAGATGGGTGTCGGGGGTGGGGGTCTGCTTCTGTGGCCTGCGCCGGTGGTCTCCCTGGTCACTGCCGGGCACTGGTGCGTGTTCAGGCTTGCTGCATCTGCTTCGCATCCGCCTTATGAAACAAAGGTGAATGAGGGGTGAGTTTGAATGGGTACGGGAGTGAGAGAGAATAGGTCGGTCTGGGTGAGTGAGAGGGGTGTGCATGGGAGCATGTGGGTGTGAAGGTGTGGGGAGGGGTGTGTCTGCGAGTTGGGAGGTGCTGGATTAAGGGGGGTAGTGTCTCTCGGCAACGTGGGCTCCCCTGGGCGGGGAGACTTCTTTGGACGTGGGGATCCCCGGGGTGTGCGACAGAGGCGCTGGGGCGGGCCCACTGTGGGGGTTCCCGGGGGGGCTTGTGCCGGGGGGCGCGGGCCGATCTCTGCCCCAGGGGGTGGGGTCGCTGGTCTTCTGGTGCCTGGGGCCCGGGGGCGGACGTTGACCCCGCTGGGGGGGATGGGGGTCGGGCGGGTCCGGGGATGTGGGTTTGTGGGTTCACCGCGCCAGCTGCCGAGCAGCCTGGCCTCCCTTGATCGTCCCTCCGAGGGTGGATGCCTGGCTTTCCTGGGGCTTGCTGACCTCGGACGTTTGTGCCCTGTGGGGGTTGGTGGCGCTGCCTTGCCTGCTCGGGGTTCCCGGGGGGAGAGCTGCTGTGACCGGCCCTCCACTTCACATGTTTCCTGACAAACCACTCACATGCACACACTTATTTTGTGCATGTTCTCATATATATGCACACAGACATACACGCACAAGTGTCTCTCCTTTAACAGGTGCTGAAACCAGACTCGTGTTGAGACATCTTCGGTGGAAGAAGCAATTTGTCTTTTGTTTGTTTTAGTTGTTGGTTTGTTGTTTTTTTTTTTTTTGTCTGTTCCCCTCCCTTTTCTTTTCCCCCTTCACACACTTCCTTTCTCTCTTCCCCATCCTGTTGGGTCTTCCATGGGTAAAACAATTAAGATAAAGTTTTAAAAGTTATTACAGGAGGAGTTTACAACAATATACAATACACAGTTAGGTACTGTGTAAGCTCCTCTTGGCAAAGTAAATCTGTTTTGGCACAATAAGGGTGACAGATCCCTGTTCTGTTTGCCTAGCTGCCTGACAGGACAAGGGAAAAAAAAAAAATTATATCTTTGCGCCGTGACGTTGGAATGGTCCCTGAAGAAATAATCCATTAAGTCCAAACCTTCCTTTAGCGAGCCGTTGCCACCCAGCCCAAAAAATATCCATTGGCCCTCCTCACCGAGGCAGTGAACGAATAGGCTCCTCCGTCTCCCTTCATCGGCGCCTCTCAGACCGGCCGCGGCCACATACACCTCAAATGTCTCCTGCCAGCAGCCCCATGGTATGGCTGGCATGCCCGGAGACTGCAAAAATGGAGGTGGCGGACTAATGCACGCTCCCATGGTTTATTCTCATTGCCAAATGTTATGTCGGAATAACATGAGACCGGAGCCGCATTCAACTGAGCACTGAACTAACGTTTTTATAGAAAAAAAACCAGCTCAATATATTTTAGCCATAGCCCATCTGACATCATCACCCACAACTTCCCGGTCAGGCTACGGCAAACCCCAAATATCAAATCTCCCACACAACACTGCCCCCATTGTCCTGTGGTGGGCATTGCTGTGGCCCCCATCATTTTTGAGTATTTCAACACACACACACACACACACATCTCTACCTATCTCTTTCAGGTGCAGATGTCGGGGTTGTGCTGAGATCTCCTCTGAAACAGCAATTGTTTTTTGTCCCCCCCTTTTTATTATTATTATTATTATTATTATTATTATTATCTCTCCCTCCCCACCCCCTACTTCAACCACTTTATATCCCCTCAACTCCCTCCCCCAATCTCCTCCATTAGATCCAACGTATCTAAGACAACTTAAAATATTAAAGTTATTAAACCGCAAGAGAAGCCTATAAATTGACATGATTTACGACCCAAGAGACAGACGCTGACACGAGAGATTACAGACAATTATCTTTATTTGTGGAATGAGTGTGAGGTGCGTGAGTGGATGTGTGAATGTTCGTCTGGTCACTGGAGCTGAGCCCGTCTTGTGGTGACCTGGCAACCCTGGAAACACACAAGCACAGAGGTTACTGCTGTACAGTAGCAATATCGGCGAATATGCTGCAGGTGCTTACTTGTAGGTTCCACAATGTGAGACTGGCTGGCTCTTGGTGTCCGTGCGACGTGGTGCTCGAGGTGCCCGGCGTTGCAGGGGTGAGGAGGAACTCCGAGGAGGGGGAGGCTGTGCCTCGTCAGCAGAGGAGGATTGTCCGCCGCCAGGGAGGTCCACCTGTGCACAGGGGATAGAACTTGCAGATGAGTGCTGGGTCTGCTTACGTGACTTGGCTTTGCTTAGCGTAGGTTTCTTGACTTGAGGTCGAGATCTTGGCGCATTGCTAGGCAAGAGTGACAGACGACTCCGTGCTGAGGAGTCTGCGCGTTGGGTTTTTAAAGCCCGCTGATTGCCACCTATTGGAGTGAGCGCAGCTGATGCTGATGATGCTGATGACGGCCTAGCGGCCATCATGACATAAATACTATTTATATACCCTACATACATCAAATATAAGCAGAGCTCCTTTTGGCAAAGTAAAAATGTTTGCCACAACAACACAATCAGATACCTGTTCTGCTTACCAAGCTGTTGGACAGGACAAGTTATCAAAAAAAAAAGAAACTTCTAAGGTCTTTAAATTACTTAAATATGACACAATAGTCAAACTATCACCTAAGCCCCATGACTGCAAGGATGCCAACGGATACGTTTTGATGCCAGCAACTCTGGCAAAATGACAGCATTTGCTCTTCTTAAAATTACAAAAATATCCAAATGAAAAAGTAACTCCCACAAAGACAGAGCTTTCATGTAACAGTATTCTGAACCCAAATATATAAGACAAACATGTAGACCTATGCAAGTAGTGTCCCAATTAAGGGTAATCCCTGAACTCTTATGTTAGTAATCTGTAGAATAGAGATTTGGTAATAAGAAATTCTGTCATTTTAGCAGATGCTTTAATGTCTTTGTGCAGCCATATGTCCCACCTGGGAAAATGTGGATAAGTAAGTTAATGTCTTTGTGCCTTTCCAATAAACCTGTTTATCTTAACTGCCATCAGGTATTCCTCATGTCACTGTTTTCTTTCATTGCCTTACACGTTACAATATTATCACAGTAATATGGCAATGCAGCATAATTTCCAGGTAATGCACCACTGACAACAGTTTATCACTGTAGGTCAAGCACATATGTATGGAAAAGAGCATAGCTTGGTAATATAACAGGTCACCACAATGGGAGAATGCCAACTAATAATGTAAAAGAACAAAGTGACATGCTTATAATGAATGACAAGGGCAAATATACTGTATTTATCAATACAAAAACAAAGATGGACAATGCATTTCCATTCATGCATTGCAGTCCCTGCAAGTACGGCCTTTACAGTAAGTGATACAGACAGGAAGTCATTTGAAAACCTTTTTAGAAATGTTTCAAATCTCCTTGGAGAAAATGCAATACAAAATAGAAAATGCATAATGGAACAAGATGTGTCTAATCGTGCCAACAGTCAAGCAAGAGCACCCAGATTGCTTCTCTTATCCTACAGCTACCTACTGCTCCATCCCACTCATCCCTTCCATGCCCTGCCTTTTTAATCTTGCTGAGTGATTTTGAAATGCTGATTTGGATGTTGGGCATCAGCTTGAGGTGAGGCCTTCACTTTTCCCTGACCTCTCCATTCCCCCGTAGGTCTCTGGTGGGTGTAATACATCTTAATAGATATGCCTGCCTGGTGCTGAATTATAGCCAAAAACTGCCTGTGTGGATGTTTTTAAATAGGCGCAGTAGCCTAATGGACTAACTGGGTCTCCATGGAAAGTTATTAGTCTTTTGAACCCCCCTGGCAGCTATGCTATAGGAATCTTCTCATAAATAAGCAATATTGTCTCTATTTCAATCCTGTTGTCCTTATTTAAAAGCTTTCACTGTGATATACTGCAAATGTTTCATTGCTGTCAAAACTGTATTTCTCAGAGATTATATCAAAACAAAAAGCAGGCCACAGGAAGGTTAAACTGTAACCCAAAATTGCTTTGTGCAACCTGCTATAGTGCAAATGGCCTTTGTCATTGGCTTTTACTGGCAGGTTTTGAGAGATTTGTGGGTCAGCTACAAAGGTGTCTTTTGGAAACAGCGGCTAGAGCAATTAAATTTTATTTCTATTGTAATCAGGTTTGACTGAACCCACAGACAAGCAACAGGAGAAAAGAGGAATGCAGTGAGTATAAGGACATCCTGTGGTTTATTTTGAAGGTTTGGTTAGTTGGAAATATCTTTTTTTCATGCTTAGTCTTATTGTAAATTAAAAATGAGAATCTACAGTCATAATCACATGAATACCAATTGATTAATCTGAGTGCAAGTTTGCAATCTGTCTCAACTAAACTGCTATACCTCCTCTTTCATGTAAATCTTTTTTTCCAGATTGGTTGTTCCTCCTAAATGATGACAAAATAGCTACTCAGTGGATGGAGCTACTTACAGATTTGTTCAGCTGAGATGGGCAGAAAGCGAGGATTTAGAGCAGTCTAAAACCTGTCCCTTGGGATTGCTTTACTATGCCACAGAGGAAGCACTGTTAGGCGGGTCCTGGGTTCTAATCTGCCATCTGTCAGTGTGTGTGTGGGTTTCCTCCTACAGTGCAAAGATTTACATATTCGGTTAATTGCAGATCCTGAAGTGGCCCAAGCTATGGACTTGTGGGTGAAATGTAAGCGGATTCATACTGCACAGTGGCTGCCTCATCCAGCTGACAATGCTCTTAAATTTCCTTCTGGAGTTAATAAAGCACCAAAACTCACTTATTTGTAAAATTATTTCTCATGGAGGCATCATAGAGACAAAAGGAAAACACTGATTTGGATGTAATCTGTTTCCAGATGTATTTGAGCACTTAAAAGCATCAATAAGATGTTTTGTCTTGAAGCAGTTTGCATATACTACAATTTACAGCCAGCAAAATTTCATTTTGCTTTAGCTTCCCAAAGAATCAAAGTTTGATGACAAAAAAGACAGTTGATACTACTGAAATAACAATATGTGAGGATTAGTATGATGAGAAGGGAGAGCATTACTCAATTTTATATTTGTTTTATATACGTACTAGCATTGATGCCCGTTGAATATGGATGCAGTGTTTAAGGGTGGTGGTACTACAATAGCAATAGCAAGCAGGTTTTGTCCACATACACCAGTGACACAATGCATCTGGAGTTTCAGCAGCTCTGATGCTTTCTGGGAGTTTGTTCCATATGTGAGGAGCATAAAAACTGAACGCTGCCTCACCATGTTTGGTTCTAACTCTGGACACGGATAGTAGGCCTGACCCTGACGACCTGAGGGCTCTGGGTGGTTCACAATAGACCATTAGATCTGAAATGTATTTTAGCCCTAAACCATTCAGAGCTTTATAAACCAACAACAGTTTTTTGAAATTTATTCTTTGACAGACAGAAAGCCAGTGTAAAGATCTGAGAACTGGAGTTGTATGATCTACTTTCTTGGTCTTAGTGAGGACTCGAGCTGTAGCATTCTGAACTAACTGCAACTGTCTTATGGACTTTTTAGGGAGACCTGTGAGGACAGTGTTACAGTAGTCCAGTTAACTGAAAATAACTGTTTACTTGTCTTGGGAAAAGAGCCATGACTACCAGTGGTATCAGAGCCTGGACCCAGTACATATCATACCCAGCTTGTGTTGTTATCAGGCTGTGGATTTCGGTTTGGCAGTGAGGGTGAAGTTGGTGGTAGGCACAGGGACTTTGGCAGTTGTGTCAGAGCTCACTGAGGAGTTTCAAATATGATCAAATGTGATATAAATAAACTAGTACATACCCGTTCATTCCCGTAGAAACCAAGTATAAGCAAGTGTTTCTGCATGCCCGTTGCTGAAGGGTCTCCTCCTGTCTCAGACGGCTGTGTTGTTCACAGTCATGCCTGTGGCGTACTACTGGAACCTGAGGTGTTTCATGTTCACGGCATCTTTTCTGACATGCAGCAGTTCTCTTCATTCTATTGCTCTCCATCTGGTAGGTCTTATTCTTCTTCGTTCAGACCACTGGTTGAGGGGTAGGTACGTCGTAATTCCAGTTCATGGGCAGGATCATGAAAATAGATCTGAGCAAAAAGTGGCTTTCAACCCTGTTCAGGAAGGCCCGTGCATGCCTGTAGAAACTCAGAAACCGGAGCACCCGGAGAAAATCAGCGCTTTTGTAGTGTAGACTGGCATTCTTCAAGGTTACATATTTTTACTGTGTCAGCACCTCTTTAAAAACGACATTGCTGAGAAAGCGATGCTTTTGCTTAGTCTCTTCATCTTGAGCAACAATACAAAGAGTGCTTGATCTGGCAACTCTGCTCGCGGCAACGTAGAATTGACCATGGCTGCAGAAATCTGTTGTGCAGAAAACACGAACGCGCTGTAAAGACTGGCCCTGTGACTTATTCACCTTGACAATTTTGAGCCATATGATAAATATATGTCTATTTATTACATAAATGATTTATAGACATTATTTATGTCTATAAATAACGTATATTATTTCTAGACCCCTCTTGTAATAAGTTTTAATACTTTATTTACCCATGATAGACCCAACGGGGGGCAACGGGATAGGGAGGGGTGGGGTGGGGAGGGGAAAAGAAAAAAAGAGAGGAAGAAACAGAAAAAAACCAAAACAAACTAACACAATTGAAACAAACAGAAGACAAATTGTTTCTTCTTCTGAAAAGGTCTCATCACAAGTCTGGTATCTGCACCCTGCCCCCACCCCAACCCACCCCTGCTCCCCCAGCGGGGCCAATGCCAGTCCTCGGTCACCAAGCACCGAAAGGAGAATGGCGCTCCTCCCCCTCGGGCTGGAAACCGGCCCATGCCGCTGTTCCGCACCCCCTGGACCCCCCCCCCAAACACAGTGGGACCGTGCCCACCCCAGCACTCCCCCGACCCACACCCCAGGACCAAGACCCGAGGATCTTAAACTTCGCCGACCGTGTCAGGTGCGCTTGATTCCTTCCCCAGTGTATACCTCAACTGTTAAAGGTCAGTTAAGAAAGGTCACCTGTGACATCTTTTATGGTCAAGCGGTCAATGAAACCATGTCAGGTGCACTCTTTAGGCATTGTGGCATCACCATATAAGAGTTGAGAGCCCACGGTCAAGTTGCCTCTGAGTTAGCAGGGGGACAAAGTTTGCCACATACATATATACATACACCGCAGAATCTCTTTTATATACTGTATATAAAGAAGATAAGCCATGTCTTTTTTCTAGACCATGAGACTGTAATAAAGTACGATGTATTTACCTTTCATTTTGAGTTTAAAAGAAAAATTGCATGGCATCACTGTGCTCCTGGACAGACATCATTCAGATTATATGAGGGGGCTGCTTTTTCATGCAGGGCAGCTGTTGGTTTGCACGTGGCCCGAAGGGCCTGCACTGTAAATGTTAAAGAGTATAAATCTGTCTTTCTTGCCTGGGGAATAAGACACAGGGGAATGTCTGTATTGACTGATTCTGCACCTTGACCAGTGCCAACCCTTTGTGCTAGTGGCAAGGTAACAAGGTGTTAAATAAACATGTGGAGGCCAACACAGTAAATTAAAGTGAAGCCAGAGTGTGCTTTCCATTGCTCCAAGTAGCATTATGTTTTTATTTAATTATAAATGAATGAAATTTTGTCATATATCATGTCATCAATATATTTAAAAAAAAAAAGTTAAACTTATCCATCCTGAGTATTTGTTAATAGAACAGATCAGAATGCAGAATATAGAAGAGGTTTTGTTTTAGTTATTACCCCAAATTCCCACAGATTTTAGTGGTTTTTAGCCATGGGAGAAACAATAATTTTGCAAATTCCATTAAAGTTTTGCAATTTCATGAAATCCCTGGTTTCTCAAACTTCCTGTAACATGCAGTATATAGAACTATCAAGCAGAATAATGTAACCTTTTTAATGTGAGGTCTCAATGAAGTTCTGTATTTACTGTAACTGTCAGGTTATACCCCCTTTACACAGGAGTGGAGATCATTGAGAGATTATTGAGTGATGACAAACTGGCCAGATCTCCAAATGATCTATGATCTCTCAGTGATCTCAATGGTCTCCACAGTCCTCAAAGTTTTGATTCATTCCAGAGCAATCTCTCAGTGATCAACAATGGGAAGTGATCTGCCAATGATTTCTCAGCAAGCCAATGAATACTAAATTCTTCCATCCAGAAGTTAGAAGTGGTTGAAAAATCAGCAAGGAATCGCTTAGCGTTCAAAGAAAGACCAACAGAGTTCATTGAAAGATCGCTGAGAGATCATTGGAAGATCGATAAGATTGTTGAGTGCTCCTTGAGAGTTCATTGAGAGTCTGTTAAAAGATTGCTTTCCTTTGGTGATCATTGAGAGATTGTTTTGACTGAGTCCAAAACAATCTCTCAACTGTAGGGACTATGGCGATCACTGTGTTACATATGGGAATTGTACTCTGGGGCTTGCTGTAGCTCAGCCGGGGTTGGGGGGGGGGGGTGAGTGACGTCAGGCGGGCTACGACTGGGATATATATTGGAATTTGAAGTTCAATAAAGGAGTTCAGTGTTCAGCAGAGAGCGTTCTCCGTCCTCCATTATTCCGACATAACATTTGGCAATGAGGAAAAATGGGCGCGTGGGTCAGGGAGCCACCTCCATTCCTTCAGTATCAAGGTGCACCAGATATACCGTGGGCTCGCTGGAGGAACATGTTTGAGGTGTATATGACAGCAGCCAGACTCAATAGCATCAGTGAGGAGAGACGGAGGAGCCTGCTAGTGCATTACCTTGGCACTAAAGGACAACGTGTCTTTTCGGGCTGTGTGTATCTCGCTGGAAGATGGGCTGGCGCTTATGGACAATACCTTTGGTGACCAGTCTACCATCACCAAAAAAAAGGTTTGGTTTCTTCGACCGAAGGCAGCGAGCGGGTGAGTCCACGCAGACGTTTATCATGGAGCTATGCAGCTTAGCGAGGGAGTGCGTCTTTGGGCCTATGGCAGAGGAGCTAGTAAGAGATAAGATAGCTCACAGCACCACTGACGCGGGGCTAGGATGCATGCTAAGGCTGACTCAGAAACCTTTGTCATTGGAAGGTGTGTTGGACTTAGTGAAGCAGAGGGAATCTGCTACACTACAGAAGCTATTATTATCAGCTAGCTAGGAGTCAACTGCTGATGGCTTCCTGCCAAATGCTACAGTTAGCATGCTAACTAGGCCTCGTAGACGTACTAAGAAGAAGATGAAGGTGCGTAGCAAAGCAAACTCTTTGTCTCCTAGCCCAATGAAAGCGGAGCCCAGAGACACTGGACGGGTGTGTGTAGCACGCATGGGAAAAGGGCCACTGAAGTGGTATGTGCTCCAGCTCAACGGAGTTGACGTGCCCCTTATGGTGGATTCGGGGGCCGGTAGATACATCTTGTGTTTGGCTACACTGAAGAAACTGTTACCAAAGAAAGCTATCAGTGAGGGAGCGGTGAAGATGTTTGGGTATGGACATGCAAAGATTGAGATGGTGGGCACAGCGGTGTTCTCGGTGACATGTGGGTTGAGGACGGTGCCCAAATTCACATTCCAGGTGACACACCAGGGGGCAGACTTATTGGGAATTGACCTGCTGGGGGAGCTGGGCTTCTCCATAAGGGACACAGAGGGCTTGACCGTGCTGACTGTAGAGCCCGATTGACACCTCCACTGGCTGGCCTTGTTTAAGGGCCTGGTTCGTATAGACGCTTTCTACCATTGCCCTCTCATCAATAAAAGCGTGCCATCAAAGATTCAGCTGTTGTGGCGACTTCCCCTTGCACTGCAGGATGAGATTTTGGCGAAGCTGTCCAAGCTACTGGAGTCCGGCATCATTGAGAAAGTGGACGCTTTGCCATGGATATCCAACCTGGTGATGGCTAAAAAGAAAGGGGGGGGGGGGCATCCGGCCATGTGTAGATCTCCGGATGGTGAACAAGACGGTCATTCTGGACAGGTACCCTCTCCTGACCACGGAGGAGCTTATGGCGACGTTCAGTGGGTCCCAGTTCTTCACGAAGCTGGATCTCTGCCAGGACTACCTGCAGGTGCCACTCCATCCGCCAGGGCTACCTGCAGGTGCCACTCCATCCGGACAGCAGAAACTTGACAGTATTTGTGACCTACATGGAGGTTTTCAGGTATACTCAGATGCCATTCAGCCTGAGCTCGGCACCTAGTTGTTTCCAGAAGGTGATGTCAATGATGCTAGCCGGTCTCAAGGGCATGGTGGTATACTTAGACGACATCGTGGTTCATGGTGCGTCGCGGGAAGAGCATGGCGGGAGGCTGCAGAGGGTCCTGGCAACACTCCAAGAGCACGGGGTTACTCTAAATGGCGAGAAGTGTATCTTTGCGGCGGACACCGTGGAATTTGTGGGGTTTTGACTGACAGGAAGGGGGCTCCAACCGCTACTTTCTAACGTGGAGGCGGTTCTTAGCATCCCGGATCCCTCAATGCCCGCTCAGATTTCATCATTTCTGGGCATGGTTAATTTCTACGGATGGTTCATCCACCACTATTGAGAGACGATTGAGCCCCTCCGATCTCTGTTGAAGCAGGATGTGCTATGGGAGTGGACCCCTGCATGCTTGGTGGCAGTTGCCAAGTTGAAGCAGCAACTAACCTCCCCACCGGTGTTGGCCCATTTTGACCCCAACCACGAGACCATTGTGACCTGCGATGCATCTGGTTCGGCACTGGGGACGGTCATGTCCCAAGTTCAGGATGGCACGGAATGCCCGGTGGCATTCACGTTGAGGTCCCTCTCAGCAGCGGAACACAAGTATGCTGTGGGTGAGAGGGAGGTGCTGGCCTGTGTCTGGGCATGTGAGAGGTGGCATGTTTACCTCTACGGGCATCATTTCACCCTGAGAACGGACCACCGGGCACTCACAACTTTGCTGGAGGTGTCGGGGTCGGGGCACAGACCACTGAGAATCCATAGGTGGTCTGAGAGGTTGACAGCCTAAAACTTCACCACCAAGTTCACTCTGGGCAAAGAGAACATTGTGGCGGACCTCCTGTCTCGCGCCACGGTTAACTCCTCCCTGTCGGAAGATGGTGACGATGACCTGGCCAAGGCGGACCTGATCCATGTGCTACACAGAACCCTCCAAAAGATAATATCCCCTCAGAAACTCAGGGAGAAGTCAGAATGGGATCCCGTGATGGCGGAATTGCACTTGGCGATCAGAGAGGGTTGGGCAGTGGGGGTGCAGGGCGAGTTTTTTTTTTTTTTTTTTTTTTTTTTTTTTTTTTTGTTACTTATTTGTACCCGTAGGTAGACTTGGTTTGCAGTCTGGTGACAAGCCACCGGCTGCTGGTCGCTGCGTGCGCGAGTGCCCTAAACCTACATGTTTTTGGTGTGCGGGAGGAAACCGGAGAAATCCCGGAGTAAACCCGCACAACACGGGGAGAACATGCAAACTCCACACAGCTCACTGTTGGTCGGGGGCTGGGATCGAACCCACGATCTCATGATCCCCGTGGTCCCCCGGCCGAGGGTAAAACTGTGCTGCCACAGTGCTAAACCACTGCGCCACCGTGCAGCCCACGTTGGCAGTTGGAGTTGGCACCTTATAACCATTTCAAGGATGAACTGAGCTGCTGGAATGAGGTGTGCATGGCTAGAGGGCAATGCGCTCTGATCCCGTCACCCCTGAGGGCCCGGGTTCTTCTGATGCTGCACGAGGGGCACTTGGGGGTGGTCAAGGTGAAGCAACACAGTAGGGACGCTGTTTGGTGGCTGGGTATTGACAAGGACATTGAGGCCATGGTGAAGCATTGCGTTCCATGCTTGCAGAACGGCAAGACAGGTGGACCACCTCCCCCACCACTACAGCCAGTGCCGTACCCGAAGGACCTTGGACACACGTCGAATTGGACATCTGTGGTGAACTGCATGCAGTGCCTATAGCAGAATAGCCGATTCCTGCTCGTGGCCAATGATGTGTTCTCCAAGTGGCCGGAGGTGCTTCCAACCAACTCGGTCACAATGGAAGTGGTCACAGGGTTCCTAACGTCTCTGTTTGCTAGGAGGGGGACCCCAGGCACAGTTGTGACAGACAAAGGCCCACAATTTATCTCTGGAGCGTTTGAGGAGTTTCTGAGCAGCAGAGGCATGGAACATGTAAAGATGACGTTCTACCATCCCCAGGCCAATGAAGGTATGGAGTGGTTTAATAAAACATTGAAGAATGGACTGAAAGCCCACCTAATGGATGGTTTTGCGTTCTCGGACAGCCTTTATAACACATTGCTGTATTATAGAGCCTCAGTCCATGCCACGACAGGCTGTTCACTGGCGTCTCTCATGCTGGGGTGCGAGTTGCCCTTGCCGGTGAGCCGGCTGAGACCACCAATGACAGCTGCTTTGGAGGCAACGGAGGCAGTGCGGAGCCAGGTCGCCGGACAGCAATGCAGGATGAAATGGAGGTTTGACAGGAAGCACAGGATGAGAGACCATGGTTTGAGGGAAGCAGACTAGGTGTGGATCAAGCACCCGGTTCGCTCCCACAAGTTACAGCCACTGTGGATGGGGCCACAGCAGATCGTGAGGTGGCGGGGCCCGGAAATGTTTGAGATGGAGGACGGGTCTCAGTGGCACGCCAGCAGGCTGAGAAGATCGCTGCCACTGCAGAGGACTGGAACTACAGCTGGACATTTCAGTGAGAACTGGGACTGGGTGGTCCTGTCTGATGTGGACCCACAGACTAGGCTGATGGTGCCAGGTGCAGGGTCCCCTCCAAGGGGGCGCCCGGCTAGAATTCATCGGAGGCCTAGGTACCTGGAGGACTTTGTGGCAAAGACTGTTTGGGTTGGTGCCGGTTGGGACTAGCAGCAGAATAATCCGCTCCAACCAGGCAGGGCGTTCTGGCAGTCTACCCAGACGCATGGGTAAGGGTTTACCTGTCTGTAGTTTTCATGTACATATGTAAAAAAAAAAATGGCAGTATTTGTGCACTATGTTCTGTGGTTGTTGGGTTATTGAACTGGGGCCTGGAACTTTGTGTGTGTGTGGGGGGGGGTGTTACATATGGGAATTGAACTTTGGGGCTTGCCGTATCTAAACCGGGGTTGGGGGAGTGAGTGACGTCAGGCAGGCTATGGCTGGGATATATATTGGAATGTGAAGTTCAATAAAGAAGTTCAGTGTTCAGCAGAGAGAGTTCTCCGTCCTCCATTATTCCTACATAACACACTGGAAGATGATTGAGATCACTGAGAGATCCTGGTGATCGCTGAGAGATAACTGAAAGGTTTTTGAGAGATCTGGCATTTTTTCCATCTTTCAATGATCTCTTAACAACCACCCCTATGTAAAAGGGAGAGAAGACAGTGTTGGAGGACTTGAGTTTGGTTTCAGCTGTGATAGTTTG
Source organism: Pholidichthys leucotaenia (assembly GCA_020510985.1). NCBI lineage: Eukaryota > Metazoa > Chordata > Actinopteri > Cichliformes > Pholidichthyidae > Pholidichthys > Pholidichthys leucotaenia. The sequence goes on along the minus strand of CM035837.1, from coordinate 358,835,834 downwards.
TGTTTTCTGTTTGTTCCTCTCTCTTCTTCTCCCCCTCTCCACACCTTCACCCGCCACCCCTTCTGACCACTTCAGATCTTTTCAATTCTCTTCCCCATTCCTCCCATCAGGTCCATCATAAGTAAATCAATTTAAATAAAGTATTAAAGTTATTAAAAGAGGAGTCTATAAATACTGTTTAGTTACAGTACATACTGTATTAAATATGAGCAAACTGGAGTGGTGGCCTAGTGGTAGAGCATCCGCCCCACAACCGGGAGGTCATGGGTTCAAGTCTCGGCGAGGTCATACAAAAAACCATATAAAAATGGTACTTCCCGCCTTCTAGCTTGGTGCTCAGCAAAAATAGAATGGAGGAAGGAAAGTTGGTTACCCAGCCACAGGGGGTGCACAAGCCAGTGTATACCTTCTGCCGGTCCCATGCCCTGATAAATGGGTGGAGTTGCATCAGGAAGGGCATCCAGTGTAAAAATCCTTGCCAAATCAACATGTGGATCATCACGATATATGTTGATGATACGCTGTGGTGATCCTATAAGGGAGCAGCAGAAAGACAAAAAAACATACAAAATATGAGCAAAGCTCCTTTTGGCAAAGTAAATCTGTTTGGCGCAGTGAGGGAAGCAGATATCCACTCTGCTTACCTAGCTGCTAGACAGGATGGGAAAAAAAAGACAACGATGTCGAACTTCATCTCAAAGCACCTGGACAGGTGAGTGTGCTGAAACTAGCCTTTAGCTAATCCTAATTCAAATTAGATCACATATCAAAAAAACTGAGAGCAAAAACAGAGAAAAACAAGAGAAATTAAGTTGAGGGCTCTGTGAATAACACACTGATATATAGATAAACATGAATATTTTACTGTTTTTATAAATATTGCTCTGGTTTTTAAAATGGTAGTGACTAGCCTACAGGAGCATGAGTCTAATTTTAATTTGATGGTTTTCTCAATTTTTACATGTTTAACATTTTTAAAAAGCACAACACGTGCTTAGGCCCCAGTTTTATAACCTTTAAGTGTTTTGTGTAAAGCTTTACAAAATATTTGCAAGTGAACAATTTGATTTTTTGTACTTTTTCACCCCCCAAAATCAAATGTTTGGTTTACCCTGGCTACTGGCACACAAAGGTTGTTGATTTCACACACTGCCATTTCTCAGAACCAGGCGCTTACAAACTGGTTGTAAGTTTCTAGACCTTTGTAGGATCTTGGTTGTTTCAGAGTGTAAGCACGGGTACTGTACAGTAATAAATTAAAGATGTCTGAATAGGTGATGCTAGCCCACTTCTCCATGTCTTTTGTCCAGTTTTGCTTTAGAATGAGATAGGGGGCCCGCTTCTCCAAGCTGTTTTGACCATTTTGATAATTTCTGAGAAATGAGCTTTTCTCTCTCAAGCAAATTTGGTCTTTATGTTGTGTTAATGACAGAGTGTGGTGGGCTGTGTTCATAATGTCTGTAGACAGGATAACTGTTGCCCTTCTGACTAAATCACAAACCTGTCCTTAGTTCATCTGCTTGGTGAGAAATGGCCACAGAGTGAAGTGGTGATATGATATATTAATGAAAAAACATTAGTCCTGTCAGAATGTGTTAATCACCACAACTGATTAATAAAATAAAATGAGCTAAGAATAATGGTGGTTAATGGTGGTTAAGTGTAACACTTACACCCAGAAGCAGACACGGAAGACAATGTTTAAGGTAAGTGAAACAATAGTCTTTATTGACAATAATTTACAATATAGTGAGAGTGACAAGGATTTGGCAACCCTGCAGAAGAGAGAGCAGAGACAGTGGTAAGTGTACGTAAGGTCTAATGACGGGGGAATAAGTATTGGCTGTGTCTCAATTCAGGTGTTGCAGCCTCATAGACCGGGGCCCTGGAGGCCAGGCCACTCAAAGGTCGGTAGGCTGCATCTAAAGGCTGATTTTTGGCTGTTAAATGAGACGGTCTAGTCATTGGGAGGACGTATGTTTGTGTGACTACGAACTACCCTGTTGCCTAGCAACCATGACAGCATCAGTTGAGTTTTTTTTTTTTGCTGACATTTTTTTCCCCCATTGTCCTGTCAGGCAGCTAGGCAAACAGAACAGGGATCTGTCACCCTTATTGTGCCAAAACAGATTTACTTTGCCAAGAGGAGCTTATACAGTACCTGTTTACTGTGTATTGTAAACTCCTCCTGTAATAACTTTTAATACTTTATTTTAATTGTTTTACCCATGGAAGACCCAACAGGATGGGGAAGAGGGAAAGGAAGTGTGTGAAGGGGGAAAAGAAAAGGGAGGGGAACAGACAAACAAACAAACAAACAAACCAACAACTAAAACAAACAAAAGACAAACTGCTTCTTCCACCGAAGATGTCTCCACACGAGTCTGGTTTCCACAACTGTTAAAGGAGAGACACTTGTGCATGTATGTCTGTGTGCATATATATGAGAACACGCACAAAATAAGTGTGTGCATGTGAGTGGTTTGTCAGGAAACATATGAGCGGAGGGCTGGTCGCAGCAGCTCTCCCCCCGGGAACCCCTAGCAGGCAAGGCAGCGCCACCAACCCCCAGCCCTGAGGTCAGCAAGCTCCAGGAAAGCCAGGCATCCAACCCTGGAGGGACGATCAAGGGAAGCCAGGCTGCTTGGCGGCCGGTGCGGTGAGCCCACCCCCCCGGACCTGCCTGACCCCCATCCTCCCCCAGCGGGGCCAACGTCCGCACCCGGGCCCCAGGCACCAGGAGGCCAGCGACCCCACCCCCCGGGGCGGAGACCGGCCCGCGCCCCCTGGTGTGAGCCCCCCAGGCACCCCCACAGTGGGCCCACCTCAGCGCACACACCCCGGGGACCCCCACGTCCAAAGACGTCCCCCCGCCCAGGGGAGCCCACGTTGCCGACAGGCACTACCCCCCTTAATCCAGCACCTCCCGACTCGCAGACACACCCCTCCCCACACCTTCACACCCACATGCTCCCATGCACACCCCTCTCACTCACCCAGACCGACCCATTTTCTCTCACTCCTGTACCCATTCACACTCACCCCTCATTTACCTTTGTCTCATAAGGCGGCTGCAAAGCAGATGCAGTGAGTCTGAACACGCACCAGTGCCTGGCAGTGACCAGGGAGACCACCGGCGCAGGCCACAGAAGCAGACCCCCACCCCTGGCGCCCATCTGAGCGAACAATCAGCAGACCACCGAAGGCACCCAGAGATGCCACTCAGCATGCAAAGCGCCGCACAAAACTGACCCACCATTACCACCTCCATTCATCACCCCCTCACTCTCACTTAGACTCATATTCAGCCCCCCTCTCACTTCCTGGGTTGTATCTATATATTCGGTAGCACCCAGGGATTTTGACAACATGATAGGTCCCAGGCTCCCCACCAGGCCCCCACGCCCCCAGCAAGAGCAGGGCAAGAGGGGTGGGGGAAGACCCCTCCCCCCTCCCCCCGCACAGAATGTGGTGGGTGTGTGTCAGTTATATGATATAATTGTGTGTAAATGTGTGGACTACCAAAGTGCAAATAAAACTGGGGGGATAGTGATTGGAGCATCACTAGCTATTGCGATGGGCAGCAGGGCCCCCATCCCCCCAAGCCCTCAGTGTCTAAAATGCAATTAAAATTGAGGTGAGTGCAGCCCCACCACGCAGCAAAGGTATCCCCTTCACCGACACAGTGCGGTACCCCCCCACCCCAAAGCCCTAAATGTAACAAAAAAGATGTATATTCCACCCAGAGTTGGGGGAGGGGGAGGGTGGGAAATAAGACTGGGAGGTAGGCGGTCTAAAAGCGAGGCCGCCCCCCCCCCCCCCAGAAGCCAGCTTGCAGACTGGTTCATGAGGCCACCCACTACCCCCAAATCCCAACCCACGGCGAGGGCTGCCAGTGGAAGCAGCCCAGGACCCACCAGCGTCACGCCCCGGTGCTCCCAGCGCCACTAACATGATGGGGCAGCAAAACATATTTCCACTCATCTTACACACACAGACATGGACGACAACAGTCACAACAGTGAACAATGGGCCGGACCCACAGGGCGACCAACATGCCAGGCGACACCCCCGAGCACCCACGCAGGCCCACGACCACCCACCCCAAACGCACACCGACAGCTGCAGGCCGCCCTACAACCACAGCCACCCCGGAGCAACCCGATGGAAACACAGCCATCAACCCGCGCCAATGACCCCCCAACCACCCCCAAGCACCAACACACACCCGCCGCCAATGACACCAGGGGCGATGCGACAAAGCGCCTCACCCCACAACACAACAGCAGGGCGTCCGGGACAAGCAGGCCCCAAAACGCCAGCCCCCATGCCACTAGATGGACTGCCCAACCCCTGCCACCCGACAAAGTTCTCCTACCCATACACACATCCTCCACCCCCCCAGACATCTACCCACAAGTAACAGCTTCCATACACACACGCACCTCCACCCACCATCACACATACCCACCTACACCCACACACAGCCCCACCTGCCCACTCAACACACACCCGCTTCCGCATCCGCTCATACACAAGCCCACACGATCCAAGATGGCGCTCACAGTGGTCGCCATGGTGCTTCGCTGTGCCTTGTTTTGTTTGTTTTTGTTCGTCAGTTGTGTGTCTGCCTGCTCTTACACCTGTGAAGAGCTACTAAATATCAGGACTTTCACTCCCACGGACCTACTCCCAGTTTTTTTGGCTCCTGCCGCCAATCTGGCTCACTTTTTAGCCCAAAAAGTGAGACGGCGAAAGAGAGAAAGACGAGCGGGCGCCCTGGTGCGGCTTCGCAGGAGAGGCATGCGCACGGCTTTGCCTGGGATCTTTCTGTCCAACGTCAACTCACTTTATAACAAGGTAGATGAGCTGAGACTGCTGATGCGATTTAAGGACCTCTCCACCTCGTGTGCCCTCTGCTTCACTGAGACCTGGCTCAAGGAAAAGACACCGGACAGCGTGCTCCTCCTCGAGGGATTTCAGCTGTTTCGTGCTGACCGAGACACGGGGCTCTCTGGCAAGACCACAGGCGGAGGAGTCTGCTTCTACATCAACAGCAGCTGGTGCTCCGATGTAACTGATCTCCCAACACGGTTCCCCTGCTCTGGAATATTTATTCATCAACTGCAAGCCATTTTATTCCCCGCGTGAGTTCGCTTCATTCATTCTGGCCGCTGTCTACATCCCGCCTGACGCAGACGTGCGCAAGGCTCAGCGCGCGCTCGCGGATCACATTCAGCAAGCGGAGCGGACTTTCCCGGACTCTCTGGTTATTGTGGTTAGCGACTTTAACCAGAGCAACCTGAGCCACGAACTCCCCCGGTACAAACAGTTTATTAAATGCCCCACCAGAGGAGAGAACACGTTGGATCACTGTTACACTACAGTTAAGGACGCGTATCGCGCTGTTCCCCGCTCTGCTCTCAGACTATCTGATCACGTGATGGTCCACCTGATCCCCACATACAGACAGAGACTGAAGCTCACAAAACCTGTTGTGAGCACTACGAGGAAATGGACCAGTGAAGCTGTGGAGGAGCTGCGCACGTGCTTGGAAATAACTGACTGGGACATGTTTAAAGGAGCCACGCATGATCTGGATGAGTACACGGACACTGTGACCTCATATATCCACTTTTGTGAGGAGTGCATTCTTCCATCGCGCACCAGGGTGAGTTACTCCAACGACAAGCCCTAGTTCACAGCTATGCTCAGACAGATCAGGAAGGAGAAGGAAGCAGCGTTGAAAAGTGGAGACAGGGACTGCTACAAGGAGGCCAAATACTGGTTTAGCAGAGAGCTGAGGAGAGCTAAATCTGTGTATTCTGAGAGACTCCAGCAGCAGTTCACTGCTAACGACTCTGCTTCTGTGTGGAGAGGACTGAGGCAAATCACCAACTATCGGCCTCAGGCTTCTAAGGGACAGGATGACAAAGCCCTTTGTCAAAGACTGTCCCAACACTATGCCTGTTTTGACACCTCGTCAGCTGTGTCCAACTCCGCCCCTCCCCCCAGCGTCACTGCCTCCATGGTCCCCACTTCATCAAAGGCGCCCCCCCCCCCCCGCCCTTGCCATTAGTGAGCAGGACGTGCACAGACAGTTCTCCAGACTGAACCCGCGCAAGGCCCCCGGTCCGGATGGCGTGTCTCCCTCCACCCTGAGACACTGTGCGGAGGAGCTGACTCCTGTCTTCACAGACATTTTTAAGACCTCCCTGAAGTCATGACACGTGCCGGCCTGCCTCAAAACCCCTACCATCGTCCCTGTCCCCAAGAAGCCACGGATCACTGGACTTAATGACTACAGACCTGTAGCGCTCACCTCTGTAGTCATGAAGTCCTTTGAGCGCCTGGTCCTGTCCCACCTCAAGACCATCACTACTCCCCTCCTGGACCCGCTGCAGTTCGCCTACAGAGCCAATAGGTCTGTGGACGACGCAGTCAACCTGGCCTTCCACTCCATCCTGCAGCACCTGGACTCCCCGGGAACCTACGTCAGGATCCTGTTTGTGGACTTCAGCTCTGCATCCAATACCATCCGCCCCACTCTGCTCCAGGACAAACTGTCCCTGCTCAACGTGCCTGACTCCCTCTGCAGGTGGATCACCGACTTCCTGACGGACCGGAGGTAGCATGTGCGGCTGGGAAAGACTGTCTCGGACTCTGTAAGCATCAGCACTGGATCACCCCAGGGCTGTGTACTTTCCCCCCTGCTCTTCTCCCTGTACACCAACTCCTGCACCTCCAGCCACCAGTCTGTCAAGCTGATCAAGTTTGCGGACGACACCACCCTCATCGGGCTCATCTCCAATGGCGACGAGTCCGTCTACAGGAGAGAGGTGGCCCAGCTGGCGTCCTGGTGCAGCCACAACAACCTGCAGCTGATTGCTCTGAAGACAGTGGAGATGATCGTGGACTTCAGAAAAGTCACAGCCCCTCTGCCCCCCCTTACCCTCACAGACTCTCCCATCACCACTGCGGATTCCTTCCGCTTCCTGAGCACCACCATCACCTGGGACCTCAAGTGGGAGCCAACCATCAGCTCCCTCATCAAAAAGGCCCAGCAGAGGATGTTCTTCCTGCGGCAGCTGAGGAAGCTCAAGCTGCCCACCAAGATGTTGGTGCAGTTCTACACGGCCATCATCGAGTCCATCCTCACCACCTCCATCACCGTGTGGTACGCAGGAGCCACCGCCAGGGACAGACTAAGACTGCAGCGCGTTGTGCGCGCTGCTGAGAAGGTGATCGGCTGCAAGCTCCCATCCCTCCAGGACCTGTACATCTCCAGGACCCGGAGGCGTGCAGGTCGGATCATAGCCGACCCTTCACACCCTGGACACGCATTGTTTGCCCCCCTCCCCTCAGGCAGAAGACTTCGGTCCATTCAGACTAAAACCTTCCGCTACATGAACAGCTTCTTCCCCTCTGCCATCAGACTGCTGAACACTAAGTGACTTATTAGACTCTCGTGCACTATGTACAGCAGCTCAACCGGACTCATGACAATATCACTTGTTTTCTTTTTGCATTACTGACTGCACTATGTGGAATTCCACAATATCTGCTGCTTGTTAATATTTTTAAAAATTGTATAGATTAGCATTACTTATTCTTATTCTACCTTTTATTGCATGCATAGTTTTTTATCTTTAGTGTTACTCTGTGTTTAATGTTGCAGCATTGCACCGAGACAAATTCCTAGTTTGTGTACTACATGAACAATGGCAATAAATCTCATTCTGATTCTGATTCTGATGCACACACACACCCGCAGACCCCAGTGGATGGGGAGGACAACCCAGGATGCAGGCATCAACCCCAGGGTGCCACCAGGACCCCAGGGAAAACACGACCCCGCCATGCAATGATGCACTGGGGACAACCCCCACCACTGGCGCACACCCGACCCCGGGCTGGGGGGGGGGAACGCCCCCTCCCCCAGCACCAGGGGCCCAGGGCCAGACCCAGACCCCCCCCCCCCCTCCCGAGGGGCAATGCCAGCCGGCCAGGGGTCACAGCCCAACCCCCCTGGCCCACCCTGCAGCCCCCCCCCCCAGGGCCAGACAGACGGCCATCCCGGAACAGGCCCCCCCGGACACCCGCGGTTGGGGCGCAGCCAGCCGCCTGAGGTGCCAAGGAGAGCGAGTGACCGCCTGCCACCCCTCAGATTATAGAATTAATAAGCGGGGACCAGAGAGAATTGAATTCCGCCAATTGATTATTTGAGGAGGCTGACATTCTCTCCAGGCTAATATAATCCAGTAGTAAGTTATTATAATGTCATGCATAAGTTATTTCTTGATTTCCAATTCATGAGGATAGTTTTCTTTGCGATGCATAAGGCAGTTAGAACCATGTGTGACATCCTTGCATCTATATTTATTTCACTTAAATCACCTAATATACAAAGTGTGGGTGAGGGTGGGACACTATACCCAAGCCATGCCGACAGGTCTTCACATGTCTTCTGCCAGAACTTTTGAACCGGTGCACAGGACCACATAGCACGCATATAGCTATCCGGGACGTCGCTAGTGCAGTGAGAGCAGATATTTGTGTGACTCAGGCCCATTTTGAACATCTTTTGCCCTGTGTAATGAATTATATGTAGAACTTTATACTGTATAAGTTGTAAGTTAGAGTTTTTAGTCATCTTAAAAGTGTTTAAACATATTTGTGTCCAGAAACTTTCCTCCTTATTAATCGATAAGTCTGTCTCCCATTTTGATATTGGAAGAGATACGGACTCATCCAACTTTGATAATAGTTCATGTATTTTCGATATCAATTTTGGGGAACAGAGATTTAGAAACTCTGCCACCTTAACTGATACTTCTAAATCTGTCTGATTAAGATTAAATCTTGCTTTTATTATGGATTTAAGCTGTTGATATTCAAAATACTTTCTATCACTGATTTCGTATTGTGACACTAGATACTGAAATTGGATAAAATTTCCACCTTGAATAAGATGTTCTAAGTTATTTATTCCCTTCTCTTGCCATAGTGGAAATTTTAATGTCCTCTTTTGTTGCAGGATATCAGGATTATTCCAAATGGGTGTGAGTTTACAGGGGACAAGTGAAGACCCTGTTATTTTTAAAAATTTCCACCAAACCATCAGAGAGGAGCTGATATTAATACTTTTAAAACAGTCATGGTGTTTAATACAGGGACTTATAAAAGGTAAGTCAGAGATATTTAGCGACCCACAGAGAGCCTGTTCAGCATCTAACCATGGGTTTCCTAGTGGGGTTGATTTTGTCCATTTTGAAACAAACTGCAGTCTATTGGCTAAAAAGTAATTAAAAAAATTTGGTAAATCTAAGCATCCGCACTCTTTCGCTTTTTGGAGGGTTTTTAAACTAATCCGTGATGGTTTATCCTTCCATAAAAATTTACTTATATTTGAGTCTAGAGACTTAAACCAGGCCATTGATGGTTGGGTAGGGATCATTGAGAACAAATAGTTGATTTTAGGAAGGACCATCATTTTAACGGTTGCGACTCTTCCCATTAATGATAAAGGTAGTGTCCTCCAGCACGTAAGGTCATCTTGTATTGTTTTTAAAAGGGGAATATGATTTAGTCGCAATAACTCTGAGAGCCTGGGGGAAATATCTATTCCTAAATATTTAACATTTCCTGATTGTATTGGAATAGTAGATGTATTTGAGAAATTGCAATTTATAGGTAAAACTATTGATTTTACCCAGTTAATAGAGTAGTCTGATAATGATGAAAATTTATCAATGAGCACCACTGTTTGAAGAAGAGATCTTTGTGAGCTTTCAAGGAAAATCAATCAGCATAAAGACTTATCTTGTGTTCCTTTTCTCCAGTTTGAATACCTCTGATATCAACATTTTGTCGTATGGCTGCTGCTAATGGTTCAATAAAGTTGGTAAAAAGTGAGGGAGAGAGTGGACACCCCTGCCTAGTACCTCTCTGGAGATTAAAGCTTTGGAAAGTCTGATCATTTGTTCGGACAGACGCAGCTGGACACCTATATAGTGTTTTAATCCAGTTTATGAAAGATGAACCAAACCCGAACTTGTTTAACACCATAAAAAGAAATTTCCAGTTAACACGGTCAAAGGCTTTCTCTGCATCCAGGGACAAGATTGTAGTTTCTACATTATTGATCTTGCAGTAGTCTATTAAATTAAATAGCCTGCGTGTATTATCAGCCGAGTGCCTACCCTTGATGAAACCTGTTTGATCTGGGTGTATAATAAACGGAATTATCCTTTCCAGTCTTTTGGTGAGAGCTTTGCAAATTATTTTAAGATCGACATTCATAAGTGAGATGGGACGGTAGCTGGATGGAAGGGTAGGTTCTTTTCCATGTTTAAGGAGCAGGATAATACTAGCCAAATTCATATTCGGAGGAATTACATTATCTTCTTTAATTTGGTTCACCATTTTAAAAAAAGTAGGTACAGGCCAAAATTCTTTATAAAATTCTACTGGAAAACCATCTGGTCCTGGAGCTTTGTTGTTTGGGATGTTTGTTGTTTGGAAGTGGCTCCTGGAGTTCAGACACCTGAAGAGGTGCATCCAGAGCTACAATCTGTTCATTATTTTATTGTGGTAAATTAATATCGTCCAAAAATTTATTTATCTCTGAGTCAGATGGGTTAACTTGAGATGAGTAGAGGTTTTCATAAAACTTTCTGAAGGAGTTATTTATTTCTTCAGGCTAATGGGTAATATTTCCAGTCATATCCTTGATAAAGTGAATAGTTGTTTTTTCTTTATTCAATCTAAGCTGGTTTGCAAGATATCACCCCGATTTATTATTGTGTTCAAAGTTCTCAAGACGCAGTCTTTGAATTAAAAACTTTGCTCTTTTGTTTGTAATTTCTTTTAATTCCAGTTTTAATTTTCTCAGATCGTTAAGTGTCTGTTCCTATTCCAATATGAACAGTAAGAGATTATTTTACCTCGCATGACCACTTTTGCTGCTTCCCAAAGAACACCTGGGGATATTCCTGGCACATCATTATATTCCAGATATGATTCCCACTCTTTATTAAAATAGTTAATAAAGTCTTTGTCTTTCAGTAGTGATGTATTAAATTTCCAGCTCCTAGTTTCCCTTGTAGCTTTCCTATTTACTAGTGTAAGAGATACTGGATGGTGATCGCTAATAGCTTGATTTGAACATATTTCAGTGTCTGTGATGTCCCTCACCATAGAGTTACTGGCTAAAAAGAAATCTAGATGCGAATGTGAACTATGAACTGATGAAAAAAAAGTGTATTCCCGAAGAGTTGGGTGAAGAGAACGCCATTCATCGCAAAGACCAAAATCATTCATGTACTGTTTGAGAGTGTCAGTAGCCTGCCATTTTTGGTAATTCCCCGATGTACTGAGCCTGTCGATTGCAGGGTTTAATACCAGGTTGAAGTCCCCTCCTATTATAAGTGTGGTGTCCAAGTGCTCAGAAAGAGAAGTGAAAAAAGTGTGAAAAAAGGATGGGTCGTCAACATTTTGGCCATAAACGCTTGCAATACATAGATAAGATAAGATAAGATAAGATAAACTTTATTGTCCCTCAAGGGGAAATTTGTCTTGGGCTTGACACCCGTGCTGCAACCACACAATCCACACATACACGATGGATGTAGTACATAATAAATGAAATAAAACCCAATAAATAATGCAAGTACATACATACATAAATATATAACAGCAGTCATTAAGAACAGGAGTTATAAGTGTCCCTGACCTATTTATCTGAGTTTAAAAGTTTTACTGACGTTGGGATAAATGAGTTCTTGTATCTATTGAACCTGCACTTGGGGACTCTGTATCTCCTCCCTGAGGGCAGCCGCACATATTCATTGTTTAGTACATGGCTCATGTCACTGATTATTTTTTGAGCTTGTCTACAGGCTGCCTGGTCGTGTAAGATCTGCATGGGTAAATACTCTAACTCCAATAATTTTCCATGCTATACGAATTAAACGCAACACTCTGTTCTTTAGTTTCACAGAGAGGTTGCCAAACCAAGCTGTAATGTTGTATCTAATACAGCTCTCCAACACAGCCTGGTAAAATATTAGCATAATCCTTTTATCAACGCCATGTATTCTTAATCTACGCAAGAAATGCAGCCGCTGTTATAGTCTACTACAGAGGTAATCAATATGTGTGCTCCAGGTTAATGAATTGTCAATAAATACTCCCAAATATTTATAGGAACTAACCTGTGTTATAGTGTGGTTGTGGATGACCACAGGCCTGTGGTCACCAACTCCCCGAGGGTCAAACACCATCTCCTTTGTTTTATCAGTATTCAAAATGAGATGACTGTCATCACACCAATTGACAAACCTCTGAATTTCTATAAAATAGCTTGACAGATCATGAGTCTTTTGAAGTAGTGATAAAATAGCAGTGTCATCAGAAAATTTAATAATTTGATTGCCTGGATAGACACTTCTGCACTCATCAGTGTACAAGGTGAAAAAAATGGTGAACTAACACAGCCTTGGGGAGCTTCCGTGCTGAGGGTTCTGGATTTAGATAAAGTTCCATTTACACTAACTTGCTGTTTATGATAAGTTAAAAATGAGTGGTACCATTTAATAATGACAGGATGCACTTTAAAATCATTTAACCTCTTAATTAAAAGGTGTGGCTGCAGTGTGTTAAAAGCTGAACTAAAATCAACCAATAAAAGACATGCATATGAGGTTGTCTCCTCCAAATGTTTAAACACAGAATGAGTTAAGGTTAAAATGGCATCCTTTGTACTTCTATTATTTTTTATAAGCAAACTGCAGAGAATCCAAAAGTCCTCCAAAATCAGTTTTCAGAATGTCAATGACAATCTTCTCGAGGCACTTCATTACCAGTGAGGTCAGTGCAACAGGACAATAGTCATTATTCTCTTTGCAGCTTGCTTTTTTTGGTACAGGAATTATAATAGAACTTTTCCAAATTACTGGGACAGAACACGTATCTAAAGACTTCTGGTAGATGGGACTCCAGGCTTCTGCTAGCTCCTCACTACATGACTTCAGTAAGCGCCCAGAGATCCCGTCTGGTCCAGATGCCTTCCTGGGGCACATACGCGAGAAAAATCTTTCCACAACGTGCTGGTCAACTATAATTTTTGCAGAGCCTGAAACTGATATAGCATCCAGAGCAGCTTTTTGTTCATGAGAAAAACCTCTAGTCTCAAATCTGCAAAAGAAATTATTCAACTCGTTTGCCTTTTCTTCCTCATTCATTACATTAATGCAGGTTTTGGATGGAGTCATCTTTGTCATCACTTTAACTGAGTCCCACAATTTCCTAGAACTTTTTCCTAGGCATTCAGATTCAAATTTCTTCCTCGTGTCATCTCTATCTGTTCTTAGTTTTAGATCCAAATTTTGGACAGAGATTTTTAGTATTATAAATCTACCTTCCGGATCTATTATGGTGTTATTCACAACAAAGTGTATTCTTCTGTTTACCAGTATAGCTACCCCCCTTTGTTTAGAATTAAAACTGGCTGAGTACATGTGGGGGAATTTCGGGGAGGTGAGCGCATCTACACAGATGCGCTCACATGTGATACATGTGTCTCCTGCAATAAAACAAAATCTGTCTGTAGATCGTTCAGTCGATTAAAAACTTTTAGTCTCTTCTCCCTGGTTCCAATTCCACCTATGTTCCACGTGACAAACTTAAATGTAGACATGTTTTCACTAACTGGTTGTGTACTAAAGACTAACTAAATGTGCCTATGTGATTATATGCCTGTAATGTATGCATATATGTGTATATACTGTATATGTTGTGTGTAAAGTATACACCTATGCATATATAATTGGGTGTGCGCGCATGATGTCTCTGTGCCATTTGCCTGCAATTGCAAGTAAATGGGGTGCATGTATTTCAAGTTATTTCCTATAAACCAGAAGTATGAGAAAAAACAGACATAAAGGTTAGTAAGTGGTGAAAAAAATGCAGATAACATACAACAATGACCTAAAAACTTCAAAAAAATTAACTACAACAGACAAACAAACAAACAACAACCTCAACAACAAAGAAATAAACATTTTGACAAATGTTAACCCCTTGCACTCCGGGCAATTTTCCTAAAAATGCCAAAAAATAACGTGCCCAAAGTAAATCAAAAGCTGTTATTCAACCCTTTGCAGCATCTTCATGGGGTTGGTCTCATTTAAAAGAAAACACTTTGAATTTTTTGGCAAAAAAACCCATAATCTCTCTACGTGCTCCGGCCACTGAGTTACAGTCATCTAAACATACTGAACTTGAAGAAAATAAATTTGGCCACGGTGTTTTTTTGGATACAAATGCTTGCAAATAACACACAGCTGTCCGATCCAGCTGGAAAATGCAACAGAAATGTAGAACCAAGTGTTATCAAGCTGAGATCCAAATTTGGTAACAATACCACAAAAATGAATATTTTACACAGCTTTGTTCTCAGGTAGTTCCCAGGCGTTTTGGAACTGTGCCAAATTGTGCCAAATGGCACAGTTTGGAAAAACGCCTGTAACTTTTGAATAATTTAATGTAGAAGCTTCATTTTGGGCTCTAATGAAAGGTCACATTCAGGGCTGTGTGTGTGTGTTTGGGGGGGGGGTTGCCCCCCCTCCCGCAACAAAGGACGGAGTTCGGCCCTCGCTACATTACGGATTACACTTGTTGCATGTTTCCACAGCAACGCTGTCACAGCGGCTCCCCCCCCCTCGCTACTGTGTGTGTGTGGGGGGGGTTGTCCCCCCCCTCGCTACAGAAGACGGCCATCGCTACATGACAGAATAGACTCATATGCTTCCCCCCGGGATATGCTTCCCCCCGTGAGCGCCCCCCCGCTCCTCTTCTGCAGCGGGGGGGGGGGGGGGCGTTCACGGTCCGAACATGGCAAATGAACCGTTTATTGCAGCGCACGCACTTCGTACTTCGTGCGCCGTACAGTTGTAATTTACCGATCGGTCAAAAGTCATTTTTTGATTACAATTTTCAGGGATAAATAATAAATTTAGCTTATAACACCTTATCTCTTCACAGCAGCAGAGTCCTGGCGAACTTCTCTTCCCCATTGTCAGACGAACGCGACGCTGGTCCGCTCGTGGATCCCGGTCAAAACATAATTCCATTATTGCGGTTTTGGTGAATGATTTACGACTTTTGTCGTCGGCCTCCGTCGGTCTATGATGACGGAGGAGAATCCTAAACATCTATTCTGCTGGAATGAGTGCAGATCCCACTTGTGGGTGTTCTCCATGCTGCTGGGTCTGTAGCAAGTTCGTCCAGCGTCCTTTTTTTTTCATCAGCTGCAACAGTAAATCTCTCTTCACCCAGCCTGAACTTCTGTGCTTCAATTGGCTCCTGCATTCACAGTAGGCGGGTCCTTCTTCCTAGGTTTTCATTCATTGGTTCTTCAAGGTTTCAGAAACCCAATTCAAGGCTCTTATTAGTCGAATGAGAGGTCAATCAGATGAACTAATCTGTTCGCGGCTGTGTCTGCAGCTTTTTTTTTCAGTGGCGCTTGGAGGCCACACCACCTACATCACCACCATCAATATCCTCATCATGCGTCATGTGTCCGAGGGCGCACGAGTGCGCTCTCGTGCGCCCTCGTGTGCCCTAGGACGCAGAGACTTGCCCGCCCGCGGAACAACGGAGTGCAAGTGGTTAACAAATTAAACTGAGATCGAGTAAGAGACCTGCGCACAATCACACTCTTTTTCCACCTGTAGCTAAAAATAAATAAATAAATAAATAAAAATAACAAAAAACAAAATAGGCTCTAGAATAACCAGGGTGTTATAGTTTCATCCATAAACAGCTTGCCATCTATATACAATCTATCCACAGAAACAATAGCTCGTTTACCTTCTTGGATGTTTTGTTTCCTAATGGGAAAAAGCTTCCTTCTCCTTTCCAAGATTTCCTGTGGAAATTGATCATTTAGACCATAATTGGTGTTTTTAAGCTGCCTGCCCTGCCTCTGTACCAAAATTTTTTGCTTAAAATGCTCAAATTTGGCAACAATAGGTCTGGGACGTTTATTCTGGGAATTTTTTTGCCCAATTCGGTGGACTTGGTGGAAGGTAATTGAATTTGTGACTTCGGGGGATAGTTTTAGTTGTGATGAGATAAATTCATGGACCAGCTGTTCTGGATTTTCATTATTTTTTTCAACAATTCCAGAAAAAACAAGGTTATCTCTCATGCTGCGTGACTACAAACTGAGAACTGTTTCCTTCATTTTCCGGTTTTCTCCCTCAACAACACCAAGCCACGTGGTTAGTGTGTTTACTGACTTTTTCAGGCTGTTATTTTCCTCTACAAGAGAGACGAGCTGTGTTTGACTAAACTCTAAGCTCTCCCGCAAATTCTGGAACTCTTGATGAAGGAGCTTGACCAGCGCCAGTCTACCATCCATGCTGGTAAGTTTATTCTCAATGGAAAAAAGGATGTCACTAACCTCGGTGCCCTGCTATAATTTCTCGGGCGTTATTTTTGACGAATCTGCGGGTCTCAGTCGTTTAGACTGAGAAGCAGTGGCGGAACACACACTCGCCTGCTCCATGACACAGCAATGGTAGTAGAACTCGTCGATATAGTTTTCTGGTTCCTCCAGCTCCGTACGAAAAAAAGAAAGACACAGACAATTAGTTAATGAATTAATTACAAAAAAAAAACAAAACACCTACCTGTGGAAAAGTTTGTTTTTAAGCTTGGTTGACAGCAGTCGCCGTTTGGATTATTGCGCAAATTGTCTCAAGACGTCTTGTGATCACAGCATCGACCCCCTCACGCCTGATTTTTGGCTGTTAAATGAGACGGTCTAGTCTTTGGAAGATGTATGTTTGTGTGACTACGCACTACCCTGTTGCCTAGCAACCATGACAGCATCAGTTGAGGGTTTTTTTTTGCTGATATTTTTGACAGAGAAGGAACTTTATTTTTATCTTCATTATTGTATTTTCTTTACTTTTTATTTGAGAATCATCACTAGACACAGAGGACCATGACAGATTAAATAAGACTAACTCACGTTAAAGCCAGCAGGTAAAATTAAGGTAAATTAAATCCACAAAATGGATAAAATTTCTATCACTTTAAATATGTATACCAGTTAGACTGAACTCTAAAATATATTCTTAATTACATGAGTAGTGGAAAATATAACGGTTCACTGCTATCATTTCTGACTATTATGTAGCTAAATAATTAGATGCTCTGCCTTTTATCAGCTCTGACATTTAGTTTTAATGTTCTAAAGCAGACCACAGTCCTGTACTGTAGGATGATGGCCCTCAATGATTTTCAGCAGCAGTAGAACAGATTCCATCTTCAGCTTCATCTCAGTTGTACCATCTCAGTAAATAAGAAAATCAGGATTTGTCATTTAATTTTAATAATTAGTGATGTTATGCTTGACACCGCCCACTCGACAATGACTCGAGCAATATAATGCGGAAGTGTCAAGAGCAGAGTGTTGAGCACTGAGCCAACATTCCCACAGTCACGTGACCGTAGCAAGCAAGGCCTTGTTATGTCGGTCACATCATGTGACTTGAGGGCTCGTGGGAAGTTTGAGAGGGAATTAATTTTTTTTGTTTGCTTTGTATTGTTTGTTCCTGCCCTCCAATTTTGAATAGACCTCGGATGGCCAAATGCTCAAAAAAAAAACACACCAAACCATCCACCTTATTCCTGGGGGTGCTGCCGTAGGAACGATTATGGGCAGCGCTTCCGGTTTTGGCTGACGTAGCGTTAAATCAGTCAGTAAGAGTGGAGTAGCAGGGGCATTTAAAATAATGTTTTTAAAAGTTTTTTAAATTCATTTTAATGTATAGTCCACATACGTGTTTTGCACTCAAGTGGCAGCTAATTTCAGCACTTGTAGTTTTTGTATTTTTGAATGTTTTTGTATAGTTCTGGTACTTGCTGCTGTTTGTGGTGTGAGGCTCCTCACAGATAAGCACAGCTAAATCTGTGGCTTCAACAGCAATGAGTAGATCATGCACTGAAAACTAAAGGATTGTTCGTGTGATCGGTGGTACAGACACAGCAGCACCAGGTATGTTTTCACTTGTATGAGTGTCACAGATCTGACGTTTTACTCCAAATTTAAAATGCCAGAGCAACGTGTTGTGGTTCTTTGTGGCTTTGACTAGACTCTGTCTGCTCTGAGGTAAGTTTGATTATGTCCAACATATTTTAACAAAATGCAGCCGACTTTATTGAGGTGGAGACATTGATATATGTGACCCGTGCTGGCAAAATGAGTCGGAATGTGCACCGCATCATGAGCTACAGGCATGAGAAGTCTAAATCATGACTCTTTGTTTGCTAGCGGCAAGTCCCAGGAAAACCCCCATGAATGCTTGGTATCATTGGAAAGCTTAGAAATCGTACTTTCTAAAAATACATATGTTTTTGCGGAAGGCGTAACTTCCAACTGATTGAATGCGAGTTTTCAACCTAGCCAAAATATAAACAAATCGTCTTTTTCTGGGTCCATTTTCAGTGGTGCTAACAAACGGAGCTACAGTCTACCAGGCCACTTTTTAAGGTCATCTTCTCATCCCTCGATAGTTGTGGGAAGTGGTATGATTATATTACTGTTTTTGAGGTGCAAAAGGCTTTGTTCCTGCATTTCTGCTGCCGAAGTCATTGTTTTTTAACAAGGAAAAGTGTCCCGTTTCAATGATAACCATACGTTCTAAACTAGTACCGGAAGTTGCTACCATAATTCATGCAAGGCATCATGGGGTCTCGGAATAAGATGGATTGAGATTTTTTTTTCAGGTTTTTCAAGTCTGCTGCAGTTCTGACAGTCAGTCACCAGATGGCAGTCTTTATTAGATGTTTCATAACACTCTGTCGCTCATGAAGCTGTTGTCTCAGTTGCTCGTTATTTGAGGCCTCAGTTTTAACATCACTAACTATAATTATTATCATCAATATTTAATCAGATTTAAATGTTTCACTCTGTGTAATAAAGATATGAAAGTCTCTTTTAGAATTATCTTGCAAAAAATCATCTTTTTCAAAAAATTTCACTGAAATGCAGTTTTTCTATTAACAGTAAACATTCAATATTTTTATTTAGCTTGTTTCAGTTTGCAAAGTAAACTGCCAAAAAATCATAATCAATTCAATTAATCAAATCTCTTTTATTGTGGTTATTTCAGTCAAATATCAGTTTTATAAATCTTGAGCCCAGCCTGTTCTCTACACAGCTGACCCTCGGTTCCTGCAGGTTTTCCACCATGGACAAATAAACCAGAAAAAAAAATAAATATCAGAGACCTGATTGTCACTTCAGATGTAATGGACATTTTTAAGATCAGCATAATAAAATTATTACTGATGTCCTCTCCCTCCTCAGCTTCATAAACTGCTCCGTTTTCTCTTAAAATAATCTGAGGTGTTTTTTTTTTTTTTTTTTTTAACAGCACCACTTAAGCAAATAAGTAACATCAGCTTCCCAATGTCTCTACGGGACTTTAACAGTTATCTTAAAGCAAGTAATTTCAACCACGTCATACTGTATTTTTAGATTACCACATTAGTTAATAAACTGATATTGATGTGAAAAAAGGTTTGATTTCAGAAAAAATAATGCAACATGTTTATTTAATACATTAAGTGAAGCATACAGCACATCAGAAAAAAAAAATGTCACGCAATATGAGCTGAAATAATCAGATGTTGCCGTTTTCTGGATTATTGTTGTTTTTACATTCAAACCGCTGCAGAATTCAAGCAAAAAACTTACTTTGAACTGTTTCTGACTTTCTTCTGCTTCTGCCTGAGCGAAGGAAAAAAAAAGAAGCCAGGCTGAGCCACGCGTTGAATGCTGGGATGTGTTAAGGCCACAAGGATACTCTTCATGAATCCTTCGTTTTCGGGGTTTTGAAGGCTACATTTGTCGGCCGCATGTGAAAGAGCCTGCGGAATGTGACAGCCTTGGACGCAGCACAGTGACGTATCTGGCCAAGAAATGCGCACTTGGAGGACACAGAACCTGATTTGAGACACAGCCATTGTCTTTATGCTTACAGATTTCTTCTGTTGGAAGCAGCAGGGAATGGCAGCAGATCCTCAGATGGTGGATGTCAGGGAAGGAGTCCTTAAGTGCAGGTGAGGGGGCAAAGGAGAAAGGCTGGCCAGGTCTGGGAGCGGGGAAAGGGGGATGGTGGCAAAAATAATAAATGGTGGTAAGTCGACTTACTTGGGGAAGTAAAGATGTGCACAGTCTGAGAGTCAATTTCCAATCCGTGAGGCAGTTTCCAGAGTACAAAGGCAGGCAGGGTTCAGAGCATGGCAGACTAGATCAGGGCAGGGAGACAATTCCAATACAGTAGGCAGGCACAGGATCTAGAAACAGGCAAGGATCAGATCACGGCAGGACAACAGTAAAAGGTTAAACACCTTTAAGCACAAAGCAGGATACAGGCTGGTTGTGGGTCAGACATGACCAGACAAAGTAGTGGGAGAGCGTCCTATTTATAATCTTCCACTGATTACTGGCAGGTGGTGCTTGCAGCTGCAGGGAGAGGTGCTCAATCAGTGGGGAGAGAGGAAGGCAGGGAGACAGAACAGACAGGAACCCTTACAAGGTGATCCGATTAAGCCTCATCCACATTCAGCGGCTGCATTAACCTCAGTTGATGCTGCTAAGAGTGAAGGATGGGAAAAAAACATTTTACGTATTTCCAAGTTTTTTGGTGTGGGGAAATCTAGCATGAACTAGGACACATATGCTGACTTTTTTGCTTTTAAAAAAATCCTTATATGGGCAGAGATCTTAACCTCCCAACGTTTAACCCAAATTTACACCCTTGTTGCTACCTCCATCTCGCTTATCGCTGGTTTTTCCACAGACTGGTATCATGTGCACTCGTAAGATTTGGCTGCGGCGAATTAATCTTTTTCCTTGTTGATTTGCTCACAATGTAAATGTGCATGCGGTAACGGTACAGGGTGCATAAGGCAAAGCATTATTATTCACCATAATTGTTTGCATAATGCCTTGCATTATGCAAAGCATTATGGTGCATTATGCACCACACTACTTTGCTGCTACTCTGGCTGTGCTTAGGGCATACACATGCAGTGCATGCATACATGACCTCCGCAAGTACTAGTACATATGCAGTATAGTAAAATTCATGTGTACATCACAGTACATGTTCTTACTTACTTAACTTAATCCTTACCTGGCCACTTCAGTGACTGTTGCGGCCCGTCATCTGAAGGCAGGGCGATCTTGGGCTAGGGCAATGAGACCTGCCAGAGGTCTCATCATTGCAACCTGGGACATCCAGGGCAGTCTGGGCTGACCTCGGGGGTGATGCCAGCCCTAGGAGGCAGATGAGCGCTGGCAGAGAGGGCCTGCTTGGCCAGTACATGTACATGGCGGATTAATCTTTTCACTTGTTGATTCACTATACATGTACATAAGATAAGATAAGCCTTTATTAGTCTCACAATGGGGAAATTCCAGGATTACAGCAGCACAGGGATAGCAGCACTCAGAGCAATAATTAATAAGATTAGATAATAAGAACAAATGAATATACATATGTACACAGATATACTGTATAAACAGTGCGGTAGCATTGCAGCTAGATGATATTGACAGCATTACCCCATAGAATATGAATATGTACCCGAACAGTATATTTTGTATTTCAGTCAGCCGTGTTGTCACCCTCAGTAATGATTGATATTGTCCTAGTTGTATAATGGAGGGGACCATTCATTGTGCAAGGTTGTTATGTTTTGTACATTCAATACGACCTCTACGAGCAGCCCTGGTTAGGTTATAAAATCTGACAGCCATAGGTAGGAAGGACCTGCGGACCCTCTTCATTGTGCACCTAAGATGGAATAGCCTACCGCTAAATGAGCTCCTCAGTGCGTTCAGTGTGTCCTGCATGGGATGGGACTCAAACTCCAGCAGAGATGACAACTTAGCCACCATCCTCCTCTATTCTATTCCAACTACTGGGTTGAGGCGCCGCTCCAGAACAGAGCTAGCTTTTTTGATCAGTCTGTTCAGTCTCCTCCTGTCGGCTGCCGTGATGCCACTGCCTGAGCAGAAAACACCAAATGTGATGGCTGATGCCACCACCAAATCGTAGGTCTTCAGGAGTGCCGCTTGCACTCCAAAAGATCTGAGCCTCCTCAGGAGGAACAGCCTGTGCTGCCCTTCTTGTAGAGCATGTTGGTGTTGTGTGACCAGTCCAGTTTATTGTTCAGGTGAACACCCAGATACTTGTAGGATATCACATTCTTGATAACTGTTCTCTGTATGTTTACTGGTGCTGTGGGGGTGTCCTCACCTGTGGCAGTCCACCACTAGCTCCTTAGTTTCCCTTGCATTGATCTGGAGGCAGTTCCGTTGGCACCAGTCCACAAAGTCCTGGATAAGTCCTCTGTACTCCTCATCATCTCCATCAGAGATGAGGTCGACGATTGCAGAATCATCAGAGAACTTCTGTAGATGGCAGTGTGATGTGTTGTGTGAAAAGTCAGCAGTGTAGAGGGTGAACAGGAAGGGAGCCAGAGCTATTCCCTGGGGGGCCCCCGTGCTGCAAATGGTGGTGTCAGACACACAGTCCTGGGTTTTCATAAACTGTGGTCGGTTTGTGAGGTAGTCCAGGATCCATGATGACAGGGGCTGGTCCACCCCTGCGCACAGTAGCTTGTCCTTCAGGATCACTGGTTGGATGGTGTTGAAAGCACTTGAGAAATCAAAGAACATGATCCTCACAGTGCTCCCAGGCTTCTCCACGTGGGACAGGGAATGGTGTAGGAGGAAGATCACTGCATCCTCCACCCTAATGCCATGCTGGTAGGCGAACTGGAGTAGATCCACCGCTGGTCCCACCAGGGGGCGGAGGTGGGCAAGGACCAGCCTCTCCAGGGTCTTCATCGGGTGTGATGTGAGAGCCACTGGTCTGTAGCTGTTCAGGTCCTTGGGGTGAGGGGTATTTGGTATGAGCACCACACAGGATGTTTTCCACAGCTGTGGTACCCTCCCCAGCTTCAGGCTCAGGTTGAAGATATGCTCCACGATCCCACACAGCTGGTCTGCGCAGGACTTGAGGAGCTTCAAGCTGATGCCGTCCGTACCCGAGGCCTTCCTCGCTTTGATCTTCCCCAGCTCCGCTCTCACCTGGTTCTTAGTGAGGGTCAGGTTGGGCTGTGTGCTGGGAGTGGGGGTGGCAGTGTTTGGGGGAGGCCGTGGACAGCGGGACTAGATGAAGGCGGAAGCAGTGGTGGTTGGTGGGCAGGTGGAGAAGAGGGCAGTTGGTCAAACCTGTTAAAAAAACAGGTTCAGGTTGTTCACCCACTCCCTGCCCCCTGTGGCCTGGAAGGAGGTATTCTGGTGCCCAGAGATAGTTTTGGGGCTTCTCCATACCCCGCTGATGTCACTCTGTTGCAGCTTGTCTTCCATCATCTTCCTGTAGCTGTCCTTCCCCTCTCTGATCTTCCTCCTTAGCTCCCTCTGTACGGACTTCAGGTCCTCCTTGTTTCCCAACCTGAAGATCCTTTTCTTCTTCTTCAGCAGTGACTTTATCTCAGGGTTGATCCAGGGTTTGTTGTTTGAGAAACACCGTATGATCTTGGTGGGTACGGTGTTGTCCACACAGAAGTTGATGTAGTCTGTGATGGTGTGTGTGAGGCCGTTGATGTCCTCACCATGTGGATCACAAAGCTGCTCCCATACAGTGAATTCAAAACAGTCCTTCAGAGCATCCATCGCCTCCTCAGACCATTTTTTCACTGTGCGGGTAACAGGAGGTTGTCTGTGTACCAGGGGTTTGTACACAGGCAGGAGGTGAACCAAGTTGTGATCCAATCTCCCTAGGGGGGAAGAGTGGCGATGCGGTGTAAGCCTCCTTAATGTTTACGTAAAATAACTCCAATGTTTTATTGTCTCTGGTGTGACACGTGACATACTGGGTGAACATGGGCAGAATGGAGGACAGTGAAGTATGGTTAAAGTCACCCAAGATGAGGATGAGAGCATTTGGGTGCTGTATTTGCAGCCTGCTAGTGACTGAGTGGATGACATCACGCGCTGCCTCAGTGCTTGAAGAGGAGACACATAAATAACAATGCCGAGGACATGTGAGTATTCCCTTGGGAGGTAAGCAGGTCACATGCTAACAGCTAGTAACTCAATGTCATTGCTGCAATGTTGTTCTTTAATTGTGATGTGCCGAGGATTACACAATCTGTTATTCACACACTTCATCAGCCCCCCCGCCTCTGCTCTTCCTGCTGTTTGATGTCTGATCTGCCATATTGTGTGGAAACCCTCCAGATCGATATTAGCATCTGTTGCTAGTTCTGTTAGCCATGTCTGAGTAAGCAACATGATGCTAATCTCTCTGAAGACGCTCTTATTCCGGGACATAGGCGCCAGTTTGTCAGTCCTGTTAAGCAATGATCTCACATTTCCCATAATAACGGATGGAAGGACGTGTCTGTACTTTGTTTTCCTCATGTTTTGCTTCACTCCAGCTCGACATCCACGTTGTTTTTGCCTGATTTCTCTTGGTATATCGAGTTTTTGCGTTAGCACCGTGGGGCAGTCTAATGCTAACAGCTGGCTCCTACTGTAAACAATTGCTCCTCCACTCACCGGGTCGGGAGACATTAGCGATATTAGCTGAAAGATGACTAATATCAGCACCAGTGTGGCTATCTGTGTGTCCTTGGCGTCCGTGGTGGATATGGAGTTGCAAGATCATAAAGTTGTGGCAAGAAAAAGACAGATAGTAAATAAAAATGAGAAAGAAACTCAGAATTGAGTCACTGCTGTAAAAAGGCAGCCAACTCGTGTGGCGCCGGAGGTATAAATGACAGATTAGCAAGTTTTGGCAGTACATGTACTAGTACATGTATCCGTTCACTATGTAAATGTGCTTGTGGTACAGTTCATGGTGTATAATGCGAAAACATTATGCACTACTTTGCTGCTACACTGGCTGCGCTTAGCACATGCGTACATTATGCAGTGCATGCATACATTGTGCAGTGCTGTAACACTCTTCTATAATTTAGAGAATATTACTAAAAACGAGGGATGAAATGATTTCACTCTGGACTGGCTCGTATGGTTTTGTGGGTTATTATTATAGTTCACAAGTGCAAAAATAATGAGTATACTTAAAGGGAAAGGATGTGGAGGCGAGGCACGAGCGTAGGTCGACACAGATTCTTTATTAAACCCTCTATCATATGTACAGCCTGTGACCCCAGCGTAGCCTCCTGGGGCCTAGTCATGTAGAAGAGAATCCCTAGCTCTCTCTGCATTGGGCTGCACGGTGGCGCAGTGGTTAGCACTGTGGCAGCACAGTTTACCCTCGGCCAGGGGATCGCGGGGATCGTGAGATCGTGGGTTCGATCCCTGCCCCCGACCAACAGTGATCTGTGTGGAGTTTGCATGTTCTCCCCGTGTTGCATGGGTTTACTCCGGGATTTCTCCGGTTTCCTCCCACATACCAAAAACATGCAGGTTAGGGATACGGGGCGCTTGTGCACGCAGCGACCGGCAGCTGGTGGCTTGTCACCAGACTGCAAAACAAATCTACCTACGGGTACAAAATAAGTAATAATAAAAAAAAAATTCTGCTTATATAACTTTAATACTTTCGCATGAAGAGCTGGGCTGGTGCATACTACATGGGGTTTGACAAAGGATCTGAGTGGCACGATTAACATAACACATGTTACATACAAAGGCAATGTGTGGCACGATTATCATAACACATGCCACCTTCATAACAATACATTCACCCCCCAGCGCTACAGTTTAGAGCAGCAGGAGGCGAAGGCGCCTTAAAGTCTGGTGCAATTACTCCTGTGGGGTGCTACCTCCCTCAGTCCATTGTTCAGCCCCTCTGTCTGCTTTTGGGTGTGAGATAATGTCCATCTGCCGTGTGCTGGTGTCGCCATACAGGCCCCCCCAACACCCAGAAGGGGCTGTGACCCCCCTGTCATTTGGGCTCAAGTCGACGCCCGTGGAGACTGCAGCTGGGGGTTGCCGCTCTGGTCGAGCTGTCCTGCTGGTGAGGAGTGTCGGAGGGCATGTAAGTCCATGGGGGGAAAGGGGAAGGGGTGAAAAACACTGTCTGCTCTGCTCCAAGTTCCAACACGTGACGGCCATGGTTCGTGGGCGCACGGGGTCCAGTGCGCGTCGTGCGTAATGGAACAAAGCTGGCAATTGGCAGGCTTTTGGGACGGAGGTGCAGATGTAGCGACATGGAGGATGAGGGGGAGGTGGGTGGGAAGCAATGGAGTGCCAGCCCGGGACGTCAAAAGTGTCTGGGCCGCGCAAAAATTGCGCGCAGATCAGCCTCAGTTGAGGGACTTTCCCGGTAAACCTTATGGTGATCTGCAGCGGCTGTGAAAAAAAAAAAAATTGAAGTCTCTGACTCCTCCTTGTGCGGGTCCGGTCCAGCGAGGATCTGGGGAAGACAATCGGCCCAATTCCCTGAGGATGTGTAGCGGCTGTGAAAAAACTGAAGCTGTGTCAGGGAACTTGGCAGTTTTGCTTTAGGTGTGGGAGCAGCCCTAAAGGCATCATGGGAAGCAATCGGCTAAATTTCCGTTGTGCGCAGCAGCTGAGAAACAAACACATGTCCTGCGTGCAAGGCTGCACGTCTACTTTAGGTGTGAGGGCAGCCTTAAAGGTTCCAAGGATGGCGATCGGCTGTGTTCCCTGGGCATGTGCAGCGGCGGAGGACGATGTATAAGTCTGTGGAGCCGGATTGTCCCTGGTGCATGGCGCGTGCCTGGCGCAGTGACCACATAGCTAGAAGTTGCACTGTCCTTGTAATCCTGCGGTGTGCGCGTGGGGCTTCTGTACGCTGGAACTCTGCTGTCTGGAGGTGAAGTCAGGGTCAGGGCTTGGTGGGAATCAATGCACATGGAGCTGATTTCCCCCCATTCAGGCTGTTTCTGTGTGGTGCTCGTCTCGTTGATCCTTGTGCGTCTTGGTCCCTGTGCCGCGCTCTCCCTCCGGCCCTTGAGGTTGCCATCGTGGAGAGGGGAATGGGCACGCGCGTGCTCCAGTGTGGATGAAGAGGATGCAGGTGCTCTCTGGTACTCCGGAGTCCACAGCACGGTGAGAGGGAGTAGACGGTCATTCTCTCTCGTCAGGTTACCAGTGTGGAGAAAAAGGAGTCCACAGTGCGGAGGAAGGGAGAGACAGTCCATCTCACGTCAGGTCACCAATGTAGAGGGTAAAAGGGAAAGATGTGGAGGCGAGGCATGAGCGTAGGTCGACACAGATTCTTTATTGAACCCTCTATCATATGTACAGCCTGTGACCCCAGCGTAGCCTGCTGAGGCCTAGTCATGTAGAAGAGAATCCCTAGCTCTCTCTGCATTCTGCTTATATAGCTTTAATACTTATGCATGGAGAGCTGGGCTGGTGCATATTACATGGGGTTTGACAAAGGAGCTGAGTGGCACGATTAGCATAACACGTTACATACAAAGGCAATGTGTGGCACGGTTATCATAACACATGTCACCTTCATAACAATACATTCACCTCCCAGCGCTGCAGTTTAGAGCAGCAGGAGGTGAAGGCACCTTAAAGTCTGGTGCAATTACTCCTGTGGGGTGCTACCTCCCTCAGTCCATTGTTCAGCCCCTCTGTCTGCTTTTGGGTGTGAGATAATGTCCATCCGCTGTGTGCTGGTGTCGCCACAATACAACAATTCTATTTATGCCTTATTTACCACACCCACAATGTATTTACACAATTTATATTCACACAAATCACAGTTCAATTTAGTGTTCAACTGTCCATTAGTGTTCCCAGTCTTCACCGGCAAAAAATAAAAAAAAGAGAAAAATAAAGTGTCCCACCAAAGTCACCCAAAACCAAACAGGATGTCGCTCAGTCCAGATGGAGATGAGAAAAAATAATGATTGTGAGACAAAAGGGAATGTTCTCACCGTCATATGGACCTCTGAAATAAAGGCCTTTCATTGAGACTATTGGAGCAGCCAGGAGAAACGTCATACCGCTGGGAGTCTACGTGGGACCAGTGGCTGACGGTGCATTCCTTGCCGTGAAACGGCAGATTGTTTAGCCTGGGAAGAGGACGCTGGACCGGGGGAATTCACTGTGCAGCTGGAGGGAAGGGCAGCGGACCCAAAGCTGGTGAGAACTTTCCCTTTTGTCTCGCAATCATTATTTTTTTCTCATCTCCATTTGGACTGAGCTCAGGGTTTGTTTTTTTTGGTGGTGGGGGGGTCAATTCTACAGTGATGTCCTGTTTTGGTTTTGGGTGACTTTGGTGGGACACTTATTCTTCTCTTTTTTAAATTTTTTAAAAAGATTGGGAACACTAATGGACAGCTGAACACTAAATTGAATTGTGATTTGTGTGGATATAAACTGTGTAAATAAAGGATAAATGGAATTGTTGTATACTCATTATTTTTGCACTTGTGAACTATAATAACAACCCATAAAACCATACAAGCTGGTCCAGAGTGAAATCATTTCATCCCTCGTTTTTAGTAATATTCTTTATATTATAGAAGAGTGTTACAGTGCATGCATACATTATGCAATGCATGCATACATGACCTTTGCTAGTAGTGCCGTGTTGTGCAGTACACATCTGATTTTGACCTCTCTTGCACAAGTGATTGCGACACTGCTTCTTATTGAGAAACAAGCAGTACATTGACGAGCCAATCACAAATTGTTCACTGTGAATTCACTGAGCATGAGGAGTACGAGGAGAAAGGGAGAAGGAAACACAGGGTGAAATGCAAATTTAGCAAAGCACTTTGAAGTTGGCCTCTGAAATAATGTGGTGACTCGGATTTGGAATGTGGTGATTCAGACTCGGTTGGTCTCAAAATGTGGTGACTCGTCTACAACGTTGTTACTGACATCAGCTTTTTAAGTCACGCTGCAAAAGTCAAGGCTCTATAAATACTACACACGACGTTATGTAATGCCGACATTGTTGCAGGTAGGGTGCTCTGTCTGTGAAAGGGACCAACTGTATGGAAGGCCATCCTATTCAAAACATTGCCACGATGTGTAGTTACATTTCTTGATGTGCATCTCTCTTTGAATGGCTTCAGTTATGCTGAAGTCATTCAAAGCAAGGGCCTCTACACTTACTATATTTTTTTGAATCCTATAGCCCTAAATAAAAAACATTGCTTAAATTTTGTCTTCTGACACAGTAGTTACTGTTCTCTAATTTTGCTCACTGTTTTTTTTTCCAAAATAAATGTTTGTATTGAAGTGCCTTGGTTATTAAAAACATGCTAGTACAGCAGTGATATAGCCACAGCTGATATTCTGTCAAATTCTGAACAATGAAGAAAAAACAATATTTCAGAATAAATCAAGTATTAATACATTGATATCTATTTTTGATCTCCACTGTATATACATCTTTTTGATTGCCCAACAAACTGTCATTGATTCCACAGTGATCTCTCCTGGTCTCCCAGTGATCTCTCAAAGGATCTTTCAAAGATCTCCACAGATCACCATGACAACTGATGTCCAAAACGTATGCAGAAACAGCTTTTTTGAGGCTTTAAGAGATTGTTGAGTGATCAGGTCAATTTTTGCTCCCTCAGTGGTCACCTAATGATCTCCGTTTGTGTAAAGCGGCCCTTAACACTGGACCAAAAGAAAAAAAAAAAAAGAAAAAGGAATTTAGGTATTTGTACTACTGTCTTGTAATTGATACTTGAAGCTCCCCTGGCAGAGCACAATGTTCTGAGTGTCACCCCCAGCTGTCCATATCTAATAAAATACACATACAAAACATCCGTTTTGGTTTCACTAATGTGGACTGCTTTAAAAATCTTAATTATCTTAATCACAACCTGAAGTCATTATCTGTCTGTGGAGCCTTGTTGATGACAGTAATAACATAAAAGCAGCCTTGGACCCATTGTCTAGACTGGGTGGATGCAGTGGTGTCTAGTTCTGCATCATGTTATTTAGTTGCTGCTTTGAATGCAGAACCACCCTTAAACAGCAGGGTTTATGCTCTTTATTGTCGGCCACAGTGTGTATGCAGTTGTTTAAGATCAGTGGCAATAACAATAATCTGGGTGGCACTGGCTTCTAGTCGAGTGTGAGCAGCGATAACGTCTCTTACCTCCTCTGTCGCTGCTCTCCTCTCTCCTAATCTCCTCCATGCTGTCTGACTGGCAAGTTAAGTGGTGGTTTCTCTTTTCGTCTGAGGTCCCTACAGGGCTCGACAACAGAGACGATGGACTTAAAGAAATGGTGTCGAAATTGCTTTGTGCCCCCCCACCCCCCCACCGCCCAACCATAGCAAGCCGGGCAATTTTCACCTGAGCATCCCCTACCTTCCACTTGACACAGGGTGAGAATACTGAATTTACAACAAGAGGAGTCAGAGACATGGTGGAAAAAAATGGAGCAATGGTAGAAAGAAAGAAGATAGCATGTGTGTAAAAGAGGAAGACATGGGGAAAAGGGGAGAAAGCATGAGATGGAGAGAGAAAAATTGTGGAAATGTGAAAAACAGAAAAGAAAATGAGAAGCAACAACCCCCTCATCAAAATGACTCATTTAGCCTTTAGGATAAAACAGTCTCCTCTCTAGATTTGTGTTGTATGTCAGGTTATTCATTTACAAAATGTCTTCCATTTCAACTCATTTCCCCAGACACACAATTCTTGTTTTTTTTCCTTCTGTGAGTGTGAAACAACCTCAGTAATGTTGCCCAAACAGTCTGTCACCAGCACAGAATCCCTGGACAGCGAGTGAAAACACCTGCCACTAATCATAAGTCATTTTTTGTGGGTCATCTTATTTTGTGGTGTGAATTCATGGGTACATTATCACTGCCAAGAGAGCCACAAAATCAGCCTCCATTAACTGTTCGTGGAACACATCCAGGACTGGTTTCTTGGGGATGCCAAGTCAACCTTCCACCTGCAGCAGCTGCAACTGTTTTCTATAATTTTTCTTTTATTTGTCAGAGGTTCATTTTAATTAGTGCAATGAGCTTATGCTGCATTTGACCATTAAAAAGAAAATTAAAACTTGTGTTCAACACAGCACAGCTTTGGACTGCTTAAACCCTATTCTGCCTAGCATATAAAATAAATCGAGCCACACACCATCAGATATGCGGTTGGTTTTATACTAAGCCTTTAAAGGTCAGAGCTGCGTCCCTGATCTGCTTCAGATTCTCTAAGGATTGTCACTGAATGGACATGGTGCAAAGCTGCTGTCACAGGATTCTGCTTCTTTGTTTACTAAAGTACTCTCTCATCTGTACTTTAGGCTATTGCTTTGATAAACTGGATATTGTACATTTAAGGTGCTTTCACAACTAAATTTGTTCACTTTGGTCCCAACCAGTTGTGTCATTTTCTCCTGGGTTCGGTTCCCTTTCACGCAGAGAAAAATTCAAGTGGACCAAAATGTGTCACGTCAAATCACGCAAGAATCATGTGAGAATGTTCTCTCATCTGATTGGCCAGCTGCTTTTGCCATGGGAACAAGACAAGTAAATATAAGAAGTTAGTTTCCTTACCATAGTTACACGGAAATCTGTGACCCATCAGAATTTGTGACTGCATACGGTGATGTTGAACATTGCAAGTGTGTGGCCGAAAAATTCAGAACAGAAGTGTCTAGATTAATTTGAGAGGTAAACAGAGTTCCCAAAAATTGCTATTTTAATGTTTGGATTATTTATTAAGCAGAAGAAGTAACAAGGTGGCAGATTGTGAGGGTTACAAATTTCTGTGCAACACTAAAGTGCCCATTTTTTTCAGCACATTTTACACTCAGTTGTCCTCCTCACAGAGCTTTTTAGAGTTGTTTTGGCATTGAGAACCAGATTTCTGAATTCCCCTTTTCATGGACCATTTGCTAACGAAGTTTTTCTGTATATTTGTATTTTGGATTAAGGAGCGTTTACGTGATCATCCAACCAGTCTGCTTCTCCTCACACCTCCAGGTTTGTGTGTGTTTCATCCTATTGCGTGTTTTAGGTGTTTGAAAGAAATAAATTAAAATCTGCTCATAATATAATGCCCTTGAATCATATGTTTTCTAGCTTTTTGGTCCCATTTTAGTTTGGTATGCTTTCTCACCTGGAGAACCGCACCAAAGTTCGGCAGACGATTCAGAATAAGACCACCTCTTAGATGGCCTTGGTGCGGCTGTTTTGGTGTGCACCTGAGTGTGATTATTGTGTTCTACCAGGCAAAACAGACCACACTAATGAAGAAAATGAACTCTGGTTTGATTGAAACAAAATAAAGCCCATAGGTGTGAAAGCACCCTAAAAAGCACATCTTAAGCACAAGAACACAAACAGGCCATAGACAGAGACATGTGCCATGGTGTAGCAACTGCACCTGACATTACTATTATTAAGCCTTGGGCATTTTATAAGCACCACTATTACCACTCCCAAGTAGACACCACTCAAGATAATTAAAGGTGATACAGACAGCATTCTGACCTCCTGGCCAGTGGGTGTCGAACTTATTCTTGCCCCAGCTGGTACAGACACGTGACATCAACCCAGTTATTCTATTGACTGATCGACTGTGAAAGCTTTTCTGGCCATAGATATATGGTATATGAACATTAGATAGGATATGGCTAGCCACCAGGCGGGTCACGTTCCATATATGGGGGGAGGGCTGAAAAGTTTATACAGTGACCATGATGCAGTGGCCAAATTTGACCAAATGTGGTTTATTGTACCCATACTCTTGACAGTTCTCCCACTCTCAGCTCTGCTCTGCCCTCTTGCTCCTCGGCCACTGAAGATACTATTGGTTCAGCACCTACAAGCATAACCCCTTCTTAGTCAGCCTATGAACTTTTGAGCCCCCCGGTACATAGCTTACTTGTGTGATTACAATAAATGCAACAGTTGTGTATCCTGTTATCATGATGTTGCAGGTGCTGTCAACCACTACAATTGTCTATAGAATATGGTGTCTCTGTTTGCCATTTTAAGTAGTTTGAGGTGTCCTTGTATTGGAATTCAACAGATTCTCAAATTGAATGGTTGCGGTACATGCAGAAAAGCTAATTTAAGAAAGATTTTGCATTGGTCTCTTATTTTTTTTTCCAAAAGACGTTGCTTGGATGGCAGCATACAGTATGTTCCATTGTACCATTCAGCATTAATGGTGCCTTCACAGATGTGCAAGTTACTGATGCCATGGGCGCTAACACACCCTCATACCATCACAGATGCTGGCTTTTAAATTTAACGCTGATCCACAATTTTAAAACACAATTTGAAATGTGGACTCATCAGACCACACGGCACACTTTTCCACTTTGCATCAGTCCATCTCAAACGAGCTCAGGCCCAGAGCAGCCGTTGCTGTTTCTGGGTGTTGTTGATATATGGTGTTGGCTTTGCATAGTAGAATTTTAACTCATACTAGATTCTAGTATGGTTAAAATTGGTACATCTTCTAGTGACTAGAAGATGTACCAACAAACTGTTAACTGACAGTGCTTTTCCAAAGTGTTCCTGAGCCCACATGGTAATATTTTTTACAGAATGATGTCTGTTTTTAAAGCAGTGCTGCCTGAGGGATCGAAGGTTACGGGCATTCAATGTTGGTTTTCAGCCTTGTTGCTTAAGTGCAGAAATTTCTTCAGATTCTTGGAATCTTTTGATGATATTATGAACTGTAGATGATGAAATTCCTAACTTCCTTGCAATTTTATGTTGAGAAACGTTAAACTGCTGGACTATTTGCCAATGCAGTTGTTTACAAAGTGGTGAACCTCACCCCATCATTGCTTGTGAATAACTGAGCCTTTCAGGGAAGCTCCTTTTATACCCAATCATGACACTCACTTGTTTCCAATAAACCTGTTCACCTTTGAAATGGTCAAAGGTTTTTTTTTTTTTTTTTTTTTAGCATTCCTCAAGTTTCATAATGTTTTCTTTTTTTTTCCACAATATTTTTTATTGAACCTTTTTTTAACAAACATAACACAAACAATCAAACACTAACACTAAAGTAATTTAAAAAAATGTACTAAAAACACCAACAACCACTAACAAAAGCAAGTTATCAACAGTGCTCCTCTGTTTAGTCTAGGTAATCCATTACATAAGTATACATATTATACATTCACCAATTTGGAAGTTACAAGGTCCACACACATCATTCACCTTCTTCTTCAGAAGTTATGTTTAAATTCTTTACATAATCAATGAAAGGTCTCCATATATTCTCAAACACATTTTCCTTTGATTTCAGTATGTATGTTATTCTTTCTTGTGGAAGGTTTGTTAACATCTGTCTTAACCACTGAGTCACATCTGGTCTATGAGTCTTTTTCTACAGTAGTGCAATACATTTTTTGGCATTAAGCAAACTGAGGTCTATGAATGCTCTTTCACTCTTATTAAAGTTATGCTTTTCTGGATACAGACCCAACAAAAACAGTTTAGGGTTCAATATGAATTGTTTTGAAATTATTTTTTCAATTGTTACCCTCACCTCTTCCCAAAACATTCTAATTTTTCTACATTCCCATAAACAATGAAATAGGGTTCCTTTACTTTCCATACATTTTGTGCACGTATCTGGTATGTTTTTGTTATACCTATTTAACTCCACCGGTGTAACATACATCTGCATTAACCATTTAAAATGTATCAATTTAAGACGTACATTTATTGATTTGGTTTGAGCTTCTGTACAAGCCAATTCCCATTGTTCCTCTGAAATTTCAGTTTGCAGGTCTTCTTTCCAATAATTCAGTCTTTTCTGTGAGTTTTCACTTGAGGATAGTGTCAATGAGTTATAAAACTCTGAAATAATACCCTTTCTCTTACTATCTTTCGTCAAAATTTTTTCCAAGGATGAATAAGTAGTTCGGGTGAGAGCATTATTTTGATTTGATCGAATAAAATTCCTAAGCTGAAGATATTTAAAAAAATGTGTTCTATTAAGATTAAATTTGATCCTCAGTTCTTCAAAAGACATTATGTTATCTGAACGTGACAAATATAAGTCTTGAATCTTTTGAATCCCTTTTAAATTCCATACTTTAAATACAGCATCCGCTCTCCCTGGTGTAAAATATTGATTACCCCAAATTGGGCTAAATTGTGACAATAAGTGTGGTTCTTTTAAATATTTTTTGGTTTCACACCATATTTTGATCATATGCTTTACAATTGGATTTTTAACTTGTTTCTGTAATTTTTTTTAGCCAAGTCTGAGTATATGAATAAGGGAAGAGGTAAAGGTAAATTGTATGATTCCATTTCAGTCCAGTGAGGGAGATCATTTGATGAAAAATAATATGTCATAGACCTCAGTTGTGCTGACCAGTAATACAACATAAAGTTTGGACATTTCAGACCTCCACGATCAAATGGTAAATATAGTAAGGACAGACGTAATCTAGCCTTCCTATTGTTCATATAAATTCCACTAACTTTTTTTAAATTCTTGAGAATAGATCTGAAGGTGGTGGTAAAGGAATGTATTGAAATAAATACAGTATTTTGGGTAAGATATTACTTTTAGGTATATTAATTCTCCCGATCATCGACATTGGTAGTGACATCCATCGCTGAAGTAACTCATTAATATCTGTCATTAAGGCTTCATAGTTGGCACTGGCGACTGATTCTAGCTTAGGCACAATTTGAATTCCTAAATATTTAAACTGATTTACAACATTGAATTGATTTACCTCAGGAGCTGGGTGATTTCTCTGGGTCTCATTTAGCATTAATATTGAAGATTTAGTTTTATTTATTTTATATCCTGATATTTCCCCAAAGTTCTTTATTAAATTTAACAAGGCTGGAATTGATTTTTTAAGATTCGACATAAACAAAATTATGTCATCGGCATACAGGGAGATTTTATGTTCTGTTGGTCCTACTTTGAGATATTGCTGTTTGTTAGGATTTCTAACAAACTGATTGTTAGGATATCAAAGGCCTTTTCGGTGTCCAATGATAGGATAGCTGTATCCGGTGCTTCTTTATTGGAATAAATAATATTAAATAGTCTTCTTACATTATGGAAGCCTTGTCTTCCCATTATAAAGCCATTCTGATCTCGGTTAATAATATTTGGTAATATTTCTTGTAGTCATCATACTAAAATTTTACAGATTATCTTAAGGTCAGCATTTAATAGGCTTATTGGTCTCATGTTTTCACATTTATTAGAGGGTTTACCTGGTTTTGGCAACAGTATAATTAAGGCATTATTCATGTATGGTGGTAAATTACTATTTTGAAATGCTTCTAAAACCATTTCCAAAAGTGGTTTTATTAATTTATTCTTAAATTTTTTATAGAGGTCAACTGGAAGACCATCTGGTCCTGCACTTTTTCCTGATTTCATATTATCAATGGCTAGCCCAACTTCTTCTTGACTAATTTTAGACTCCAGTATCTCCCTGTTTTCATTTGGAATACACGGTATAGATAATCCGTCCAAAAACCCATTTAGTTTTGTTAAGTCAGTTTCATTTTTTGTATCATATAGTTTTTCATAATAATCTCTAAAGGCACTATTAATTTCTAAAGGATCTACAACTGCCTGTCCATTACTTATAATACTGGTAATTGGTGTTTTAAATTCTAATTGTTTCATCTGCCATGCCAATAATTTCCCTGATTTTTCACCTTGTTCATAAAAAGTTTGCTTCAATCTTAGAAGACTCAAGGCAGCTCTATTTGCTGATTTTTTTTTTTTTTAAATCATATTCAGCTCTCAGAATCAGTAATTCGTTCTCTAACTTTGGGTTACTTACTGCATATACTTTTTCTTGAAGAATTTTTATTTTACGTTCCAATTGAACTCTCTCCTCTCAAGTCTTCTTAGATTTTGAACCTGTATAACTAATAATATGCCCCCTAATAAAAGCTTTGAAAGCCTCCCACTTTATGCATGCTGATGTTTGTGTATTATTGATATCAAAGAACTCATCTATCTGTTTTTCTATGTACTTAACAAATTCCTCATCCTGAAGCCATTTATGCTGAAATTGCCACCTACCTGGATCCTTTGTCAATTTCTTATCTACATATATTAGACAGCAGGGTGCATGATCAGATATCACGATGTTATCATAGAAACAGTTTTGAATCTTGGACCTTAATTCTGTGGAGATCAAAAAATAGTCAATACGTGAGAATGTCTTGTAGGTATTAGAATAACAAGAATAGGCTTTGACTTGTGGTTTCATTTCTCTCCATATATCTAGCAATCTCAGTTCTTTCATAAAATGATTAATGGTCATCCTGCATCCATTGTGCGTACAGTCCAGTCCTGTTGATCTATCTATACTGGGATTCAATGTACAATTAAAATCCCCTGCTATTATATGTTGCCCTGTAACTGATGATAAATTAAGAAATAAATTAGCGAAGTTTTGATCATCTATATTGGGACCGTATAGGTTCACCAGATTTAAATTTTCTAATAACAAGGATCCTTGGATGATTAGATATCTTCCTAATTTGTCTCCAATTACATTTTTCACTTGAAATGGGACTGATTTATGTATGAGAGTCATAACTCCCCTGGCTTGGGATGAAAATGATGAGGTGAACACATTTCCTGCCATCTTCTCCTAATTCTTTTTACATCCTCCTCTATTAGATGAGTTTCTTGTAAAAACACAATTTTTGAACCTATGTCTTTTATTTTATTCATAACTTGTTTAAGTTTTTTTTAGATTTTGTAGACCTCTGCAATTCCATGAAGTTAAATTAAGATTAACGCTTTGGTCTATGATCAGTAAGGAGTCTGAGATTACCTTGCAATATAAACATGCTCATACAGAAAAGCAAAAACATGGATGGTTGAACATTCATCCCACAAACTACACAAAAACAAATTCCCCCTCCCCACATTCGTGGTAATCCCCCCAAAATCAAAAAAAAAATTCTATCTCCCGCTATAGCCAGTGACTGCTCCACACCTGCGAGGATCAGTCAAACCACTCACTCTTTTCTCCTCTCAATCACCCTGACTCTACTACTTTTTAATGACATGACATTAACTCTCTTCTGTAATTTTTCCAACTTAACTCCGAAATTTTATAGCAACTTTGTACATCATAGCTTTTTTTTTAATATAATACAATCTATATTTTGTAGACATGCTATATGTTTCAGATCAGTCAGATGCCTGTGCAAATGCTTAAATAGTCTACCTTTATATCTTGTTCATGCTTCATGCTTAGCTCCCACCAGTCTCATCTTGGATCTGCTTAATAAGCTCCTGCGCCTCCTGAGGGGTCTTGAAGATGTGGGTTCTCCCTTTATATGTGACCAGCAGTCTTTCCGGATGAATCACTCCGTGACGAATCCCGAGGTTGCGCAGCTCTTTACGGGCGGAGTCAAACTGTTTCCTTAATTGTTGAATTCCAGTGGCCAAATCTGGGTAGAACCGCACCTGTTGATCCTGGTATTTAATTTCTCCTTTAGCTCGTGTCGCGTTGGTGACCGTCATCTTGTCTCTATAGCTGAGGAACTTCATAATCAGCGTCCTCGGTGGTGTCTTATTATCTCTCGGTGGGCCGATTCGGTGAGAGCTCTCTAAGACGACCGATGACTGCAGATCCGCGTTGTTCAGCGCTTCTGGAATCCACTTTTCCAAAAAGGAACATGTATCCCGTCCCTCCACTCCCTCCAGAAGGCCCACCAGACTTAAATTATTCCGTCGCGACTGGGATTCTAAGTCCAGGACATTATCTTCCAGACGTTTATTTTTTAATTTCAATGTTTGCACCTTTAATTGTAAACTGGTGACGTCATCTTCAGCGCTGGAGATTCGGAGCTCCGCCTGCGATACTCGTTCCATACAGTCGCTTATTTCTTTTCTCATTCCTTCTATCGCTGCTATAATCCCATCAAATTTAGACGAAAAGTCAGCTCTCATGGAGCTGATGGCAGCAAGCACTGCACTTGTGCCCTCCTCAGCAGACACCGCTCCGCCGCTAGCTCTCTCCTCCGTCATTGTCTTCGGAGATTTTTCTGCTTCGTCACGAGCGTGGAAGTCTGTTAGCTTGGATTGTTTCGACGAATCACTTTTTCCTCCGCCTAATTTCCCAGCCTTAGTCTTTACCATATCCACGCCTAAACACTGGGATAGGTTTTTGTTCCAATTGAGAGAGTTTTAGCCTACTTTTTATTTTTAGGAGCAGAGTGGAGTGAAACACGTCTTCCTACGTGGCCGCCATAACCGGAAGTCCTCATAATGTTTTCTTGCCCCTGTCCCAGCTTTTTTGGAATGTGTTGCAGGCATCAATTTCAAATTTGAGTGACTGAGTTAATATTTAACATAAGATAAGATAAGATAAGCCTTTATTAGTCCCACAATGGGGAAATTCCAGGATTGCAACAGCACAGGGATAGCAACACTCAGAGCAACAATCAGAAGGCAAGAGAAAAA
This sequence comes from Pholidichthys leucotaenia, assembly GCA_020510985.1. Lineage (NCBI taxonomy): Eukaryota > Metazoa > Chordata > Actinopteri > Cichliformes > Pholidichthyidae > Pholidichthys > Pholidichthys leucotaenia. Next base: position 358,796,354 of record CM035837.1, on the reverse strand, counting down.
ACAAGAGCAGCAAGTATACATATGTACATATAAATATATATATATATATATATATATATATATATATATATATATATACACACACAGTGCAGAGCATTGTAGCTAGATGGGATAGATATATAAATATATAAACACAGTGCGGAGCATTGGAGCTGGATGGAATAAATATATGAGTATATAAACACACAGTGCGGAGTATTGTAGCTAGATGGAATAAATATGTAGATATATAAACACACACAGTGTGGAGCATTGTTGCTAGATGGAATAAATATATAAATATATAAACACACACAGTGCGGAGCATTGTAGCTAGATGGAATGAAACAGCACAACCGTCTACTTAGTTATCCTACATGGTATGATTATGTACCCATACATATTCTCACCCTCCATAGCGACCGGTATTTTCCTAGTTGTATACCGGAGGGGACCATTGTGTAAGTCTATTGCGTCTTTTGCATTCAATACTATTAGGTTGTCACGTCTTTTTGCTATCTCTGCGAGCAGCCCTGCTTAAGTTGTACAGTCTGACAGCCGTAGGTAGGAAGGACCTGCGAAACCTCTCGGTTGTGCACCTAGGATGATGTAGTCTGCTGCTAAATGAGCTCCTCAGTGCATTCGGTATGTCCTGCATAGGGTGGAACTCGGACTCCAGCAGAGATGACAGTTTAGCCACCATCCTTCTCTCTCCCATCTTCTCCACTGGGTCAAGGTGCTGCCCCAGGACAGAGCTAGCTTTCTTGATCAGTTTGTTCAGTCTCTTCCTATCGGCTGCTGTAATGCCACTGCCCCAGCAGACCACTCCAAAAGTGATGGCTGATGCCACCACCGTGTCATAGAATGTCTTCAGCAACGCCCCTTGTACACCAAAAGACCTGAGTCTCCTCAGTAGGAACAGCCTGCGCTGTCCCTTCTTGTAGTGTGCGTCAGTATTGTGTGACCAGTCTAGTTTATTGTTCAGATGAACACCCAGGTACTTATAGGATGTCACCATCTCGATGTCTGTTCCCTGTATATTTACTGGTGCTGTGAGGGGTTGTCCTTGCCTGCGGCAGTCCACCACCAGCTCCTTAGTTTTCCTTATTTGAGTGAATATTTGCAAAAAAACAAAAACAAAACCCAAAGTGTATCAATTTGAACATTGAATATCTTGTCTCTGTAGTGTATTCAGTTGAATATAGATTGAAGAGGATTTCTAAATTATTGTATTTTGTTTTTATTTACGTTTTACACCATGTCCCAGCTTCAGTGGAATTGGTGTACTTATATTTCCTTTTTTTCTTTCATTAATTAAAAGAACTACCGACTTCTTGTGGCCCAGTAGTGTTTCAAGTGGCACAGCATTAGATGCATTTATTTTTTCTTCCTCTTCTGTCTCTTTCTTCATTCAATAAACCTAGCCACCATTCAACAGTGGTGGCCCACTCACAACACAACCAGCATTTTTACTATGCATGTATATGCAAATACTAACATACCTGTAATGTTCTTGTGAGAAAATCACTTCATATTGTGTGAGATTATTTCTGAGAGAAAAGTAAGATGGTTGCTGAAGAATCTAAAGAACATTGAACTGAAAACAATCCAACCTGAGTGCCATTTTAGTCTCCATTATCCACATCTAAAGTTGTTGTTTATGTTTACAAGCTGTAAAATTATTATTTTTTTTAAAATGTGGTGGGTCAGGGAAGGTAATTTAAGACCCTGTAAACTTATTTTGCATTTGTTTAACTTCTCATTGTATCATAGTTTTCATGCGCTGGCACTTAGAACTCTTGACTTTACATTGAAGTAAAATGAGTAGTGTCATCTTTCAATGTGAAGTGTACTTTAATAGTTTAAAGAGGGTTTGAGTATTTATAGGAACACCTAAATGTCTAAAAAAAAATGCAATGACTTGAGGTCATTTGCTTAAGCCAGCTACCACACCATCTGCCTTTTAATGCAAACTAATAAGGACTTTCTTCGTCATGGTAAAAATGTACTCTAGAACTAAAATGTGTTTCAAAAAAAACAATGCTAAGATATTATTTGTCTTTATAAAAGTCTAAGCTTTGGCTAAGCTGTGATTTTTGAGTGAAACCTGGAGTAACCTTCCTCCATCCATCTATTTTCTGAACCCCTTAATCCTTTGGGGTCACAGGGGGCAGGAGCCTATCCAGCATCTTTGGGAGAGAGGTGGGGTCCCCCCTGGACAGATTGTCAGAGCGTCACCGGGCCAACACAGAGAGACAGACAGCCATTCACGCTCATATTCATACCCAAGGACAATTTATCTTCAATTAATGCCACTTTACTTAACGTGCATGTCTTTGGGTTGTGGGAAGAAAACGTAATATTCAGCAAAAAGTCAGGGAAACACGAGGAGAACATGCAAACTCCACCAGATGCAGTGCTGTGAAAAAGTATTTGCCCCCTTATTGATATATTTTTATATATTTGCCCCAATTAAATGTTTCAGATCATCAACCTAATTTTAATATTAGAAAAAGATAACAAGTAAATACAAAATGCAGTTTTTAAATGATCATTTCATTAATTAAAGGAAAAAAGCTATCCAAACCTACCTGGCCCTATGTGAGAAAGTAATTGCCCCTTAAACTTTATAACTGATTGTGCCACCCTTGATGGCAAGCAACTGCAATTAAGCATTTGTGTAAATTGGCAATGTTTTTTTTTTTTTTACATCACTGTTGAGGAATTTTGACCCACTCTTCTTTGCAGAATTGTTTTAATTCAGCCACATTGGGGGGCTTGAGGTCACAAACTGATGGCTGGACATTCTCCTTCAGGATTTTCTGGTAGAGTGCAGAATTCATAGTTCCATCAATTATGGCAAGTTGTCCAGGTCCTGAAGCAGCAAAGCAGCCCCAGACCATCACACTACCACCACCATGTTTGACTGTTGGTTTGATGTTCTTTTTATGAAATGCTGTGCTAGTTGTACATCAGATATGGACAAAAGGTCCAAAAGTCTTGGATCATTAAGATGTTTTTTTTTTGGCAAATGTGGGACAGCCCTTTGTTTTCTTTTTGGTCAGCAGTGGTTTTTGCCTTGGAACTCTCCTATGGATGCCATTTTTGCCCAGTCTCTTATTGTTGAATCATGGACCAGTGTCCAAAGTGAAGCATGCAGTTCTTTAGATGTTGTTCATGGTTTTTATTTTTATCTGTTCTTGAATTTCTTTAGATTTGGGCATGATGTGCTGCTTTTTGGGATCTTTTAGCCTACTTCCCTTTGTTAGATTCTACTCTGGCATTAATCAGGCCTGGGTATGGCTAATGAAATTGAACTCAACTTTCCAAAAATGTGATTAATCCATGATGTAACAAGGGGGCAATTACTTTTTCCACATAGGGCCAGGTAGGTTTGGAAAGCTTTTTTTCCCTCTTAATGAATGAAATGACACACACACACACACACACACACTTTTGGCTGGTCCCTACTGGGGGTCACCACAGCAGATCATGGGTTTGCATATTGATTTGGCAACGATTTTACACTGGATGCCCTTCCTGACACAACCCTCCCCATTTACCCATGCTTGGGACTGGCACAACGAGTACACTGGTTTTGTGCTTCCTCCTCTGGCTAGGTAACCAACTTCCCTTTCTACATTCTGGTATGCTGAGCACCAAACCAGAAGGCAGAAAGTACAATTTTTATATGGTCTCTGGTGTGACCCTCCTGGGGTTTGAACCCATAACCTCCTGGGCTGTGGGGCAGATGCTCCACCACTAGTGCACCACTCCTTTAATAAATGAAATCATCATTTAAAAACTGCATTTTGCATTTACTTGGGTTATTGTTGTCTAGTATTCAAATTTGTTTGATGATCTGAAACATTTAACACAACATTGTAGTGTCAAAAAACCCCGTGCGCCCTTCCATTGAGCACGGCGGGGAGAAGAAAGAATGAGGATTTAAATGCTAGTTTTCACCACACACACATTTATTGACTGCCAGTGTACAAGTACAGACAAACAAGTGAATTGTGATACAATATGGCTGCGCTCGGGAGAGCAGGGAAGACAGTGGATAGCTCAACAAACTTGGGGGAAACGTAAACTGGGCACAGCCTAAGCGTAGCAAACGTGCTGCGGAGAGGAAATGCTGCCAGAAGCGAAGCGGAATACCACCAGAGAAGAAACGCTTCTGGTTCAGCGTAGCGGCAACCACAAAGAAACGCTAACAATTTACTCACAAGTTGGAGCAGTCCCAAAAAGTCCAGTTCTCCAGGCGAGTGCAAACAAAAGTCCTTCCTGACGTGACGATCACCCCGTGAAGAACAGGAGTGACTCGTTCAGTAACCCAACGGCATTTGTCTAGCGAAGAACTGCTTAAATCCAAACGCCGCTGGTCACACAAATTGGGAACACCTGAGGCACAGGAAAGATAATTACCGGGCTGGGACAGCTGGTGGAATCATGGAGAGTGAGGGGGCATGGTAGGACCGACAGACTGTCAGTAGCGTGGGAAAAAGATTAGAGGCTGACTAACAGCTGCCGGTCGGGCAGTGGCTGAAATGATGGAAAGAATACACAAAATGCACATAAACAGTAAAGCCAAAACCCACAAAGAGATCAGGGCCGAGCCGGGGAAAACCAAGCCGGCTCGGCTCATGACATGTAGATCCCCAGCTTGCCAGCTATTGGGTTCAAACCCAGGGCCTTCCTGTTGTGAGGCAATCACTGCTCCACACAGCTGCCTACTAGTCAGGTTAGCTGATCAGTAACATTTCTGGCACAGAAAGTTTTCCGTTTCCCACCATTTCAGTGTCATTCTTTCTTCTGTAGTGTAATGTCAACTGCAAAGACATCAAAACAAAAAAAAGGAGTCATTTTTAGTCAAACAAGCACCTTCATGTTAACATTATGAATTTATGTGAATGCTCTAAACATGGTCTAAAGAAGGCATGATGCTGTGTGTGAAAAGATGTGTAGATGTATTTTTGTGTGGGTACACAGTGATTGCCCCTCATAATCAAAATGATCAGAGCAAAGTGTAACACAGCAGGCCATTGGTGGGATATCTGAACAGAATAGTAATGACCGGTGTAAATTAGAAAGTGAATAAAAATTCCAAACTCAGAAAGCAGTATGTGTGTGTGTGTCAGTGAGGGGTTGAAATTTAAACCTGACTAATGAACAGGAAGAGGGCAGGAGGAGATGAACACATGAATATTTTATGTCACTTGATTGAATTAATAGAGGTGATTGCACATACATATGCAAGAGAAACCATGCAGTGATGGAACGTATATTGGATAGTCAATTGCAAAACACAGCAAAATGTACTGCTGTCCAATATGTACTCCAACAGTTTCAAACCTTTGATGGGCCTTCAGTGAAACTCAGTTGGCTTTAGAATGCAAAATAAGACAAGGCAGCCATTGAGAAACGGGTTCAAACCGTTTTAGTCAAACAAATTAAAGACACAAACAGACAAGAAGGATGCAAAGAAAGACAAAGGGAAACACAGGGAGAATCTTAACTGAGAAGCAAAGAGGAACAAAGTCAACATCACATATTTCTGAGAGAGGGAGAAGAAGAGTGGGGGAGAGGAACTGAGCAGCAGTACATGGATAAGTAAAATCTCCTAAAAGGCAGAAAGGGAAAAGCCTCACAGCAAAGACCTCCACGAAGAAAAGCAAGACAGGGAGGAGCAGAACATCTTTGTGAGGATAAACGAAAAAGTGTAATCGCCCAGTTGTTTCTTTTTCTCCCAGAGGCCCCGTAGAAAACAACTGGCGCTTTAAGCTTAGACAGATAGCAGACAGAAGGATGACGGTTAGAGAAGAGAATACCACAGAGAGTTTGGAGGCTCGCTCATACACACACATTGAGTCCTTGTGCAAAAGATACGTAGGCGTACACGCGCACCCCCACCCCACATTACGCAGACAACAATCAAAAACAGGCACATTTCCTTGCTGGGTTTCTTTGGTACAAAGGCGGCAGCAGTCATATGCTTGGAACACACATACACACATGCATGCACAGACGGTGTATATCTCCCTCTCTCTTCTTCCTTCCGAGTCCCCATGGAGCCACAATGATGGAGATGGAGAGCAGTGTGTATTGACTGTGACTGTGACACAAAGCTGCATCCAGCGTGTGAGCCTCAGAGGGAAAAGGTTTTGCTTCAAAAGCAAGACCTCCAGTCTGCTGCTCCAACACTCTCTTTGTGAAAATTTTGTGAAGTGAGCAGAAACTCTGACGTGAAGCTTCCACATAGTGGACAGAAATACAGAGCAGATTAGATCATAGATTAGACAATAACTAAAAGTGCTATTAGTGAAAGTTATTTGTATTGAATGTGAGCAGAGGGGCGGCAGTGGCTCAGGAGGTAGAACGGGTCATTCAATAACCAGAGGATTGGCAGGTGGAATCCTCTCTCCCCAGCCACCCTGCCGTTGTGTACCTGGGCAAGACACTTTAGCCACCTTGCCTCCAGTGTCCATGACACTGGTATGAATGTGTATAAGTGGTTGAAGAGGCTGTTGGTGCAGATTGGCAGTCATGTTTCCATCAGTCTGCCCCAGTGCAGCTGTGGCTACAGAGATAGCTTACCACTATCAGTGTCTGTCTGGAGTGACTAAATAACGGACTCACTATAAGTACTTTGAGATGTCACTTGACATCTAAGGCACCATATAAATCCATTATTAAAAAAAAAAAAACTTCTTGCAATGTGCTATCGTAGTGTGAGAGGAGTGTCTGCAGGCATTACAGGCAATCAATCACTTGATGTCATGGTGTTAAATAATTGCTGCATTTTTTGAAACAGTCTGAATTTACATTCCAGGACATCATGTTGATTTCACAGGGAGGCTTATTTTGTCTGTCTTTCTCTCCACCCACTTGTCTGTCACTGCGTTGGTCAACCGACTGTCTGTCAAGCTGGCTCCTGAGGCTTTCATCTTTTTTTCTAACTGAAATAAAGAGAACATGCACAAATATAACTATACTATATTACTACAGCACTTTTATTTTATTTTCACCAATGCTTTATTTGAATATTTTTGAGTTCAGATGACCTCATGGTGCACTTAGCAACTCTTATGGTAAGGGTGTCTACACAGTGGGCAGTGAAAGGGGTGCAGTGAAAACTGTGTGCAATGTCCTTCCAAAAGAAGAGATGACACTGACAACTCTTTATTATCCCAGACATAGAACATGTCAGTCTGCTCCTTGTAGGCGGACAAAGGCAGTGGATATCCTTGAATTTAAACTGACATCTTTTTGGATACAAACGTTTCCTGTAATGAAAATCAGAAAATATTATGGTTATCAGTTTTGCCTCACCAAAAAAAAAAAAAAAAAAAGACACAACTTTTATCTTTTACAATGTATTTTTCCCCCCAGTCCTGCAAGATATCCCCTTTCTTGGCTTTTGGTTAGTTTCTCTGAGGAATACATCTGACATCATTTGAGTACTGTAAAGCATGTTTGCCATATAAGTTTTTCAAAGGCTTATGTGGCTTCATTTATAGGCTAAGTGGTTGTTTGAATATGGTTATCCTCTCAGTAAGTGCCCCTTTACACAGCATGGATCACTGATAGATCATTGAGAGACCTGGCCAATTTCTGATCTCTCAATGATCTCCACCCCTGTGTTAAGGGGGTATAAGTGAGAGTGTTTACGCACTAGAGACAGTGTTGAGAGGGTACGCGCAGTTGAAAGTATGGACAGGATCACAAGAAGTAGCATAATCTTTTAAAAAGGGAACACAAAATTCTCCATCATGCTTTTTGCTATTTGTACTTTATTTTAATGCATTATGTAGGATTTTTGCTACCTCTGCTGTTGTTAAATAACTGTAGTGTTTCTACCAGTTAATGCTTTTTGGACCCCTTATATTATTATTTATATTACACCAGTATATAATGGAAATGTCACGATCTGAGCATGGGGGGATTTGGCCGTGCTCTGTCGCTTTGTCTTTTTCCTATATTTGTATTGGATTGTATTTTTGAGTTCTCATTCCTGTTATTTTACTTTTGGTTGAATTTCATATATTCTGTATTGTTTTTTAGTATGAGTTATTTTTCTGTTTGCGTTCATTGTTGGTTTGTGATTTACACATTCAGATTTACTTCTTTTTATTATATTCGTATCTTGTGTTTTTTTTTTTCTCTCTCGCTCCTTCTCAGGGCTGCAGCTGTCAGCGGCACTTCCGGGGTCTTTTGCTTTATTGTGGGCAGTGCCCCTGTCAGCTGTCAGTCCCAGCTGTCAGTGACTACTTCCAGCTGATTTCTGTTATAATCATTGTCACCTCCTGTCCGCTCATGGTATCCACACCTGCCATCATCTGTGTTCCGTTTCCCCTAGCTCTATTTAAGGATTATGATTTTTCCCCTTTGTTGCTGGAGTCTCGTTTGATCATTTGCATCTGAACCCTGTCCCTGTTCAGGCATTTATCATCCTTGTGTGATCTTTTTTCTTCTGCTTTCCATGTTCATAAGTTTTGTTTGTGCACAGTTTGGACTTTTTGTGTTTTCATTAAAATATCACAAACTAGCAGTCCAGCGTCTGGGTCTTCCTCTTTGCCCCGAGGGGCATTCCATAACAGTAGACTCCAGCCAGTTAAGACCCAGCTGCTGCTAATTTGTACATTTTTTGTTTTTCACTCACCCTTGTCTGGAGCAGTAATTATGTCCCCAGCACATCGGCCTTCAATGAATAAAGGAAGATCGGCAGCTGGATCCCCGAGCCTGGAGGAGGAATGGGCCACCAAATTCATCCAGGACTTTATGGATGAAGCCCTCGCCTCCTGTAGCCCAAAGAAGATCTGGGAGAGTGTGAATTCAGCGACTGTTATTGTCAGGGTGCACCCAGGATTGTGGAGGCATTCTCATTTCGCGGAGTTGTTGGCCATGCTCTCCATCCTCCAGTAATCTTTCACTGGGCTGATGTGGGAGCTGCCTCCAGCAGAATCGAAGCCATCACGGAGGCACTCCCTGTGGCAGACGTCCTTCTCCTCCCCCTGTTAGCCTGTTCCTGCTCCTGCTCCATTGACTCCAAGACACCGCCACCCAGCTCCGGACCGCTGGAGGAACACCCCCGTCTCTCAGGTGGCAGTTTCTCCTTCGCTGAGGTCGAAAACTCCCGCAGCAGTCCCTTTATCGAGTTTTTCTTCTCCGGCTGTCCCGTCAGCTTTCTCCTCCGCTGCTGCAGCTTCTCCCTCCTCCTCGGTGATTCCTCCCGCTGCTGAGAATCCGGCTGTTTTCTCTCCGGCTCCGCCCATCACTGTGGCTGCAGGGGTGGCTCCTCAATGTTCCCCTGGGAGGCCCTCTTCTACCGAAGTCATGGAGAGGGTTGATCCAACACCTGCTACAACAGAGAACATCATGCCCCGGGAACTCAGGCAAGTGTCTTTTCATTCTCCCAACATTTTATGATGATATGCCTTGCCTGATTCCTCATAGTGAGGCTCAGTTTTTCACAGTCCCCTCAGTCCTCACCACCTGCTGCAGCCCACACCACCTTACCTGCTGTCTCCGTATCTCCTTCTATTCTTCCCGAGTATCCACCGGCCGCAGGATTGAGCCACTGGACGATGGAGGAGCCTGCGGCCCTGGAGGACCTAGTTCCAGCCCCGCAGCCATGGTCCGGACAAAGGGAGAGCACTGCCTGTGATCCGAAGCCTGCACCAACAACTGAACATCCCCGGGCTTCAACTGTGCAGGAGCCAGCGCTAGCAGAAAATCGACCTCCTGGATCTGCTCCTGATGAGCCACCTGCATGGGTCACCTCACTGGGGGGTCCCGGGACAGCATTGACCACCATGCCTGCTGCAGGGGCCGCCGCAGCAGAGCTGAAGCTGGACCTCCAGAGGGCCGGCCCAAGATGTCGCCGCATGGATTGATGGAGTTCTGGATGGCAGTGGAGCTCGAGATGAGGCAAGTGCTCTGCTTTGTTTTCATTGCTTCTGTGTTGGAGAGATCTTGTCTGGCTCTTGGTGGGGAAAGCCAGGTGCAGTCGTCAGCTGCACCTGACTCACCTCACTGGGCTCCACTGCTGCCGGTGACCCTGACCCTGTTTCTCTGCCTCTCCTGTCTGAGCTCTCTCCTAGGGTCACCGAGGATCGTCCAGATTCGCCAGAGGTCTCTGTGGGTCCAGCCTCGCCACCCGAGATCACCATGGGCCCAGCTCTTCCTGCTGAGGTTGTTGCGGGTGCTCCGTCCCAGCCCAGGACCACTGAGGTGCTGTTTCCCCATCAGCTGAGGTCATTGCAGGTGCTCTGTCCCAGCCCGGGACCTCGGTGGGTGCTGCTCCCCCTCCGGATGAGGTCTTCGTGGGTGCTCTGTTCCACCCCTGGACCTCCGAGGGTGCAGCTCCTCCTCAGTCTGGGTCTCCGTGGGTGCTATGTCCCAGTTGGGGACTGTTGTGGGTGCTGCACCCCAGCCTGAATCCAACATAGGTGCTGTGCCCCAGTGTGGGCCCACTGTGGGCATTATACTCCAGCCCGGGGGCCACTGTGGGTGCAGCTCTGGCCGAGTCTGGGCCCACTGAGGGTGCAGCTCTGGCCCAGTCTGGGTCCACCGACAGTGCAGCTCTGGCCCAGTCCAGGTCCGACGAGGGTGCAGCTCTGACCCAGTTCGGGTCCACTGCAGGTGCAACGTTGCTCCAGCTCGGAGCCACAGCGGGTGCCGCTTTGCTCCAGTCCAGAGCCACTGTGGGTGCTGCTTTGCTCCAGTCCGGAGCCACCGTTAGTGCAGCTTTGCTCCAGCCCGCAGCCACCGCGGGTGCAGCTTTGCTTCAGCCTGGAGCCACCACGGGTACTGCTTTGCTTCAGCCCGGAGCCACCATGGGTGCTGCACTGTCCCAGTCTGGGACCACCGAGGGTGCTACAGGCCAGTCCGAGGGTGTCGTGGTCCCCTGTCCTCTGCCAGATACCGTCGTGGTTCCCTCTCCTCTGCTAGATGCTGTTGTGGTTCTCTCTCCTCTGCCAGATGCCGTCAGGGTTCCCTGTCCTCTGCCAGATGCTGTTGTGGTTCCCTCTCCTCAGCCAGATGCCGTCGTGGTTCCTTCTTCTCCGCCCGACATCATTGTGGTTCCCCCAACTCCACTGTCCCCTCCTTCATTGGGCTTCTCCATGGGGCAGCCACGTCCTGGGCCACCTCTTCTGTTTAGGTGGCTGAAGAACCCTGGCCAACTGCCTGACAGACTGCATCATTGGGTTAGGTGGTTCATATTCTCCAGCACGCCCCCTGACTCTTATCACCTCGCTGTCTGCCAGGCCTGGGACTTTGGCCGGCCACCTGAACTGTCTAGTTCTTTGGCCTAGGGGTCTAGGTGCCTGGTTTTGCGTGGGTGTGGATCCTGAGTGAGGTCTTTGTTTTTTTGCTTCCTCTTAGCCTGGGTTTTTTTCTGGGGTGTGAGTTCTGAGAGTTTTTCTTATTTTCTCTGATTTGTTTCCTCCGTGCCTGAGTCCCCCCTCCTCCCACCCGGGGGGGGGGGGCATTTTGTTGTTGGGGTGGGTTTTTTTTGTGTGTGGGGGGTCTTTTTCTTTCGATGTTGGCCCGGGGTGTCTGGTCTTCCCCCCTTGGGGGGGAGGGGGCTCTGTCACAATCTGAGCACGGGGGGATTCCGCCGTGCTCTGTCTCTTTGTCTTTTTCCTATATTTGTATTGGATTGTATTTTTGAGTTCTCATTCCTGTTATTTTACCTTTGGTTGAATTTCACACATTCTGTATTGGTTTTTAGTGTGAGTTATTTTTCTGTTTGCGTTCATTGTTGGTTTGTAATTTACACATTTGGATTTACTTGTTTTTATTATATTCGTATCTTGTGTTTTTTTCTCTCTCTCTCTCTCTCTCTCTCTCTCTCTCTCCTTGTCAGGGCTGCAGCTGTCAGCGGCACTTCCGGGGTTTTTTGCTCTATTGTGGGCAGTGCCCCTGTCAGCTGTCAGTCCCGTCTTCTCCCTCTGACTACTTCCAGCTGATTTCTGTTATAATCATTGTCACCTCCTGTCCGCTCATGGTATCCACACCTGCCATCATTTGTGTTCAATTGTCCCTAGCTCTATTTAAGGATTGGTCCCGTTGAACGTGCAGCGGTCCACAAGAAGAAAAATTAGTCTCTGACTCCTCTCGTGGCCATGAAGAAAAGCAGGAGCGGTCCGGCTCTGCCGGACCGGTGGCGCCACACGAGTCGGCTGCCTGTTGCAACAGCCTTTTTTTTTTTATCTTCCTTCTTCTTTCTACACCTTTCACTCTGTATATATATCACGGATCGCCCCGGGGGTCTCCCGGGTCGGCGGACGGAGCCACGGTTTGCAGCGGGAGACGTTACAGCGGGGAGGAGCTAGTGCTAGCTAGCACTTGGCCGCCGCCCGGTGCTAATGGGAAACTCGACATACCGGGAGCTGTAGCGAAAACGAAGCGGGTGCCGGGCTGGAGTTTAGGCGGCGTGAAAGAAATATAAGACAGAATAATAAAGAGCGATGGCAAGAACCAAGCAGACCGCCCGTAAAATCTACTGGAGGAAGAAGCCCCCCAGGAGACAGCTAGCCACAGGCAGAGTGAAGAGGCCTCGCCGTCACAGGTCCGTGGCTCTGAGAGAGATCCGTCGCTACCAGAAATCCACGGAGCTGCTCATCCGTAAGCTGCCCGTCCAGCGCCTGGTGAGGGAGATCGCTCAGGACTTCAAGACCGTCCTGCGTTTCCTGAGTTTCGCCGTCATGGCTCTGCAGGAGACCAGCGAGACCCACCTGGTGGTCTCTTCTTCACTAAGGGGGTCACCATCATGCCCAAAGACTTCCAGCTGGCCCGCTGCATCCGCGGAGAGAGAGCTTAGACTTTCTGCTGCACATCCACCAGCCATAATGCTCTGCACTGTGTGTCTATATATATACATTTATAGTAATATGGACATATGTTTGCTAGATGTTGTTTTCTCTTGCCTTCTGATTGTTGCTCTGAGTGTTGCTATCCCTATGCTGTTGCAATCCTGGAATTTCCCCATTGTGGGACTAATAAAGGCTTATCTTATCTTATCTTATCTTATGATTTCTCCCCTTTGTTGCTGGAGTCTCGTTTGACCGTCTGTGTCTGAACCCTGTCCCTGTTCAGGCGTTTATCATCCTTTTGTGATCTGTTTTCTTCTGTCATCCATGATCATAAGTTTTGTTCATGCACAGTTTGGACTTTTTGTGTTTTCATTAAAATATCTCAAACTAGCAGTTCAGCGTCCGGGCCTTTCTCTTTGCCCTGAGGGGCATTCCATGACAGGTAATCAGTTATGGGGAAATATAGAAAAGTGTAGACAAGGAGTTGTAATGGGTTTTTGTGGATCTAGAGAAAGTGTTGTACTGTACTGTATAAGGAAGTCAGGAGTGGTAGAGAAGTATGTGAGGGTGGTGCAGGACATGTATGAGGACAACAAGATGGTGAAGAGGTGTGCTGTAGGAAGGGCAGATGGATTCAAGGTGTGTGTGGTTACATCAAAGTTCAGCCCTGTTCCACTTCTTGTTTGCTATGGTGATGGACAGGCTGACAGATGAGATCATATAGGATTATCCGTGGACCATGATGTCTGCAGATGACATTGTGATCTGTAGTAAGAGTACGGAGTAGGTGGAAGAGAACCTGGAGAGGTGGAGGTATGCAGTGGAGAGAAGAAGAATGAAAGTTGGTAGAAGCAAACATAATTTGTGTGTGAATGAGAAGGAGGCAGGTGTAGAGGTAAAGATGCAAGGAGTAGAGGTAGTGAAGCTAGATGAGTTTAAATACCTGGGGTCAACCATCCAATGCAATGGACAGTGCAAAAGAGAGGTGAAGAAGAGAGTCCAGGCAGAGTGGAGTGGGTGGAGACAAGTGTCAGGGGTGATTTGCAACAGAAGCATAGCAGCTAGAGTGAAAGGGAAAGTTTACAAGACAGCAGTGAGACCTGCTGTGATCTATGGTTTAGAGATGGTGGCGCTGACAAAAACACAGGAGGCGGAGCTGGAGGTGGCAGAGTTGAAAATGCTAAGATTATCATTGGGAGTGACTAGCAGGAACAGGATTAGAAATGAGTATATCAGAGGGACAGCTCAGGTTGAGTGGTTTGGAGACAAAGTAAGAGAGGCAAGGCTGAGATGGTCTGGACACGTGCAGAGGAGGGATAGTGGATATATTGGACGAAGGATATATTGGGCTGCATGGTGGTGCAGTGGTTTAACACTGTGGCAGCACCGTTTACCCTCGGCCGGGGGATCGCGGGGATCATGAGATCGTGGGTTCGATCCCAGCCCCCGGCCAACAGTGAGCTGTGTGGAGTTTGCATGTTCTCCCCGTGTTGCGTGGGTTTACTCCGGGATTTCTCCGGTTTCCAAAAACATGTAGGTTTAGAGCGCTCGCGCACGCAGTGACCGGCAGCCGATGGCTTGTCACCAGACTGCAAACCAAATCTACCTACGGGTACAAATAAGTAACAAAAAAAAAAAAAAAAAAAAAAAAGGATGTTGAAGATGGAGCTGCCAGGCAGGAGGAAAAGAGGAAGACCACAGAGAAGATTTGTAGACATAGTGTAGGAGGACATGGAGAGGGTTGGTGTTGCAGAGGAAGATGCAAGGGATAAAGTGAGATGGAGGCAGATGGAGGCAACCCCTACAGTGAGCAGCTAGAAGAAGAAGAAGAAGAAGAAATATTGGTAATTGTCTGTTGGAATGGTGGATATCTGCGAGTGTGCAGAATATGCAGTAGATCCACATATTAAACAAGAACTGGTATTAATCCAATTTTCGAGAAAAGATTTGAAATTTGTTAGAGCACCTGGAAGAGTCATGAGCTCTCTGAGCACTTTCAAGTTTAATATATAAACATATCTGCCATGAGCAGAGCAACATTCTTTGCTTGACAGGTCAGCCGTAAGTAGTTAAGTTTGCTGAGATATTACAACCACCTCTCAGTGGAGGGTGTTTGCTGTGATCAGTTACACCACAGAGACTAATAACGGCGTACAATATAGCTGTGTATATGTACAATATGCTCTATAAACCCATGTGCAAACAAATCATAACAGTTGTGAAAAATGCGGCTAGTTACAAAAACAAATCATTCAGCAGGTGTTCAATAACATTTTTATAGCTTTGGCAGCATCTCAGACCTCTCCTGTTGCACTAGAAATTGTTTAACCAGCAGATGTTCAACATAATTGCTGCATTTAGCACTCCTGTTTCTGAGATGCAACACTGTCATGATATACTTGCTCACAGAGAAAAACCTCATCTCAGGCATGAACGTGGTTTTGACATTTTACGGTACCTTCTGCGAAGCATTAAATTTTTTTAATCTGCCAGATACTGTCAACTGTCCACTTTTGTAGAAAGCAAAACAGAGATGATAACAAATGTGATCTGACGAGTCTGTTCATTAAAAAGCAGGAGTATTTTTACATGTTTGCTTCATTATTCGTTATTTTGGCTGCACAAGATGATTTAGTTGTTGTGACTGATCCACATTTGTCACACCAGTGAGATAATATGACCCATTAGTAAATATAAAACTCCTCATCCTTTTTGAAATATCCAGTGTGACACAGAAATACATACGGCCAGTTCCTCCTTCTACGCACAGGTGGGAGGGCCCGAGTCCATGACTGGACTTTTATATGATTTATGGCCTAAATGTTAGGGCTGCTTTTAGATGACAGAGGTGGTGCAGACACTCTACTACTGATTTTATTTATTTATTTATTTTTCAATTTGGAAGGATAAGTAATCAACAAAGGTGTGAAAGCTACAAATCTACTGTAAACACTGAATCATATAGCTATATGTAATACGTTAATGTAATTTGAACACATTCCATTTGCAGTATTGTGTTTTAGGGATGGAATCTCTATGTACCTCATGATTCTCTGTGATTATGATTCAGAGGACTGCAGTGTGATGATAAAACGATCATTGATGCATCCTTTCTTGTTTCTATACACTGTAGGATTTCTTTTGTTCTCACTATGTGACTACTTGTTACTTCTCAATATATATCTTATATTTCTTATTAATTAAACAAATGGAAGACAGGTAACAAATCAACAGGAATGCAACATTTAACCATCATCCATCCCGCCTGGTTACTTCCTCTTCAGCTCTGGTATAGGCAGACATGGGTTGCTACTGAAGCCTGGACATTTCCTTTGACATTTGTGCATCGATCAAGACTCTTCCACACATTGTAATGTGATGCTTCTAAAACACAGTTCTTTCCAGCATCTCCATTGTGTATACAGGCTAAAAACAGTAGCAGCAATAGCGTCTCACTAACGTTACCTCTTTTAACAAATGTAGCGCTTGGACAAAAACGTCTTAAAAATAGATTTAAAACTATTTCTCTGCTGCTTTGGCTTGACAAAGGGGTCAACTCAGACCTGGAGAGCTCCTGTGGTTGCAAAACACTTCTTAACCCCCCCGAGGATCACCGGACCAGGATTTAAAGCAACAGCAAAAAATGGAATTACCTTAAGGTGCACTGGGAGGCACGTTGAGAGAATTAACTAAACGTGAAAGTTATTCCTTTTGTTCCCTGGGTGATGGATGAGCGATGGGAGTTGGGATAACAAGGGATCAGAGGAGAGGGGAGGAATAATAAGCGTGTACCCTTAATATCCACCTCATTCATCTGCCCATCTAGTATACAAACAATACTGCTATTTAAACAAAAAGGAGTTTTTCAAGGATCCTTGTAGGAAAGAGACCACAATACGATCAGCCACAAGGCATTCACAAACCCCATTTCAGTTTTGTGTCATATGCAATGGTAAGGATTATAAACTTACACATACAAACCACTCGTGTGCTCCCTCTGGCAGATGAAAAATTTAATCTAAAAAATGTAAACTGCTATTTTTGATTTCTCTGCACATCTACTGTATATCCATTAGTAATTATATACTAATTAAGCAGATAACCATAAATAAATATTGTGAAATCCCACACTTCCTTCCAGAGTTCATTAGGACATGCTCTGAAAATACTGGGAAGGGTCAACTACAATCCTGTTGATCTGATAAATGAATGTTCAAGAAATTTTAGAGGGTCTGAGGTCCAAACGTTAACCTCACCCTTCTTGCTATTTTTAGTTTGAGTTTTATAACAAATTAGATAGTTGTACCTTAATGTAAGATCGGTTACACTGTAGTAATCA
Organism: Pholidichthys leucotaenia; assembly: GCA_020510985.1. Taxonomy (NCBI): domain Eukaryota; kingdom Metazoa; phylum Chordata; class Actinopteri; order Cichliformes; family Pholidichthyidae; genus Pholidichthys; species Pholidichthys leucotaenia. The sequence goes on along the minus strand of CM035837.1, from coordinate 358,779,215 downwards.
TTTAGGCACCAAAAAGTTGTCAAATATTAAGGTCAAAACTGGTGTCACCTCGTCAGTACTTTTACAGTGAGCTGTCTGATATTAAGAAATGTGAGAGAATTTTAATTGATTTGAGTTTGTTTTACTATGACGAACATTAAGCTAACTTCAACTTAACCTTTGCAGATGTGCTTTTCTTAAAATTTATACCTTTGGCTATATGTTTGGAGTGAAAAGGTCAATGTCACAATGTCTAAAACAGTCAAAATCAGTATTGCCACTTCACTTTATTAATGCAAGGCTCTCCCAAAACATAGTAGGTCTGAGGGCATAACCGTACAGTGCAGCATCTGGGAGATTTTAGCTGGAAGAAAGAATGACATCTATAGTCACAGAACTGTAGGATACAGAACTTATCTTCCCTAGCAATTTTCATGCCTTCTCCCTTGTTGCTGAGGCTATTCCCCAGGAGTGATAAGCCCCACAGTCGGCCAAATCTGTTGTTTGGGGGAGTGAGCACATGAATCAGGCTGAGAAAGTGCTGTTCAGAGCTCATATTATCCTTATCCTCAGTTTTCCCTGGCAGCACTGGGGGAGCTTTGTTCTCGTTCCTCCTCATGTTCCTGCTGGGGCTAGTCTGCCTCGAGGTCCACTAAACCAACAACTTATATAGGCAAAAGACTCCAGTACCTCAGCTTCTCTCCCCATCTTCTCACCTCCTTCTCACTCAGCCTCAGTGAAGCAAGTCTGCGTTCCTCAGTTCTGATGGAAGCTCAACTCACAGGTTTCTCTTCTAACGTTCAAAATAATAAAATACTGGTATACTATGTAAAAAGATTTCAACCGCATTGCATTTCAGAAGTAATGCATTTGATTGCATATCATGCTTTTAAGCAACAAAAACAGTTTTAAGAACAGCTTAAAGCATTTTTATGCTGTTTTCAGCCACAGGATGAAACACAAAACCAGTGTACTCTTTGTGCTGGTCCCAAACCTTGGTAAAATGGGGAAGGTTGCATCAGGAAGGGCATCGAGTGTAAAAATGTAATTTTTTTCCTTAATTTTGCAGCTTTAAAAAAAAAAGGACTTTTTTCTCATACATTTGTGACATCATGGGCATTTTAATCATTTTTTTTCTCATATTTGCAAATATATTCATGTAAATGTCTGACTTTATCATCTAGTTGCTAGTTCTTGTCTTGCAAACTATTTTTTTAAACAGTAAAAATTTCATGGTACAGATGCTGCGTTACACGTTCCCTTGTGCCATTCAAATTACACCACAATAATGGCTCAACTCTCAGCTGTGAATTATGTGACACAACCTCTGGCAAAGAAGATATTTTTCACTGCTCACCATTTTCACATTCAGCATGTCAAGCTGTCTCTCTCTCCCATACTCTAACAAATCTCAAACAGAATTATTCAGTCATTGCCCATGGCTATAAAGACAAACCAAGAAACAGTGGAGGAGAGAGAGAGCGAAAGAGAGGCTGTTTGCATTTCTTATGTAAATCTTTCTCTTAATGAACAAAGTGAGAATATGTGTTAGCCACATCAAATAACCGGACAGATGAAAGCTCACAACTTTCATTCGCTTTCTCTTCAATTCTCGCTTTTTTCCCCATCTTTCTCTGGACAACACCACCCCTTCAACATCTATTTTTCTGGTTCACACTTACTGTCTTGTCTTATTTTCTTCCTTCAGTTTCTACTCCTGTTCTCTCTATTTTACAACCTCTCCCAAAAGCATGGGGCTGTGGAAAAATTTTCTCGCATGAGTTGGGGTAAACCTTACTCCTGTAACTTATATTTCCTTCTCAGGCTGAATTAGATCTTACCTTGAGGAATCAGCAGGGGGCAGGAGAGAATCTCGGTGGCTCACTAACCAGTGCTACCCTTAAAGAGTGGTTCGAGGAAACCCCCCATATATCTTAATCCCCCCATTAACAATCAAATAAGGATGTGGAGGCTGAAACTGAGCCCTCTAGATTAAAAATTTACAATTTTGATTAGTCTTCTCTCAGTGTGATTATATTTAGTATGAGCAGAAATGCTTGTCATAAATTATGTGATGTCATGCTCCACTCTGGAGAGTCATATTCAACCATTAATGGCTACAATCTCAGGTTATATTTGTGCAATGGTTTCTCTTACACAACACAGCCATGGCATTAAAAACACAAACTGACCTGACTGCTAAAATAACACGTCGTATTACAGTAAGTTAATTTCTTAACATCAACCTACAGGTTAAATGTAGTTAAAGAGAAATTTGTCAGTCATCAAAACAAAACTGAGAGGTTCATTCTAAAATATTGTTTTTAAATGTTATATCAATTGTGTAGGGCTTACGACCAAATCACTGCACACACACACACACACACACACACACACACATTTATGATCAGGGGTTGACATTAATTTTGCTGCTCACCAGTCACTGTAGCTAGTAATTTTCCAAAGCTACTAGCCACCATTTTGTGGTTGGAAAATAATGTTTAATATGATCAAATTTCACTATGGCATGCTAAAATTTACTTGAACAAAATGTACAGCCTTTTTAAATGTAAATGACCCTTATACTTACATTAAAAATAGAAAAAGAAACACTGTTTAATTAATACTGAACATCAATAAATACTGTAAAACAGTGGAGAAAAATATTTGCAATATGAGAGTGAAGTACAGGTAGATTTGAGGTCTGCCCCAATTCTCATTTGTACTCCTACCACTTCCTCTTCGCCTACCTCTACACTGTGGCCCTTGAGGGCTGAAAATGACCCATTTGAATTGGGACACCCCTTCAGGTTGCACTGTGTCATTAGTAGTTGCTGATGGATTTAACCTAAATGGACACTACCTGTTTTCACCAGAAAAAAAGAGAAAGAATAGAAACTTGATGAGGAAGAAAGTCTCATCTTTTGGAGAAAAATATCTCAAATTTACATGAACATTTCTAATGAGTAGAAAAAGTCAGAAGGGACCAGGTCAGGAGGGACCAAAACAAGACATTTTCAGTTAAAATAAAGAGTCCATCATGATAAAGCTATTATGGTTAAATAAATAAATAAATCCAACTCTAGCTTGTCTATTTTGTTGTAAACCACTGTGAATCATACGTGTGGGACTTCTGGGTCACAGAGGTCTGGATTTTTAGGACCGTCTCTTTTCAAACAACACCTCCCTGTGGAAATTCAGGTATCCAACACAGCATTACAATTCACACATATAAGAAGTCACTGACATTAACTATAATTTAAAGATTATTAGACCACTGCTGATGCAGAGTGATTCATATTCTGTGAAATGTACTAGTGCAATTATATTGGAATATACTCATTGCCCAGATTGCTCAGTCTGAACTAAATGTTGTAAAATGTGGTCCAAATCATTTGTTGGTCCAAACCGATGGTTACTTAAGACCAATAAAAGTGGCTTAAGACAGTTGTACTGTAAAGCAAAATAAACAGTGAGCGGTTAAAAAGAGATGTTGATGATCTTTCGTGCATTTTGATTTCACTGTCAAAAAACCATAAATACAGACTCAACTAAGACTAACTTTATTGTGTGTTTTAGCATATAACAACATCCTCAGACCTCAGAGTTGAGCAAATGTGACCATATGGCCCAATACACCAACATATTATCGTTCAAATCTTGATTTGTTTCTTTACATGATATGACATCAGTGGATTCACTGTCTAAGAATTTTTAAAATATTTCTTTAACATTATACCAAATTTAGAAGTCAGCTCAGAGACCAGCAGCCATGCCAGCTGTTGAGTGTTTTCCCATGTTGGTATTCTTCCCCATGTCTGTGTTCTCCTTGTTCTCCAACCTTTTTCTCTATCCAGGATTAACAGGAGGCTAGAGATGAGGTGATAGGATTAGGGATTGTTTGCTGAAGAGACGGCCACACAATATCTCACCATTTCAAGAAGAGCCTCGGTGGATGAGTGGGTGAGAGAGTGAAAAGGAGAGAGTGTCTGGTAGAATGCGTGATGACTGTATACCTCACTGTTTGCTGGATCAGCTTGGCTCTCCATTAATAAAATACACAAACAAAAGTATCGTGGAAGCATATAGCACTTTAACCTTTCTGTCAAGCAAAATGCAAACACTAAGAGCTGTAAATATTTACAGGCTAGGACATACTGCCCAAGGAGAGCTGACAAAGGACTTAGGGAATCATTTAGTTGGGCTATAGTGGCTGGATGTCAAAGTCTGTTACCTCATTAGGAAGGATTTCACAAAGAAAATGCTAATTGCCTTACTTGCTAAATAAAGGCTTGTTTCTTTCAGAGCATCACTGTGGCCTATAGCAGCACTTGTTTAATGAGATGGGTTGTCTAATGAAGGATACCACAGTCTTGGATCTAGTGTTCGGTTCACCTTGGAGTGTAATACTGCTTCAAGGAGGATCCTTCTATCTCTCTCATTATCCGTTTTCCTCCCTCCATCTCTGCCTTCACACAACTTCGTTGGTGCTCACAGGGTTTGTATGTGTCAGGTCAACAGGCAGAACAGAAGATGTTCTGGGTTTTTGGAGTTTTATTGTTTAACTTTTTGGAATTTAAAAAAATATATAGCTTGACAGCTCTTTGAACACATTAGATTAAGTTTCCTTTTTGTGCAGTCATTAAGACTCTTTGTTTAGTTTAAACTTTGACCAAAGCTCTTCAAGTTCACAAATTAGGCAACACTGTCCATGATCAAGGAAACATCCTGTCAAAAAGGAAGTCATTTTTATAATTAATTGGACAGCCTGTATGACTGACAGGAAAGATAGAAGTTAGACAGGGGCTACATGACATTGTACGATAGCTGTCAGTTAAGTTCAAAGACATTGCAAGTATATACAGTGCCACAGCCCACTGAGCCATCAGTTTCTCCAAACAGCTGCCACTCAGCAGCTGCCAATGATTTGCTCTGCTCATTCCGCTTATTAAACCTATTTTAGTTTTTATAGCTTCAAATGGAGATCCAAAATTCAGATCTATGTTGCTTGATGCACTGAGATGTTTTTTTTAACCTATTTAAGCAATAACACTTTCCTCCCCAGTCAGAACAAATGTTTTTGCACCTCAGGGTTGCATTATTTCACCTGTGTTGTTCACTCTGTGCACTGCAGAACCAGTGTGCCCAACCAGTTCATTCTGAAATATTCCGATGATTCCAGTCTGTTATCCCTGCTGATTGGTACCAGTGACCCCAGTTTATGCCAGCGGAATGTGGACTGGTAAATAGAATGGTATGACAAAAATGTTCTGATCATAAGCATAAAAAAGATGGAGGAAATTGTTTTTGGCCTTCTTCCAAACGATCAGCTGCTTCCATTGACTATCCACAATGAAGAGATGAAACAGGTGCCTTCTTGCAAATACTGTATTTGGGAGTCAAGATTGCAGCCATTTTATTATGGACTCCACATACTGAATATACGGACACTGGATATAAAAAGTCTACACAGCCCTGTTCAAATGCCACGTTTTTGTGATGTAAATAAATGAGACTAAGATAAATAGTTTCAAAACCTTTTCGACCATTAATGTGACCTATATGTTACAGTCCAAGGTTGGGTTCTGTTCTAATGGAAATGAAAGAGAAAATGGAACCGTTTTCAAAAAAGACTGTGTGCGAAGTTGAAACTCACTAATGCTGTGGGTCTTCAGGGTCCTTGGCAAGCCCAATCTCTGCTCCCTTGAGTGGCCAAATCAGTAGTGATATTACGCTTGACACCGCCGACTCGACACTGACTTGAGCAATAACAACGCGGAAGTGTCATGAGCAGAGTGTCGAGCACTGTGTCAACATGCCCACAGTCACGTGACCGTAGCAAATGAGGCCTCGTTAAGTTGGTCACATTATGTGACTTGAGGGCTTGCGGGAAGTTGGAGAGGGAATTAGTTTTTTTTTGTTGCTTTTGTTGCTTTCTATTCCTACCCTCCAATTTTGAATAGACCTCGGATGGCCAAATGCTCAAAAAAAAAAAAAAAAAAAAAAGTACTGAGATTTTTTTTCAGGTTTTTCAACTCTGATGCATTTCTGACACTCAGACACCAGATGGCAGTCTTTATTAGATGTTTCATAACACTGTGTTGCTCATGAAGCTATTGTCTCAAAGTTTCTTATCATTTCATGAGGCCCCGATTTTAACATCACTACAAATCAGCTGGTGTTGTGTTAGTTCAGTTTATTTTTAAAAGTCAGATCCTTTTTAAATAAAAAATGGACTGGGTTTCCAATATCAAAAAAGTAACACGTGTTGGTGCAGCAAGCCTCTGGAAACAGTTGGCTTCGGGGTCCATCACTCTCACTCACACCTGAGCTTAATTGTCATTTAAAGACTTTGCAGCACCTGCTGCATAAACTTCTCAGATGATGCCTTCATGACCATAGGACATCACAATCACAACACAGATGGCATTTCTTTATGAAACTAGTTCCAAAGTAAAGAAATGAAAACCAAAATAAGGAAAGGAAACAGACTCATAATATCCTAACATATAACCTGTACAACCCAATTGAAAAACAAACTGAAGTCTTTTAAGGGGAAAAAATAAAAAACTTACAATAACCTGTTTGCATAAATATGCACACCCTTAAAGGTCTGATGACACAATTTTGACATTTTTTAGCATGTTGTGTAAATCCAAAAGTCATTGTTGATGATCAATATAATATTTACAACAGCGCCTGCATAAACTAGTTATCATCAAAAAACCGTAGCCGCTGACTGGACTGTGGTGCTGGCCACCGAATGAAGGGCGGCACCACCATGACGTAAGCGACAGAACACACTCCGGTGTTGTTGACTGGAATGACAGCAGCTTTGTAGCTCACAGTTTCTCTGGTTTCTTGTTTTAATTTTACCGCTATACCTTCGCGTTGTTTCGCAGGCTTAGATAAACAGCAGGCCGTGAAAGACCACATCACATGCTTCAGCTCCAACTGTCATAAGCCTCCTCGTGCGCGCCTCGTGCACTTTTACACAGGAGGAGCGCATGAGGAGGGGAAGGATACATGGATTTACATGCAGCTTTGATCTACTTTCTGTGATCGCATGCTGACATCTCGCCGGTCCGGCCACATCCCCTCTATCATTATCACCAACTGATTAAAAATCCCGCTGATCATCTTTCCCAGTCCTCGCCCAGGTGCTTCTCATCACACCATCACCAGCAGTGCGTGTACTTCGCGGCCATTTGCCAGTCATGCACTACTGGCCCATAGTATTGTCATCTGTGCTGTTAGTCTGCCAGTATTTTCAGCACTCTCACGACGTGTTAGTCACTCCACGTTCGCCGTGGTTCTCGTGCGTCCTTGAAGCGATGTCGGCTCTGGGGCGCACCTGTGGCTAACATGTCTCCTCTCATTCGTTCGCTGGGTGGTGCCGGCCCCCGAACACCATCAGTAAGTGTGTTTGTGTTTTTTGTACATCTTCACCTTTTTGGGAATTGTCTGTCTTTCTGTATTAAATGTGCTGTGGTGAACCCTGCACGTAAATCCTCGTTATTTCATCCTCCCTCTCCGTGCCCTGCGTAAGAGCGCACAGAGGGTCATGATGAATGGATTCACGCGCAGGATTCACCAGATAATACACAATACATACAGTAAATACATAAAGATAATATATAATAAACCTGATGCCTGAGCCACAGAGAATACACTGCTATGATTTTATTGAAAAATCAGGTTTAAATAAATTATATTTATAAACAAATAATTTGTTGCAATATCTGTAACAAAAGCATAACACTCGGTGTTCCCCTGTTTATTGCTGCTGCTGCACCGGCCATGTATGCCTCACCACTGTCACTCTGAGTCTGATTGGCTAGGCACAATGCCCGCTTGGCATGGCTCAAACCTATATGGTTTGATGCCCCTAGATTCTTCATTGTCATCCCATTCTTCGGAACTATAATCGTCGGGAGATTGGACAACACAAACCAATTCCAGACTACATGTGCTGGAACCATCGTCGATGTTTTCTCCCACTTCCATCCTGTGTGTACAATGGGCAGCCAAGCGCTGTTCTATCGATGACGTTACAACATGGCCAGGGTTTTTTTCCAGCCACTGACGCAATTGGTGACGTGGTGCTCATGAAAACATCGGATATTCCTGTGAAAAAAGCCTGTTTGACTTAGAACTGCACACACCAACCTTTTTCGTCATATTGTATTATGTGTTGAAAAATTAGATGAAGTCAAAAATGTGTCATCAGACCTTTAAACTAATACTTTGTTGCAGCACCTTTGGCTTTTGTTGCAGCACTCAGTCTTTTTGGGCAAATGGTAAATAGTAAAATGGTAAATGGCATTCACTCTTATAGCGCTTTTCTTCTCATCTAGGACGACCAAAGCACTTTACAGATCCTTCAATCCACCCATTCACACACACATTCACACACTGATGGTGGCAGAGCTGCCATACACACAGGCGCTAACCTAGCGCCTGTGTGTAAGCCATTCTTTTGTTGATTTGGATGTGTGCTTTGGGTCATTGTCATGCTGAAAGATTAAATTCCTTTTCATCTTCAGCTTTCTAGCAGAAGCCTGAAGGTTTTGTGCCAACACTTACTGGTATTTGGGACTGTTCATAATTCCCTCCCCCTTGACTAAGGCCCCAGTTCCAGCTGAAGAAAAACATCCCCAAAGCACAATACTGCCACCACCATGCTTCACTATAGGTATGGTGTTCATTTGGTGATGAGCACTATTGTGTTTGTACCAAATATACCTTTTGGATATGGTCAAAAAGTTCAACCTTGGTTTCACTGGACCATAACACATTTTTACCACATGTGTTTGGGAGATTTCAAATGTATTTTTGCAAAATATAGCTGGGCTTGAATATTTTTCTCCATTAGATAAGGGTTCCATTTTGCCACCCTACTCCATAGCCCAGACATATGAAGAAGATGGGAGATTGTTGTCATATGTACTTGTCATATGTACTAAATAGCCAGTACTTGCTAGAAATTTCTGCAGCTCCTTCAATGTTGCTGTCGGCCTCTTGGCAGCCTCCCTGACCAGTTTTCTTCTCGTCTTTTCATCAATTTTGGAGGGATGTCCAATTCTTGGTAATGTTACTGTTGTGCCATATTTTCTTCACTTGATGATGACTGTCTTCACTGTGTTCCATGGTATATTTAATGCCTTGGAAATTCTTTTGTACCCTTCTCCTGACTGATACCTTTGAACAATGAGATCCCTCTGATGCTTTGGAAGCTCTCTGCAGACCATGGCTTGTGCTGTAAGATGTGACAACAAAAATGTCAGGAAAAGCCTACTAGAACAGCAGAACTTTATTTGGGGTTAATCAGAGGCACTTTAAATGGTGGCAGGTGTGTGCTGACTCCCATTTAACACGAGTTTGAATGTGACTGATAAATTCTGAACACAGCCACGTCACCAGTTATAAGAGGGTGTGCATATTTATGCAACCAGGTTATTGTAACTTTTTTATTTTTCCCCTTAAAAGATTTCAGTTTGTTTTTCAATTGGGTGGTACAGGACATAGGTCACTTTAATGGTGGAAAAAGTTTTGAAGTGATTTATCTTGGTCTCATTTTTTTACATCACAAAAACCTGGCATTTGAACAGGGGTGTGTAGACTTTTTATAGCCACTGTATTAGTAAGAAGCTTACTTCCTCCGCAGACTATGATCTTTTGTTGTGAGCAGACAGATTATTCTTTTCTTCTACCAGTCGGTGGTTCAGAGTGTGTTGTTGTACTGCAGTACTATGTGGTTCAGCAGCTTTACTGTAAAACTTAAAACTAAACTCTTCAGTCAAATAAAACTTTGTGCAAAAATCATCGAACAACCAGTTTTTTGAAGCTCATAAAAAGAGCATCCTCAAATTGGCAAAAAATATCTGACTCTTCCCCTCTTCCCATATTTTAAATGGCAAATGCCAACTTCTCCCCTCTAACAGGTAGTTCAGAGTCCCTCTTTCATAAGTCTATCCTGCTGCTGAACCAGAACCAGTGAATCAGTGGTTGAACAACATCTAAAGTCCACATATTATGTGCTGTACATCTGTCTTGATTGTTGTGTTTGTTTAGTTTGTTGGGGTATTGTGTGAGTAATGTACTGTATGTTTACATTGTATACTGTGTTAAGGAGTAGCCCTAAGAATGCCAAACAAATTTCAGTGAAAACTGACAATAGAGTGGTATCGTATTGTATCAACATACACAAGCTAGAGACTTGCTGACTACGTGTACAGTCAGACCTAATTTGTAATCAAAAAGCTTTGCCTTTGCCTGAGCCTGCTCTCCAAGACAAAATGACCATATACTGTAGAATGGGTTTACCAATGGAAATATCAGCTTGTCAACATTATTGAAAAAAGAGCCCTCTTGTGGTTCTGCTGAAATTACATGAAGTGAGTGTGGATGAGACTTTTAACTTGAGAAGTTTATCGTCTCACCCTCCCCTGAACCCTGACCTAAGCCTTTCCTTTTTCATTGTTTTCAGTGGCATATTGTAACTTCAAGTGCAAGGAAGAACGTGTAAAAATAGATTTAAATTTTATGTAAAGTGAAAGTGAAGCTTAAGGTCTCTAGCTAAACTTAAACTCAAGCCCCTTGTTTGGAATCTGATTTTTTTGAATGTTCCTACTCAACCCAGTCTTAAGCAACCCCAACCTGTGATCGAATAGTGATGTCACCAAATTGTCAAAACCATTTATGCTCGTGCTTAAGGTGCTCTTGACTTACTGCAGTTTTCATCATAAACACAGATTTCCAATTTTATGAAAAAAAACCCAAAACAAAACAATTAATTTGAAAAAAAATATTGCTTTTCTGTAAAAATCAAAAACTCCCACGCTAGTATAATTCTGTTAAATATCAGATAGTAATTTGTACCACAAAATCATTTTAGAAGATCAAATCAAATGACTTGAGTGCTTAAGTAAAAAAGTAAGTTATTTAATTCATGATGCTATGGCATCTTCAATCAGAATACTTTACCGTGCTATCTTTTCTGACTTGTTGGCTTTAGAACACACTTGTGACTTTTCATAGTCTAACATCACCTAACATGACTTCATAGGTGGCAAACTATTTATCTCAGAGCACAGATATTGTGAAAAGATGAGCAGTCTTTAACTGTCAAGAACAGCATTCAGGTTATGTATTCAGAGTTTTGCAGAGTTTTAAATATGAAAATGTTCAAAAACCATGACAGAAATATGTAATTATGCAACAAATAAAAGTTTCAAAGATAAATTCAAGTCCTGCTTCCTTTCAAACTTCCAAGGAGCCGTCAGCATCTTACTGAGTATAATATTCTATTTAGTGAACTTTTTTCAGGAACAGTATAATTTCATGTTTGATTTGGATGTTTTGATTACCATAACTCTAAAGTTTGGTGCAGATACAGATAATTCAAGGTTTTCGCTGGGTTTTGCTTGCTGTTAAAATTATGTCTGGTCATAGTTGTGTCTGGGTTTTAGTTGCATGGACAGTATGAATAACAGCTTATTTTCCTGAACGGTATACTGCACACTTGGGCAAAAACACCCAAGCACACTTGTTTACACATAACACAAAGCACCTAATATTTCCACTCAGGCTGATCTGAACACTTATCCCTCCTTCCTTGCTAACACATACAAATTCATCAGCTCTGCCCTCCCTGTCTGTCCATGGCTGCTGGCTGTCCTCAGGTATTGGTGGTATTTGTAAAGAGCTTAATTGCCCAAGTGTCTGGAAGGTAGCGGTTGAGAGTGCGGCAGGCTAATGAGCTCCCTTGGAGAGGGTCAGTAGTTAGCTAAAGCAACACTGGGCTCTGCTCCCTGATAAAGGTCACACACCTCCAGAGAAAAATGCCACGGTCTGATGTGACGACAAAAGGAAAGGGGGCTGGCCAGCATTTCACTTGCTATTAAATGAAATGAGTGAACCACAGAAAGGATGAAATTCTTTTGGGTGAGGTGGCAGGTCGTTTACTATAAGAGGAAGACAATCTGCTGGTGTGGCCATGGAGGCCTTAGAAATTAGAGGCAGTCCATGGGATAATAAGGACCTGAAGGAAACACACAGGTAACACTGATTGGGTTTCCATCCAGCTGTTTCGTATTTTAAAGCAAATCTCTGATTATTTAGTGAAAGATAATATGAAATGATATTGCGTTTTGTTAAGTGTGTAAAGATAAGATAAGATAAGCCTTTATTAGTCCCACAATGGGGAAATTCCAGGATTGCAACAGCACAGGGATAGCAACACTCAGAGCAATAATTAAGAAGATACGGAAGATATAAATAAGAGCAGTGGATATACATACATACACATCAATATATAAATATATATACAAAGTGCGGAGCATTGTAGCGAGATGGAATAAACAGCATAACCGTCTACTTAGTTATCCTACATAGTATGAATATGTACCCATACATATTGTCACCCTCCGTAGCGACCAATACTGTCCTAGTTGTATATACTGGAGGGGATCATTGTGTAAGTCTATTGCGTCTTTTGCATTCAGTACTATTAGGTCGTCACGTTTTTTTGCTATCTCTGCGAGCAGCCCTGCTTAGGTTATACAGTCTGACTGCCGTAGGTAGGAAGGACCTGCGAAACCTCTCGGTTGCGCACCTAGGATGATGTAGTCTGCTGCTAAATGAACTCCTCAGTGCGTTCAGTATGTCCTGCATAGGGTGGGACTCGGACTCCAGCAGAGATGACAGTTTAGCCACCATCCTTCTCTCTCCTATCTCCTCCACTGGGTCAGGGCGCTGCCCCAGGACAGAGCTAGCTTTCTTGATCAGTTTGTTCAGTCTCTTCCTATCGGCTGCTGTAATGCCACTGCCCCAGCAGACCACTCCAAAAGTGATGGCTGATGCCACCACCGTGTCGTAGAATGTCTTCAGCAGCGCCCTTTGTACACCAAAAGACCTGAGTCTCCTCAGTAGGAACAGCCTGCGCTGTCCCTTCTTGTAGAGTGCGTCGGTATTGTGTGACCAGTCTAGCTTATTGTTCAGATGAACACCCAGGTACTTGTAGGATGTCACCATCTCGATGTCTGTTCCCTGTATGTTTACTGGTGCTGTGAGGGGTTGTCCATGCCTGTGGCAGTCCACCACCAGCTCTTTTGTTTTCCTTGCGTTGATCTGGAGGCAGTTCCGATGGCACCAGTCCACAAAGTCCTGGATAAGTCCTCTGTACTCAGCTTTATCTCCGTTGGAGATGAGGCCGACGATTGCAGAGTCGTCAGAGAACTTCTGTAGATGGCAGTGTGTTGTGTTGTGTGAGAAGTCCGCAGCATAAAGGGTAAACAGGAAGGGAGCCAAAACCGTTCCCTGGGGGGCCCCCGTGTTACCGATGATTGTGTCAGACACACAGTCCCGGGTTCTCACAGACTGTGGCCGGTTAGTGAGGTAGTCCAGGATCCATGATGACAGGTGCTGGTCCAGCCCTGCGCACAGCAGCTTGTCCTTCAGGATCATCGGTTGGATGGTGTTGAAAGCACTGGAGAAGTCAAAGAACATGATCCTCACCGCATTCCCGGGCTTCTCCAGGTGGGACAGAGAATGGTGAAGGAGGAAGATCACTGCATCCTCCACCCCAATGCCATGCTGGTAGGCGAACTGGAGAGGATCCATCGCTGGTCCCACCAGGGGGCGGAGGTGAGCAAGGAGCAGTCTCTCCAGGGTCTTCATCATGTGGGACGTCAGGGCCACTGGTCTGTAGCTGTTCAGGTCTTTGGGGCGGGAGGTCTTTGGTACAGGTACCACACAAGATGTTTTCCACAACTGTGGTACCCTCCCCAGCTTCAGGCTCAGGTTGAACATGTGCTCCACAATCCCACACAGCTGATCTACACAGGACTTGAGGAGCTTTGCGCTGATGCCGTCCGGTCCCGACGCCTTCCTCGCCTTGATCTTTCTCAGCTCCGTCCTCACCTGGGTCTTTGTGAGGGTCATGTTGGGGGGTTGTGTGTTGGGAGTGGGGGGGGGGGTGTTGGTGGAGTGGGGTGTGGGCAGCAGGACTCGATGACTGTAGAGGCACCAGTGGTTGGTGTGCAGTCGGGGGGGGGGGGGCGGTTGGTCAAACCTATTAAAAAACAGGTTCAGATTGTTCGCCCACTCCCTGCCCCTCATGGCCTGGGAGGAGGTATTCTGGAGCCCAGAGATGGTTTTAAGGTTTCTCCAGACCCCACCGATGTCGCTCTGTTGCAGCTTGTCCTCCATCTTCTTCCTGAAGCTGTCCTTGCCTTCTCTGATCTTCCTCCTCAGCTCCCTCTGTATGGACTTCAGCATCTCCCTGTTCCCCGACCTGAAGATCCTCTTCTTCTCTCTCAGAAGTGTTTTTATCTCAGGGTTGATCCAGGGTTTGTTGTTCGAGCAACACTGTATGATCTTGGTGGGTACGGTGCTGTCCACACAGAAGCTGATGTAGTCCGTGATGGTGTGAGTGAGGCCATCGATGTCCTCACCATGTGGATCGCAGAGCTGCTCCCAGGCAGTGGTTTCAAAGCAGTCCTTTAGAGTGTCCATTGCCTCCTCAGACCATAACTTCACTGTGCGCATGACCGGAGGTTGTCTGTGCACTAGGGGTTTGTACACCGGCCGGAGATGAACCAAGTTGTGATCCGATCTCCCGAGTGGGGGGAGTTGTGATGAGGTGTACGCCTCCTTAGTGTTTGCATAGAATAAATCCAGTGTTTTATTGTCTCTAGTGTGGCATGTGACATACTGGGTAAACGTGGGTAGAATGGGAGACAGTGAAATATGGTTAAAATTGCCTGAGATGAGGAGAAGAACATCTGGGTGTTCTGTCTGCAGCCTGCCAGTTACTGAGTGGATGACGTCACGCACTGTCCCAGCGTTCGCCGTCGGATTTGCATAAATAACAATGCATATCGCGTGTGAGTATTCCCTCGGGAGATATGTAGGCCGCATGCTAACAGCTAGCAACTCAATGTCTTTGCTACAGTGCTGTTCCTTAACTGTGATATGTCCCGGTCTGCACCAGTTGTTATTGACGTACATCATCACCCCACCGCCCCGTGCCTTCCCACTGTCTGGTGTTCGGTCTGCCCGTATTGCGTGGAAACCCTCCAGTTCAGTGTTAGCATCTGCTGCTAGTCCTGTTAGCCACGTCTCTGAGAATAGGAACAGGCTACACTCCCGGTATATGCTATCGTAGCGGGAGATAGCCGCTAGTTCATCTAGTTCATCATAGTTAGGCTAGTTATTTGGGAGTTTGCCCATGTCCTATCTATTGTTTTGTAGTTTTCTATGTTGCCCATGTCCTATGTATTGTTTTGAAGTTTTCTATGTTATACAACTTTGCACTGAATCCATGAAAGAAAAAAACCCTGAATGCTATTTATGCTGCTACTCTGAACTAAATCAAGGGAAAATATTTCCATGTCATTTCTCAAGCAGCAATATCTGGTTTGTAGTCATAACAGGAAGATGTCTAAACAAGAGGGCACTCAGAGAACGCATACCTCTGCAAAGGCTCCATCCATTCCTCCCTTTGTCCGTCCGTCCATACTGCCCTCTGTACATTGATAGGGGCTTGGCAGAGCTACGTGGTCATGGATTACCTCCAAAATGTAATGGGTTCTTCCATAGCCCAAGGACCACTTCTAGTGAAAATTTCATCCAGATCTGTACTGTAGTTTTTGCGTAATCTTGCTAACAGACAAACTAATAGACAAATAAATGCCGGCAAAAACATTACCCCCACTCACTGATGGAGGTAATTATGGGCGTCCATACTACATGCATCATTGTTGAGTGAAAAAATAAACTGTAAGCTTATGTGTTAAGTAAATCATCAGTTAATCTACATCTGCCAGTCTGCTAATTTTTAGTCAAAGAATTTTGAGCTAATGTGATTATCATGTCTTTCTATTATTGATCTCTTTTTTCCCATATTAAAATTTTGCATATTGAAAATCCAGAAACTGACAGTCTGAAGCTTGCTGAAACTTCTAATAACTGCACATTAGACTATACAATATTTTCTAATTTCACATATTCCGGAAATGCCTAAAAATATAATTAGAGTGTAAAGAAACATCTCTTTTGCTGTCATGCAAAACATGATAATGTATGATATGAGTGAGCGATGAAATAATTCATGATGTTTGCCAGGCTGATAAAGTGATAAAACCCATGTTACACAAGCAGGGTGAGTATAAGCAAGTTTTCAGCTCAGAGTCAAAAATCCTGTGTTGTAACTGAATTACGTTAATTTCTAAAGTACATGTAATGCTGTCAGTTAATTATCAGTCCACCTGGAGTAAACAAACTTGAAGTCATCATGGGTCATCAGTAAAAAAAACCCCAAAACAAAACAAACAAAAGAAAAACTTTATTGAATTAGCTTTGGCCCAGTGAATGAAGGTTCAATACTGCTATCTACTTTTGCAGTAACGTGTTGAGTAACGAAATTACTGTTTATAAAATCAGTACTGCATTACAGTAATTGAAATTTGATCAGATGCATTACCTATTACTCGTTTTATTAATATGGTGTGGGGGGACAGAGGCGACATCCTCCACCCAGACAATGGACAGTGAAGTGGAGGCTGATCGTGGGGGGGAGGGGGTCAAGTCGAGACACTTGAGGGCAGACGCTGGCTAGAGCGAAGAGGAAGAAGCAGCACGCCAGCAAGTGTTATGATAATGTGGGGGGATGCACTATGTCATGCTAATGTACCGCACAGACTGTTGATTCAATGTGGATTGTGGTGTGAGTCCCCAGGTCGCTAGGCAAGGGATTAAAGTATAAAAGAGGGAGAGCCTGCGACCTGGGTTTCATTCTTATCAACTCGACTTGTGGAGAAAGGAAATAAAGTCTGTGCTGTTCAGCCCGATGTCACGCCTGCTCCTTTCCCTACACTGGTGACCCCGAGACAAATAATGGAATATGAGGTGAACACCCCGGAGACGGCCCCGTCTGGAAGCACCAGCACTGCCTGTGCTGTTTCGGTCAAGCTCCCAGATTTTTGGCTACACGACTCCACGGCTTGGTTCCTACACACGGAGGCCCAGTTCGTGCTCCGGGGAGTGACAGCGGACGACACAAAGTATTACCATGTCGTAGCAGCACTGGACGCACGCACAACACAGCAGGTGGCAAGCTTGCTCAGACAGCCCCCAGCTCATGGCAGGTATGCCATCAAGGCCGCGCTGACCCAGCGCTACACACTGTCAGACTCTGAGAGAGCAGAACGACTCCTGACGTGCTCCGAGTTGGGAGACAGCTCGGCATGCGAATTGATGGAGAAGATGCTGGTGTTGATGGGCACAGATGATGAATCGTTCCTGTTCGCACACATTTTCCTCCGTAACCTCCAGATGGCAGCCCAGGCAGTCCTCGCCAACTCACCGCTGCTGGCCATGCAGGACTACCGGGCGCTGGCACAAGAAGCAGACTGGATTATCCTGGCGACCAGAACCTTTGCGGTGAACGCTGCAGCCCCAGAGCCCATGGAGATGCCCGCCTATGGCGAGGAGCCTCCCATGGTGGCTGCCGCAGAGGCCAAGAAGCACCGGCAGGGAGTGCTCTGTTTCTACCATCGCTGTTTCAGAGAAAACGCACGGCGATGCATGCCACCCTGCCAATACAGGAGGTTGGGAAATGCCAGGACCAGCAGTCGTTAGCAGCTGCGGCCGCCGGCGACACAAACAAGCTGCTCTACGTGATGGACTCATGTTCGGGGAGACGATTCCTCATGGACTCCGGTTCCCAAAAGAGCCTCATCCTGGCCATCAAACACAGACCGCTTGGCTGGGAGTAGCGGCCCCGAGTTGGCAGCCGCCAGTGGCTCAGACATTAAAACTTTTGGTGAGAGGACACTAACCATATGTTTGCATGGCCGCAACTACCAATGGCCTTTCATCATTGCAGCCTGTAACTACCCCATCTTAGGTGCTGATTTTCTGTGTGCGCATGGGCTGTTTGTCGATTTTGCCGATAGACATCTTGTTAATGCTCTGTCTTTTTATTCTCTGCCCTGCACAGCTTGAGGAACCGGTTCCACATCACTCGCCAACGTCACGGCTCCAGGGGGTAAGTTCCAACAACTTCTCGCACAGTTTCCAGCACTTACGGTTTCCGACATTTTCGGCGGCCATCACTAAGCATGGGGTCGAGCACTTTATCCCCACTACGGGGCCACCTGTTTTCACGCGCCCTCACCGCCTGGATGCAGGTAAACTGGCCAGTGCGCGCGAGGAGTTTGCCAAATTGAGAGACTAGGCATTGTCAGGTGCTCCAGTAGTCCATGGCCGTCCCCGCTGCACATGGTGCCTAAAGCCGAGGGGTTGTGGCGACCATGCGGCGACTTCCGCCGGTTAAACAACGCTACTGCACACGCTCGCTATCCTATTCCCCATATTCAGGATTTTTCCGCCCATCTTACCGGGGCACGCATTTTTTCCAAGGTGGACCTGGTCCGCGGGTACCAGCAGGTCCCGGTGCATGAGGAAGATGTACCCAAAACGGCAGCGATTACTCCGTTCGGACTTTTTGAATTTTTACACATGCCGTTTGGGTTAAAAGGCGCAGCACAGACCTTCCAACGCATGATGGACGCTGTGCTGTGCGACCTGCCGTTTGTCTTCGTCTACCTAGACGACATCCTGGTGGCCAGTGCATCCGAGGACGAATACGTCGCCCACCTCAGAATGGTTTTCCAGAGGTTGGAGGAGCACGGGTTGATAATCAACCCAGTGAAGTGCCAGTTCAGAGCTGTGATGATCGATTTTTTGGGCCACTGCATCTCACTGGAGGGCGCAATCCCATTACCGGACAAGGTGCCTGCGGTGGCCAATTTTCCACGTCCTCAGACCGTAAGGGCGCTCCAGGAGTTCCTCGGGATGGTGAACTTCTACAACCATTTCCTCCCTTGCGCAACCCAGCTCATGCAACCGCTGTACGCTGTGCTTAAGAAACGCAAACCGGCGGACAGCATTGACTGGACACCCGAGTGGGTGCAGGCTTTTGTGGATGCCAAGGATGCGCTGGCTAAGGCCATGTTACTGGCACACCCAGACCCGTTGGCACACATCGTGCTCACTACCGACGCATCCGACATGGCCATAGGGGCTGTCATGGAGTGGTGAGTCGCAGGGTCTTGGCAGCCGCTCGCCTTTTTAAGCAGATCCCTTCGTGACAACGAGCATAAATGCAGCGCGTTCGACAAGGAGCTGCTGGCCCTCCATCTGGCCATACGCCACTTCCAGTTCTGGCTAGAAGGGCGCAGTTTCACAGTGTTTGTGGACCACAAGCACCTGACATATGCCATGGCCAAGGTTTCAGAACCATGGTCAGCCCGGCAGCAAAGGCAGCTAGCTGCAATATCGGAGTTTCCCACTGAGATACGGCATGTGGCTGGTAAACTCAACGTGGTGGCAGACTGTCTCTCACACGCGCTCGTGGCCCCAATCCACGTAGGGATAGATTACACGGCCATGGCCGCGGAGCAACCCAGCGATGCCGACGTTTGTGTGCTCCAGTCTGGACCAACGGGGTTAAGGGTGGAGAGCAGAGTACTGCGAGCCGGGTGACCGTTCCTATTCTGTGACGTCTCCACAGGCCATCTGTGCCCGGTCGTCCTGCACGCTTGGTGCCGCCGTGTTTTCGACTTCACCCACTCCCTGGCACACCCAGGGGTGCGTGCATCAGTCAAGCTGGTGGGGGCAAAATTAGTCTGGCCGGGTCTGCGCAAACAGGTGAAAGAGTGGGCAGAAGCTTGCGTCACTTGCCAGCGGGCCGAGGTGCACAGGCACACAAAGGCCCCCCTAGAACACTTCTGCATCCCAGCTAAGAGGTTCGACCATGTCCACGTGGACCTGGTGGGGCCCCTCCTGCCTTCGCAGGGGTTTACATACCTCCTAACGGTAGGGGACCGCACCACGCATTGGCCAGAAGCCATGCCGCTGGCGTCCACAACGTCCGCGGAAGTAGCACGCACTTTTTTGACGACTTGGGTGGCATGTTTAGGCTCTCCGCCTGACATCATGTCTGACAGGGGCCCCCAGTTCGTTTCCGACCTCTGGTCTGCTGTGGCCTGGAGCCTGGGGGTCAACGTCTACCGCACTACCGCATACAACCCTCAAGCCAATGGGTTATGCGAACGTTTCCACAGATCGCTCAGAGCGGGGCTCAGGGCTTTGCTTACCAATGCCAATTGTGTGGACTGACTGCCGTGGGTTTTGTTGGGGTTGCGCGCCGCACTGAAGGAGGATTTGGCAGCCTTCCAGGCAGAGCTTGTTTTTTCACAACTGCTGCGGCTCCCCGGGGAATTTTTGCCGACAACCTAGTGCCCGACGCCCAACCACCCCCACATTCCCCACATGCCGCGGAACTGGGAAGAGTACCGGGCCCGGCCCACCACTGTTTCCCCAGCACTTTCGTCCCCAAAAACTTGCGGAATGCATTGTTTGTCTTCGTCAGGCACGATGCACACCGGACCCCGTTGTGCCCGCCGTTCACAGTGCTGCAACCTGGGGAGAAACATTTTCTGTTAGACTTGGGGGTACGCAGCGAAACCGTCTGCATTGACAGGCTCAAACCAGCATTCATGTTAGCAGATGAAAAAGTGGTGTTGGCCTGGGCTCCCCTGCGTGGACGCCCCCCATTGGGGGCCCCGCAGGTAAATGATTCTGCAACAGCAACAACAATACCTTTTGAGGATGTGTTTTCTCCCCCCCCCCCTTGTCCCCCTACAGACGGATGTGTCTCCCATTGTGCCGCGCCACCAGAGCAGCGCATATCAGCCAGCGGCCCCCCCCCCCCCCGTTACAGCCGATACGGCCACTGGCTGAAGCCCACAGGACTGACAGGTTGAAGCCCATTCTAGGTGTTCGGGGGGGGGGGGGGACACAGAGGTGACATCCTCCATCCAGACAATGGACAGTGAAATGGAGGCTGACCGGGGAGTTGAGTCGAGACACTTGAGGGCAGACGCTGGCTAGAGTGAAGAGGAAGAAGCAGCACGCCAGCGAGTGTTATGATAATGTGGGGGGATGCACTATGTCATGCTCATGTGCCGCACAGACTGTTGATTCAATATGGATTGTGGTGTGAGTCCCCAGGTCGCTAGGCAAGGGATTAAAGTATAAAAGAGGGAGAGCCTGCGACCTGGGTTTCATTCTTATCAACTTGACTTGTGGAGAAAGGAAATAAAGTCTGTGCTGTTCAGCACGTTGTCACGCCTGCTCCTTTCCCTACAATGGATAGATATTTTTAACGCAAATAATGGATATACAAACTGACCCTATCACAGCTGAGACGAGCCGTCAGTCAACATGATCTGTTGCAAAGCACTGAGTCTTTATTATTGAGCGGAGGAAAAGATGAAGCTACTTTGTTTTTGTACACGTACACAGATTACACAGGGTTACAAAAATAATTTTTTTGTAAGTTGTCTGTGTTTTTTCAACTGATTTAAAACAATTTTGCACCGCTGAATCCGAAAATGACATCCGTTTCTTTCGATCAGGTCAGGTTTTTATGCTAAGTTGGGCAGCACGGTGGTGCAGTGGTTAGCACTGGTTAGCACAGTGGTTAGCACTGGGCACTGGGCACAGTGGTTAGCACTGTTGCCTTACAGCTAGAAGGTTCCTGGTTCAAATCCCCAGGCTGGCAGGGGTTGGAACCTTTCTGTGTGGAGTTTGCATGTTCTACAGCTAGAAGGTTCCTGGTTCAAATCCCCAGGCTGGCAGGGGTTGGAACCTTTCTGTGTGGAGTTTGCATGTTCTCCCTGTGCTGCGTGGGTTTACTCCGGGGGCTCCGGTTTCCTCCCACAATCCAAAGACATGCATGTTAGGTTAATTGGCTGTTCTAAATTGTCCCTAGATATGTTTCCTATAGGCCCTTAGAATAGAGGGTTAGTACTAGTGAAAGCGCTTTGAGTGGTCTTTGTGACTAGAAAAGCGCTATATAAGTGCAGGTTAGTTAGTAAGTTGGTTGTTAAAAAATCTGATCTTCTGACTAAATCAGTTACATTTTTGTGACATTATCAGTTGATTTTTGTTAATATTTCTCATCCAAAACAGATTTTTAAGAGAAAAAATCATTTTCTAACACGATTTATTGATTAAATGTTACAAACTTCGATTACTGTAAATTGAATAGTAGACATTGATAAAGGTAAGTACATGTAAATTGAATGTTAAGTCATCATTGTTCATAATTCAGAGGTTCAACTTCCGTTTATTCGAACCTCTAGAATGCTTAGCGGCAGGGATGTCTCTCTTCAGAGTCCAACAGTAATCAGCCATCATCACAATTTATGACATCATGTCATAAATTGGTGCATGCAAGCTCTTCAGAGTTCGAGAAATTTCAAGAAATAAAAAAGACTTTTGCATCATTTAAAGCGAAAATACCCGTACATGTAAACAAAAATGTAAAAAACAACATGTGGCCATAGTTCAAAAAGTTGACCTGATTGCGCAAAACCAATGTGATTTTTGGATTCAGCACATCAAAACTGTCCTAAATCACCTAAAAAAAGCTTAGATAATAAATTTGGTGTTGACCAGTGTTCGTTTTCCTTTTTCACGGTAAGGACAAAAGCATATTGGTGGGTTACAAACTAAGTGCCAATGGAGTCCTCTTCAGAAGTGCCTGAAAACAGCAACAAGTTCCAACAAAGCTAGTGCTAAGTAACTGCTAGCTATGCAAACAACTAACACTGTGAAGTGAATCTCACAGCAGGATGTAAAGTGGAAATGCTCTCATCTGAACACTCACTGCTGGATTTCAATCACAGGTACGCATCTGGACAGTTTATGATCCAGCAAGAATCAAACCGACTGATTGCAATATATGTTGTTACGGAATGAAGACATGATTACAGTCACTTTCCATCAAACAGCTAGACTGTGATCCACTGATGTTAAAACACATTTACCTGCTACCTGGATAAAGTTTATTCAAAAATGGATTTTGATCTCAAATGGAGTTTGAGAGACTGGATCATGTATCTGTCACAGCAGATGTTTGGACTGTGGAAAATTAACATCTTCTTTGGATCACTGTGTTGTGTGGGGATTTGGCCTTTGGGGCCAGTGTGTATAGGTTCTACCTGTTGCCAATAAAGTGCAGTTTGTTGCTCAGCAGATAATGGCTCATGTCTCTCTCTTTTGATACATAACATTTGGCGACTGAGGATTAAAACATGGGCGGCATGCGCAAGACCACCACCTCTGTTCCTGGAGTCACCAGGTGTGCCAGCCACACCATGGCACCACTGGTTGGAGGCTTTCGACGCCTATATCATCGTGGCTGGCCTGGGCGGTGCCGATGAAGAAAGAAGGAAAAGCATCCTGTTTTTTTGTCTGGGCAAAGAAGGACAGCGAGTGCTTCGCGCGCTGGATAGTACGGGCCCCTTGGACAAGTGTTTGTGCCTAATGGACAAGTTTTTTGTTGACAAGTGTAACATCACAGCATGGAGATACAGATTTTTTGGCCACTGCCAGCAAGCGGGTGAGTTCACGCATCACTATCTTATGGAGCTCCGTAATCTAACGAGCACGTGTGCCTTCAGGCCTTTGGAGGAAGAGCTAATTTGTGACAAGCTAGCATATAGCATAACCAACGAGTGAAAGGAGAAGCTACTGCTAATGAACTGTGGTGACCCACCACAATCCACTTGGACATTCAGAACACTCAGCTTGAGCATGAAACAGAACAATTGGCATACGGGCAGAGAGCCCCTCGGGGGACAACCAGTTAATCACGTGACTGATATGTACGGACTGATATCAATATGTAAATGTGCCTTGCATTCTCTTTTGTCCTATTGTTTTACATCCCCGGAGCAAAGAGAGGAATTCCGGCGCCAGTAATCAAGCAATTGATATGTGTTGACTGTTATGTAAATATGCCATGCATTCTCTCTTGTCTGTATAAATGTGCTCACTCAAAGCTCACTAGAAAATGCACTGACAACGCACTTAGGGCTCACTCACAGCGCACAGACAGAGCGCTGAGTGAGTCTCGTGATGGAGGAATAAAACACCTTTAACCTTCAACTTGCCGTGTCCGTCTGCACTTATTTTTTCCTCCACACTGGTGACCTGACGTGAATGGACTGTCTCCCTTCTGCCTCGCTGTGGACTATTTTTTCCTCCACACTGGTGACCCTTGACGAAGAACGGAACACCAGGCGAACACCCCGGAGATCATCCATGACCGGGAAAGCCTCAGAAAGCGTCATGGTGCGACCCTTGCCTGATATTTTGGACCTCCACGCCGGGACCTGCCGAGGGAGAATGATCGTCTGCTCCCTCTCACCGCGCTGTGGATTCCAGAGACCGAGGATTGCCTATGTCCTTCGCATCCACACGGGAGTGCGCGCGCACCTTGTCCTCTCTCCACGATGGTGACCTCCAGGGCCGGACGGAGAGGGCAGCGCTTGGACCAGAATGCACCATGACCCAACATGAGCGAATGACAGAAACAGCCTGAACAGGGAAGACCATCGGCGCCGCCTGCGCAGGTTTCCATCAAGCTCCCTGACCCTGACTTCAACTCTCGTCAACGGACCTTTGGCGCACAGAAGCCATGCGCGCACACTGCAGGGATTACGAGGACAGCGCTACTGCCAGCTATGTGGTCACTGCACCAGGCGCGCGCCACGCACCAGGGACAAACTGGCTCCACAGACTGAAACAACGTCCTTCGCCACTGCACATGCCCGAGAAACACGGCCGATCGCCACCCTCGGAACCTTCAGGGCTGCTCGCGCACCTGAAGCAGATGTGCAGCCAGCACACAGGACTTTGTATGAGTTTTCCAGCCACGGCACGCAATGGGAATTTAGCCGATTGCTTTCCCCGATGACTTTAGGGCTGTTTTCCTGCACCTAAAGCCAAACTGCCGAGTCCCTGACACAGCTTCAGTTTATTACAGCCACTATGCATCCTTGGGGAATTGAGCCGTTCGCCTTCCCCACATCCTTGCAGGACTGGGCCCGCACGAGGAGTCAGAGACTATTTTTTTTTTCTTCTCACAGCCGATGTGGATCTCCGTCACGTTTAACGGGAAAGTCCCTCACCATCGCGGATCCACACGCAATTTTTGCGTGGCCCGGACAACTTTGCCGTCCCCAGCCGGCACTTGCTTACTCCCACCCCCTCCACCTCCTCCTGCACAGAGCTTTTCCCGCACCTTGCTTCCAAAGCTGGCCGATCGCCATCTTGTTCCGTTACGATCCACGGCCGTTCAACGTGCTGGAACTCGGAGCAGAGCACACTGCCCTTTCCACCCCTCCCCCGTCCCCCTCACGGACTGACATGCCCTCCGACACTCCTCTACAGCAGGACAGTTTTACCGTTGCTGGAGCCAAACGGTGGGTGGGGGGGTCACAACCCCTGCTGAGTGCTCTGGGGGAGCGGTGTGGTGACCCACCACAATCTACTTGGACATTCAGAACACTCAGCTTGAGCATGAAACAGAACAACTGGCATATGGGCAGAGAGCCCCTCGGGGGACAACCAGTTAATCACGTGATTGATATTTATGGACTGATATCAATATGTAAATGTGCCTTGCATTCTCTTTTCAGAATCAGAATCAGAAATCAGAATCAGAAATCAGAATCAGAAAAAGATTTATTGGCAAGTACATTAACAGATCACTGATAACATACGAGAGAATTTGACTTGACACAGAAAATGAACCTGCATTTCCAGTGACGCGGCAGCATCACTGGAAATGCAGGTCCTATTGTTTTACATCCCCGGAGCAAAGAGAGGAATTCCGGCGCCAGTAATCAAGCAATTGATATGTGTTGACTGTTATGTAAATGTGCCATGCATTCTCTCTTGTCTGTATAAATGTGCTCACTCAAAACTCACTAGAAAACACACTGACAACACACTCAGGGCTCACTCACAGCGCACAGACAGAGCGCTGAGTGAGTCTCGTGATGGAGGAATAAAACACCTTTAACCTTCAGCTTGCCGTGTCCTCCTGCACTTATTTTTTCCTCCACACTGGTGACCTGACGCGAATGGACTGTCTCTCCCTTCTGCCACGCTATGGACTATTTTTTTCGTCCACAGAACAACAATTTTGCGCTAAGCCAAGTAATGCAAATGGCTATCCAAATTGAGTCTGCCACCCAGCTTGGGAAGCAAATACTTGCTAATGAACAACTAGCTGTCCAAGTTCCCGCTCCACGCCAGGCCGATAGCAACCCAGCTAGCTACTCGGGGTGGACTTCCACACGGAGGCAGACCGTGGCACAGGCAGGAGCAGGAAGCCAGAGACTGTGTGGCAGCTGGGGCTCTTCTTATCACTGGATGGACTTGTCTGCCTGCCCCGGTAGGGGGAAAACGTGCTACAACTGCGGTCATGCTAACCTCCTGGCTAGGGTTTGCACCACCGCCACCGAGACGGTGGATGCGGGACCCGTGGGTGTATCCTTGGTATGTGTAGCAGGTGCCAAGAATTGGCTGCTAAAGTGGTATGTTGTGTACTTCAACGGAGTCGACATGCCACTTATGGTAATTTCGGGCACTGCGAAGTCCATATTGAGCGTGTCCATGGTAAGAAACTTTTCCCCAAAAAAGACTATTGTAGCGGGCGCTGTTAACATGTTTGGCTATGGACATGCAAAGATTGGCATGGTGGGCACAGTCAGTTTCTCTGTGGTGTGTGGGCCAAAGACTATTCCCGCATTCACCTTTCAGGTTTCGTGCCATGGGGCTGACTTGTTGGGCATTGACTTATTGGGAGAGTTAGGATTCTCCATTACGGACCCGACGGGCTCCATGGTGCTAACTGTTACCTCAGGCTGGCATGCTCGCTGGCTGGTGCTGTTTGCGGGCCTAGGCTGTGTAGCAGCTTTCAACCACCGTCCGCTCATTGACCTGGGGGTGACGCCCAAAATTCAACCTCTTCGCCAGCTTCCACTTGCCCTGCGGGACAACGTCATGGCGAAGCTGAACAAAGTTCTGAGCGCTGGCATTATTGAGAGGATGGATGCCTCGCAGTGGATCTCAGATACTGTGGTGGCTAAAAAGAAGTCAGGTGGCATCCGATCATGCATCAACCTCAGAATGGTTAACAAAGCGATCATTCCGGATAAATATCCATGACCCACGATGGAAGAGCTCATCGCGATGTTCAGTGGCTTCAAGGTGTTTTCAAAACTGGACCTCCGTCAGGGTTATCTGCAAGTGCCTCTCCACCCGGCCAGCTGCAACCTGATGGCGTTCATGACCCACATGGGTGTTTTCAGATATACCTGTATGCCTTTTGGCCTGAGTTCAGCACCGAGTTGCTTCCAAAAAATTATGTCCATGATCCTCACTGGCTTCAAGGGTGTGGTGGTGTATCTGGATGATGGTGTGGTACACTGCGCATCGAATGTTTTTAACAAGTGATGGAGGTGCTGCTGGAACATGGGGTTACGCTGAATGGGGAAAAATGCATCTTTACAGCTGAGTCCATTGAGTTTGTGGGATTTCGGTTGTCTACTGAGGGCCTGAGCCCCCTGCACTTGAATGTGGAGGCGGTCCTGCAATTTCCGGACTCCAAGACACCCACGCAAATTTCATAATTTCTGGGCATGGTAAATTTCTACAGATGTTTCATTCCCCATTATTCAGAGACTACTGAACCTCTTCAAGCCCTCCTTAAGCAGAATGCTCCGTGGCAATGGACCCCGGCCTGCTCAGCAGCTGTCGCTAAACTGAAATCTCAGCTCACCTCCCCGCCAGTGTTGGCCCATTTTGACCATCAGTGCCCCACTTTTGTGACTTGTGATGCATCTGGCTCGGCAGTGGAGGCAGTCATGTCTCAACTTCAGAATGGTACAGAGTGCTCGGTGGCATTCGCATCGAGGTCCCTTACATCGGCGGAACAGAGATATGCAGTGGATGAGAGAGAGGCACTCGCGTGTGTTTGGGCATGTGAACGGTGGCACATCTACCTCTATGGACACCACTTCACCCTGCACACCTGGAGATGACTGGCTCAGGACACAGAATCCTGCGGATCCACAGGTGGGTGGAAAGACTGTGGGCCTACAACTTCACTACTCAGTTCACTCCAGGCAGGGAAAATGTGGTGGCGGATCTCCTGTCCCATGCCACACTTAACATTGCGCAACCTGATGACTGTGATTCCCTGGAGGCAGACCTGATCAATACGCTGCACAAACCCCTCCAGAACACGGTGTCCCTCCAGGAACTCCAGGCGGAGTTGGAGTGGGACCCAACTTTGTCTCAACTGTGCTCATTTGTCAGGGGGGTTGGCCCACAAAGATGCAAGGTGAGTTGGCAACTTTTCACAGGGTCAAGGACGAAATGAGCTGCTGGAATGACGTGTGCGTGGTGACAGGACACTGCACAGTGGTTCTGGTGTCGCTAAGGGCTTGCGTTTTGGCCATGCTCCACAAGGGCCATATTGGGGTTGTTAGGGTGAAACAACACTGCAGGGATTTGGTTTGGTGGCTGGGTATTGACAAAGACATTGAGATTATGGTAAAGAACTGTGTACTGTGTGGAGAGCGGGAAAACCGGCGTACCACCTCCCCCACCCCTGTGACCACTCCAATACCCAGAGGGCCCCTGGAAGCACATCCAGCTGGACAGCTGCGGCGAGTTACACACAGCCCCCGTGAACAGCTGTTTCATACTGGTGGCTTATGATCTGTTTTCAAAATGGCCGGAGGTGTTGCCCACCAGTTCGGTCACAACCTATGTATTCACCAGTTTCCTCATGTTGCTTTTCACTAGGTGGGGGGTTCAATTCAATTCAGTTCAATTCAATTCAATTCAGCTTTATTTATAATGCGCCACATCACAACAAAAGCTGTCTTGTGGCGCCACAGTGCAGAAAAAAACCACACAGTCACAGAAAGACCCAGCAATCAGACGATGCCCTATGAGCAAGCACTAAGCGACAGTGGAGAGGAAAAAAGAAGGAAGGAAGAAACCTCTAGCAGAACCAGGCCCAGGGAGGGGTAGTCGTCTGCTGCGACTGGCTGGGGATGAGGGGATAGGAAGGATGGAAAGGACAGACATAAAGAACATAGCAGTAAGATGCCAAGTACAATATTGGAGGTCAACCAGCAGTATGGATCAGATAACAATAGAACAAGAGTGGGGTTAAAAGACACTAAAATCCTCCTGAAACGAAAGCTATATTAAAAAGGAAGGATTTTACCCTGTTCTTAAAAACAGAGACCGAGTCTAACTCCCGGACCCAGAGTGGTAACTGGTTCCAGAGAGAAGGGGCTTGGTAGCAGAAGGCTCTGCCTCCCACCGTACTTTTGGAGATTCTGGGCATCACAAGTAAGCCAGCATTTTGGGAGCGTAATGCTCTATTAGGATGGTAAGGTAATATCAGATCTTTTATACATTGGGGGGCCAGGTTGTTAAGAGCTTTGAAAGTAAGAAGAAGGGTTTTAAACTTGATTCTGAATTCTATGGGAAGACAAAGGAGGGAGGACAGAACTGGGGAAATATGGCCTCTTTTTCTAGAACCAGTTCAAACTCTAGCAGCAGCATTTTGAATCAACTGAAGATTTTTTAAAGATACTTTAGGACAACCAGATAATATCGAATTACAATAACCTAATTGAGAACTGACAAAGTCGTGAATCATTTTCTCAGCATCACCCAGAGACAAGATGCTCCTGATCTTGGCAATATTGCGCAGATGATAGAAAGCGGTCCTAGAAACAGTTTTAATATGTGAATTAAAGGACAAATCCTGATCAAAAATCACTCCAAGGTTCCTCACACAACTGTTCAGAGTGAGAGTGGCAGCATCTAAATTAAGGGCATAATCTGAAAAGGAATTTCTAAGATGTTTTGGGCCAACAACAATGACTTCAGTCTTATCAGAGTTCAATAGTAAAATATTACAAGTCATCCAAGCTTTGATGTCCTCAAGACAGGCATCTAACTTGGCCAACTGATCACAATCATCGGGCTTCATTGACAGGTATAGTTGTGTGCCATCTGCGTAACAGTGAAAATGTATACAGTGCTTTCTGATGATATTGCCCAGCGGGAGCATATATAGACTAAAAAGAATAGGGCCCAACACAGATCCCTGTGGAACTCCGTGACTGAGCTTAGAGCTGGAAGAAAATCCATCACTGACATGGACAAACTGAAATCTATCAGACAACTGCAATGGAGTTCCACTGAGTCCAACAAAGTGTTCCAATCTATCAAGTAGAATGGCATGATCGATAGTGTCAAAGGCTGCACTGAGATCTAAAAGAACAAGAACAGAGACAAGTCCATTATCAGATGCAGTCAGGAGGTCATTAGAGACCTTCACTAAGGCAGTTTCAGTGCTGTGATGAGCTCTGAACCCAGATTGAAACACCTCAAACAAACCAACTCCCTGCAAATGGTCAGATAATTGCACAGCAACAACTCTTTCCAAGATTTTTGAAATGAAAGGCAAATTAGAGATTGGTTGATAATTGGCCAAAACTCCAGGATTGAGCGTCGGTTTTTTAAGTAAGGGTTTAATTACAGCAGTTTTAAAAGCCAGTGGAACATAACCCAGAGTTAAAGAAGAATTAATGATAAGAAGAATACGGCTACCAATAATTGGGAAAATAATTTTAAATAACCTGGAAGGAATAGGGTCCAGAAGGCAAGATGAAGGCTTAGAAGAGGAAATTATTTTATCCAACTCTAAGAGGTCGATTGGAGTAAACTTATCTAAGCAGATATCAATTGAGGGAGTTGCAGTAGTTAATGTGCTAGAGTTTACGATAGGAAGAATCTGACTGATTTCATCTCTAATAGATCAAATTTTAAGATTGAAATAGTTCAGAAAGTCTTGACTAGAAAGCTCAGGGGGGATGCGAGGATTGACCGAGTCATGGCTCTTTGTAAGCCTGGCTATAGTGTTGAAGAGAAACCTGGGGTTATTCTTGTTTGCTTCTATTAATGCAGAATAATAGCTTGATCTAGCTTTCCTAAGAGATTTTTTTTTTATAGATTAAGAGATGATTTCTCCACGCCAAGTAGAATTCATCTGAATTAGTTGAACACCATTTCCTTTCCAGTTGACGAGTTTTCTGTTTCAAGCCACGAGTTTCTGAGTTAAACCAAGGGGTAAGAAATCTCTGGTTAGACTTTTTCTTTTTTAAAGGGGCTACCAAATCTAGAGTCCGATGCAGAGAGAGTAACACCATCAACCATGGGGCTGCATGGTGGCGCAGTGGTTAGCACTGCGGCAGCACAGTTTACCCTTGGCCGGGGGATCGTGGGGTCGTGGGTTCGATCCCAGCCCCCGACCAACAGTGATCTGTGTCGAGTTTGCATGTTCTCCCCGTGTATGCGTGGGTTTACCCCGGGATTTCTCCGGTTTCCTCCCACATGCCAAAAACATGCAGGTTAGGTTAATTGGAGACTCTAAAGTGGCCCTAGGTGTGAATGTGTGTGTGAATGGTTAAGGGATAGCGCCGTATCGTGGCTGCTTCATTCATCCAGGTGGTGGATGACCCTCAATTTCCCCTCTGGGGATCAATAAAGTATACTAAATCTAAAAATCTAAAACCATGCTATCAATCACGAATGGAGAAGACTCTCCATCACTTATTTCTGTTGTTTCTGTTGTGTTGACACATGGCATAGAGGAGACAATCTGCAAAAAATTTAGCAACAACGTCATCAGAAAGACATCTGCTGTAGTAGTATTTTTCTTTAGGAAATAAGTGATCAGAGATAATGAAATCAAAATTTAACAGACAATGGTCAGACAGTACAGGATTATGAGGAGACACTACCAGATTTTCGATATCCATACTATAAGTCAAAACAAGGTCCAATGTATGGTGGAAATAATGGGTAGAATTTTTTACTTTTTGGGAAAACCCCATTGAGTCTAAAATTGAATAGAAAGCCTTATTAAGACAGTCACTCTCAACATTAACATGTATATTAAAGTCCCCTACAGTAATTATTCTATCGGTTTTCAGCACTAAATCAGCTAAAAATTTGGCAAATTCCGATAGAAACTCTGAATAGGCCATGGGAGGACGATAAACTATGGCAAAGAGAATTGGGTTCAAGCCAAGATTGCCAACAGGCCCCACACTGAGGACCAAACCTTCAAAGGAATTAAAACATAATTTCTGCTTAACATTAACTAGTAATTTAGAATGGAAAATTGCCGCCACTCCACCACCACGACCAGAACCTCTGGGGTTATGACAGTTTAAATACCCAGAGGGAGTTGATTCAATTCAAACCAACATAATCATCAAGCCCGAGCCAGGTCTCTGTGAGGGATAGTAGATTGATCTGGTGATCGATTAATAGATCATGGATTCCAAGCGCAATTACGACAGACAATGGGCCGGAGTTCATCTCTGGGGGATTTGAGGAGTTTTTCGGTGAAAGGGATGTGGAGCACATTAGAACCACATTCTATCATCCTCAGGCTAATGGAGGTGTGGAACATTTCAACAAGATGTTAAAGAATGGTCTTCGAGCACACCTGGTGGATGGCTTCACGTTCTTTGACGCCCTTCAGAACACGCTCCTCCATTATAGGGTGATGGATCACGCCACAACGGGGTGTTCCCCAGTGAAGGTCATGCTGGGACGTGAGTTACATCTGCCCCTGGATCGACTGCGGCCCCCCATGGCTCCCCCTCCGGCAGACACAGAACCACCGAGGGGTCGGGTCCTCGAACAACAGCGAAGAACGAAACAGCGCTTCGACAGGAATCAGAATCAGAATCAGAATCAGGTTTATTGCCATTGTTCATGTAGTACACAAACTAGGAATTTGTCTCGGTACAATGCTGCAACATTAAACATGATAAGATAAGAGAAATAAACTATACATGTAATAAAGTGTAGGATAAGATTAAGTGATACTGGTCAACAGTTAAAATATATATTAGCCAGCAGCAGATACTGTGGAGAACTATATAGTGCAGTCGGTAATGCAGGAAGAAAACAGTGATGATTGACATGAGTCTGGTTGAGCTGCTGTACATGGTGCACGAGAGTCACTTAGTGTTCAGCAGTCTAATGGCAGAGGGGAAGAAGCTGTTCATGTGACGGGAGGTTTTAGTCTGGATGGACCGAAGTCTTCTACCAGAGGGGAGGGGGGCAAACAGTACGTGACCAGGGTGTGAGGGATCGGCTATGATCCGGCCAGCACGCCTCCGGGTCCTGGAGATGTACAGATCCTGGAGAGATGGGAGCTTGCAGCCGATCACCTTCTCAGCAGTGCGCACGACGCGCTGCAGCCTTAGTCTGTCCCTGGCAGTGGCTTCCTGCTGGAAGCATAGGGTGAGGACTCATGGACTCAGTGTGTCAGACTGGGTTAGGATAAGGCACCTCAACTGCATGCATAAGCTGCGGCTGTTCTGGACAGGACCACTGCAAATCGTGGCGCAGCTGGGCCTGGACACATTCCACCTCTTGGATGGGTCACGGTGGCATCCTAGCCGCCTCGGGAAATCTTCACCGACCCAGGATCTGGGGGCTTCAGCGGATGACACGGACACTGGTTGGGACTTGACTGACGGGATGCTGGGGGGTGCCTGGATATGGCTGACGGAGTCTGTAGCAGGACCTCCATCTGTGAGGCGCTCGGCGAGAAACCATCAGAGGCCAAGGTACCTAAAGGATTTTGTGGTGGGACTTGGTTAGTTAGGACGTGCTGACCAATAAGTGGCAGAATAATCCACCTCAGCACGTGGGCATGCTGGCAGTCCACCCAGTTGCCCAGTTAGTCGTTTTGTTTTTTTTTAATGAAGGCAAGATGTTCATGTGTTACTTATGTGTTTTTTGGGGGGAGTATTTAGTTTGCTAATTTTTTTTGGGGGGGGAGGGGGGGTCAACTGTTAAGTGTAGTTCTTCAGTTTGTGAAGGGGGTGTGTGTTTGTGGGGATTTGGCCTTTGGGGCTTGCCGTAGCCAGCGCCGGGCGCACAACGTGGTGACGTCAGGTGGGCTACGGCCACTGTGTAAGTTCTACCTGTTGCCAATAAAGTGCAGTTTGTTGCTCAGCACAGAATGGCTCACATCTTGCTCTTTTGTCACATAACACACCACACATCGGATGAATCCATAACATAAAGGTAAGATAAACAGGGACAGCTTCCATGTCCCACACTGACACATGTGCAGCAACACCAGCATTAAAAAATTGTCTGTGAAGCTCTGTCTGAAATGGTCTGTTTTCAGCCTGCCATTAATAAGCCTGTAATGTATTCCATTAATTAAATTATCTTGACATGTGTGCAAGATGATTTAAGTATGCATTTAAAAGTAACGTGAAAGTTGCTTTTCCAAGTAACTAATTACTTTAATCATACAGTAATTGGTAAAGTAACTCAATTACTTTTGAAAAGAAGTGACTAGTAACTGTAATTATTTACTATTTTTTAGTAACTTGCCCAACACTGGTAATCACCTACAATTTCTACATAGTCCACCTTTAAGTCCCAAGTAATATTAAAGAGAGATAAATCAAAAATAAGAGGAGGGAGGGCTGAAAAGTTCATAGGCTGACTAAGAAGGAGTTATGCGACAGAAACATAGCTAGTCATGCATTAAAACCAACTTTTTCTGATACTGTGTTGTTTCTTTTCAGATACACTCACTCACTCATCCATCCATCCATCCATCCATCCATCCATCCTCTAACACTTTTCTGGAAGTCCGGGTTGCAGAGGCAGCAGTTCAAGCAGAGAAGCCCAGATGTCCCTCTCCCCAGCCACCTGCTTCAGCTCTTCAGAGGGGATACCAAGGCATTCCCAGACCAACTGGGAGATGCAGTCTCTCCAGCGAGTCCTGGGTCTGCCCTGAGGTCTCTTCCCAGTGGGACGTGCCCAAAACACCTCAAGTGGGAGGCGTCCAGGAGGCATCCTGATCAGATGCCTAAATCACTTCAACTGGCTCCTTTCAATGTGGAGGAGCAGTGGTTCTACTCTGAGTCTCTCTCGGATGACTGAGCTCCTTACCCTATCTCTA
Source organism: Pholidichthys leucotaenia (assembly GCA_020510985.1). Classification (NCBI taxonomy): domain Eukaryota; kingdom Metazoa; phylum Chordata; class Actinopteri; order Cichliformes; family Pholidichthyidae; genus Pholidichthys; species Pholidichthys leucotaenia. The sequence continues at coordinate 358,744,264 of CM035837.1, read as the reverse complement.
AGGGTGAGTCCAGCAATCCTATGAAGAAAGCTCATTTCAGCCGCTTGGATCCGTGATCTCGTTCTTTCGGTCATTACCCAAAGCTTGTGACCATAGGTGAGGGCAGGAACGTAGATTGACCGTTAAATCAACAGCTTTGCCTTAGAGCTTAGCTCCCTCTTCACCACAAGGGACCGGTACAACGTCCGCATCACTGCAGATGCTGCTCCAATCCATCTGTCAATCTCTCGCTCCATTCTCCCCTCACTCATGAATGAGGGGAGAATGGAGTATCTCCCCAAGATACTTGAACTCCTCCATTTGGGGCAGGAGCTTGTCCCCAACCCGATGAGGACAATCCACCTTTTTCCGGCTGAGGACCATGGACTCGGACTTGGAGGTGTTGATTCTCATCCCAGCCAGTTCACACTCAGCTACAGACCGCCCCAGTAAGGCCTGTAGGTTATTGCTGGATGAAGCCAACAGGACAACATCATCTGCAAACAACAGAGATGAGATCCTGTGGTCACAGAGCATAACACCCTTCATTCCCTGGCTGCACCTAGAAATCCTGTCCATAAAAATTATGAATATGATCGGTGACAAAGGGCAGCCCTGGCGGAGTCCAACTCTCACTAGGAATGAGTCGGACTGAGTGTTAGCAATACAAACTAAACTCTCACAACGGTCGTATGGAGACCGGATAGCTTGTAGCAACAAGCATGATACCCCATATGCCTAAAGCACCTTCCCACAAAAAACATGAGGGACACGGTGAAATGCCTTCTCCAAATACACAAAACACATGTCAACTGGTTGGGCAAATTCCCACAAACCCTTGAGGATTCTTGAGAGGGTAAAAAATTAGTCGAATGTGCCAACCACATTGCTCCTCCTGAATCTGAGGTTCGACCAGCGGTCGCACTCTCCTCTCCAGTATCTTGGCATAGACCTTCCCAGGGAGGCTGAGGAGTGTTATCCCTCTAAAGATGGAGAACACCCTCCGGTCTCCTTTCTTGAAGAGAGGAACCACCCCCCAGTTTGCCATGCCAAAGGCACTGTCCCCAACCTCCATGCAGTGTTGCAGAGGCGTGCCAACCATGAGAGCCCTACAACATCCAGGGCCTTGAGGTACTCAGGGCGATTCACATCCAACCCCGGAGCCCAGCCATCAAGGAGCTTTTTAACCACCTTGGCAACCTCAGTCCCTGTGATGGGCGAGTCTTCCCCCTCGCCCACAAGCCCTGCTTCCTCTATGGAATGCGTGTCAGTGGGATTGAGGAGATCCTCAAAGTATTCCTTCCACAACCCAACGATATCCCCAGTCGAAGTCAGCAGCGCGCCATATACATCATACACAGTGTGGACAGGGAGCTGCTTCCCCCTCCTGAGCCACCGGACAGTTTGCCAGAATCTCTCTGAGGCTGACCGAAAGTCTTGTTCCATGGCCTCACCAAACCCCTCCCACCCCTGAGTTTTTGCTTCAGCAACCACCCGAGCTGCACTTCGCTTGGCCCGCCAGCACACCTCAGCTGCTTCGGGAGTCCCACAAGCCATCCAAGCTCGATAGGACTCCTTCTTCAGCTTAATGGCCCCCCCTCACCACTGGTGTCCACCACTTGGTTTGGGGGTCGCCACCACGAGATTTACTGACGACCTTGCGGCCACAGCTCTGGGCAGCCACTTCAACAATGGAGGTGGAGAACTTGGCCCATTCAGACTCCATGTCTCCAGACTCTCTCGGAATGTGGTCGAAGTGCTTCTGGAGGTGGGAGTTGAAGACCTCCCGGACAGAGGCCTCAGCCAGATGTTCCCAGCACACCCTCATTATACGTTTGGGTCTACCAGGTCTGAGTGGCATCCTCCTCTGCCATCGGATCCAACTCACCACCAGGTGGTGATCAGTTGACAGCTCTGCACCTCTCTTTACCCGAGTGTCCAAGATATAAGGTTGAAGGTCTGATGACATGATAACAAAATTGATCATTGACCTGCAACCTAGGGTGTCCTGGTGCCAGGTGCACATATGGACACTCTTATGCTTGAACATGGTGTTTGTTATGGACAAACTGTGGTTAGCACAGAAGTCCAATAACTGAACACCACTTGGGTTCAGATCGGGCAGGCTGCTCCTCCCAATCTCGCCCCTCCAGGTTTCACTGTTGTTACCCATGTCTGCCTTGAATTCCCCCAGTAGAACAATGGAGTCTCCAAGAGGAGCACTCTCCAGCACCCCAGTGAAAGACTCCAAAAAGTTTGGGTACTCTGAACCATCATTTGGTGCATAGGCACAAATGGTCAGGACCCATTTCCCAACCCGAAGGCATAGAGAAACAACCCTTTCGTCCAAGATACAAGAATACCCACTTCTGCTTATTGCCTCTCGCCTGGGGAAACTCCAGAGTAGGCCAAGCTCCAGCCCCAGCTACTTATATCTAGCCGGTATCTCTCAACCCCATGCTCATGAGCTAAGGATCCTTCCCCACCAGAGAGGTGACGTTCCACGTCCCAAAAGCCAGTTTCGAAAGCCGGGGATCAGACTGCCAAGGTATCTGTCTTCGACCGTCACCTGATCCGCATTGCACCGGACGCCCTCAGAAACTCAGAAACTCAGAAAAGATTTATTGCCAAGTACATTAACAGTAAACAACTGATAACATACAAGGGATTTGACTTGACACAGAAAACGACCTGCATTTCCGGTGACGCGGCAGCGTCTGAAAAACGCGCCTGTCATCAGATGGGTACAGGATGCATAGGGAAGAAAAGGATAACACAATAGGAAAGAGCAAAAAACCATTGATTGTCAGAATACCGGTCATATATGATCAATATTATGATTACAAGAAAAAAAAGCCCTCAATGCACAATTAGCAGACAAGAATGTACACAAAGACACAAAGGGAGCAGTGAGTGAATGATCTTTCATCAGTTTTTGAGTCAGTGTGGGTGTAGTGTTGAGTGTAAGTGTTTGTATCAGTTAAGAACAACAAAGTCTCTTTGGCAGGAGATGTTTTGTCTTAGCGGCTGGCATTTGTCCTTGGCCATGCAGCTGGCTGTCTGTAGAGTCAATGCAGCTCAAATGTTTTGGAAACAAAAAACTGCAGATAATCTGGAGGACTTGTGTGAGGGGGTCAGATTAGTCGAATAGTACTGATCCTAGAGAAAGAAACTTTATATTCTCTTACAGATTCAGTACTTAATCCTTCAGTGCTGGACGTTGAATCCTTCATGGACGGCTCTCAGCGTGATCATGATGTAATCCATTTTCCTAGACAGTTCTCCATTTGCCGCTGTCAGAGTCCTCTCCATTTTTTCAATTTGATGGTTAAGCCTCGCCTGGCCAGCATTTTGATAGGCTGTGTCCATCTTCATCAATTTACGGTACACCAGGACAATCCCAGATCCAATCAGAACGATCCCGATGACCATTGCTACGAAGACGTACAAATCTTTGACATCTTCGATAGAAAGATCAGACAGGCACAAGAGTTTCCAATTACTTGTGTCCCTCAAATAGCCCGCAGCCGCAGTTCCTGCGGGGCAAACTACCTCCCCCGGGGCACTTTTCCTCGTTGAAAAAATAGTGTCAATTGCGTTCAAAGCCCAGCTTATTAAATCCATAATTTCGTTCGATAATCAGCAGTAGAGACACGCAGACAGACGATAGCAAGCTGGGATCCAGTCAGTTAGGGGAGGAAGGAGAAAAAAAAGTCAGAGCTGGAGAGAAGGAAAAGGCGTCTGCTCTCTTTGGGAGGCGGAAGTGAAGTGATCCCATGATCCATGGGATCACTTGCAGGAGGATCCATGATCCCTCCTGCAAGAGGTGAGCCTACTGGATGGCAGACCCATGAAACTCCTTCAGGCTGAGCCCGGCCAGGTCCCATGGGCAGAAACCCGACCACCAGACGCTAGCCATTGAGCTCCAGGGTCATCGGCCTCCGTCGGTCTATGATGACCATGGAAGAGAATCCTAAACGTCTACTCTGCTGGAACAGCACCGCCTGTGGCTGAACAGGCCGATGCGCTAATGGCAGTCCCTGTCACACAGGTTGCACTTGTGGGTGGTCTCCGTGCTGCTGGGTCTGTGGTGGTTCTTCCTGCGGGTCCTTTTTTCATCTGCTGCAGCAGTCAGTCTCTCTTCACCCGCCTTGAGCTGCCTGGTTAGGGTGCCTCTCCATTTGGAGCGGTCCGTTGCAAGGTTCTCCCAGCGCTCTGTGTTGATCTTCAGTGCCTTCATGTCTCTCTTGCAGACGTCTCTAAAGTGCAGCTGTGGGCGGCCAATGTCTCTCCTGCCAGTTAATAATAATAATAATAATAATAATATTGCATCGGTTTTATATAGCGCTTTATCATATATACTCAAAGACGCTTTACAAATAGGTACATTATTCATTCACTCCAGACAGACAGTGGTAGTGGCAAGCTACTTCTGCAGCCACAGCTGCCCTGGGACAGGCTGACAGAAATGTGGCAGCCAATCTGCGCCAACGGCCTTTCCGGCCACCACCGAACATTTTATACATTTATACACATTCATACTAACTAACTAACTACTAACTAACCTGCACTTATATAGCGCTTTTCTAGTCACAAAGACCACTCAAAGCGCTTTCATTAATACTAACCCTCTATTCTAAGGGCCTATAGGAAACAGATATCTAGGGACAATTTAGAACAGCCAATTAACCTAACATGCATGTTTTTGGCATGTGGGAGGAAACCGGAGAAATCCCGGAGTAAACCCACGCAACACGGGGAGAACATGCAAACTCCACACAGATCACTGTTGGTCGGGGGCTGGGATCGAACCCACGATCCCACGATCCCCACAATCCCCCGGCCAAGGGTAAACTGTGCTGCCGCAGTGCTAACCACTGCGCCACCGTGCAGCCCTCATACCCAGTGTTATGGGCACTGGAGGCAATGCGGGTGAAGTGTCTTGCCCAGGGACACAACGGCAGGATATCTGGGGAGAGCGGGATTCGAACCGCCAACCATCGGGTTATTAGACGACCTGCAGTTGCCAGTTCTCCGTAGAGGACGTCTTTGGGGATTCTGCCGTCCTCCATACGGTGAATGTGGCCTAGCCAGCGGAGCCTGCGCTGCCTGAGTAGAGTGAACATGGAGGGAAGGCCGGCGCGGGACAGAACTTCTGTGTTGGGCACTTTGTCCTGCCAGGATATGTCCAGGATGTGGCGAATGCAGTGCAAGTGGAAGGAGTTCAGTCTCTTTTCCTGCCGGGCATATGTTGTCCATGTCTCACTCCCATAGAGCAGTGTGCTGATGACGCAGGCGTTGTACACTGCCATCTTCGTCTTGACAGAGAGTTTGGGATTCTCCCACACTCGTGTGGTGAGGCGAGCGAGTGTGAAGGCTGATTTTCCAATCCTCTTGTTGATCTCTGTATCAAGGGAGAGGTTGTTGCTGATCGTGGACCCCAGGTACGTGAACTGATTCACGACCTCCAGCTCGTAGTCGTCGATGGTGATGGTTGGTGGTGCTTCCGTGCCTTGCGCCAAGACGTTAGTCTTCTTCAGGCTGATGGTAAGCCTGAAGGACATGAGGGACATGGCTAGCTCAATAGCTAGCCATTGAGCTCCAGGGTGGGGCCCTGGTAACCCCATACCAGGTGGGGTACACTGTATCCTTGATTGTTTATTCATCATGGGAGTCTATTGGATCACTCTTAGTCTGGCCCTTCACCCAGGACCAGTTTGTCTTGGGAGACCCTACCAGAGGCAAATTGCCCTGGACAACACAGCTCCTTGGATCACTAGAGCAACCCCCCCACAATGATAAGGTGGCGATCCATGGGGGAGGGGGGGTGCTCAAATGATCTCATTTTCAAAAAGTTGTAATACTGTCAGTGAATTTAAAAGAAAATGTGATAACAGGTTATGAAAGTGTTATTTAATGCCATAGCTTGTTTATTTCATTAAGACTCCTGTATCACATCAATATGGGACTGTATCACATCAGTATGGGACTGTGTGTCCGACACGATCATCGGTAGCACGGGGGGCCCCCAGGGAACGGTTTTGGCTCCCTTCCTGTTCACCCTTTATACTGCGGACTTCTCACACAACACAACACACAGCCATCTACAGAAGTTCTCTGACGACTCTGCGATCGTTGGCCTCATCTCCAACGGAGATGAAGCTGAGTACAGAGGGCTTATCCAGGACTTTGTGGACTGGTGTCATCGGAACTGCCTCCAGATCAACGCGAGGAAAACTAAGGAGCTGGTGGTGGACTGCCGCAAGCAAGTGTAACCCAGCTGAGAAAATGACCCTTTTTTCTCAGATGTCAATTGTATTAATACAATTGTGTGATTTTATTTTGAAAAACGATTATTTTGGGAAGAAGAAGTGTGATCTTCGTTATCCATCTTTTAAATTCCCGTTTCATGGTCACGTTGGGCGATTGTGGTCTTTTCATTCGTTAAGAGCGATATTAGCCCCACCTTCCGAGCAGAGGCAGCAGGCGCGCACTCGGTTTTCGGTCTTTTACGATCTGAGAGCAGATGAGAGAGGCTGTGGACGGTCTGGTTCACACTGATACCTCTTCTTGGTGAGTTTAATTTAAATTTAAAGATGCTGTAAATGAATCTAAACACTGTCCAAACACTAAGTTGAAACCTTTATTATCCTAAGTTGATGGGAGCACGAGCTTGAGAGGCCGTGAGGCTGTGACTTTTGCTGTGTTCACACTGATACCTCATCTTGGTGAGTGAAAACCAAGTGTGTACTAAACAATACATGCTAATTGCGAGTGGATTTTTTTCTGTTTAAAAGCAATGGAAAAGGCTATTTTTGTGTCTGTATGGTTTTCCTAAATGTGATTTCAGTTCCCAACAGTATGCTGAAGTACTTTTAGTTCTTATGCACTATTTCTGTCGAATGTAATGTGTAGTTTGATAATCAAAGCACATTGTGTTGGTCTCCTATGTAAATGCATAGGTTATGCTAAACCCAGTAGCTCAGACAGAGTTTTACTGATTTTAAAAGGGAATATTGGAAGTAATGGGACAGTATATTCCCTGGTTATGTGATAGATTAATTGTATTTCATTTCATGATTTACAAAGACAAGGCTAAAAGGGATTAATCATAATTTCATGGTTAAATGATGTAGAGATAAAAAGAGAAATTCATTTAATTGGTTACATGAGAAAAAAAAGTATTTCATGTACTACCAGAGAGATTGTGAGAAAAAGAACACATGCATGTAAGATGTGAAATGTGAATTGTAAGATATTACTATATTACTGGATTGTAACAATAGTAATATGAGGGAAGAATTTAAACACTAAGCTATAGTGTTATATAAGAAGAGATTGGAAAATGAATTACTCTAGCTGTAAACAATAATACCATTATTGTTGTGCAGGCTAGGTTTTTTTGGTTGCCGATCAAGAACCTTCTGGATCCTGGATTCTCTCCGAATGGAGAAGGCGAGCCTGACCCGAGACTGAACCGAGACTGAACTGAGATCTGACCAAGATCTCGATTGAAGAACATCCTTCCTCTCTCTAGTGCACAAAATTCGAAGTGGTAACAACTCAAGCCGCCGCTTTAAAAGAGGACAAGAAACCTGAGTCTGGAGATACAAGATATCTTGACTGGTCAAACGACTAAACCAAAAGGACAAACAAACACTGAGCTCAGTAGGACATTTTTGGGGTTTTATTTCATGCCGGCCGTTGTTATATTTGTATATTTGTAAATTGTTTGTATATTTTGTTCCTTTTATCTTTAATAATAACAGATATGAATTGCTCATTCCTTGCCTCCAGCTATTTCATTCCGCACTCATTTTAATTCCCCATTGTAACCCTTACGAACCTAGCAACTGGTCTACACTTAATAATTTCCCTTACCTAATTAACATAAGGCAAGGGTTACACAAGGACAACCCCTCACAGCACCAGTTAACATCCAGGGAACAGACATTGAGATGGTGACATCCTACAAGTACCTGGGTGTTCATCTGAACAATAAACTAGACTGGTCACACAATACTGACGCACTCTACAAGAAGGGACAGCGCAGGCTGTTCCTACTGAGGAGACTCAGGTCTTTTGGTGTACAAGGGGCGCTGCTGAAGACATTCTACGACACGGTGGTGGCATCAGCCATCACTTTTGGAGTGGTCTGCTGGGGCAGTGGCATTACAGCAGCCGATAGGAAAAGACTGAACAAACTGATCAAGAAAGCTAGCTCTGTCCTGGGGCAGCACCTTGACCCAGTGGAGGAGATAGGAGAGAGAAGGATGGTGGCTAAACTGTCATCTCTGCTGGAGTCCGAGTTCCACCCTATGCAGGACACACTGAATGCACTAAAGAGCTCATTTAGCAGCAGACTACATCATCCTAGGTGCACAACCGAGAGGTTTCGCAGGTCCTTCCTACCAACGGCTGTCAGACTGCGAAACCTCGCAGGTCCTTCCTACCAACGGCTGTCAGACTGTATAACCTAAGCAGGGCTGCTCGCAGAGATAGCAAAAAGACGTGACAACCTAATAGTAATGAATGCAAAAGGCGCAATAGACTTACACAATGGTCCCCTCCGGTATACAACTAGGAAAATACCGGTAGCTTTGGAGGGTGACAATATGTATGGGTACATAATCAAACCATGTAGGATAACTAAGTAGACGGTTATGCTGTTTCATTCCATCTAGCTACAATGCTCCGCACTGTGTGTGTTTATATATTTATATATTTATTCCATCTAGCGACAATGCTCCACACTGTGTGTTTATATATTTACATATTTATTCCATCAAGCTACAATGCTCCGCACTGTGTGTGCTTATATATTTACATATCTATTCCATCTAGCTACAATGCTCCGCACTGTGTGTTTTTATATATTTACATATTTAGTCCATCTAGCTACAATGCTCCGCACTGTGTGTTTATATATTTATATATTTTTTCCATCTAGCTACAATGCTCTGCACCGTGTGTCTATATATTTATGTTTATATGTACATATGTATACTCGCTGCTCTTGTTTTTTCTTGCCTTCTGATAGTTGCTCTGAGTGTTGCTATCCCTGTGCTATTGCAATCCTGGAATTTCCCCATTGTGGGACTAATAAAGGCTTATCTTATCTTATCTTATCTTATCTTATCTTATCTTATCTTATATAGTTTTTCGTACCGAAGAAATCTATCAAACCTCTGCTGTAGTGACAGAAAAATAAATAGATAAGCCTATACTAAGTTTGTGAAAATGTCCACCTAAGAACATATCCAACATTTTGGGAGTACTGCTGAGATTGCGATTTAAAGTAGCATAATAACTGATACTGAGAAAACACAAAGAAAACCTCTAAAAGCCTCTTCTTACACCATAAAAACACCACAGCCTCCATCCTATACACCATTTCAGCTTAGTAGCCCAACAAGACCATGAAAAAGGTAAAGGAAAGACATTATCAGCCACTGTCAATACACCCATTAAGTCCATTAACATAGATACTGCTTCTCATGCTTGTTCATGTTTTTTTTCTTTGTATTTTTGTTATTCTGGTTCACTGCTTGCCCTTTATCCTCATTAAGCACTCACAGGTGTATAACTGGGGGGGGGGGGACAATCCTCAAGCTTTGGTTTGTGCAAGCTTAAAAACAAAAATGGTAAAAGCATCCATGGTGTGAAAGTAATGGAACAAGGGGGAAACACTAATGAATACCTAACCACCTCCTCTCCTCTTTTCACCTTACCATATTCTCTCATGTGTGCACACTTTTTTTTTTGTCTCTGTGTCCCTCTCACTTTCTAATTTGATCACCCATATAGTGTGTTACAGATTTTGTTCTCCAGGTGCAGAATCTCCATTAGAACAATTTTTTTTTTTTGTCTTTCAGCTGCTCCCTTTCGGGGTCACCATAGTATATCATCACCTTATATTGCGATGATCCACATGTTTATTTGGCAAGGGTTTTTACGCCGGATGCCCTTCCTGACAAAACCCTGCCCATTTTATCCAGGCTTGGGACCAGCACAGGGAGTACACTGGCTTGTGCACCCCCTGTGGCTGGGCAACCAACATTTCCCTCCTCCTTTTCATGATTGCTGAGCACCAAGCTGGACAGCAGGAAGTTCCATTTTTATATGATCTTTGGCCTGACGCAGCTGGGACTTGAACCCCAGCCTCCCGGTTGTGGAGCGGATGCTCTACCTCTAGGCCATCACTCCAGTTAACAATACTAAGAATGAGTTAAGGATATTACTAATCACTGTAACTTCTATTATTTATTTACTTTTTATATGCCTGCTGAGTTGATATTCATAGTTTAATTTGTTTCCAAGATATTTAAAAAAAATCAATTTGATTGCATGCATAATACAGTTTTGCACTGATATTTCAAGCGTTTCACAAAATTAAATACATTTTTTAGTTTGTCATTTGTATCAGTTGTTGAATTTGCTTTATATAGAGGGGATGCATTGGAACAGAATTCTTGGCAGTTACAGGGCAGTTACCATTGTTACACAGTATTGAGTGGCAAACATGTTTCAGCTTTAGTTTGTTTGCAGGAAAACATAAAAATCACAAAAAATATTTAATCACAGCAGTAGACCGAGTACCTTTTTTACTTTAGACATTAATATCACACTGTTTACTTGAATGTAGTGATGTCTGGGTAACAGCACTCATAAGTGAAGAACTGGTTTTGAGCCTTTAAATATTTATTTATCTCTTTTTTTTGTCAATTAATGCAGGATGAAATGGTAAGATTAGCTCTCTGCAAAGCAAGCAGGCACTCTGTGTACTGCTGTGACTGAATACTGTCTTTTTTCTGTTTTACTACATACACACTTATGCTGCCACTCATTTTTGCCACTCAGTGTTTTATAACTGCCAGGAGTTATGTTTGGTGACATCAAGCGCATACCCTCTATTAGTAAATATTAGTTCATATTTGTTGATTAAATGATTTGCATATCAAACCATTTTAATACTAGTTTTTCTCCACATGCCCACTATATTCATATATACTCACATATGTCAGTTGTCTCATGTTACGATTAAAATGTAGATTTTTCTAACAAGTTACGCCCCCCCCCCCTCCCAAAAAAAAAATGGATACAGTACACACTTCTCTCTTTAATTGGAGATATCAAAAATGCCACCAAATTTATTTACATTTAAAAGCAATGGTGTCATGTTCGGGGTTGTTTTCAACCCTGTCCACGACCTGTGGCTGTAGGGTTTGATTATTGCTTATTAATTCCAGCTGGCAGGTTGAGCCTTGCTCTCCGCCAGTCCTACAGCCACGCCTCCTCCTCTCACCAGACATTCACCGGCTGTATGGTTTCACCACATGCACACATACGCATGCATGTATGCACACACGCACACACACACACACACACACACACACACACACACACACACACACACACACACATTGTTCCAATCAGTCACACACCTGCTTGCCACACGGCTGTGTCCACTTGCCTTTGTTAGTGTATTGTGTACTTACAGGGAGGCAGTGTGATCAGTCAGTGTGGCAGCTTAAGTCAACATTGGATGACCAGGCGCGCTTGTAGTTGGCTCCTTCTCCTTTGGACATTTTGGTGTTGTTTTTCCAGAGCTCCGCTCCGACATTCATGTAAGTCTTCATCTTAATTAATTATCTGCCCTTCCTCTCTGCTCCTGTTCCGAGTGCATGGGGCTTCTCCTCTCTGCCAACAAGGTTTGTAGCCAGTTGTCTAATCCATAACTCTGTGTGGACTGTACCTGGACATTTTGTGTTTTCCATTGGTCAAATAAACACGTTACATTACTGCACTTTGGGCTTGCTGCCAATTTATATGTCCACTGTGAGGTTATGCAGCGGACATGACAGTAAGCTGCCACCACAAGAGCCCAAGCAGTGAGTAGCGTGTTGTTTTTTTTTCCTTTCATTTTGTGTGTGTTTTTTCCACCCACCTGAACTGGAGAAATCATGTCCTGGCTGGATGAAGCGGAGCTGCGGGGTGTGTGTGTCCTGGAGGGTCTCCTGTCTCAGATCGAGACCACCAGCAGGCCCAAGTCAGTCTGTGTGAGCTGGGACAGCGCAGCACGATTAATGGAGAAGCATTCCTATCTGTGGAGCTGCGAGGAGGCCACCTCCATCTTGGCCTTCATTTTCTCCTATTCATGGGAGAGTGGGGGACAGAAAGAAGCTGCTCTGATGCGGGACCCACCCCGTGGGGAGAAGAAGTGCTCCTGGAAGCTGGAGGCTCGTCACCCTCGTCTCGACCCTGGGCCCACTCCTCCGATACACAAACCTACGACTGACTCCCACATCCGGGTTGCTAGGCAAGTGTTTTTTCATCCTTTTTCTTCTGAAAACGATAAACCTTGTCTGTCACCCAGGAGAGAGACGAAGGCTGAGCTATCGCCTGCGTTTTCTCCTCGAGCTGCAGAGGTTATGACTTCCGTTCCCTTTGTGTCTCCCCTGTATCTGCCTGAGGGTCCATCTGTTCACCACGGGGAGGACCAAGACTACCTGACAGCCATGGACCATGGAGGGCCCTTCATCGTTTCTCAGCCTGCCCAGTTGTGTACGCTGTGCCCAGGAGGAACTCCAGAAGCTCCAGCCCCCTGGAACTCTGCTCTGGCTGTCACATCAGCCTTTCTCCCTGGGGCCATCGCAGCTGAGGATCCTTCGCCCACGATGCTGTCATCAACCACTGGGAGCGCAGCCAATCCTCCCTTGGCCCCGGCCTGTAATTATCTGCTCTGCGTGCCTGCTGCCCTAATTACCTCCACAGCTGCGCGCACACCTGATCACCTCATCAAGCAGCCTACTTAAGCCGCACTGCCCTCTGGTCTGCATGGAGACGTCAACGCTCCATCGATCTGGTAGGACCTCCTCGTCCTTTCAACTCATCCTGCTCTGGAGTTCTGTCTCCTCAGCTTCTGCCTGGCTATCATTTCTACTGGGAGTCTGATCTCCCCACCGACAAGTAAGGCCTCGTTATTCCTGCACATCTACGCTCCACTCCTTCTCCCCTGTGCACAGGTGGTAGCATCCTAGCGGCGGACCGCTTCCTCCTGGTGGCGGACCTGAGCACAACTCGCACTTCACTAGCACTGTATAAACCTGCACTGCTTCACCTCGTCAGCAACGGCAGCTTGGACGCGGAGCAGCTGACCCGGAGCCCTTGGGAATTCTTCAGCGCTTCAGCTCACCAAACAACTCGTAAGGCTATACATTAACTGGTGCATCCCTCCTAACCTCTGTGCACTCATCCGCCTGTCTGTGCTCTCTTCTAGGGTTGCCAGTCTGACTGTGCTCTGCTCGCCTAGCTGCCTCACTCCTGCACACACGCACACATTCACACTCACACTCTTTATAATAAAAGATAATTGTGTCTATTTCAAGTCCGTGTCTGCTTCTGGGTCAACCAAACATGTCAGTATGTCTCCGTCAGACCGACCCAGCAGACGGCGCATTAGCACAAAAACTGAACATCATAGAGGCTCGGGTAGACCAGTTATCCCACCAGCAACAGGTCATACTTACTCAGCTCATGCAGATCAACACACGCTTGGATCGCCTCACACCCTCGCAGCCCTTTCCACCTACTTCCGGGGGGGCAGCTGGACCGGGCAGTTCCACCCCTTCCCTCTCCCCGTAGTCCCGGCTGACTCCAGTTCCCACATCTACACATTTTAGCGGTAAGCTAGGGAAAGCACGGGTTTTTTTGCTGCAGTGTGGGATAGTTTTTCAACGTATGCCAGGGTACTTTCCTACTAGTCACAGCCGCATTGGCTATGTTGTCAATCTCCTGGAGGGGCGGGCCTTAGCTTGGGCTTATGCGGTAATGGCTCGGTCTGATTATGCTAACTTAAATTACGACCAGTTTGTGAGTGAATTCAATGAGGTGTTCGACCACTTGGACTGAGATAGTGTGCTCACCACCCGGCTACTTAATCTTAAGAAAGGGAATAAGTCAGTGGCCGACTATTCTGTAGACTTCCAGGTGGTGGTAGCGGAGGTGGGGTGGGAGGATTTTTTTTTTTTTGATTTAGTATACTTTATTGATCCCCAGAGGGGAAATTGAGGGTCATCCACCACCTGGATGGATGAAGCAGCCACGATACGGCGCTATCCCTTAACCATTCACATACACATTCACACCTAGGGCCACTTTAGAGTCTCCAATTAACCTAACCTGCAGGATGCCTCCCTTTGTAGTATTCCCACTCGCAGTCTTAGCCCTAGCCTGAGGGACGAGTTAGTCCGCATTGATAAGCCTAGCAGACTAAAGGGCCTTTTCCACTAGCACGCTTTAGTGCGACACGGGACGGCTCAGCACGCTTTGTACGCTTTTCCACAAGCCCCAACACGGTTTAACAGCCGCAATTCTCAGTCCCGCTGAAGGGCAGGGTACAGCAGTGCTGAGCTGTGCCGTGTTGTGACGTTAACAGACTGGTCGCCGCTGATTGGTCAGGTCGTAAACGGCGCTGATTGGTCAGGTTGTAACCGCCCCTCGCCTCCTCCTCATCTACCAAATCTTCACGACCTTCTCAATAAAGTTTTTGAAAAAAAAAAAAAAGAATCTTCACGACTGCCTTTACTCAGCACGCAACCACTGTTGGCGGTTCCTTTCAGTGTATTGCTGTGCTATTTTCATTTATTCTCTATCAAAAATGGCTTCGCGTAATAAGGGTGTTCCATGGAGCAGTAAGGAGCTGCAGTGTCTGCTCACTGCATTGTCAGACGAACGTATGCAGCGCGAGTTAGACGGAGCTGCCCGGAATGAAAAAATATACCGGGAGGTCTCGACATCGGAGTCCTTTAACGGTGAGTTTTAATTTTTTTTTATTGTGCGTTTTTTCGCAAATATATTCGGTAAGACGCTCAGTTTATTTATGCAATAAAAAAGCTGTTCATTTGTGGATGGATCGCTGCTTAATTGCAGCACACTGCGGACTCAAGCTTTTATTTTAATTATTCATGTGAACAATACGCTGAAATAAGCTTATGTATTCTTGTTAAAAACTATTGTGCTGTATTTTATTGTGTGCATTTTCCTTGTAGAATCATCCCACGCGTCTGCCGCGACAGCCCGTCCGGATTATTCAACCGAGCCTTCCTGACCCACAGCTGGCAGAGACGCCTTCATTCAGCCGAGTCGTGACCCAGTTTGGGAAGCTGGTGTAGACACTCAGTGGTCGGCGTGTATAAAATGTCGATTAACCTTCATGTTGTGTTGCAAAGTTTTTTTTTTCTTTTAATATTTTGTATATAATAAAATGGAATTGTTTTGGAAAGTGTGGTTTGTCTGTTATAACACTGAATTATAAAACAGTATAATTTCATAGAAATTCCATTGCCTAGTCTGATCAAAATGATACTGATCTTCCTGTCAGGGTCAACCATTGTAAAGGTAATGTAATTTTTAACTAGACCAAAAAACAAATGTTTTTGTAAGCTTTCTGTTCTTTTTATTGAAATATCATAAAAAATTAGCCCCACATGATCCAGTTCTAAACTTTGGATACATTTTTTATGTTAACTTATAAGAAGTTGCACAGTTGGACTTTAAAATGCAGCAGGAGAGACTGATCAAGCTCTCCTTGAAAAAAAGTAAGTAAAAAAGTAAGTATATGTAAATTGAATGTTCTATCGGCATTCCAAATTCAGAGAATTACAATACTTTAGAAGGAGTGTAGCATCATCTAAACGGAAAATAATAATACTGTTGTTCCAAACGTTGACCTGAAGGTGAAAAACATGAATTTTTTTTAATTCAGTACATCCAAAATGCCCTAGGATGTAAAAAATAATAATTTGGTGTAGGCCAGTGTGCCACGTCTCATTATTTAATACGAATAAAAACAAGTTTCAGCTCTTTATTTCTAGGTCATTTGGCAGTTAATTCAAAACAAAAGTGACTTGTGTTGTTGCAGCTTAATTATGAGATAAAATTAATTGTGAGATAAATCCACAGAGCGAGCAAGGCAATAATCCTTGAATCCTTTTTTGTCTAAATAAGGACTCAGTCGGGTGCGTAACGTCACGGGAGTGTGGCCCCGCCTCGCTCAGAATCTGCTGCTGCCCCGCTTCTAAAACCTCCTAACAAACCATCACAGCACAAGCACAACACCAATGGAGACAGAAGCATTCCGAGCCGTACTGTAGTGAACCGAGCCATACCGAGGTGTGCTGGGCTAGTGGAAAACAGGCTTAAACGAACTAATTACCCTCGCTATTAGCATTGACAATCGGCTGAGGGAGCGGGCCAATGAGCTTCGACCTTCCGGCCACTCTGGCTCACAGTTCCGCTGCTCCCCACAGCCTCCCCTGCTGGCCCTATCCCCCTCTGATAATGTTGACACTGAGGAGTCTATGGTGATGGGCCAGTCCAAGCTGCCTCCGGCCGAGAAACAGCGCCGCCGAGAGCTTGGGCTGTGCTTATATTGTGCTAATGAGAAACATGAGCTGGTTTCCTGCCCTATTAGGCCAAAAGGGGGGGGGGGGTTCCTTGGGCCACAGTAGGGGGACTCACAGACTCACTCAAGGAAAATCCCCTCACCAAATTTCTGCTTCCCATCCGCTTCATACACAACCATCATGAAATCTCCACTCATGCATTCATCGACTCCGGGGCTGAGCAGAGCTTTATTTCCGAAAATCTGGCAACCCGGCTGGGGCTCTCCTGCCACCAGCTGAAGACTGCTTCAAAGCTGATCGCTCTGTCCAATGCTCTGCTCGCCATTGTCACCAAGCAAACGGCTCCTGTGTCTGTGCTGATATCGGGCAATCACCGGGAGCAGATCAGGATTTTTGTGCTTCCCGTTTCGGCCTCCCCGATTATTTTGGGATACCCATGGCTTCAGCTGCACAACCCATCTATTGATTGGTGTTTGGGTAACATCATCACATGGAGTTCCTTCTGCTTAAGTGCCTGCCTTCAGTCTGCTGCTTGCTGTCCCTCCGTGTCCCTCTGTTTTCCCGATGCACTCCCGCCTGACCTGTCCCGAGTCCCCACCGAATACCATGACTTGGTGTTGTCTTCAGTAAGACACAAGCGCTGTCACTCCCCCCCCACCCCCCACACCGCCCATACAATTGTGCCATTAACCTCCTGTTGGGGGCTTCGCTGCCTTCCAGTCACCTTTACAGCCTGTCGGCCCCGGAGTGAGAGGCTATGGAGAAATACATCAAGGAGTCCCTGAGCTTGGGCATTAATCGGCCATCTTCCTCGGCGGTGGGGGCGAGGTTTTTCTTTGTGGGAAAGAAAGATAGTTCTTTGAGGCCCTGCATTGATTTTCGGGAACTAAATACCATCACTACCAAGGACAAGTACACTCTTCCCCTAATCAACACCACCTTTGATTCCCTCCAGGGGGCCTCTGTGTTCACGAAGTTGGATCTCCGCAATGCATGCCACCTGGTGAGGATTAGAGAGGGGGATGAGTGGAAGATGGGGTTCTGCACACCTAGTGGCCATTTTGAATATTTTGTGATGCCATTCAGACTGACTAATGCTCCCACGGTGTTCCAACGGCTAATCAACGATGTTTTGAGGGATTTCTTGGGCTCTTTGTTTTTGTGTACTTGGATGACATTCTCATCTTTTCCCAGTCCCTCGACAAACATCGGGTTCATGTCAGGTGGGTGCTGCAGTGTCTACTGGAAAATAAATTATTTGTCAAGGCTGAGAAGTGCGAGTTCCACACCCATGTGCATGCGAACACAGCGATCGGCAGCGGGTGAAAAAAGTTTGACGTCTATGTCTTTGTTTTTATGCACTTTAAGGTGTTTCAACATAATTCTCTGTGTCGTTTTTGTCCTTGAATGTTTGTGGACTATATAACGAAGAGCTCCCTGGTTCCATCAGTATGGATTTCCTTCTTGATTTTGCACTGTCGTTTCTTTCCTACCGGCTCTTTGTTTTGGAGGTAAGCGTGATCGCGGTCACGCCGGGAAGAATACAGTATTCCAGAGACATGTTACTGCATTTAAACATGGATAATGCAGCATCTGTGTCTGAGTCCGTGCCGCAACTGCCGGACTTTATTTTAAGAGATTTTCATGGACACAACGATGGAAAGAGAGACAAGAGGAGGAAACGCGGAAAGCGTGGAGGCGTAAGATTAAACCTGAGGAGGCGTCAGCTTAACCGCATTCCTCTTCCTTCCATTATTATGGGAAACGTACAATCCATGAGAAATAAAGTGGATGAAATTCAAGGGAATGTATGATATCAGAAGGATTTCAAGAACTGCTGTGTCATGGCTTACACAGAGATGTGGCTTACGGTGCATGACCGGGATGCGGACCTGTGGATTGACGGCTTTGGAGCCCCACTTCGCTTGGATCGGCAGGAAGAGGTAACGGGGAAACGTCAGGGGGGGGCGGCATATGTTTATATATTAATAAACAGTACTGTACATCTGTCACGGTCAGAGAGCGCATCTGTACACCAGATGTGGAGCTTCTGTCCGTATCGCTACGCCCCTTTTATCTGCCCCACGAGTTCCCCCAACTTTTCATAACGACTGTGTACATTCACCCTAGAGCGGATGCTGACTCAGCCTCCAGCACAGTCTTTGATGTAGTACAGCGGTTGCAGTCTATTTCCCCAGAGGCTCCAAATTTTATCCTTGGGGAGTTTAACCATGTTTCTTTAAAGAAGACACTTAAAAACTTTTATCAGTATGTCTCCTGCCCAACCAGGCGAAAAAAGACATTGGACCTATGCTATGGATCCATTGAAAGGGCCTATAAATCACTTCCCCTTCCTCCTTTAGGGTCCTCAGATGACAACTGTGTACATTTGCTGCCCACATATAAAACTGCTCTCGGAAGAGACAAGGCGAAGACCAGAGACATAAACATGTGGACAGAGGATTCAGTGCACTGCCTCCAGGAATGCTTTAACTGTACGGACTGGGAGGTGTTCACACTGTCCTGTGGAGATGATTTGGACTCTTTAGTGGACGTGACATGCTCATACATGGCTTTTTGTAGAAACATGATCGTTCCACGTAAACGTGTCAAAATATATCCCAACAACAAGCCATGGGTTACAAAATCAGTTAAATCCTGCTTACAGAGGAAAGCACTTGCCTTTAAACAGGGGTCTGTTTCTGAGCTACAGGTTGCCACAAAAGAGCTGAAGACCGAAATTTTAAGAGCAAAACAGAATTATAAATCAGAATTGGAAAGCAAGTTGGCAGCAAAGAAACTTGGTTCAGCCTGGGCCAGTATGAAAACTATTGCAGGCCTTCAGAGCACAGAGTGCAGTAATCGTGTGTTTTTTAGATGGTTTTAATTCAGACACAGTGCTGGCTAATGCTCTTAATTGTTTTTATGGTCGTTTTGACTCCTTTGATTTTAACACAGAAACCAAAGGTTTGAAACAGAAACTCAAAGACTTTAACATTGAGGTGCAGGATGTTAAAAGGGCGTTCTGTGCTGTAAAAGTGAACAAAAGTCAGGGGCCTGATAAGCAAGGGGCGGTGGAGTGATAATGTATGTTAACAACAACTGGTGCAGACTGGGACATATCACTGTTAAACAACGACACTGCAGCAAAGACATTGAGTTGCTAGCTGTTAGCATGCGGCCTACATATCTCCAGAGAGAACACTCACTCGTGATCTGCATTGTTGTTTATGCAAATCCGACGGCGAACGCTGGGACAGCGCGTGACGTCATCCATTCAGTAACCAGCAGGCTGCAGACAGAACACCCAGATGCTCTTCTCCTCATCTCCGGTGATTTCAACCATGTTTCACTATCTCCCATTCTACCCACGTTTACCCAGTATGTCACATGCCACACTAGAGACAATAAAACACTGGACTTATTCTACGCAAACACTAAGGAGGCGTACACCTCATCACAACTCCCCCCACTCAGGAGATCGGATCACAACTTGGTTCATCTCCGGCCGGTGTACAAACCCCTAGTGCACAGACAACCTCCGGCCATGCACACAGTGAAGTTATGGTCTGAGGAGGCAATGGACACTCTAAAGGGCTGTTTTGAAACCACCGCCTGGAAGCAGCTCTGCGATCCACATGGTGAGGACATCGATGGCCTCATTTACACCTTCACGGGCTACCTCAGCTTCTGTGTGGACAAATCCGTTCCCACCAAGACCATACGGTGTTGCTCAAACAACAAACCCTGGATCAACCCTGAGATAAAAACACTTCTGAGAGAGAAGAAGAGGATCTTCAGGTTGGGGAATAGGGAGATGCTGAAGTCCGTACAGAGGGAGCTGAGGAGAAAGATCAGAGAAGGCAAGGACAGCTTCAGGAAGAAGATGGAGGACAAGCTGCAACAGAGCGACATCAGCGGGGTCTGGAGAAACCTCAAAACCATCTCTGGGCTCCAGAATACCTCCCCCCAGGCCACGGGGGGCAGGGAGTGGGCGAACAATCTGAATCTGTTTTTCAATAGGATTGACCAACCGCCCTCCCCCCTGACTGCACAACAACCACTGCTGCCTCTAAAGACATCAAGTCCTGCTGCCCACTCCCCACTCCACCAACACCCCCCCACTCCCAACACACAGCCCCCCATCCTGACCCTGACCAGGACCCAGGTGAGGACGGAGCTGAGGAAGATCAAGGTGAGGAAGGCGTCGGAACCGGATGGCATCAGCGCAAAGCTCCTCAAGTCCTGTGCAGACCAGCTGTGTGGGATTGTGACGTATATCTTCAACCTGAGCCTGAAGCTGGGGAGGGTACCACAGCTGTGGAAAACATCTTGTGTGGTACCTGTACCAAAAACTTCCCACCCCAAAGACCTGAACAGCTACAGACCGGTGGCCTTGACGTCCCACTTGATGAAGACCCTGGAGAGACTGCTCCTTGCTCACCTCTGCCCCCTGGTGGAACCAGCGATGGATCCACTCCAGTTCGCCTACCAGCATGGCATTGGGGTGGAGGATGCGGTGATCTTCCTCCTTCACCGTTCTCTGTCCCACCTGGAGAAGCCCGGGAATGTGGTGAGGATCATGTTCTTTGACTTCTCCAGTGCTTTCAACACCATCCAACCGATGATCCTGAAGGACAAGCTGCTGCGCGCAGGGGTGGACCAGCACCTGTCATCATGGATCCTGGACTACCTCATGAACCGGCCTCAGTTTGTGAGAACCCGGGACTGTGTGTCCGACATGATCATCGGTAGCACGGGGGCCCCCCAGGGAACGGTGTTGGCTCCCTTCCTGTTCACTCTTTATACTGCGGACTTCTCTCACAACACAACACACTGCCATCTACAGAAGTTCTCTGATGACTCTGCGATCGTTGGCCTCATCTCCAATGGAGATGAAGCTGAGTACAGAGGGCTTATCCAGGACTTCGTGGACTGGTGCCATCGGAACTGCCTCCAGATCAACGCGAGGAAAACTAAGGAGCTGGTGGTGGACTGCCGCAGGCATGGACAACCCCTCACAGCGCCAGTAAATATACAGGGAACAGACATTGAGATGGTGACATCCTACAAGTACCTGGGTGTTCATCTGAACAATAAACTAGACTGGTCACACAATACTGACGCACTCTACAAGAAGGGACAGCTCAGGCTGTTCCTACTGAGGAGACTCAGGTCTTTTGGTGTACAAGGGGCGCTGCTGAAGACATTCTATGACACGGTAGTGGCATCAGCCATCACTTTTGGAGTGGTCTGCTGGGGCAGTGGCATTACTGCAGCCGATAGGAAGAGACTGAACAAACTGATCAAGAAAGCTAGCTCTGTCCTGGGGCAGCGCCTTGATCCAGTGGAGGAGATAGGAGAGAGAAGGACGGTGGCTAAACTGTCATCTCTGCTGGAGTCCGAGTTCCACCCTATGCAGGACATACTGAATGCACTGAGGAGCTCATTTAGCAGCAGACTACATCATCCCAGGTGCACAACCGAGAGGTTTCGCAGGTCCTTCCTACCAACGGCTGTCAGACTGTACAACCTAAGCAGGGCTGCTCGCAGAGATAGCAAAAAGACGTAACAACCTAATAGTTTTTTGAATGCAAAAAGATGCAATAGACTTACTTTACACAATGGTCCCCTCCGGCATACAACTAGGAAAATACCGGTCACTATGGAGGGTGAGAATATGTATGGGCACATAATTATACCATGTAGGATAACTAAGTAGACGGTTGTGCTGTTTCATCCCATGTAGCAACAATGCTCTGCACTGTGTGTGTTTATATATTTACATATTTATTCCATCTAGCTACAATGCTCCGCACTGGGTGTGTTTATGTTTATGTTTTTGTTTATATTTATATTTATATATCTATATATTTATTCCATCTAGCTACAATGCTCCGCACTGTGTGTTTATATATCTACATATTATTCCATCTAGCTACATTGCTCCGCACTGTGTGTTTATATATTTACATATTTATTCCACCTAGCTGCAATGCTCCGTACTGTGGGTGTTTATATATCTACATATTTATTCCATCTAGCTACAATGCTCCGCACTGTGTGTTTATATACTCATATATTTATCCCATGCAGCTACAATGCTCTGCACTGTGTGTCTGTGTGTATATATATATATTTATAGTAATATGTACATATGTATATTAGCTGCTCTTGCTTGCTTGCTTTTTTTTTTCTTGCCTTCTGATTGTTGCTCTGAGTGTTGCTATCCCTGTGCTGTTGCAATCCTGGAATTTCCCCGTTGTGGGACTAATAAAGGCTTATCTTATCTTATCTTATATATGTGGGCGCTTGGTAAAGTCCTGTGCACATGAACTGAGTCCTGTATTGCATTACATTTTCAATAAGTCCTTGCAGACACAACATGTGCCTAAGATCTGGAAAGATGCTGTGGTTGTCCCCGTTCCAAAATCCAGCTGTCCTAAAATGGTAAATAATTTTAGACCAGTTGCTTTGACTTCAATTTTAATGAAAATTTTTGAAAAACTGGTCAGATTTGAGGTCCTAAAGCAGACTGAGCATGCATTGGATCCTTTGCAGTTTGGCTATAGGCCTCACAGAGGAGTAGAGGATGTCACTGTCACTCTGTTTAACATGCTTTTTGAACATCCGGATTTTAATGGGACACACGCCAGGCTTTTATTTGTGGACTTTTCTTCTGCCTTTAATACAATCCAACCTCATATTGTAGTTGAAAGGCTCCTGCAACAATTTGATTTGAGTAATAATCTGGTGGGTTGGATTCTGGATTTTTTAACCAACAGGACACAGAGAGTAAGGGTCAATGGTACATTGTCTGACCAAAAGTTTTCTTCTGCTGGCTCGCCGCAGGGGTGTGTGTTGTCATCACTACTCTTCATCCTGTACACAAACGTGTTGGACCAGACATGACAACAGACACATTATAAAGTATGCTGATGATTCAGTTGTTGTCAGTCTCCTCCAGGCTGGTGAGAGTGGCCACGGCCCAGTAGTTGATGATTTTGTTCACTGGTGTGAGGATTCCTACCCGCAGCTGAATACGACAAAAACTAAAGATATGATTATTGACTTCAGGAGGAAAACTCCCAGGCACGAAGTCACTGTACTAAAAGGCCAGACCACTGAATGTGTACAGATCGTCGGCCTCCGTCGGTCTATGATGACCATGAATTTAGAATCCTAAACGTCTACTCTGCTGGAACAGCACCGCCTGTGGCTGAACAGGCCGATGCGCGAATGGCAGTCCCTGTCACACAGGTCACACTTGTGGGTGGTCTCCCTGCTGCTGGGTCTGTGGCGGTTCTTCCTGCGGGTCCTTTTTTCATCTGCTGCAGCAGTCAATCTCTCTTCACCCGCCTTGAGCTTTCTGGTCAGGGTGCCTCTCCATTTGGAGCAGTCCGTTGCAAGGTCCTACCAGCGCTCTGTGTTGATCTCCAGGGCCTTCATGTCTCTCTTGCAGACGTCTCTAAAGCGCAGCTGTGGGCGGCCAACGTCTCTCCTGCCAGTTGCCAGTTCTCTGTAGAGGATATCTTTGGGAATTCTGCCATCCTCCATACGGTGAACGTGGCCTAGCCAGCAGAGCCTGCGCTGCCTGAGTAGAGTGAACATGGAGGGAAGGCCGGCGCGGGACAGAACTTCTGTGTTGTGCACTTTGTCCTGCCAGGATATGTCCAGGATGTGGCGAATGCAGCGCAAGTGGAAGGAGTTCAGTCTCTTTTTCTGCCGGGCGTATGTTGTCCACGTCTCACTCCCATAGAGCAGTGTGCTGATGACGCAGGCGTTGTACACTGCCATCTTCGTCTTGACAGAGAGTTTGGGATTCTCCCACACTCGTGTGGTGAGGCGAGCGAGTGTGAAGGCTGATTTTCCAATCCTCTTGTCGATCTCTGTATCAAAGGAGAGGTTGTTGCTGATCGTGTACCCCAGGTACGTGAACTGATTCACGACCTCCAGCTCGTAGTCGTCGATGGTGATGGTTGGTGGTGCTTCCGTGCCTTGCGCCAAGACGTTAGTCTTCTTCAGGCTGATGGTAAGCCCGAAGTCCTTGCATGCCTGGGAGAAGCGGTCCATCAGGGTCTGAAGCTCCTGCTGTGTGTGGGTTGCGACTGCAGCATCGTCTGCAAACAGCATGTCTCTGATTAGAGCCTCGTGTACTTTGGTTCTGGCTTTCAGGCGGGCGAGGTTGAAAAGCCTGCCGTCAGATGAGATGAGATGAGATGAGATTCAACTTTATTGTCATTACACATGTATGAATACAAGGTAACGAAACGTGACTTGGCATTTGGGCACGCTCTGCAGAGCGCATCCAAGGCCGGGGCAGCCGCTAGGCGCCAGTCATAAAGAAGAAAGGAAAAAAAGAAAAAGAGTGGATATGACACAGTAGGCGAGAGAAAAAAACATGTTTTATCAAATTGACGCTTAAGTAAGTAAGCGAAATTTTGATTGCAGGCAAAAAAAAACCCTCAATGCTTATTTAGCAGACATTTAGTAGACAAATCACACAGCAGGGAGAGAGCAGTGTATGTATATCAGTATGATGATATCAGTGTGTGTGCAGTGTTGAGTGTATCAGTTACTGGAGCACAACAAATAGTCTCCTAGGCAACGATAGATGTTATAGTTCATGAACGCTGTCCCTGAAGAGTTCTGTTTATTGCACAGCAGCGGTGTTTGGGTTAGCGAGCCAGCTGACACATCCGCTTATCTCAACTCTGGAGGAGTGAGTTATCCAGGGGCGCCGATCAAGGCCAAATCTGCTCAGACAGAGTATAGGAGTATAGGATTTCCCTATTGTCATATTCTGAGCTTACAATTCAAATTAACATTCACTGGCTTTAAATTCATATCATTCCCTGGAGAGCACGAAGCGACTCCAGATGTTTCCCCTTCTAAACACAGATGAACATGTCCGATAAGAGTCCATCTCTCTACAGTGCATGCAGATGGTAAATTCCATGTTGGTCATTTGCCGCTACTTTGTGCACTCCCCATCTGGTCGAATTATTGAGAAGCAGCTCCGCCGGGTCCGCATTTTGATTAGCTCCTCCAGTTAAATTTTCGATACACCAGGAGAACTCCAAAGCCCAATCGGCAGAAATCCTGTGATCGTAGCCAAAACAGGTAGATGTTTTTCCACATCCTCAGTCAAATCACACAGACACATGAGTTCCAATCCATGGGTCTCTCCACATTTGGGCTCCCCCGGGCCCAATTTTCTGTTTGAAAAGGTGGTGTCAATTGCGTTTAAAGCCCAGCTTATATCCATTTTCCGTATTTTCCATTTGGGTTGAGATCAGCAAGATGGTGAGACGGCACAGACACTCACTCAGACGCAGCAAGCTGGGATTAGGTCAGGAAGGCAGGATAGGAGGAGGGAGGAAAAAAAATGCGACTGCTCTCACTGAAGGCAAAAGGAAGAATCTTGAGTGCAGGTAGATTCCCTCTGTTGCTGTGCTGAAGGCATGCCTCAGGAGCATAGCAAAGAAAATCCCAAAGAGGGTTGGCGCAAGTACACAGCCCTGTTTCACTCCGCTGCGTATGTTGAATGGCTCTGAGAAGTTACCATCGTGCTGCACTATCCCCTGCATGTTGGTGTGAAATGATTCAATGAGGCTTTGCAACTTTGGTGGGCATCCTATCTTTGGCAGGATCTTGAAAAGGCCCTCTCTGCTGACCAGATTGAACGCTTTGGTGAGGTCGATGAAGGCGACGTACAGGGGCATGTTCTGTTCTCTGCATTTCTCCTGGAGTTGACGGATGGAGAATATCATGTCTACCGTCGATCGCTCAGCGCGGAAGCCACACTGAGACTCGGGGTAGACACGTTCGGCAAGCTTCTGTAGACGAACGAGAACAACTCATGCGTAGACTTTGCCAACAACGCTGAGGAGGAAGATGCCCCTGTAGTTGTTGCAGTCGCTTCTCTCCCCTTTGTTTTTGTAGAGGGTGATGATCTTGGCGTCCCTCATGTCCTGTGGTATGGCACCTTCCTTCCAACACTGGCAGAGGACGTCATGCAATGGCAGCAGTAGGGCGGTCTTGCAGTGCTTGATCAGGTCAGGGGGTATGCCGTCGTTGCCGGGTGCCTTGCCAGCGGCCAAGCTATCACTGGCCTTGCTGAGTTCGTCGATGGTTGGTTCGGCATCAAGTTTGTCCATGGATGGCAGGCAGTCGATGGCATCAAGTGCTGACGGTGTCACGGTGTTCTGTCTGGAGTAGAGGTCGGAGTAGTGTTCCACCCATCTCTCCATCTGCTTGTTCTTTTCTGTGATCATCTCCCCAGTGGAGGATTTGAGGGGGGCCGTCTTGCTCTGAGCCGGACCAAGTGCTTTCTTGATGCCATCGTACATACCATGGATGTTCCCTGTTATGGCAGCGGTTTGAAGGTCTTGGCTGAGCTGAGTCCAGTACTCGCTGGCACAGCGCCAAGCAGTCTGCTGAACTTTGCTTCTCGCAGCCCTGAGAATCTGGAGATTCTTCTCGTTTGGGTACTTCTTGTACTCAGCAAGTGCTGAGCGCTTGGCTTCAATGACGGGGGTCATCTCGGTCAACTTGGCATCAAACCAGTCCTGTGACTTTGAGGTCTTCCTCCCAAAGGTAGCCAAGGCTGTGCGGTGGATGGTGTTTCGCAGCTCTTCCCACTTCTGCTTTGCAGATTCTCCTTCTTGTGGTACACCAAGTTCCTTCTCAAAGGTGGAGGCAAACTGCTCAACAAGTTCTGGTTGAGCCATCTTGCTGGTGTCAATCCGTGCCTTTCCAGGTTGTCTAGCATGATGGAATTTCTTCAGCTGCAGCTTGACCTTGCAACACACCAATGAATGGTCTGTGTCACAATCTGCACTCTGGAACGAACGGGTGATTAGCACGTTCTTCAGTGAGGTGCGCCTGGTCAGGATCAAGTCCAGCTGGTGCCAGTGCTTTGAGCGCGGATGTTGCCAGGAAACCTTGTGTTGGGGCTTGGTCTTGAAGAACGAGTTTGTGATGCACAGATCGTGATATGTGCAGAACTCGAGCAGCTGTTGTCCTTTGTCATTCATTCTGTCCACGCCAAAAGGTCCAAGACAGGAGGGCCAGGAGTCGTGGTCAGCACCCACTCTGGCATTGAAGTCTCCAAGGAGAATGAGTTGTTCAGAGTTGGGGATGATCCTGACAGTTGTTGCGAGATTCTCGTAGAACTCGTCTTTTGCCTCTGGTGTGGCTGTCAGTGTTGGGGCATACACACTGACGAGGGTGACTGGGCCTTGAGTGGTGTTCAGGTGGAGGGTGAGGAGTCGTGCAGAACCAGTGCTGCTTGGTTCCACCATCTTCAGCAAGGTGTTCTTCACTGCGAAGCCCACTCCGTGTTCCCTGTGTTCGTCACTGCCCTTTCCCTGCCAGTAGAACGTGTAGTCCTTCTCTCTCAGTGTGCCTGCATCAGCCAACCGTGTTTCCTGGAGAGTGGCGATATCCACTCCCAGTCTCTTCAGCTCATTATTGATGATGGCAGTCTTCCTGGTGTCGTTGATGTCCTTGAGGTTAGCAGTGAGTCCTGTCATCATAGTGCGGACGTTCCAAGTTCCCAGTTTTAGAGTTGGTCTCTTTTGTTTTATTGTCTTGCCTGGTGCGAAGGTTCTCAGCCTGCTGTTCGGACTTCTCCTCATCCCCATGCACCCAATGAGGAAAGCAAGCTGTGGTGGGACAACACCTTATTGGCTGGGAGCTGCCCAGCTTGAGGCGGGCGGTAGCTGTCCAGTGAGATCCGATGATCCCTCCCACCGTCGGGAATAACCCCTGGCGCCGCGCTCTATGCCAATTGAGCGGTGGCTTATAACCGGTAACTGTCATTCCCCGTGTTTTGTCTACACCAAAGGTGAAGCTGGAGTGTCCTCTCCAGTGATCCGATGTTCTACCTTCCAGCGTTGGGCGTTGGTAGGATTCAAGCCTGGGCAGGAAAATATGGAGGACAAGATGTTGCCCATGCAGCATGTCCCCCCTCTCCACGTCACTGATGAATCCAAAGGAACAGCAGGGCTGCTACAGTTTGGCACCAGCGCCGTTGCAGGATCTGCCAGAACGATGTTGAGCACAACATAGAACTGCCTTAGGGGCTCCGACTCCGGATTTTTCCTCAGGGTTGACTCCCGAAGCCTTTCCCGTGACCGGGTATGCCGCAAGGCAGCGGAGGTTTGAAATCAGGGTTTACCTTCCCCTAGATGGGCTACCTTGCCAGGTTGACGAGCCACCATCTACCCGAAGCATCTGGTTTTAAGGTGCCAGAGATCCGTCCTCGCCCCTTCTCCTATTAGTAAAAGCAGTTCCGCCGGGCTTAGAGACTAAACCACACGGGCAGGCTAGGAGTTGGACTTAGTTGTCAGAGGCTTTTCGAGACGCACGCCATAAAGAGCATTTTATGAGCACTGGGAGCTTAACCCCAGTGCCGCTCCTGGCTATGACAACCTTGGAACCAAATGTGTACAATGTGTACAATCCTACAAATATTTTGGGACGATTATTGATAGTAATTTAAACTTTGAAGAGAACTGTGAAAGGGTGTGCAAAAAGGGTCAGCAACATTTGCATTGTTTAAGGAAACTTGCACGCTTCCAAATTGACCGAACCATAATGACAATGTTTTATTAGGCTTTTATTGAATCTGTTTTATCCTTTTCTTTAGTGTCATGGTTTGGTCAGATAAAACTGAAACAGAGGAAATCCTTGGATCAGGTAGTTAGATGGTCCAGTCGTATGGTTGGTGAGTCACAGCTGAGCCTGACATCCCTGTACACCAGACAGGTACAGAGGATTGCTACCTCCATTTTAAATGATGACTCCCACCCTTTGCACTGCCGCTTTCAGCTTCTTCCCTCCAGACGGAGGTTTGCTGTTCCAAAAAGTAAAACCCAGCACTACAAAAGCAGCTTTGTTCCTGCTGCTGTTAAAGAGTTGAACAAGTTGTAACAATATATTGCACATAATTTAGTTACCTATCTATTAATTTTATTTTATATTTACTTATTTTTGTAGGTTTTTTTTATTTGGGTTCTAAATGTTTTATTGGGTTTTAGACTTTTGAGTTTTTAACCTCTTTGACTAGTCTTTAACCTTTTAATATGACCCTTCTCTCTTATCTCTGTTTTTTCTCTTATCTTATTTCGGGCAGCATGGTGGTGCAGTGGTTAGCACTGTTGCCTTACAGCTAGAAGGTTCCTGGTTCGACTCTCCAGGTTGGCAGGGGTTGGAACCTTTCTGTGTGGAGTTTGCACGTTCTCCCTGTGCTGCATGAGTTTACTCCGGGGGCTCCGGTTTCCTCCAACAATCCAAAGACATGCATGCTAGGTTAATTGGTTGTTCTAAATTGTCCCTAGATATCTGTTTCCTATAGGCCCTTAGAATAGAGGGTTAGTATTAGTGAAAGCGCTTTGAGTGGTCTTTGTGACTAGAAAAGTGCTATGTAAGTGCAGGTTAGTTAGTTATCTCTATGTCCTGATTGGTGGAGCCTTGAGTACTTTTATCATGTTTATAGTTAGCTACATGTGTGCCTGTGTTTGTGTTCATGTTGAATGTAATTGTGGTTTGTAAATATGGATGCCACCTGACTACAAAACAAATCTACCTGCGGGTACAAATAAAGGAACCTGAACCTGAACCCCTTCCACCTCGTTCTTGGGATTCGTCATCTCTCACAACGAGATCATCGCCGACCCAGCCAAGGTAAAAGCAGTGGTAGAGTGGCCGGCTCCATCATCTCGGAAACAATTACAGCAGTTGCTGGGATTTGCCAACTTCTATCGCCGGTTCATTAAAAATTACAGTATCATTGCCCTACCCCTCACTCGCCTCACCTCCACCAAGGTGCCCTTCTGGTGGGCAGGGGAAGCGGATGCAGCCTTTATGGAATTAAAATCATTGTTCTCCTCTCCCCCTATCCTGGCTCAAGTGGACGTCGCGCGGCAGTGTCTGGTGGAGGTGGACGCCTCGGACTCCGGAATGGGGACGGTCCTATCTCAACGCTCTCCCGTGGACGACAAGATCCGCCCCTGTGCATTCTTCTCCCACCGCCTCTCCCTGGCAGAGAGGAACTACGACGTCAGGGACAGAGAGCTGCTGGTGATCAAGCTGGCCTTGGAGGAGTGGTGCCACTGGCTCGAGGGGGCCTCCCATCCGTTTGTCGTTTGGACTGACCATAAGAACCTGGGAATACCTCAGGACGGCCAAGCGACTCAATGTCCGGCAAGCCCGCTGGTCCTTGTTTTTTCACCATCACTTACCGCCCGGGGTCCAAGAACATCAAGCCTGATGCCCTGTCCAGGCAGTTCTCTTCAGACGCCACAGAGGTGCCATCACATCCCGTGGTAACTCCTTTGTGTATCATGGACACCCTCTCCTGGGGCATCAAGGAGAGGGTTCAGAAGGGCACAGGAGACCGAAGCCGACCCGGGAGGGGGGCCAGCAGGGAAGATGTATGTGCCCTCAGCGGTTCGAGGCAAAGTCATCAATTGGGCTCACTCCTCTAAGCTCCTGTGTCACCCGGGGATGGTGCGGACTGTGGCCCTGCTGCAGAGAACCTTCTGGTGGCCATCTCTACGGAAGGACGTTGGGGAGGACGTCCGTTCCTGCCCCCAGTGCACCACCAGCAAGACTTCCTCCTCTCCTCCGGTGGGCCTGCTCCATCCTCTCCCCATCCCTGGCAGACCTTGGTCCCATGTGGCACTGGATTTCATCACCGGCCTTCCTCCATCTGCTGACAACACTATCATCCTCACTATCATGGACAGATTTTCCAAGGCGGCTCACTTCGTCCCCCAACAGGGTCTTCCCATGGCCAAGGAGACCACAGACCTGCTCGTCCTCCATGTGGTGCAGCTCTACGGCATCCCGCTGGACATCGTGTCCAATTGTGGTCCCCAGTTTGTCTCGAAGGTGTGGAGAGCCTTCTGTAAGGCTATCGGGGCCACGGTAAGCCTTTCCTCAGGGTACCACCCCCAGAGTAATGGCCAGTGTGAGCGCGCCAATCAGGAGTTGGAGGCAGCACTATGGTGCATCACCTCCTCCAATCCAGCATCCTGGAGCTCCCATCTGCCATGGGTCAAGTATGCACACAACACCATGGTTTCCTCTGCCACAGATCTGTCCCCGTTTGAGGTCTCCTTGGGATACAATCCCCCACTGTTTCCTGAGGAGGAGCAAGACATCACGGTGCCCTCCGTGCAGGCCCATATGAAGCGCTGTCGCCAGCTGTGGAGGGCTATCCGGGCCGCGCTTCGGCGTACGGTGGACCGTAACGCCAACATTGCCAACCACCGCAGGACCCCGGCTCTGCCCTACCGGGTCGGGCAGCAGGTATGGTTATCCAACAAGAACATTAACCTCAAAGCAGAATCCAGGAAGTTGTCACAGCATTTTATTGGTCCTTTTTCCATTATACACATTGTGAATCCTGTCGCTGTGCGCCTGGCTCTCCCCCCCTCCCTCCGCATCTGTCCCACCTTTCATGTCTCACAGGTCAAGCCGTTCGTCTCCAGCCCTCTGTGCCCCCCTCCCAAGACGCTACCCCCACCAGTAATGATCGATGGTGACCCCGCGTGGAGAGTCAACTCCATCTTGGACGTCCGACGCCGGGGTCGTGGCCTCAAGTACCTGGTGGACTGGGAGGGTTATGGTCCAGAATGGAGGTCCTGGGTCCGTCCCTCCTTTGTGATGGATCCACAGCTCATCAGGGACTTCCACTGGATGCACCCAGGTAGGATGGATCGGCCGCCGAGAGGTGTCCCATGGGGGGGGGGGGGAGTACTGTAATTCAATTCAATTCAATTCAATTCAACTTTATTTACATAGCGCCATTTCACAACAACAGTCATCTCATAGCACTATCAACTGTAGGGGGAACCCCCACAGTTGCAGAAAGACTCCAGCAATCAGGCGATCCCCTGTGAGCAAGCACTTGGCGACGGTGGAGAGGAAAAACTCCCTTTTAACAGGAAGAAACCTCCAGCAGAACCAGGCTCAGGGAGGGGCAGTCATCTGCTGCTACTGGCTGGGGGGTGAGGGGATAGAGAAGAAGAAAAGAACAGACATGTAGAGAGCAAACAGCACGATGGGGACTCAATCTATGGGAGAGAACAAACAAATGTTAATGACCAGCAAAAAAAAAATATTTCATTGAGAGTGAGAAAAGGAGTGAGGCCCAGTGCATTACTGGAGGTCCCCCGGCTGACTAAACCTATTAGCAGCATAACTAAGGGAGGGTTCAGAAACACATGATCCCTCCCTAATTGTAGGCTATATCAAAAAGGTAGCTTTTAGCCCTATTCTTAAAAACAGAGATCGAGTCTGACTCCCGAATCCAGATTGGCAGCTGATTCCACAGGAGAGGAGCTTGATAACTGAAGGTTCTGCCTCCCATTGTACTTTTGGAGATTCTAGGTATTACAAGTAATCCTGCATTTTGGGAGCGTAGTGCTCTGTTAGGATAATACAGTAGTATCAGATCTTTTAAATAAAAAGGAGCCTGATTGTTTAGAGCTTTGTAAGTAAGAAGAAGGATTTTAAACTTAATTCTAAACTCTATGGGAAGCCAATGAAGGGAGGCCAGAACCGGAGAGATATGATCTCTGTTTCTAGTACCTGTTAAAACTCTTGCTGCAGCATTTTGGATCAGCTGAAGACTTTTTAAAGATGTTTTAGGACAGCCTGATAATAAAGAATTACAATAATCTAATCTCGAGCTAACAAAAGCGTGGATCAGTTTCTCAGCATCACTCTGAGACAAGATGCTCCTAATCTTGGCAATATTACGCAAATGATAGAAGGCAGTCTTAGAAACAAATTTAATATGTGAATTGAAGGACAAATTCTGATCAAAAATAACTCAAAGGTTCCTCACAGAGCTATTAAGAGAAAGAGTAACCGCATCCAAACTGAAAGTTTGATTTGGAAAGGAATTTCTAAGGTTTTTTGGACCAACAAGAATGACTTCAGTCTTATCTGAATTTAATAGCAGGAAATTACAAGTCATCCAAGCTTTGATTTCCTTAAGACAGGCTTCTAACTTGGCTAATTGATTACTATCATCTGGCTTCATTGACAGGTATAATTGTGTGTCATCAGCATAACAATGAAAATGTATACAGTGCTTTCTAATAATGTTGCCTAACGGAAGCATATATAAACTAAAAAGAGTAGGGCCTAGCACAGATCCCTGTGGAACTCCATGACTAAGCTTTGAGTTGAAAGAAAACTCATTATTTACATGAACAAACTGGAACCTATCAGATAAATAAGATCTAAACCACTGCAACGAAGTTCCATTAAGTCCAACATAGTGTTCTAATCTATCAAGTAGAATATTATGATCAATAGTATCAAAAGCTGCACTAAGGTCTGAAAGGACAAGTACAGAAACTAGTCCATTATCAGATGCAATGAGGAGGTTGTTAGTGACCTTCGCTAAGGCTGTTTCAGTACTATGATGGATTCTAAACCCAGATTGAAACTCTTCAAGTAAACCATTTCCCTGCAGGTGGTCAAATAATTGCGTAGCAACAACTCTTTCTAAGATTTTTGAAATGAAAGGGAGATTAGAGATTGGTCTATAGTTAGCTAAAGCTCCTGGATCTAGCGTTGGCTTTTTGAGTAAGGGTTTAATTACAGCCGTTTTAAAAGCCTGCGGTACATGGCCTTAAGTTAATGAAGAATTGATTATATGAAGAATAAGGCTACCAATAAGTGGAAAGACTTCTTTAAATAACCTGGTAGGAATAGGGTCTAAAAGACAAGTTGAAGGTTTGGATGAGGAAACTATTTTGTCTAACTCACAAAGGTCGATTGGAGTAAACTCATCAAGACAGACATCAATAGAAGGAGTTGTAGTAGTTACAGTATTTAAGTTAACTGTGGGAAGAATCTGATTGATTTTATCTCTGATGGATGAAATTTTATTATTGAAAAAGTTCATAAAGTCCTGACTAGTAAGCTCTAAGGGAATGCTAGGATTGACAGAGTCCTGACTCTTTGTCAACCTGGCTACAGTACTGAAAAGAAACCTGGGATTATTCTTGTTCTCTTCTATTAATGCAGAGTAATAACTCGTTCTAGCTTTTCTAAGAGATTTTTTATAAATTAAAAGATGATTTCTCCAAGCTAAATAGATTTCATCTAAATTAGTGGAGCGCCATTTTCTTTCTAATTGACGAGTCTTCTGTTTTAAGCTACGAGTTTCTGTGTTGAACCAAGGAGTTAGAAATCTCTGATTAGACTTTTTCTTTTTTAAGGGGGCCACCAAGTCTAGAGTCTGATGCAGAGAAGCTGAAACACTATCCACCATGTTATCAATTACAGAAGGAGCAAGCTGTCTATAGCTTATTTCCGTTGTGTTGACACATGGCATAGAGGAAACAATCTGCATAAATTTGGTAACAGCATCATCTGAGAGGCATCTACTGTAATAATATTTTTCTTTAGGAGCCAAATAGTCAGAAATAGTAAAATCAAAGGTTAACAGACAATGGTCTGACAGTACAGGGTTATGAGGAGACACTACAAGATTTTCTATTTCTATGCCATATGTCAGAACAAGGTCCAATGTATGGTGGAGGTAATGAGTAGAATTTCCTACTTTCTGAGAAAACCCAATCGAGTCTAATATTGAATTAAATGCCACATTAAGGCAGTCACTATCTACATCCACATGTATATTAAAGTCCCCTACTATAATTATTCTATCAGATTTCAGCACTAAATCAGCTAAGAAATCAGCAAATTCGGATAAAAATTCTGAGTAGGTTGATGGGGGACGATAAACTATGGCAAATAAAATTGGATTTAACCTAAAATTGCTAAAGTGCCCAATACTGAGGACCAGGCCCTCAAAGGAATTATAACATGTTTTTTGTTTTACATTAACTAGTAATTTGGAATGGTAAATTGTTGCTACTCCTCCTCCATGACCAGAACTTCTGGGATTTTGACAGTTTAAATAACCAGAGGGAGTTGATTCATTTAAACCAACATAATCCTCTTGCCCTAACCAAGTCTCTGTAAGGGAAATTAAATCAATCTGATGATCATTTAACAGATCATGAACTAACAGAGACTTGGGAGTTAGAGACCTAATATTTAATAAACCACATATAATTTTTAAATTATGAGGAGGAACAGAGGCCAATTCATTCAATTTAGAGGCTTTATGTTTAATTTGAGTTTTACCAATATTTTGCTTTATCACTTTGGGATGCTTATATTTTATATTTTTATTTACTTTGGAGGGAGCAGACAACGATTCTCTGATGGGGAAGACAGGGGCTAAGTTGAGGGGTGGCGGATGAAGAGGAGCTGCAGAGAGGCATGTAAGACTGTGACTCTGCTTCCTGGTCCCAACTCTGAGTAGTCAGGGTTTTGGAAATTTGCATACAAAAGATGCCAGATTGTAAGATAAATGAGAAGCACCATCCAAAGTGGGATGAATGCTGTCTCGTCTCATAAGACCAGGTTTTCCCCAAAAAGAGCTCCAATTGTCAATGTAGCCCACGTCATTTTTAGGACACCACACAGACAGCCAGCAGTTCAAGGATGACGAGCGGCTAAACATGTCATCACTGGTCAGATTGGGGAGGGGCTCCGAGAATACTACAGTGGCAGACATCGTTTTTGCAAAGTCACACACCGATTCTATATTAAGTTTCGTGACTTCCGACTGCCGGAGACGGATGTCATTAATGCCAGCGTGAATAACAATTGTGGAATATTTACAGTTACTTTTAGCCAGCATTTTCAAATTTGACTCGATGTCGCCTGCTCTGGCCCCAGGAATGCATTTGACTATGGCCGCTGGAACGTGAACGCTAGGTTCACGTTTCTGACTACAGAGTCGCCAATGATCAGAGTTTTTTCCTCAGCGGGTGTGTCACTGAGCGGGGAAAAACGATTAGAAATGTGAACAGGTTGGTGGTGTACCGGGGCTTTGCGACTAGGCTTCCTTCTCACCGTCACCCACCCAGTCTCCTCGCTGCTGAGGAGAGCCGGGGGACTGCTGACAGGGGGGCCTAAGCTAGCTAGCTCCGCTGCAGCTAAGGGGCGTCCGTCGAGATTAACTGGCGCAGACGGTATTTCAATGCAGCGGAGCCGGGATTCCAAATCTGACAACCTCGCCTCGAGCGCCTCAAAAAGACAACATTTATTACATTTACCGTTATCACTAAAAGAGGCAGAGGTGTAGCTAAACATCTGACAGAGAGAGCACACCAGAGGAGGAGAGGAAAGAGAGCTAGTAGCCATAGCTAGTGGCTGGAGAGCAAACCACACAGGCAGACAGCAAAACAGGAAGTGACGATACATTACCACAAGGAAGTGACGATCCCAGGAATAGACGCCGGGGATCATTACAGAATCATCATGTAATGATCCGCTCTGCATCCCTGCTGCCCTAATTATCTCCACACCTGCGCTCACACCTGATCACCTCATCAAGCAGCCTACTTAAACCGCGTTGCCCTCTGGTCTGCACGGAGACGTCAACGCTCCAACGATCTGGTAGGACCTCCTCATCCTTTCAACTCATCCTGCTCTGTAGTTCCGTCTCCTCAGCTTCTGCCTGGCCGTCATTTCTACTGGGAGTCTGATCTCCCCACCGACAAGTAAGGCCTCGTTATTCCTGCACATCTACGCTCCACTCCTTCTCCCCTGTGCACAGGTGGTAGCCTCCTGGCGGCGGACCTCCTCCTCCTGGCGGCGGACCTGAGCACAACTCGCACTTCACTAGCACTGTATAAACCTGCACTGCTTCACCTCGTCAGCAACGACAGCTTGGACGCAGAGCGGCTGACCCGGATCCCTTGGGAATTCTTCAGCGCTTCAGCTCGCCAAACAACTCGTAAGACTGTACATTAACTTAATAAAGTAACCTGAACCTGAACCTCAACCTTAACTGGTGCATCCCTCCAAACCTCTGTGCACTCATCCGCCTGTCTGTGCTCTCTCCTAGGGTTGCCAGTCTGACTGTGCTCTGCTTACCCAGCTGCCTCACTCCTGCACATACGCACACATTCACACTCACACTCTTTATAATAAAAGATAATTGTGTCTATTTCGAGTCCGCGTCTGCTTCTGGGTCAACCAAACATGTCATAGCCGCCATCCAGTGTGCAGGGGCGGTGTCCTCAGGATTTTCTAAGGGACCTAAGTTCATCACTGACACAAGGATGGAGGAGTCCGGGCTAGCTGCAATGGGGACCATCATACCTGGGAGGAACAGGCAAGTGATTTTTCATTCCATCTGTCAATCTGATAAATTTTCTTGCCTGGCTCCCGGGAGTGAGGCCTAGTGTATGCAATCCATGGTCCTCACCACCTGTTGCAGCAGAAAATGTCTCACCTACCCTCTCCATATCATTTCCTTTCACCTCTGAGGATCCATTGGCCCTGGAGCCCAGTCACCAGATGAAGGAGGAGCCCACGGTGCTGAATGACTCTACCCCAGCCCCGTGGAACTTCTATGGACTGAGAGAGGGCACTGTGACTGACCTGAGGCTTGAGTGGATGAAGGAGCATCCCCTGGCTTCAGTCATCTGGGGTCCAGCGCAATGTGAGACTCCACCTCCAGAATCCATGCTGGGAGAGTCACCCATGTTGGAATCTTCACTGGAGGATGCGAAGACTGCGACCACCATCACGCCTGCTGCAGAGGCCGCCGCAGCAGAGTCAGCACCCGAGCTGCACCTCCAGGAGGCCGAGCCCGTGGAGACATTGCCTGGATCATCGAAATTTTGAACAGCAGTGGAGCTTGAGCTAAGGCAAGTGCTCTCTTTTGTCTTTTTCCTTTCCCTTATAGAGCATTTTTGCCTAGCCTCAGGTGAGGAAAGCCAGCTGCAGCCACACACTGCACCTGAGCTCGCCTCGCCGGGCTCTGCCACTGCCGGCGACTCTGACCCTCCTCCTCTGTATCTGAGTCCTTTTCTAGGGTCGCCAGAGAGAGGTCCACGTTGCCGGACAAGGCAGAGGTTCCGGGCTCGTCACTGGAGGTTATTGTCCTCGCGGGTGCAGCCAAGGCCCATTTGGGGTCCACCACAGGTGCAGCAAGGGTCCTTCTGGGTTCCAGCGTGGGTGCAACCATGGCTCGGTCGGGGTCCACCGTGGGTGCTACACTGGCCCAATCGGGGCTCACTACGGGTGCAACTAAGGTTCTGCATCATGTCTGGACCATCGAGGGTGTCGCCAGCCAACGCAAGGACACCAGGGTCTCCTTCCCCCTTCCAGAGGCCTGGTGGGGAATCCTTCTTTTCCTTCTGGACACCGTCATGATTTGCTGGGTCCTGCTACCAGTGGCCACAAGGGTCTCCTTTCCCTGGTCCAGCTACCCACCTCCCAGTCTCCCGGTGGGCAGACTGCTTCCTTGCTTTTCCCCTTGGTTCTGGTGGCCCAACGATGTGGATCGGCCACCTGAGGGTCTGCGTCTCCCAGTTAAGGGGCCACTTTCTGGCCCGTTTCACCTGGCCCAGTGGCTGAGGAACCCCAGTCAGCAGCCCAAGAAACTGTACTGTTGGGGTCGGTGGCCAGGTTTCCAAGGTAGGCTACCTGACTCACCTTGCCCGGCGGCCTGGCTGGCGTTGGACTTTGGCAGGCCACCTGGCCTGGTTCATGGATGGTTGTGGCCCAGGAGAGTGGCCGGCCCCCTGATCCTTGGGACTCTTGAGTTTCGGGAAGGGTGATTGTGTTTTTGGGGTTGGGAAGTGTTGTGTTCATTGTGTTGTATTGTGGTGTTTATCTTTTCCTGGTTAATCCCTCCTAACCTGTTTTCCCCTACCTCCCGCCCTGGGTTGTTGTGTTGGTCTTTGGAGGGAGAGGGGGGCAGGTTTTGTTTTCCGTTTTGATGGTACGGTGGGTGTCTGGTTCCACCCATTGGGGAGGGGGCTCTGTCATGTTCGGGGTTGTTTTCAACCCCATCCACGACCTGTGGCTGTAGGGTTTGATTATTGCTTATTAATTCCAGCTGCCAGATTGAGCCTTTCTTTCTGCCAGTCCTACAGCCACGCCTCCTCCTCTCACCAGACATTCACCGGCTGTATGGTTTCACCACATGCACACATACTCATGCATGCATGCACAGACAAACACACTCGCACGCACGCACACGCACACACACACACACGCACACACACACTGTTCCAATCAGTCACGCACCTGCTTGCCACACAACTGTTGTCCACTTGCCTTTGTTAGTGTATTGTGTAGTTATAGGGAGGCAGTGTGATCAGTCAGTGTGGCAGCTTAAGTCAACATTGGATGACCAGGCGCGCTTGTAGTTGGCTCCTTCCCCTTTGGACTTTTTGGTGTTGTTTTTCCAGAGCTCCGCTCCGACATTCATGTAAGTCTTCATCTTAATTAATTATTTGCCCTTCCTCTCTGCTCCTGTTCCGGGCACATGGGGCTTCTCCTCTCCACCAACAAGGTTTGTAGCCAGTTGTCTAATCCATAACTCTGTGTGGACTGTACCTGGACATTTTGTGTTTTTCCATTGGTCAAATAAACACGTTACATTACTGCACTTTGGGCTCGCTGCCAATTTATATGTCCGCTGTGAGGTTACGCAGCGGACATGACAAATGATAATAATTAGGGCTGCAACTAATGATTATTTTGGTAGTCGACTAATTTTTTTTCGATTAGTCGACTAATTGCAATTATTTCTCTCATGTCCTCCATCTCTGCTTCCTGTTGGCACAGTTGCTGTTCAGGACTCCTGGGGCCTCATGTACAAAGGGTACTTGTGGACAAAAACATGGCGTATGTCCTTTTCCACAGAAAATTTTAGATGTATCAAGAATGAAATGACCGTGGAAATATGTGCAGCCCCACGCCAACTTCATGGCTGGCATACATATGTTTCTACTGTTATTGGTCCTTTGGTGACACTTAGACGTGATGTTGGGAGACTGATAATGATGTGAAAATGATTGTACACACCAGAGACACATAAGATAAGATAAGATAAGATAAGATAAGATAAGCCTTTATTAGTCCCACAACTGGGAAATTCCAGGATTGCAACAGCACAGGGATAGCAACACTCAGAGCAACAATCAGAAGGCAAGAAAAAAAACAAGCAAGCAAGAGCAGCTAATAACATTTGTACGTATTACTATAAAATATATATATATACACACACACACAGACACACAGTGCAGAGCATTGTAGCTGGATGGAATAAATATATGAATATATGAACACACAGTGCAGAGCATTGTAGCTAGATGGAATAAATATGTAAATATATAAACACCCACAGTACGGAGCATTGCAGCTAGGTGGAATAAATATGCAAGTATATAAACACACACAGTGCGGAGCAATGTAGCTAGATGGAATAATATGTAGATATATAAATATATAAACATATAAACACACCCAGTGCTGAGCATTGTAGCTAGATGGAATAAATATGCAAATATATAAACACACACAGTGCAGAGCATTGTTGCTAGATGGAATGAAACAGCATAACCGTCTACTTAGTTATCCTACATGGTATGATTATGTGCCCATACATATTCTCACCCTCCATAGCGACCGGTATGTTCCTAGTTGTATGCCGGAGGGGACCATTGTGTAAGTCTATTGCATCTTTTGCATTCAAAAAACTATTAGTTTGTTACGTCTTTTTGCTATCTCTGCGAGCAGCCCTGCTTAGGTTGTACAGTCTGACAGCCGTTGGTAGGAAGGACCTACGAAACCTCTCGGTTGTGCACCTGGGATAATGTAGTCTGCTGCTAAATGAGCTCCTCAGTGCATTCAGTATGTCCTGCATAGGGTGGAACTCGGACTCCAGCAGAGATGACAGTTTAGCCACCGTCCTTCTCTCTCCTATCTCCTCCATCGGATCAAGGCGCTGCCCCAGGACAGAGCTAGCTTTCTTAATCAGTTTGTTCAGTCTCTTCCTATCGGCTGCAGTAATGCCACTGCCCCAGCAGACCACTCCAAAAGTGATGGCTGATGCCACCACCGTGTCATAGAATGACTTCAGCAGCGCCCCTTGTACACCAAAAGACCTGAGTCTCCTCAGCAGGAACAGCCTGCGCTGTCCCTTCTTGT
Organism: Pholidichthys leucotaenia; assembly: GCA_020510985.1. Classification (NCBI taxonomy): domain Eukaryota; kingdom Metazoa; phylum Chordata; class Actinopteri; order Cichliformes; family Pholidichthyidae; genus Pholidichthys; species Pholidichthys leucotaenia. The sequence continues at coordinate 358,702,817 of CM035837.1, read as the reverse complement.
AGAGTGCATCAGTATTGTGTGACCAGTCTAGTTTATTGTTCAGATGAATACCCAGGTACTTATAGGATGTCACCATCTCGATGTCTGTTCCCTGTATATTTACTGGTACTGTGAGGGGCTGCCCATGCCTGCGGCAGTCCACCACCAGCTCCTTAGTTTTCCTCGCGTTGATCTGGAGGCAGTTCCGATGGCACCAGTCCACGAAGTCCTGGATAAGCCCTCTGTACTCAGCTTCATCTCCATTGGAGATGAGGCCAACGATCGCAGAGTCATCAGAGAACTTCTGTAGATGGCAGTGTGTTGTGTTGTGTGAGAAGTCTGCAGTATAAAGAGTGAACAGGAAGGGAGCCAGCACCGTTCCCTGGGGGGCCCCCGTGCTACTGATGATCGTGTCGGACACACAGTCCCGGGTTCTCACAAACTGAGGCCGGTTCGTGAGGTAGTCCAGGATCCATGATGACAGGTGCTGGTCCACCCCTGCGCGCAGCAGCTTGTCCTTCAGGATCATCGGTTGGATGGTGTTGAAAGCACTGGAGAAGTCAAAGAACATGATCCTCACCATATTCCCGGGCTTCTCCAGGTGGGACAGAGAACGGTGAAGGAGGAAGATCACCGCATCCTCCACCCCAATGCCATGCTGGTAGGCGAACTGGAGTGGATCCATCGCTGGTTCCACCAGGGGGCGGAGGTGAGCAAGGAGCAGTCTCTCCAGGGTCTTCATCAAGTGGGACGTCAAGGCCACCGGTCTGTAGCTGTTCAGGTCTTTGGGGTGGGAAGTTTTTGGTACAGGTACCACACAAGATGTTTTCCACAGCTGTGGTACCCTCCCCAGTTTCAGGCTCATGTTGAAGATATACGTCACAATCCCACACAGCTGGTCTGCACAGGACTTGAGGAGCTTTGCGCTGATGCCGTCCGGTCCCGGCGCCTTCCTCGCCTTGATCTTCCTCAGCTCCGTCCTCACCTGGGTCCTGGTCAGGGTCAGGATGGGGGGCTGTGTGTTGGGAGTGGGGGGGTGTTGGTGGAGTGGGGAGTGGGCAGCAGGACTTGATTTCTTTAGAGGCAGCAGTGGTTGTTGTGCAGTCAGGGGGGAGGGCGGTTGGTCAAATCTATTGAAAAACAGATTCAGGTTGTTCGCCCACTCCCTGCCCCCTGTGGCCTGGGGGGAGGTATTCTGGAGCCCCGAGATGGTTTTGAGGTTTCTCCAGACCCCGCTGATGTCGCTCTGTTGCAGCTTGTCCTCCATCTTCTTCCTGAAGCTGTCCTTGCCTTCTCTGATCTTTCTCCTCAGCTCCCTCTGTACGGACTTCAGCATCTCCCTGTTCCCTGACCTGAAGATGATGAACAAACATCCAAGTGTGCGCAATTAGATGAGTGGATATAAAAGCAAGTGCAAAGAAGTGCCTCTAAACAATGGCGTTAGCATTATTAGAGGATATTGCAATTCGGGCAGTGAGAAGGGATAAGGACCTGTACTTATATAGTGCTTTTCTAGTCTCAAAGACCACTCAAAGCGCTTCACTAGTACTAACCCTCTATTCTAAGGGCCTATAGGAGACAGATATCTAGGGACAATTTAGAACAACCAATTAACCTAGCATGCATGTCTTTGGATTGTGGGAGGAAACCGGAGCCCCTGGAGTAAACCCACGCAGCACAGGGAGAACATGCAAACGCCACACAGAAAGGTTCCTACCCCTGCCAGCCTGGGGATTCAAACCTGTAACCTTCTAGCTGTTAGGCAACAGTGCTAACCACTGCACCACCGTGCTGCCCAAGAAGACAAAGGGTATTCAGAGACAGAGAAGATTTTCTGGCTCAGGATGATGACTGGCTTGTCAGCCAGTTTAGGTTTCCATGGGCAGTCTTTGTGGAACTATGCTCAGAGCTACGGTCACTCTTGGAGCGGGACATGGCGAGAAGCCGAGCGCTGCCCATTCCAGTGGAGGTGGTGACAACACTGGGGCTCCTGGCAACAGGGGCATTCCACAGGGAGCTGGCACACCGATTGGGAAATTTCCAGTTGATCCTGAGCCGAGCTATGCTAGCTGTGTGGGGTGGCATTATCCGGCTGTCACCCAGGTACATCATAATCCCATACAATGCAGTTGAACAGGCCAACATCAAAGTGAAATTTGTAGCAAGAGCTGGTTTTCCTAATGATTCTAATGAGATGAGATGAGATGAGATTCAACTTTATTGTCATTACACATGTATGAATACAAGGTAACGAAACGTGACTTGGCATTTGGGCACGCTCTGCAGAGCGCATCCAAGGCCGGGGCAGCCGCTAGGCGCCAGTCATATAATGAACAGCATTGTTGGGAACAAACTACAAGCTGGCACTGTGTGGATGGGTAGTTTCTTGGTGAGTAAATTCAGGTAATTGTCCTAAATAACCTACCTCGTGCGCAATCCACCTGTGCGCCCCCAAATATCACCCTGTCTTCAAGACTTCATTACAAGTCAGTGGTTTGAGTAAATGACTTTCTTTTTTTGCTAATTAAACTACAGTTTCACAGCATTTCAAGCCCCCAATTGCCTCTGTGTGTACAGTAGTTATGTCAATAAAGACACGCATAAAGTTTGAAATGCAACAGTGTCACCCTTTCCCCGGCGCACTTCATTCATTTACAATAGTGTGTGCAATCCATGTAAGTTGCATATAACTATTAAGCAGTGGTTCCCAACCTTTTTCCCAGGAACCCCCCCGCCTGTGTCACAGAAGTGCCCCCCCCCCAGCCCACACAATCACCCCAGAGGAATTAAGTCATTTTAGAACATTTATTTAGGAAAAAAAATTAACATCAGTTTTGTGCTTAACCTATTCCATTTGTTTTGAAATGTAGATTTGTTTTCCTTTATACTTAAACTAAATTGAATTATATGAACATGCATATCACACACAGACAAAAAATGAATGTGGCAAATGACTGCAATGGTATTAAAATATTTGCCCTTTTGTTTTAAGACAGCATTACTTTTAACCATGGCCTTTTTGACGCCAGATGACAGTCCTGAGTCTTCATTGTTCATTGTCAGTGACATAAAGTTTTCATCTTTGCCAGAGGTATGAAACAGAAATGTTAACAAGAACATGTCCTTTGTGAAGCAAACATTTCTAACAACCAGAATAGTGGGTATACACACACATGACAGCGTAAATCAGTAAAGGCCTAAAAGTCAGTCAGTATGGGCCTAATGGCAGTAGGCCTAAAAACACCCCTGTCACACACAAAGAACAAATATCCTTGACTGTTCTTTCTCATAACACTACCCAGCAATTAATATTGCAAAAAAAGAGTTCAATGAGTCTTTGCTTTTTACTCTCTCCACTGTGTTGATTCAAAAAAGAATATTAATGTGTACCTTGAGCTTGCATGTATCTGACCAGGGATGCGATGTTTGGAGTGATAGTGGTGATAGCCAGTCTAAAGTCCTGGTGGACATCCAGCCTGTTCCTTACTTTTGTTTTTATAGTTAGAAGGGCACTGAAAGCTGCCTCAGACAGGTACGTAGTACCAAAAGGAAGAATGACCCTCTTGATTGCATGTTTGGCCAGTGTAGGAGTGATGGTGTGTCCTTTGACCATCCAAAACTTTTTGTATCTGTTTTCCTGGAAATATTTTCTGTGTTTTTTGTGTTGAATCCTTTGTTGTTTTTTGTGTTGAATCCTTTATTTTTTCCCATCATCGCTGCGGCTCCGTCAGTGCATCAGCACGCCACCAGGTTCTCATAGGGCAGATTGTGGGATGTGAAATATGAATCCACAGCCGTGAAAATATCCGTGCCTGTTCTCATTGTTGCTAGATTTGTTGACATAAGAATGTCTTGCTTTAAGTCGCCATCATCAATATACTGACAATACACAATTAACAGAGCCTCGTCTGCCACCGTGGTCGTCTCATCCAGTTCAATGGAGAAGGGATCCTCCTAAGTTTCTTGTGCAGCTGGTTTTGGCAATCTGCAGCCATTTTATTGATTCAGTCTTTGATAGTATTGTCAGAGAGGAGCACAGTCTTGACTTTGTCAACTGCTTGTGCTCCACACAGTTTCTCCACAGTTTTTAGGCATGCAGGCTTGATCAGCTGCTCAACAATGTTGTGCGGCTTTTTTTTTTGCCTTCGCAATGAGCAGTAGTTGAATGATGCTTCAGTGGCTCTGAGTAAATCACTACCTGCCCGTTCAAAGGATTTTCTGATATCCCCGTGTCTCCTTGAAAGTGCTAGGTGCCGTTTCATCTCAAAAAAATCCCAACTTGCACCAATGGTCTCTCGGTGTTGAGTCTCCTGATGCCGTCTCAGTTTGCTGGGCTTCATGCTGTCATTAGCTAACTTTTCACCACAAATAACACATTCTGGCCGAAAAGAGTCTTGTGCTTCTATAAATCCATAGTTCAGGTAACTGTCAATATATTGTCTTTTTTCTTTTTTAACTCCATGGGGTCCTCCGCACGTTTACGTTTCTCAGCCATTGTGGAGGATGGAATCAGATGAGACAGTGAGCTGCACGACATAGAACTTTATTTCTCCTCCAACACAGAATAGAATAGAATAACGCTGAGTGCCTGAGCAAACTCCTTTATACACTTTTATTCCTGCCTCTGGCACACAGGGTAAGCACATTAACATACACACTGAAAGACATGTACACACATTAACATAATATTGACACACATGTCACAGAGCAGGTCTTGCTACAATACAGTCAAACCCCTGCATCCTCAGTTGCGAACCTGGCGCTACGGGGGTGAAAGGCAAGTCTTTGTTTGTTTCACTCCTCTTACCTTTCCTCCATTAGCATCTCTATCTTCTGCCCCACCAACCCCCTGTACTAGATGGAGTGCCATGTATGTTGTGTCCACCATACCGTCCTCTTTCTTTATTTGATGTCATTCATCCATTTTTTTTTTCACCCACGCATTTCATGACCTCAAAACAGATGGAGCGCTGCGCCCCCCCTGTGGGCTCAGCCCCCACCCCCCAGAGGGAGTGCGACCCCAAGTTGGGAAACACTGAAGGATGAAATTTGTATTTTGGACATAAAATATGTACTTGTCGAGTCTAATATGATCTGCTTTCAACTGACAGGTGCCCATGGCTACCCACTAAATAGGTTCATATTGTTTTCTTTTTCATGATTGTTTTCCTTTATTCAACCAGTTGATCAGAATGAAACAGTCATTGTTGCCCCCGACAGACTGCTATGATGATGATGATGATCCACTCGACTGGTCACAAATTACAGCGATCAGCTGACACTTCTGAGGACGACTGCAGACGTCAATCGAAATATATCAAGGCTAAATAAACATCTTCTTCTTATCCCTGTCTGAATAAAGGAAAACGGTAAACTAATCTTATAGGGCTGTGAGCAGGCTGTTGAATTACCTGTATCTGGGGCTAATGCTGGAGGACAGTGTGCCAAACAAAACGTTTTTACACAGCTCTACCTCATTCAGGAGCACCTCCAACTCACAGTCTGTGAAATTCCATTAAATCCATTATTTTTGATTGTGGATACGGGAGATTCAAATGTGCAGGGATTGTATATATCTATTTGCATAGCTATTTGCATGTAATTGCATATTCAAATGGAGGTGTGTCAAGGGAGGAGTCTGGTATTTTCACATGTGCGTTCAATTTCAAGTAGATTGGGATGTACAAAGGAATTGTGCTTGGATTCCTGCGTATGCACTGTTTCATACATATGGATTTTTTTTTTTTGCTTATGGCGTTTCCATCCATCCATCCATCTTCTACCGCTTTTCCGGAGGTCCGGGTCATGGAGGCAGCAGTTCAAGTAGAGAAGCCCAGACTTCCATCTCCCCAACCACCTGCTCCAGCTCTTCAGAAAGGATGCCAAGGCATTCCCAGACCAGCTAGGAGACGCAGTCTCTCCAGCGAGTCCTGGGTCTGCCCTGGGGTCTCTTATCAGTGGGATGTGCCGAAACACCTCAAGTGGGAGGCATCCAGGAGGCATCCTGATCAGATGCCCATACCACCTCAACTGGCTCCTTTCAATGTGGAGGAGCAGCGGTTCTACTCTGAGCCTCTCCCGGATGACTGAGCTCCTCACCCTATCTCTAAGAGTGAGTCCAGTAATCCTACAAAGAATCTTATAGCATTTTCTTGATTTAAATGTACGTCATCTTTCAGTAGGAAATCCATGCAAGTCTTTGTACATCAGGTCCCAGGTCATGTTTTACCTTGCCTGTTTAAGCCAGCAGACCGACTATCACTTTGTTGCCAGTCTCTACCTTAATATAATGTAACCTATCATAAAAAGTTCCGATAATTAAATAAAAATAATGACCCATCAAACATAAGTTGGAAACTTGAACTTGACAGCTTAATCAGAAGTGTTTGTAGAAACACAATTAAATAACAGACATTAAAGTGCAGTCTTTTAACCCCCAAAATAAAGTGCAAAAACTGAAATAGCAGCCTCTGCTACTCCATAAAGGGCTGTTGTAACTCTGCATGTTCAAAACTCCATTAAAGTAAAAAAAAGAAAATAACAAGCTAATCCATCCTGTTTGAAACCTTGCTGGGTCTAGAAGTTTAATTAGGCTTCAGATGAAAATGAAAATAACTCCTTCCAGCCCAGAATAAATTTACAAACACTTTAAATATCAGTGCAGGAATATGAGACTTCACTACACATACAGTGAAATATTTAAACCGTTTTAATTTATTTGCGATGATTATGGTTATCTTTTTTTAATTAAATTACAAATCATGGCATTCTCATTCACCGAGATGCACTTATGTTTAGAATGAGGGATGATGTTACCATGACAATATAGAGAACATAAACAGTGTTGCCAACTTGGCGACTTTCTCGCTAAATCTGATGACTTTTCAAACCCTCTTGGTGACTTTTTTTTTGTCAAAAGTGACTAGCGACAAATCTAGTGACTTTTCCTGGTGTTATCAGAGGCTTTTCTGGTGTTTTGGAGACTCTGACGTGCAGGGCTCGGCAGGTTGTAGTTTCCTTAGACGGCAGCTAAAGTAAAACCTATCTGTAATGTGAGACTACGAAACTACAACTCCCAGAAGCACTATCTGCACATAGTGTGTGCTCATAGGTCCACTGTCACCTGGACCCCTGTAAAGCCCAGATAGTCTGCTCCGCGGGTCTCCTGTCCTGCCCCAGTTCACACCGCAACCCGGTAGGAAGAAATACGTTGTCCGAGCGATGAGTATCCCCCAGCATGAGCTCCTAACTCTGTGGTTAAACATGAGTATTTTTATAGAAAGAAGCTTGCATTTAATGTCTGCAATTGTGTAAATGTCAGTTTTCTTACACACAGAGAAAAAGTCACTGTGATTTGTTGCTCTAAAGAACAAATGAAGCTTCTTCTAAGGTGGACTTTCGTTTATCTGTGCTTTCTATTTTATTTTATCTTATTCATTTACATGCTGTTATGCTATGCAACTATTTCATGGAAGTAAATCCTCTATGTATTTTTACTGTGTGTTCAATAAACAGAGTTCCCTGCATTCCATTAAGACAGACTCCAGACTCTGATTACCGATATAACACACTTTCCCCCCAAAATGTTTGGGCACATCACAGTATATTGATCTCAGTTGGAAACTGGGTTTGTTAATGATGCTATACTAGCCAAAAATTGGAAGTATACAAAAGAATAAGACCAATGGAATAGACAATAGAAAATAAATGAATAAATAAATAAGTGCTAAACTCATAACTCATGGAAGTTCATGTCAGTAAATAAGTGTAAATGGAAAAATACTACAGGTCCATTTTCAAAAGTGCATTATAGGCAAAGAGGTTAAGATAAGATAAGATAAGATAAGATAAGATAAGCCTTTATTAGTCCCACAATGGGGAAATTCCAGGATTGCAACAGCACAGGTATAGCAACACTCAGAGCAACAATCAGAAGGCAAGAAAAAAACAAGCAAGCAAGAGCAGCTAATATACATATGTACATATTACTATAAAATATATATATACACACACACAGACACACAGTGCAGAGCATTGTAGCTGGATGGAATAAATATATGAATATATAAACACACAGTGCAGAGCATTGTAGCTAGATGGAATAAATATGTAAATATATAAACACCCACAGTACGGAGCATTGCAGCTAGGTGGAATAAATATGTAAGTATATAAACACACACAGTGCGGAGCAATGTAGCTAGATGGAATAATATGTAGATATATAAAAACACAGTGCGGAGCATTGTAGCTAGATGGAATAAATATATAGATATATAAATATAAACACACCCAGTGCGGAGCATTGTAGCTAGATGGAATAAATATGTAAATATATAAACACACACAGTGCAGAGCATTGTTGCTAGATGGGATGAAACAGCACAACCGTCTACTTAGTTATCCTACATGGTATGATTATGTGCCCATACATATTCTCACCCTCCATAGCGACCGGTATTTTCCTAGTTGTATGCCGGAGGGGACCATTGTGTAAGTCTATTGCATCTTTTGCATTCAAAAAACTATTAGTTTGTTACGTCTTTTTGCTATCTCTGCGAGCAGCCCTGCTTAGGTTGTACAGTCTGACAGCCGTTGGTAGGAAGGACCTACGAAACCTCTTGGTTGTGCACCTGGGATGATGTAGTCTGCTGCTAAATGAGCTCCTCGGTGCATTCAGTATGTCCTACATAGGGTGGAACTCGGACTCCAGCAGAGATGACAGTTTAGCCACCGTCCTTCTCTCTCCTATCTCCTCCACCGGATCAAGGCGCTGCCCCAGGACAGAGCTAGCTTTCTTAATCAGGTTTGATGACAGTAAGCATATTCTCAAAGACAGATAAACAAATCATATACTAGCATCAAACTGTCCATAACAGTGGAGCGTACTAACCGAGGCTTTTAATTGAAATGGCCCCATCTTAAACCTTGGAATGTAAAATTCAAAATTTGGTTTGCGTTTGTGGGACCCACACACACAGTGCCGTACCTGGGGCCCAAAATTTGGTGCTGTGCCCCTGGATATGAAACATCTCTTTTCTTTGTCTTAATAGGAGAACAAGATCAGTTTGCTGATGAGTGTTTATGGTATTCCACAAATAATAAACCCTGACACCTGATGCATTTTCTACTTCTTTCCAAAGTTTGTTTAGACGGAGTGAAGGAAAAAAAAAACATGTTTGAAATTTACTTGGAAGTCTTTTAATTTTACTTATGTTTTTCAAATGCTGATCTTTTTTTTAAATTAAATTTTTATACAAAAGTAAATGTGATCATGCATCTCTGGTTATTCATAAAATGTAGCAGTAAGACTACCCTTACCTGGAGTGGTGAACTAGTGGCAAAGCATTTGTCCCACAGCCAGAAGGTTGTGGGTTCAAGCCCCAGCCCAGTCATACCAAAGCCCTTATAAAAGTGGTTCTTCTAGCTTGGTGCTCAGCACAATAGAAATGGGTAAGAGAAAATTGTGGTGGTGCATGGCAGCAGCCATTCAAAAATTTAATTCTACTGTACATGCTCGGATGTGTGGAGTGAATGACAATAAACTTGGATTTCTCTCTTTCCTTTTTTATTTTTGCTAAATGCAGGATGACAGAATCTTAGCTGATTTGCTTTGTAAACACAATACCCCCAACCATTTTTTCATTTTGTCAAACCCAAAATATTTTGAACACCACTTCATTTAGTGTTTTTTTATACACTTTTTATGTAATTTTGCAGCATTTATTTTTTTGTTTTTCTCAGTATCTTGAGGCTTCAGAATACCCAGATAACAGATATTGAATGCCAGATTCTAAATTACCTTATCAGTGCACTGTCAGACAATAACTGATGCTCTTGAAGTTGTATTTCACTAAAAGCGATTCCTCTTTTGCTTACTCTGTGTGGCAGCTGCAATTGACTGTCACCCCTTTTGAATAAGTGGTGAGAAAATCAATGGAAAATAGGTGGAGGAACTGCTGAGCAGCATGCGCCCACAGCATGCTCATGTGTGATTGCTCAGCAGAGCTACAGGAACTTCAAATGGGAACCAGAAGGTTTTCTGTACCAAACTACCCAAAGATTATTCTAAAGATAACTCAATGTAAAATCATGTCTTTACCCCCAGACAGCCCTTTGAAGGTCTGCTTGATAATGTCCACTTTTCCCACAGGGTCTTCATGCCCAAGGTTTAAAACTGTCTAAAACTTTGACTTGAAATTTGAGGTCATGAGTCAGAAAACCTGAGGACTGATAAAGGCACAGACAGGGGAAGGGCAGAGAGACTAGAAGGAGGGCAAGAAAATGGGAGGATAATTCAATGGTGAAAGAGAGAGAGAGGGGGAGAGAGATGCTGCTGTAGAGGGCTGGTTGATACAGATTGTGAAATTGATGTATGACAAAACAGATTGGTGTTGCCGCTCAGATACATCTGAATTGAGAATTGTCAGGAGGAGACAGATTACAACAGACACTCTGCGGCTTGTGGCCTCCAGCATGAAATGAAGACGTGTTTACTTTCAGATAAGAGAATGGGAGAGAAACAACATGCGAGTCTGCTCTTGAATGGATTGTGGTATTGTTTTAAGCTAATAACCCTGTTAGACAGCAAAAGTTTGAAAATGCAGGGGGCAATGCTTCTAACAATGTTATTTACTGCAACCTCCTGAAAGAAAAATGATACAGGTACAAAAATCAACTTCTTTTTTTTTGAAGAAAAAAAATAAACATTATGGTAAAGATTTACTAAAACCAGAGGAAGATGAAGAAATGGTGCTGATCACTCCACTGTCAGCATACATTGATCAAGCTCATTTCCCTTTTATCAATAACTAAATAGATAAATGAGTAGTATAAAATATGTAAACGCAAACCCCCACAATAAAACTTCTAAGAAGGAGTTTCATAGATGCCATTCTTCAGATTTTGCCTCTTATTTTTTCACTGTGATATTGAGATGCTTCAGGAAGCCACCCTGAAATGTGTGTCTGTAAGTGTGCATGAAGGGTGGATGTAAACAGATAAAGCACTCCTGCACTGGAAAGTGTGTGGGGAGTTTGTGGTGTGGGTGGTGTTAGAGAATGCCAAGCAATGAGGCAGCCTTTGGCAGCGAGACATGAGGAGAGTCTGGTAATACTGCAGGGTTTCAGTCAAACATGAGACTGGAGGCTGGGGACAACAGACCTGTGGAAGGTTGTCAAAAGAGTGCAACCAGGGCTTGATATCAACACCGGCCAACTGGCCAATGGCTAGTGGATTTCAGCAGTGGTCAGTAACAGCCCCACCCACTAGCTGTTATGAATGCCCCTTGCAGGGCATTAATGAGACGCCAGATGCTAAATAGTAAGTTTGCACGTTTATTCACCAGACGACAAAATGACAAAATAAACAGCCACGTGGGGAAAAACACGAACATAAACTGAGGTACAAGATGATTGACTCTGACGATAAACTATGAGAGGCAGCGAGGACGGAGCCCACGCTGTACAATAAACATGAGAGGGTGAGCAACGATGAATCATAGAGAAGACTGGAGTCGGGGGTAGGAACTCCAGTCGCGTACACGGAGGTGCACGGGGTTGTAGGTCGCAGCAAGGAGTGAGCCTCAGTTGCTCCCTTAAGTGTGAAACCAAAACCAATCAGGAAAGGGGAATGTAATTAATGAAATGACACACAGCTGTCACAGTGCCGGCTCGGCTTTGACAGCCGGAAGTCCCGCCGTGACGCTGTCACAATAAAAGCCCTGGAGAAGGCCACATAGCCAGTCCCAAAATAAAAATGGGAGAACAGTTACAGTTTTCTTTGTCTTTTATGAAATGCTAAATATATTTACCATGTGTAATAAACATTATATTCTGCACGCCGTGAATGCAGTGTTCTCCATTTTTCTGTGTCGGGTATAATAACTGCTCTGTAGTGTCAACATGGTGATTGGCTGTGTGTGTGATCTGACAGTAATGTTTAGTTTTGAGTGCAGGTAAAATGGTTTTGAGGCAATTGTTTGTTTTTGCCAGAAGAGTGAGAGGTTTTCTGAATGTAGCTTGAATTTTTGGTTTTGTGTTTACAGTTTTGAAAAAAGGGGTGCAGCTTTCAAAAAATGTGTCTTAGCAATTGTGAAAAACTGTAAACAAAGATATAGATAGAAAACTAACAAATAAATAAGAAAATGTATTTTGCTGTTCTGTTAAATTTTATTATAGCAATTAAAACAGGGAGAAGAGTGCATGATGGTGGTGATGACAGTATGAGTCCTGGCCACTCCTGGTTGGTGTGAAACCTCCTGAACAGGATGAAGTGAAGGACCAGCGATCTTCTCTGCTGTCCTCTGGAAACAGAAGTGATTTTAGGTCACAGCATGGACTCTTTCCTGTACTGTAACTTTAACACTTAAGACACTGAATTTCACCTGTGATGGTTGGGGTCATGAACTGGTTCTCATCAGTCTGGGAGAAGTGGTCCACACTGTCTTCAGTTTCCACATTATGAAGATCTTTTATCAGACAGAGAAATAGAACATTAGACCATTGTACACTATGAAGTCTATTTTTCTGAGTTTATTACTTTGCATGTTAAAGTTTGTGAAGAGACGAGAATAAATAAAGCTGTTTACTGTGGAGACAGATAGAAGATAGTCATATAAAAATGACTACTTGTATCGCCCCAAAGGTCTCCCGAGTCGGCGGACGGAGCCACTGTTTACAGCAGGAGATGATACAGCAGGGAAGAGCTAGCTAGCACTCAACCGCCACCCGGTGCTAACGGAGAAACTCGACATACCGAGGAACTGTAGCGAAAACGACGTGGGTGCCGGGCTGGAGTTTAGGCGGCGTGCAAGGAATATAAGACAGAATAATAAAGAGCGATGGCAAGAACCAAGCAGACCGCCCGTAAATCTACTGGAGGAAAAAGCCCCCCAGGAAGCAGCTAGCCACCAAGGCTGCTCGGAAAAGCGCTCCGGCCACCGGCGGAGTGAAGAACCCTCACCGTTACAGGCCCGGTCTCAGGCCCGGTACCGTGGCTCTGAGAGAGATCCGTCGCTACCAGAAATCCACGGAGCTGCTCATCCGTAAGCTGCCCTTCCAGCGCCTGGTGAGGGAGATCGCTCAGGACTTCAAGACCGACCTGCGCTTCCAGAGCTCTGCCATCATGGCTCTGCAGGAGGCCAGCGAGGCCTACCTGGTGGGTCTCTTCGAGGACACCAACCTGTGCGCCATCCATGCCAAGAGGGTCACCATCATGCCCAAAGATATCCAGCTGGCCTGCCGCATCCGCGGAGAGAGAGCTTAGACTTTCTGCTGCACATCCACCAACCACAATGCTCCGCACTGTGTGTCTATATATATATATACAGTATATATATATATGTGTGTGTGTGTGTGTGTGTGTGTGTGTGTGTGTGTGTATATGTATATATATATATTTATAGTAATATGTACATATGTATACTAGCTGTTCTTGTTTTTTCTTGCCTTCTGATTGTTGCTCTGAGTGTTGCTATCCCTGTGCTGTTACAATCCTGGAATTTCCCCATTGTGGGACTAATAAAAGCTTATCTTATCTTATTAAAATAGTTTTATGGAAGAAAAAAATTTAAAGCTTTAACACTTGGAGGAAAAGACAAAAACATCACTTTCTAAAGTGGGATATATTAAAATACAAAAAACAATCAAGTACAAATACCTTAGAATCACTCAGAATGCAAATATCAACACTAAATATCACATAAAATCAAAGCGTCTCCAGCTATACTAAAACTGCTAGAAACCTGCATCATCTCAGTAATCACATACTGAGTTGACATGTGGACCCCAAACTAATCTAATTATTCCTAATTAGATTAATTATTCTAATTATTCCATCTAGCTACATTGCTCCGCACTGTGTGTGTTTATATACTTGCATATTTATTCCACCTAGCTGCAATGCTCTGTACTGTGGGTGTTTATATATTTACATATTTATTCCATCTAGCTACAATGCTCTGCACTGTGTGTTCATATATTCATATATTTATTCCATCCAGCTACAATGCTCTGCACTGTGTGTCTGTGTGTGTGTGTATATATATACAGTATATTTTATAGTAATACGTACATATGTATATTAGCTGCTCTTGCTTGCTTGTTTTTTTCTTGCCTTCTGATTGTTGCTCTGAGTGTTGCTATCCCTGTGCTGTTGCAATCCTGGAATTTCCCCGTTGTGGGACTAATAAAGGCTTATCTTATCTTATCTTATCTTAATCCGAAAAGAGCAAAAAGTAATAGAAGCATAATTTATAAGTACACCTTACCTGTTGTAAAGTGGTTGAAACAGAGGTCACGTCAACATTTCATGACTCCCCAGGCCTTCGGTATCCACAACGTCCTCCTTTTGTCCTCATTGCTGGCTGATGGGAATTCTATAAACGTCTATTTCTGGCAGTCCTTCTCATCTTTCATCAGATGGTTATGTCTGCATGAGTCTATGCTACAACTTTGGGCATTTTCCTGATTTTAAAGTGAGATTTAGCAGTTAGTCTTTCAGGCTTGTTTGAAAATGGCAGCGTTCTGCTGCTGCCATGACCACTTTCGGCTGTGACCAACAAAATAAAAGGAAAACAACACCAAACAGAATCAGATCCATTATGTCATTTTTGCTCAATTTCGATTTTATTTTGACAAGCTGAGAACGGTATAATGGCTATTTTCGGTTGTTCTGCTTTCATTTCACAAACGAAATATTAAAAGAACGAAGGGTACAGGGATTCACTTGGCAACGGTGGAGAGGAAAAACTCCCTTTTACCAAGAAGAAACCTCCAGCAGAACCAGGCTCAGGGAGGGGCAATCATCTGCTGTGACTGGCTTGGGGATGAAGGCATAGAGAAGAAGAATAAAAGAACAGTTTTGTTTATTAATTAAAACATCACGCTCTGGAGATCAGTCTGCACCTTGGGTCCTCATTACAACCCTTATTTGCTGGGAAGGCATATCCATGACAGTATGAGGCTAGCATCTGAAGATCTAGCGGGCTTGAACTTTAGGAGTTTAGGACTGGACATGGATGAGGAGTGGGCAGGCTCAAGCTATTGAGGACTGTTGCACCTCCCACACACCGGGCCTTAGGGTTTCTGGACAATGTGGCAGTGGTGACTTAAACTACCCCCAGCTTGCGGAGCTACCCTGACCTGCTTGTGCTTCTGATGTCTGTCAGAACCTTCGGCATATGTACTGTGAGATGGTGGGATACGTACCTGGAACGCCGAAGACTGTGCCGACGAGAAAATGTCCCCTGGCTTCAGCGTCTCCCTCATCATGCCACGCTCCAGTACACACACCATCTCATCGCCCTCCGGTGTCTCTTCCAGCCCCAGCCTGTCTCTCTCCATCCCCGCAGCCACCACATGCACTGGAGGAGAGCTCACCCTCCGCACCTCAACCTGCTCCAACGATGAAGCATCCCTGGGCTCTGGTGCCTCAGCTACCCACTCCTCCACTTTCCATTTCAGCGCAGCCTCCAGTGTCACTCCTATGCCACTGTGTTCCTCCTGTGCCGGCTCCACGTTGTCCCTTGGCTGTGTCTTCACTGACCATCTCACTTGCCATTTTGTCAGTCATCACGCCAGAGGTTTTGCCTGTCGTTACGCCTGCAGTGCTGGCCCTCTGCTGTGCTGGTGCTCCCGCCCACTGCCACATGCCGGAGCTCCTCATCCACTGTTCCTCTAGTGTCTTCAGGGGTTGTCATCGCTTCGCTAGCAGCAGAATCATTGGGGTTCTCATCAGCAGAAGAGCAGGAGTTAAGGCAAGTCCTCTTTTTTGTCTTTTTAACAGCAGTATTGGAGAGGATTTGCCTGGCTTCTGGCAGGGAGACCTAGTTGCAGCTCCCATCTGCTTCTGAGTTCTCCCCGCCAAGCTCTTCTACTGTTTTTTTTTTTTGGTATGGATCTGACACTTACTCATGTCTCTTCCTCCGTGTCTGAGGTGGCTGCATCAGAGTTGGAGGAGCACCCCTCAATGCCTGTTTCCTTTTTTTTTCTTTTCTCTTCCCCTTGTGCTGTCAGGCAGCTAGGTGAGCAGAACAGAAATCTGCTTCCCTTATTGTGCCAAACAGATTTACTTTGCCAAAAGGAGCTTTATATAGTACATATACTGTATATGTACTGTATATTGCACTGGTCAACACCAAATTTATTGTCTAAGTTTTTAGCTGATTTAGGATAATTTTGATGTGCTGAATCCAAAAATCACATTAGTTTTGCTTAATCAGGTCAACTTTTTGAATTATGGCCACGTTTTTTTTTTTTTACATTTTTGTTTACATGTATGGGTATTTTTGCTTTATATGATGCAAAATTCTTTTTTA
Source organism: Pholidichthys leucotaenia (assembly GCA_020510985.1). Taxonomy (NCBI): domain Eukaryota; kingdom Metazoa; phylum Chordata; class Actinopteri; order Cichliformes; family Pholidichthyidae; genus Pholidichthys; species Pholidichthys leucotaenia. Next base: position 358,686,520 of record CM035837.1, on the reverse strand, counting down.
TTTCTTGAAATTTCTCGAACTCTGAAGAGTTTGCATGTGCCAATTTATGTCATGATGTCATAAATTGTGATGATGGCTGATTACTGTTGGACTCTGAAGAGAGACATCCCTGCCGCTGAGCATTATAGAGGTTCGAATAAAATAAAAACCTGACCTGATCGAGAGAAATGGATGTCATTTTCGGATTCAGCAGTGCAAAATTGTCTTAAATCAGTTGAAAAACGCAGACAACTTACAAAAAAATTATTTTTGTAACCCTGTGTTGCTTATAAACTCCTCCTGTAATAACCTTTAATACTTTATTTAAATTGTTTTACGTATGAAGGACCTGACGGGGGGGGGGGGGGGTTCTTTTTTTCCTGTTTCCTTTGTGGTGCATGTACCAGCTCCAGCAACACTCGAGGTGCACGCTGCTGCTCCAGCAGCCCCCGAGGTGCATGCTGCTGCTCCAGCAGCCTCAAAGGTGCACACCACTGCTCCAGTTATTTTTGAGGTGCACAAATCAGCTCCAGCACTCTCCATGGTGCATGAATCAGTTCCAGCACTCTCTGTGGTCGATGTTCTCCAGCAGCAGCTTCTCTCTGTGGTTGGCGTTCCCCAGCAGCAGCTTCTCTCTGTGGTCGATGCTCCCCAGCAGCAGTTTCTCTCCATGGTTGACATTCCCCATCAGCAGCTTCTCTCCACGGCCTCGTCTGACCAGGCCACTCCGTCATCATCATCATCATCATCATCATCATCATCATCATCATCATCATCATCATCATCATCATCATCATCATCTTTCGTCTGGTGGCTGATGGACTTTGGGAGACCACTAGACTCATAATGTTTTTTGGTTTGGGGGGATCTTGGATGCTGGCTGACCCCTCGATCCACTTTGTCCTCTGCTCTGGGGTCTGATGACCTTTGGGAGGCCCCCTGACTCCCTCTGTTTTTTGATCTGGTGGCCTAAGGGCCTGGGGAGGCCACCTGATTTGCCTTGCACTCTGGTCTGGTGGCCTAGGAATTTGGGGAGGCCACCTGACCTGCCATGCTCTTTGGGTTGGGGTCCTTTGGACTTTGGGAGACCCTCTGGCCTACTTCGTCCCATGATCTGGTGTCTCAAGAACAGTGGTAGGCCACCTGACCTATCCTGCTTTCCGGTCTGGTGGTCTAGGGACTTTGGAAGGCCACCGGACCTGTCGTATTCTCTGGTCTGGGGGCTCTTGGACGCTAGTCAGCCCCCAGACTCATCATGTTTCCCAGGTTGGTGGTCTAGGGACTTTGGGAGGCCACCTGATGGCCATTTTTTTCTTGTGAGATTCCTATGCTTGTTTTTCCCACCGTGCCTTGTCCCCCTCCTCTTGCCCGTTTCGGTGTTATGTTTTTTTGCTTGTTTTGTTAAGGGGTGTCTGGTATCCACCCCTTAAGGGAAGGATTATGTCAGGTTCTGTGCAAGATCATGCTTTATTCATTTCTGTTCCTCTGTGATTATTATTATTATTAATTATGGTTATTGCCTCCTGTGTCTCTCCTGGTCTGCTGTGTCATCCCATTTGTCTTTAGTGTCTTTATTATGGTCCTGTGGTATAATTGTCTACCTATTGTCTCCAGTCCCTCATATTTCAGTATCCATAGCTACTCTATCTCATGTGTGTATTGGTCAACCCTTGCTTGTCTCATGTTTGTAATTATCACTTACCCTATTTATGTTAGTTTGCCCATGTGCTCTGTCTGGCATAATTGTTGTTCACTCCTGGTTTTCCTGTGTTGTTGTGAAGCCCCAGCTTACAACAGACTGTGCGGACATGATGACAGATGCACGGATGACATCATCACGTCGTGCCTATATAAGGGGACTGTTTGTGGGAGACGGTCTCCTTGGAGTTCCATCTCTAGCCTACCTCTGCCTGTACCTCACTCCAGTTAACATACAGTTAGCTTGTTCCATGTGTTCCATATATTACTAGCTTGTGTTAATAAAAACCACTGTTCAACACAGCTGCCGCCTCCGCTGTCCTGTTTCCAGACATAACAGTTGGTGACAAGGAGAAAAATTGGTCTTCTGGAGGAAAATACAATAATTTCCAGAAGATGGAAGCGTGTCCAAAAGTGTGTCTAGCAGCCCGGCTGGAGAGCAAGATGGCTAGATGACTCAAGTTTCACCAATGTTGACAGCAAGCGGGAGAGTTGGTCCAGCAGTTCATCACCGACCTCTGCCACCTGGCAAGTACATGCATGTTTGCACACTTGGAAGAGGAGTTAGTGTGAGACAAGTTGGCGGCGCACACCACGAATATGAAGCTGCAGGAAATATTAATGACGGTGCCAGGTGGCCTCCCGCTGGCCGATGCATTAGAGTTAGCATCCTGGCTAGAGCTAGAAGAGGTGGCCCAGTTAGCTTTGCAGCTAATGACCCTGGCCCGCACTCCCTACAGTCAGGTCCACTGGTGCAGACAGTTGACCCAGCTGCTGAGCCTGTCGATCCCACATCTTGGTGGGCCTGGGAGCAGCAGCGAGCTGCCCCTGGCTCTCCTCACCAAGAGTCGGGCAGTGTGGCTTCAACATGGGGAAAAGAGAAATTAAGGAGCACACTTGCCTGAACTCGGGCTTCACTGCCGTCTAGGGCTGCACCCACATTGGCCTCCACCGGGGAGGCTGGACCCACGACGATCTCCAGTGGTGAGCCTGGGTCCTCGGACACGTCTGGCGGAGTTGGATCATCTCCGACAACTCTGGAAGAAGACTCAGACAGAGAGCAAGGAGAGGAGAGGTCAGGGTCGCCGGCAGCAGCGTAGCTCAGCGAGACAAGCTCAGGTGCAGCGGGTGGCTGTACTAGGCTCTCCTCACCAAAAGCCAGGCAAGAATGCTCTAAAACAGAGAAGAGAAATACAAAAGAGAGCACTCGCCTGAGCTTGGGCTTCACCGCCATCCAGGACTCCGATGATCCGGGCGATGTATTCTCAGGCTCAGCCCACTGGAGATTCAACTCGGGCGTAGACACTGCTGTGGCAGCCTCCGCAGCAGGCGTGATGGTCAGAGCAGTCCTGGTGCCCCCAGGTGAAGACTCCAACGCTGGTGACTCATCCAGCATGGCGGCTGAGGGCTGCCTCACCGCTGGCCCCGGAACAGGATCCTCCGTGGCGTCCGTCTCCTCCATCGTCCAACGGTTCTGTCCTGGGGTCGGTGGACGCTCAGAGGGAAAAGGAGGAGACACGGAGAGGATAGGAACAAAGTCAATAGCTGCAACTGGAGGGGAGGACCCAGAGGACTGCAGAAACTGGGCCTCCCCCTAGGGAGACAGACAAGGTTTATCATAGTTAACATGAATGGAATGAAAAAAACACTTGCCTGCCTTCCTGGTCTCTGATGTTGACAGCTGCAGGAGGCAGGCAGTCATCTCTCTCCGTGCCCATGGCGGATGCAGGCCCTCTAGAGGAGTATGGAGGATCCATTCCCGTGGCAATGGAGGTGAGCGTAGCCGGAGAAGGCCAGGATGAACTCTTGACAGCGGAAGCAGTCTGACCAGACGAAGGGGAAACGGCTGTCGAAGAGGCGAGCTTCCTCCGGTGCTTGGACGCAGGATGACTCTTATTTTGGTGAGCTGGAGACATGCGGGCTGATGCAGGAGAAGCGGAAGAAGAGTCGGCTGCAGGCTGTGGAGCGTGTCCTCACTTGGGCTGCATGGGGTACGGCGCTCTCCTCAAACCAGGAAAGGCCTGTTGGAGCGTGTAAACCGAGGAAATCAGCTCTGCGTATTGTGAGTAATTCCAGAGTCCAGGATGCGCCTCCAGAATACCCACTGCTGCATCCAGGCAACTCCACTTCGCCTTCAGGCCATGGGCCTTGAAGGCTTCGTCCACAGAATCCTGGATGTCAGTCGCTGCCCATTCCTCCGCCACCGTAGGACGCCCCGCCATTTGTCTGCTACGACAGGTGTGGGCACGGCGCGCCGAAGACATCATCTTCCAGAACCAGGTAGGGAAAAAATAGACACAAAAAATGAAAGAAAAAATTACGCACAACTACTAGGAAAGGAGAAAACCCACTTGCAAGAGTATGTTGTGCATTTTTATTAACAGCAGGTGAATAGACAGTTCAGAAATACAGATGCGTTGCTCAAGAAATACAGGGAAGTCCTCCAGGATGCTCTACAGACAAGGTGAGAATAAAACTGGGAAAATGTCCTTAAACGTGACAGACAGAACTGAAGTGGGAGACAGACAGTGGGAAGTCCAGGAAAAGAACCTCCAGGTGGAGCTGGTCGGCAGGGGCGAAGCAGTTAATACTCACACAGGCTGGAGCAGTCCGAGTCGGTCTGAGTAATTATCTCAGCGAAACAAAACCAAATAGTGAGAGCAGACTAACGCCACCCAGAGTGATGCGGTACCTAGAGACTGGCAGGGCATCTAGTCATGAATGACAGGACAATAACACTGAGTAGAACCTGACAGTGTTGGACACAGTGTGGGACAATGATCTGGAAATCTCTTCCAACAGAGGCAGGGCTAAATAATGCCAACCCTAATGAGGAAAGAGATTGCCGGTGTGTGCAGTGAGAGTGAGAGTGGGAATGAGTGGGCAGAACTAAGTGGGAACAGGTGTGTGAATGGACGTCCGTGAACATGTAGGTAAAGATGAGTGGGTGTGTATGTGTGCAAGAATGTGCATGAGAAGAAATGTATGTATGTGTGTGTGTGTGCGTGCGTGCGTGCGTGAGAGTGAAATCTACTAATGAGGCACAACTGATACTACTGACAGGAGAGGGAGGCGTGGCTGAGCTGTCAGGGAGCCGAGCGGACCCCAGAGACTCCCTGAGAGCGCCTGATGGAAAATAAGGCTTAAAAATGCACAAAAGAGTGAAAAGCCACCGCATTGCAGAACTGGGCTTGAACATCAAGCCCAGTCAATGACAGAACGTGAGTAGGAATGAAGATTTATTTTCATTACACTCAGATCCTCATTAGGGCACCACTCCAGATAATGGACAATTTTATTAAAAATTCTTCATTTGTACCAATTATGAATCAGTCTAAAAAAAAACCCTTGTGAGTTCTTGACTCCTGATAATCAAGAAGATGGACATGAAATTAAACAACAACTCCCATATGTCTTTCAATGGTTTAATAAGAAATGTCAGAATAGGTTAACACATTTGGATAACTTTAAAACAGAGAATTCAACATGTACTGTGGGCATTATAGACTATTACTGAGTCACTTATGAATCAAGCATTTGTGGAACCAAATGAAGCGTAGCTTAATTTGTCAGTATACTGGAAACTGGAAAACCATAAAATAGCATTGGTTAAGAAAAGTGAATGCAATTTTATGAAGAAAATGATTAACTATTTATAAAAATGGAAAATTGGTGTTACTTTAAAAAAAATACGTAAATTAGTGAAAGAACAAAATGCATTTTGAAATTTTGATGGGGGTTTGCATGAAATTATGTTAAAAGAACTTATACCAGGAATATTCTGAATAATTAAGTTTTAATTAAACAACAGACCATCAGCCACAGAGTCAGATCACGTCCCTAGTGGCAGCAGGGCCCCCACGTGCCAACCTTGATTCAGCTGGATGTCCGTGGATTCTGTTAATGGAGAGGCTGATGGACAGATTCTCCCACAAGGCCGTGCTCCTGAGATCGCAGCTGGGCTGTTCTCCAGCAAACTGGGCGAGGTCCTCTCGTGCATTGAAGAAGGAATTGGTTTATTGTGCAAAGCCTGATCAGAAAGTCAAATTGGGACAAAAACACGCCACAGATCCATTTCTTCCAACGTATGTGGCTTGAATGAGTTGGTTTAAGCTTAGAAAAAATCAAACAAAATCTTCTTGCACGGTGATTTGAAGAAAAAAGATTAAAATAACAAAAATGAATTTTAAAGAAAAGAAACAGGATTTTCACAGAGCATGACAGGCTCTGCGCCTTACTTGGAAGAGAGAAAAAAATGGAAGAGCAGAAGAGGCTCCTTACAGCTTGACCAACGCCCCAAAATATGAACAAAGGAAAATAAAAAGCAAGTTTTTCTCGGGTGTGGCAGGATGGTTCTAAACTTCATGAAACCTGAGCTGAACCAATTACATTTGAGCTTCGTTCAACAAAAGTCATAAACTCGACCTAAAAAGTGGAGATGCAGTAAAGCCGGGAGTTCTACTGGTCAGTTAAAGTCTCTGAGGTGGGGGTTCCCCACAGAGCAGAGATAGAGACATTTGATATGAGAAGTGAGACCCTCCTTAAAGTATGTGTGCTGAATAAAGCATAAATTCCTTCAACTTTAGTGACTAAGGTATTCTACTCAATAATAAGGGAACATACAATATCTCTATATTGTAACTGTAATTAATTTGCAATAGTAAGCATGCAACCATTCATGGTGGCTCAGTTGGTAGAGCATCCGCCCCACACCCGGGAGGCAGGGGTTCAAATCCCGGCCGGGTCATGCCGAAGACCATATAAAAGTGGAACTTCCTGCCATCCAGCTTGGTGCTCAGCAATAAATGGAATGGAGGAGGGAACTTTGTGGGGGCGCCTTGCATGGCAGAGGCCCTCTGATTCTGCACTTGGGGTGTGTGTGATTTACACTGTAGATAGGTAAAGCACAATCTCGTTCTGCTGTACATGATTGGTTGTATGGTTGAATGACAATAAGGATGATTTAATTTAAAGCTACACATATCAAATCATATCAATAAAAGCATTTAAAACCCAACTGTCCATCCCAAGAGTTCAATCAGGTCTTCAGTAGCAGATACTGTCTTGAAAGAAAGGATATGAATTAGCTTATTTGTCCATATTGCATAAATTCCACTGCAAAGAGAAAAATATTAAATATTCCTGATTCATCCACCAGATGGAACTATGAAACCCTCTGGTTGTTTACTGGAGAATTTTGATTCCCCACATCTGGATTATGTCAACCATAAATCTCTCGATCTGAAACATTCCTTTGCCAAAGAGCAGAAAAGGGAGAATGACTAAGTCTTGGAGAAGGGATTAACTTCCACTTTATGGCCGATGGATAGTGTTACAACTCTGATCCTTGGATGATAGAAGCAGTTCACGACCAGACTTTTGAGTTGAAACAATTCTCTTCAGCACAGAATGATTTTATAAATTGGAACCTGAAAGGGGTTAACCTCCTATAGAAGGGTTGCGCGTGACGTCAGTGGTCACGTGCCACATTGCCATTTTGGATGGCAAATAGCTGTAGACCCTGTATTGAGAAAAATAATAATTTCACTAGCACCTACTCAGCCTGACTCAATATAGTGTTGTTCGTTATCCATTACGACTAAATACCACCTTAAGTGAGTGAGATCATTACTGCAAAGTGGCCCAACACTCCTACGACATCATTTGTATGTGACAAGCAAAGCACGAGATGGATATGGAGGCGAGCCTGCTGCTCGCTGGCTTTTAAGTCAGAGTAAAGGCATAAAAGGAGAGCCAGAGATGGCTACAGATGACGAGACACAACTCTGGAAAAGTACTGGAGAGTTTAGGGAGCCATGATGCAGTGGAAGATGTGAGGATACGAACTGTTGTTCGTCTGTTGTTCTCGATAATAACCAAGGACATCACAAGGAAGAGGACTGGGTGTGGTGTGTCCGGCTGTGGTTGATCAGTCCAATGTGGGCACGGAAGGCTCTGCCACAGGTCAGGCACAGGTGGTCTGCGCAGGCAGAAGACACAGGGGTGGCTCTGGACTTGTGAAGCTCACGTTTTCTCTGGGCCTTGGCAATCCTGTTCAGCTCAAAGGAGGCAGCACCTTTGCTGGTATGGCTACACCAGTCTGGTCAGTCTAGCGCTAGGGTCTCCCAGGTGTCAGGACTGATGTCAAAGCTCAGTGCAGCTGGGCTGCACGGTGGCGCAGCGGTTAGCACTGTGGCAGCACAGTTTACCCTCGGCCGGGGGATCGCGGGGATCGTGAGATCGTGGGTTCGATCCCTGCCCCCGGCCAACAGTGATCTGTGTGGAGTTTGCATGTTCTCCCCGTGTTGCGTGGGTTTACTCCGGGATTTCTCCAGTTTCCTCCCACATGCCAAAAACATGCAGGTTAGGGATAAGGGGTGCTTACCTCAACTATGAGAGACAAAATGAGGAAAACAAAAATCCAGAAAATCACATTGTCTGATTTTTAAAGAATTTATTTGCAAATTATGGTGGAAAATAAGTATTTGGTCACCTACAAACAAGCAAGATTTCTGGCTCTCACAGACCTGTAGTTTCTTCTTTAAGAGGCTCTTCTGTCCTCCACTCATTACCTGTATTAATGGCACCTGTTTGAACTCGTTATCAGTATAAAAGACACCTGTCCACAGCCTCAAACAGTCAGACTCCAAACTTCACTATGGCCAAGACCAAAGAGCTGTCAAAGGACACCAGAAACAAAATTGTAGACCTGCACCAGACTGGGAAGACTGAATCTGCAATAGGTAAGCAGCTTGGTGTGAAGAAATCAACTGTGGGAGCAATTATTAGAAAATGGAAGACATACAAGACCACTGATAATCTCCCTCGATCTGGGGCTCCACGCAAGATCTCACCCCATGGGGTCAAAATGATCACGAGAACGGTGAGCAAAAATCCCATAACTACACGGGGGGACCTAGTGAATGACCTGCAGAGAGCTGGGACCAAAGTAACAAAGGCTACCATCAGTAACACACTACGCCGTTAGGGACTCAAATCCTGCAGTGCCAGACGTGTCCCCCTGCTTAAGCCAGTACATGTCCAGGCCCATCTGAAGTTTGCTAGAGAGCATTTGGATGATCCAGAAGAGGATTGGGAGAATGTCATATGGTCAGATGAAACCAAAATAGAACTTTTTGGTAAAAACTCAACTTGTCGTGTTTGGAGGAGAAAGAACACCATACCTACTGTGAAGCATAGGGGTGGAAACATCATGCTTTGGGGCTGTTTTTCTGCAAAGGGACCATGACGACTGATCCGTGTAAAGGAAAGAATGAATGGGGCCATGTATTGTGAGATTTTGAGTGAAAACCTCCTTCCATCAGTAAGGGCATTGAAGATTAAACGTGGCTGGGTCTTTCAGCATGACAATGATAAGATAAGATAAGATAAGATAAGATAAGCCTTTATTAGTCCCACAACGGGGAAATTCCAGGATTGCAACAGCACAGGGATAGCAACACTCAGAGCAACGATCAGAGCAATGATCCCAAACACACTGCCCGAGCAACGAAGGAGTGGCTTCGCAAGAAGCATTTCAAGGTCCTGGAGTGGCCTAGTCAGTCTCCAGATCTCAGAGTGTGTTGTGGGTCTGTGGCCCGTGGGGCTTGCCGTACCCGCCCTGGGTGTGACGTCAGGCGGGCTGTGTCCAGAATATAGTTCTGTGTGTTCTCTAATAAAGTTCAGGTCGTTGCTTAGCATAAGTGGAGTCCGATCTCCATTATTACCGACATAACATTTTGGCAATGAGAGAAAACCATGGAGGCATATGAGCTGTCTCTACTTCTGCCGTCGTTTCTGGAGTGCCTGGGAGAGCCAGCAATCCTGTGGCTGGAGTGGATGGCCATGCTTGGGGGATATATCGCTGGGCCGGGCCTGGGTTGACTCGACAGAGACCAAGGACGGGCGCTCTTGGTCCGTCATTTCGGTGTAGAGGGTCGGAGAATTCTCCTCATGTTGGGAGAGACGGAGGCTTATGCAAATGTTGTTGGGCGGCTGGCTGGAGATTTTGCCGAACATTCAAGGGACAAGAAGCTGTGGGTAGTGAAGCTTTTGGCGCCAAGAGGAGCTAAGCTAGTTAGCTCGGAGGAGCTAAAGGCTCAGTCTGTGGCAATGGTGAGGTTAGCCACAAAGCTAGGTGCGAGCCAAAACCAAGCCACAAGCTACCAGCTGGATATCCAGGGGGGACCAGAGCCCATGGTTATCGAAGACGGCAAGCTAGCTGAGGAGCTCAGCACGGTACCTGACTGTGGCGCTGGTGGTGAACATGGTGCGGTAAGCAAAGGCAGCATGGAGGGAGAGCAGCATCCGGACTCAACTGAGTTTTCCCCCCAGCTGGAGTAGGGGCAGCAAGAAAGGGGGCACATGCATGCTGACAGCCACAGGAAGCAGCAGTGACAACCGGGTACAGAGGCAGTATAGCGGGGTGCCTTGGACAAAGGCGCTGGGTGCAGTGGCGAGGTGCCTGGGTCGACAAGTGATGCTGATGACAGTGATGCCGAGAGCCCCGGGAGAGAGCAGCAACAGCCGGGCGCAGAGGCAGTACAGCGGAGCTTCTTGGATGAGGGTGCTGGGCGTAGCAGCGAGGCGCCTGGGTTGACGAGTGATGCCGACAAGTGGGCTGCAGTTTTCCCCGGGGTTCGGCCACAGGGGGCCAGAGTGTCTGGGTATACAACAGCGACAGATGCAGCAGTTTTGGAGATGGTCAGGGGCGGACCAACAGACACGGATGGACTGCGTGCTGGGCAGCAGTACCGCAGGTCAAATGGGACCCTTCTGAGAGTTGCAGACTGGGTTTGGGTCCATGAGGAGGTGTCGGATGGTGTGTCCAGATGAGAGAAGCGGTCAAGGGTGAGGAGAAGAGACATTCTCCCCGGGGAGGTCAGCTTCGACCCCGGGGGCAGACGGCTTCCAAGGGTGTTCATGCCGTGCGGCTGTCCTGGGCCCCTGAGCCAGTTTTATCCTTGGCTGCCCATGGACTGTGGTATAATGTCGAAATCCAATTGTAAATATGTTCATATCTGCATGTGTTTTTTTTAAAAAAAATGTGTTTGGTGTGAATGTAGTGTACATATGAATGTGTGTTATTTGGGGATTACTTTGTGTATTTAGTGTAGAGACACAGTGCTATTTTAGTTGTTTATGGGGCAAATATGTTGGCCATTTCAGTTCACTGTTTCTGTTATTTTCTTAGTGCATAATTTGGGTCCTAAATTGGGGTGGGTCTGAATTGTATGTATGTGTTTTGAACTTTTGTAAAGATAAGGATAAGGACCTGTACTTATATAGCGCTTTTTCTAGTCTCAAAGACCACTCAAAGCGCTTCACTAGTACTAACCCTCTATTCTAAGGGCCTATAGGAGACATATATCTAGGGACAATTTAGAGTCACCAATTAACCTAACATGCATGTCTTTTGGATTGTGGAAGGAAACCGGTGCCCCCGGAGTAAACCCATGCAGCACAGGGAGAACGTGCAAACTCCACACAGTAAGGTTCCTACCCCTGCCAGCCTGGGGATTTGAACCTGGAACCTTCTAGCTGTATGGCAACAGTGCTAACCACTGCACCACCGTGCTGCCCTAAGGGGGAGGGGGATGTTGTGTGGTGTGTGTGTGTGGCCCATGGGGCTTGCCGTACCCACCCTGGGTGTGACGTCAGGCGGGCTGCGGCCAGAATATAGTTCTGTGTGTTCTCTAACAAAGTTCAGTTTGCTGCTTGGCATAAGCGGAGAACGGTCTCTATTAATACTGACATAACGGTATCATTTGTCAGGTTACATGTTAGCCCACCTGTAGCTGCTTGTTGTTGAAGCCTCTGTGTATCCCCGCCGCCAGTGAGCTTCAGTGGCTGTGTCATTGGCGTCAACCCTGGCGCCGGCACCAACACTGGCCCCAGCACCACCCCCAGCACCGGCAGCCGCACCACTCCTCGTGACAACATCGCGGCATCCACACCACTGACCACCCGCGCATCACCGGCTGTCACCATCTTGGTGAGTTCAATGTTATTAGGTCCAGGATTAAGTTGTACATCCCCAGAAAGTAGAAGACTTGATGTCAGCAGATACGTAGCTGAGTAGCCTCCAGCTAGCACGTCAGTTGTTGTCTCGACTCTTAGGTGAGCGATTACATTGAGGTGTAAAGTTTGCTTGGCCGTTGTTTAAAACATCTTGATGTGCTCCACTTGGAAAGAGAAGCAGGCAAGTGTTCTTTGTAGGGAAACTGGCTTTTGTCATTACCGGTATTGCAGTATCCCAGCATGAGCGCTGACATAATCATCAATTTCACCACATAGCTGATGTATGCAGTGAAATGCCAGAAATGAAATGCAGGATTATATGGACATCTATTGCGAGATGTTCTTTGCCAGGATCGACATAATTTAGAAGTGGCATTAGACTCTGGAGATGCAGCACCTGCCTCGTTGTGTCCTCCTTGTCGTCCACCTTGGTCGGCCATGATTTTTGACATCAGGTATGTGCCCATGTACTTGTAGTTTTTTAGAGGCTACATGTTTAATCACTTTGGGATGCTTCACTTCCGGCTATCAGAGAGAGCAGGCACTTTTTCTCTTCTCTCCTCTTCTCCTCCCCTGATACTATTCCCCGCTTGCGATGTCTGTGTCTTTTGCCCTTCTTCTGGCTGAATCTTAATCCAAACGGAAATTATGGATCTGGAAAAGCGGCTTATATGCTTAAATGCAATTGACACCACTTTAAAAGAAGATCGGGCTAGGGGGAGCCCTGGACTCATGGACAATTGGGAATTCATGGGTCTGTGTGATTCGACTGAGATGCGGAAGACATCTCTATTTGTTTGGCTTGATCACAGGATTTCTATTTTGGCTCTGGAGTTCCTGATGTATCAGAAATTAAAGTTGGGAGAGCTGATCAAAGCGGACCCGGCAACACTCCTTCAACAACAAATTCGACCAGTCGGGGAGTGCACTGATAGCGGCAATGGTGAACTGAATGATGGTTGATTCAGAAGAATGGTATACATCTGGAGTCGCTGGTGCTCTCCATGGAATGATTATGGAAATTATGAAGCACAGGATCGCATGAAGAGAGGAAAATTCTATTCTCTGAGTACACTGTGCAGATTTGACCTTGTTTTGGTGCCCTGTTTACATTCCTCCTTGATGAAGATAAGGCTGGAGAAGTGGTAACCCAAACAATCGACATTTGCTATTGTTTCAACAGACCGAGCTCCAAGGACAGCGTTACCATGTGTCTGGACTATAGAACACATGACTGAATAATATCTATCCGTTGCCAGAGGGTGCCCTCTGCTGTTCACTAGCAATGACACACCTACACTACACACTGCATTCAACATACACGACTGATTCATTTACACTGATGTACATATACATTCACTGCCTCTCTCTGCCTTTGTAATGTGTGATCTATTGTCTGCTAATTGTGCATTGAGGGTTTTTTTCTGTGTGATCATAATCTGGCTCATTTGAGCTTATATGAGCTATATGAGCTTATGTGAGCTTATACGAGCATTATTCTGATAACTATGTTTTTTTCTTTCTGCCTATTGTGTTTTCCCTGACCCTGACCCTTGCCCTCTTTACCCTCCTGTTCGGCTGGCGCCTTCGGGCTGCCGCGGCTATGGGATGCGCTTACAGAAGCGCGTCCAATGTCAAGTCAAATTTCAATTCTCCTGTATGTATTGCACGTATGGTAGTATTGACAATAAACCTTTTTCATACATTATATTTTTATTTACTTTCGAGGGAGCAGACAGTGATTCTCTGATGGGGAAGACGGGTTAAGTTGAGGGGTGGTGGATGGAGAGAAGCTGCAGAGAGGCGTGTTAAGGTGCCTGCACACCAAACGCGAATGGGCAAATTTTTTGCGCAGCATGATTACATTATAACTCAATGTAAATACATGAATAGACATGAATTCACCATCTGGGTGAGATGCAGACAGGTGAAGTTGCCTTTATATCTTCTGCAGCAGTGTTCAACCTGTCGCTGAAATCCCCAAAATAACGTCATGCTTAGGTTTACATTATCCGACAGGAGGCTCACCCGAAAAAGTTGTCCCTGCCTCGAAAACTTGATGGGTGTTTTTGTTGGTAGTTTGCTAGCCTTGTTAGCACATCTGTGGCTGGAATCCATAATTACTCCGACATCCCAATTCAGCTGAAGAGCTTCCGGTCCTTCTGTCTCCAGGTGAGTGGCGATACTTTTACTCAGATGACGGCGCTATCCCTTGGATGTGAATGCACGAATGCGCAATTATACGTGTGCTCGCCTCTTTCCATTGACTTTGTATGGATTCGTGCCACCCGTTCGCATTTGGTGTGAAGGCACCTTAAGACTGCGACTCTACTTCCTGGTCCCAACTCTGAGTAGTAGTCAAGGCTTTGGAACGTTGGCTAAAAATGATGCCAGATTGTTAGATAAATGAGATTTACCATCCAAAGTGGGATGTATATCGTCTCGCCTAACAAGGCCAGGTTTTCCCCAAAATGAGTTCCAATTGTCTATTAGCCCACATTGTTTACCGGACATCACACATTTAATGCAGTTGCAAATTGGACAATTAATTTGCAACTGCAAGTTGCAACCCCAAGTTACAATTAATGCAGTTGCAATGCAGTTGCAAACAAAACGTTGCCGTTCATGCTGACAATATTATTTTTTCTGTTTCAGAAATAAAACACCCAATATGTGGCACCAGAAAATGGCTTCATTATTGTGATGTATGCTACACATAGACTGACAGCCTCTGATGAGGGTGAAGAACATTTTCCTTGTATTAATCAAAAGCGTGACACCTGCACTTGTGGTTTCCCATCCTCAGACCTTCTGTATACATATGGTGAACCTAATGTTAGCTAGCTAACTAACGTAGCTACAATCAAGCTATATCTCAGCTAATTTGCTTGACATCTTACCTCTAGTTCTCTTTGGAGAATGACAATCCTCTTTGAGAAGCCCATATTCAAAGTATTTTTTCGCTTTTAGCAAACGACCAGCAACATTTCTCACACATGCACACAGCACTTCAGTAGCCACGACACAAATGTTTGTTTACAGTGGTTAATGAACAATTTTTGACTCCCCTTTCAAGTACCTGTAAGTCCCATGCAATCTTCAGAACAGTGATGATGGCACAAGTTTGACATGTTCATGTCTTGAAAGTTAAAAAAGTGTAATCTGAACCTGGATTTAATGTAATAAATAAAAAAAAAAATCAGATGGTTCTTTGTAAAATAATGGAATAGCCAAAATCCAACATATTTTTTTTGTTTTTGGACCTGTCTTGTCCAGCAGCTTGATAAGTAGAACATCTAATTGCCTTGTTATGTCAAACACCATTACTTAAACAAAAGGATCTCTGCATCAATTTGATGTATACACTATATACAATACAAATAGTATTTATAGGCTCCTCTTTCTGGATAATTACTGCAAATACTGCAAGTTGTATTTTTTTTTTAATTATTAGCCATGTTGGACCTGATGGAGGGGAATGGGGGAAAGAGTTGAGGGGATATGGAGTGAGTGTTGGGAAGGGAGAGAGAGAGAAAACAGAATAATGGAATCACAACGCAAGCTTGATGTTTGCATGTAAAAGAATAGGTGTGTGTGTGTGTGTGTGTGTGTGTGTGTGTGTGTGTGTGTGTGTGTGTGTGTGTGTGTGTTTGTGTGTGGTCTGTCAGGAAACCTATGTTAAAATGAGAATAGGAGGCCCACAGCACCCCTTTCAGAACCACAGGCAAGCTGGACAGCACCCCACTCCCCCGGGCAACCTGCAGCCCTCACAGAGCATGATTGACCAGAGGCCACACATCCCCAAGATAGCCATGGGACCATGGGCAGATATAGACCACAGAAAGCGGGCCCTCAGCCATGGGGCGAAAGCCCTAGAAGACCTAAAGCAGCAAACTGCCAGGCCAGTAGTCTGCCACCCCAGCACAAGCAGGGTATGGCCCCCCAGGAACCGCCCAAATCCCTGGGTGAAGCTCCGCCTGCACCAAGAGGTCTGACACCCTTCAATAGACCGAACCCGCACCCACCTCAGAACCTAGTCAAATAAGAACACTGACAATTACACCACAATCCATTTTAACTTAGATTTGATATTTTGTGGATGTTTTACTTTGTGATCCAGATTCAACTGGAGCTGAGCTGGTGTCACACAGAGACACCACAGAGACACACAGAGAAATGTTTTACATGTCAAGATGGTGCATAGAGACAAGACACAGCTCATCCTTGGAGGAAAAGGTTGACATGCTGCAGTGGAAGAGCCTGGGGAAATTCATATAGTTAAAGAGCAATTTACATACAGTCACACATTTACAAAATGCTATAATGGTGCTCTCTGGGTGAACATTCAGCTCGCTCATGTGTTCTAAATTACAAAGCTGAAACCTCTGGCTTAGTGTGATTTTGTCTAGATGGTGTTTATAGCACAGCTTAATAGACATACATTCTGCTTGATCAATTAGTCAATATTTTAATCAATTAAGGAACGACATGTTGATTTGTCCTGATTAGTGATTGTTATATTTATTGTCTCTGAATCAAAGAGTGATTGATTCTTTTTCAGTGAGATGTCTGATGTGAACAATTAATATCACATCTGTACTTTAAATGATCAACAACAGCATGAAACAATCAATTAAGAACTAGATGAATCCTCACCGTGCACAGCATGTGTAATGTAAAAAGTCTTCCCTATCCCAAATAATTTACAAATAACAATCAAAAAAGAAACTATAACTGGTCATACTTTTTTTGCTTTAACATCAGATGGGGTAAATGGCGCAACAACAGCTCCATTATATGAATTTTATTTATAATAGAGCTTTATAATAGAAAGTTCTGAGTCAGTTTTGGCAATCAACTTGAGCTGTGCCATGTAATTACACAACGTGCCTCAGTGATCAAATGGCTGAGTTGGTGCTGCATTGCTGTCTGCTGTTCGCAACCCCTCCACCACCCTAGCATCCACCTGCAGTCTTGGGGGTTTACAGTATATATAACATTTTATATATTCACTACCACATCTCTGGATCAGCTGGAGCCTGGTTTCCATAAACAGTTTAATCGATAAGACAGCAACCCTTTTAATTATAAATAAACTCAGTGTGCTGTGTGTCATGTACAGTGGTGTGAAAAAGTGTTTGCCCCCTTCCTGATTTCTCATTTTTCATATGTTTGTCACACTTAAATGTTTCAGATCATCAAACAAATTTAAATATTAGACAAAGACAACACAAGTAAACACAAAATGCAGTTTTTAAATGAAGGTGTTTATGATTAAGGGTAAAAAAAAAAAAATCAAACCTACATGGCCCTGTGTGAAAAAGTGATTGCACCCTAAACCTAATAACTGGTTGGGCCACCCTTAGCAGCAACAACTGCAATCAAGCGTTGAATCTGTTACAGCACTGTGGAGGAATTTTGGCCCACTTATCTTTGCAGAATTGTTATAATTCAGCCACATTGGAGGGTTTTCCAGCATGAATCGCATTTTTAAGGCCATGCAACAGCATTTCAGTCAGATTCAGGTCAGGACTTTGATTAGGCCACTCCAAAGTCTTCATTTTGTTTTTCTTTGGCCATTCAGAGGTGGACTTGCTGCTTTGTTTTCAATCATTGTCCTGCTGCAGAACCCAAGTGCGCTTCAGCTTGAGGTCACGAGCAAATGGTCATACTTTTTCCTTCAGGGATTTAATTCATGGTTCCATTTACCACAGCAAGTCTTCCAGGTCCTGAAGCAGCAAAACAGCCACAGACCATCACACTACCACCACCATATTTTACTGTTGGTATGATGTTCTTTTTACGAAATGCTGTGTTACTTTTACGCCAGATGTAATGGGACACACGCCTTCCAAAAAGTTCAACTTTTGTCTCGTCAGTTCACAGAGTACTTTCCCAAAAGTCTTGGGGATCATCAAAATGTTTTCTGGCAAAACTGAGATGAGCCTTTATGTTCTTTTTGCTCAGCAGTGGTTTTCATCTTGGAACTCTGCCATGCAGGCCATTTTTGCCCAGTCCCTTTCCTATGGTGGAGTCATGAACACTAACCTTAACTGAGGCAAGTGAGGCCTGCAGTTCTTTGGATGTTGTTGTGGGGTCTTTTGTGACCTCTTGGATGAGTCATTACTGCACTCTTGGGGTAATTTTGGTCAATCGGCCGCTCCTGGGAAGGTTCACCACTGTTCCATGTTTTTGCCATTTGTAGATAATGGCTCACACTGTGGTTTGCTGGAGTCCCAAAACTTTAGAAATTGCTAGAAAATTGAACTCGGCATTCAAAGATGTGATAACCCACAGTTATGCAGGCTTTTAAAACGGCTGTAATTAAACCCTTACTCAAAAAGCCAACGCTAGATCCAGGAGCTTTAGTTAACTATAGACCAATCTCTAATCTCCCTTTCATTTCAAAAATCTTAGAAAGAGTTGTTGCTACGCAATTATTTGACCACCTGCAGGGAAATGGTTTACTTGAAGAGTTTCAATCTGGGTTTAGAATCCATCATAGTACTGAAACAGCCTTAGCGAAGGTCACTAACGACCTCCTCATTGCATCTGATAATGGACTAGTTTCTGTACTTGTCCTTTTAGATCTTAGTGCAGCTTTTGATACTATTGATCATAATATTCTACTTGATAGATTAGAACACTATGTTGGACTTAATGGAACTTCGTTGCTGTGGTTTAGATCTTATTTATCTGATAGGTTCCATTTTGTTCATGTAAATGATGAGTTTTCTTTCAGCTCAAAGCTTAGTCATGGAGTTCCACAGGGATCTGTGCTAGGCCCTACTCTTTTTAGTTTATATATGCTTCCGTTAGACAACATTATTAGAAAGCACTGTATACATTTTCATTGTTATGCAGATGACACACAATTATACCTGTCAATGAAGCCAGATGATACTAATCAATTAGTCAAGTTAGAAGCCTGTCTTAAGGAAATCAAAGCTTGGATGACTTGTAATTTCCTGCTATTAAATTCAGATAAGACTGAAGTCATTCTTGTTGGTCCAAAAAACCTTAGAAATTCCTTTCCAAATCAAACTTTCAGTTTGGATGCAGTTACTCTTTCTTTTAATAGCTCTGTGAGGAACCTTGGAGTTATTTTTGATCAGGATTTGTCCTTCAATTCACATATTAAATTTGTTTCTAAGACTGCCTTCTATCATTTGCGTAATATTGCCAAGATTAGGAGCATCTTGTCTCAGAGTGATGCTGAGAAGCTGATCCACGCTTTTGTTAGCTCAAGATTAGATTATTGTAATTCTTTATTATCAGGCTGTCCTAAAACATCTTTAAAAAGTCTTCAGCTGATCCAAAATGCTGCAGCAAGAGTTTTAACAGGTACTAGAAAGAGAGATCATATCTCTCTGGTTCTGGCCTCCCTTCACTGGCTTCCCATAGAGTTTAGAATTAAGTTTAAAATCCTTCTTCTTACTTACAAAGCTCTAAACAATCAGGCTCCTTTTTATTTAAAAGATCTGATACTACCGTATCATCCTAACAGAGCACTACGCTCCCAAAATGCAGGATTACTTGTAATACCTAGAATCTCCAAAAGTACAATGGGAGGCAGAGCCTTCAGTTATCAAGCTCCTCTCCTGTGGAATCAGCTGCCAATCTGGATTCGGGAGTCAGACTCGATCTCTGTTTTTAAGAATAGGGCTAAAACCTACCTTTTTGATATAGCCTACAATTAGGGAGGGATCATGTGTTTCTGAACCCTCCCTTAGTTATGCTGCTAATAGGTTTAGTCAGCCGGGGGACCTCCAGTAATGCACTGGGCCTCACTCCTTTCCTCACTCTCAATGAAATTTTTTTTTTTTTTTTTTTTTTTTGCTGGTCATTAACATTTGTTTGTTCTCTCCCATAGATTGAGTCCCCATCGTGCTGTTTGCTCTCTACATGTCTGTTCTTTTCTTCTTCTCTATCCCCTCACCCCCCAGCCAGTCGCAGCAGATGACTGCCCCTCCCTGAGCCTGGTTCTGCTGGAGGTTTCTTCCTGTTAAAAGGGAGTTTTTCCTCTCCACCGTCGCCAAGTGCTTGCTCACAGGGGATCGCCTGATTGCTGGGGTCTTTCTGCAACTGTGGGGGTCCCCCCTACAGTTGATAGTGCTATGAGATGACTGTTGTTGTGAAATGGCGCTATATAAATAAAATTGAATTGAATTGAATTGAATTGAAGTTAATTTATGTTTTAACAGGGGGGCAATCACTTTTTCACACAGGGCCATGTAGGTTTGGATTTTTTTTTACCCTTAATAATAAACACCTTCAATTAAAAACTGCATTTTGTGTTTACTTGTGTTATCTTTGTTTAAAATTTAAATTTGTTTGATGATCTGAAACATTTAAGTGTGACAAACATACAAAAAAAATGAGAAATCAGGAAGGGGGCAAACACTTTTTCACACCACTGTACATTGTAGTTTAAAATCTTCTATATGATGAGCACTGAAATAAAGACCCATTGCACCAGAACTGTCTTTTGGGGTTAATATCTACAGAGAAGAGCATTCAGCATTCAAGGAAGCAGCAGTCTGAGAGTGAACCTCAGTCTTGACACTGTGTGCATGGCTTTTACTGTATAAAGGAAACAAACAGATAATCAGGCGTTGTGACTTATGCTTGTTCTTAAAAATCCCCAGTTTAAACTGGTCAGAACAGAGGACAGTAACTTCTGTGCTCTGTAGGTGTCAGGAGCCAAGCCGGCTTGGTTTCCCTGGCTCGGTCCTGCCCTCTCTGTGGGTCTAGGTGCCGCAGCATATGTGTACTGCATATTATGTATTTCAGTCTGCCTCCCGTATCCTTAGCCACTGTCTGACCGGCAGCTGTTAGACTGTCACTGTGACCTACTTTCTGTGAGCACTGCCGACAGTCTGCCAGTCCGGTCATGCCCCCTCTCTCTCTCATTACCATCAGCTGTTCCCAGCCCCTTAATCATCTTTCCAGGTCCTTGCCCAGGTGCTCGTCATTACACCACAACCAGCAGTGTGTGTACTTAAGCGCCTTTTGCCAGTCACGCACTGCTGGGTCTTTGACTACTGATCGACTGTCTAATTGCGCGTTGTATCAGTGAAATGTCAACTCCACTACGGCGTGTATCCACTCCGTGCAGCTCGTAGTTCTTTGTGTTCTCATAGCGATTCCGGCTGTGGGACGCCAGCGTAGATACACGTCTCATCTCATACGTTTGTGGGGCGATGCCGGCTCCCGAATGTCCGCTGTAAGTGTTTGTCGTACCTTTTTGTAAGTCTTATCTTTTGAACTGTCTGTCACGTGTCTTTATATTAAATAAATGTGTGTTGGTGGATCCCTGCACGTAAATCCTCATTATTTCACGCCTCACCGTGCGCTGTGGAAAAGCACACGGGAGGGTCCATGACAGTAGGGAGTACAAATAATGAGCTCCAGTTCATACATAACATGATCATGATAGCAGAGTCAAGTATAAGCAATAAACATTAAAAATTTTGATCATAATATCTAATAAAAAGTTCCTAGAGTAGCTTCCTGACCTTATATGTAACTTTGGTCATTTTTAGTATAAACATCCTCCATTTTAACAGTCTGCAAAAGATCAGTCAGGGCTAGTGTGGTCAGAATACTTTTTGTGAGTAATGAGTTATATTGTGGGGGACCTAGACATCACATTCTCCACTCACACTGAAGGGCACAGGAGGAGAGAAGCCGACTGGGGGTCGAGACGGGACAGTGGAGGTGGAAGCGCTGAAGGACTGTATGTTAATGGCGCTGGAGGACTGTATGTTAATGGAGCTAAAAGACTGTATGTTAATGCGCCGACAGGCATTGTGATAATGTGTATTGTGGTGTGAGCTCCCAGGTCGCTAGGCAAGGCATGTAACATATAAAAGAGAGATGCCCCGCGACCTGGGATTATTCTTGTTGACATGATGGATAGAGAGAAATAAAGTCCACCCTGATCCAGCTCACTGTCTCGCCTGCTCATTTCTCTCTACACTGGTGACCTTTGACATAGAATGGAATTCGAGGCAAACACCCCGGAGATAGCCCGGACTGGAAGCACCAGCACCGCGTGCGCCGTTTCAGTCAAGCTCCAAGCCTTTTGGCTGCATGACCCGACGGCTTTGTTCCTCCACACCGAGGCCCAGTTCGCGCTCTGTGGAGTGACGGCGGATGACACCAAAGCCCCTTTTGCACTAGCCCGGCTTAGCATGTCATGGTACAGCTCAGCATAATTGGTAAGTCTTTGCACTAGCCTCAACACGGTTTAACAGCAGCGAATCTCAGCCCCGCTCAAGGGCAGGGTCCCTCCGTGCTGAGTTGTACCGTGTTTTGACGTCAAAAACTTTGGTCGCCGCTGATTGGTCAGGTCTTAACGTCACCAAAGCGCCTGTCTTCGTTGAAATCTGTACGATCGCCATTTGCAATCACGGACTAACTCGGTCACGGAGTAAATACGATATTCATACAGACAGCGTTGTAGGTTTTGCGGAACTCTACACCGTGGTCCAACGAAGAGGTGCGGAGTTTTCTCTGCTTGGTGGCAGTATTACACAGTGAGGAGTGACCCGATGGCTGGCCAGGATACAACCGGAATATAGACAAGCTGAAGACGATAGTGAGAGAACCAACGATAGTGAGTGATTTGTAATAATGTGCATCTGTTTGCTTATTTACCCTGTTGGTGGTAAGCTCACTTTTTTTGAGCCGTTATACAGCGCTTTTCTGTGCTGGCTAACGTTTTTTTGCTAGTAGCTAGTGCTAACGCTAATGCTAACGCTAGTAACAACTGCTGAATCGTGCTTGTTTTCTCCTAAATATGTGCTTGTGAGAGCAAAACGATGAAATATGTTAATCCTGGTTAAAGTCCTGGTTTGTGTTTTGTATTGCACTTTGGTCCTGGGCATTTAATTGTGTGCAATTTAATGCTAGAATGTGTTTCCACATGCCAGGGTTAGCCTCCCTGGATACTGGTGAAATGGACCACAGGAGCGAAATCTTGTCATATTAAAATAGCTTTTTCAAACCAGTGATTTATAAAGTCATTCATATAATTTTCTAAAGCATCAGAATAGACCCACACACCTATTCTGTGGATCCTGCGGTGCTTTTCACTCATTTCAGAAAGAGAAATCTGTGGCGGTTTGGGAAAACCCCCACAAACAGACTAAGGACAGACAGCTCGCTACTCCTGGTTTTTTCCGCTACACTACTGTGATAATGTTACCTTTCATGCATTGTGTTCATGTGTCCTGTCCTTACTGTGACCTAGAGACTCAGATCAATATGTAGATGTGCCTTTTGACCTCTTTGTTCTGCAGCTGGAGCAGAGTCTAGCAAATCTGCCTATTGTGATGTATGTCTCACAAATGCAAATATTTCATGCCTGTTCTGCAGTCCCTTTGATCAGACCAACTGCTGTGAATCTGCTTTGATGTATTGTTTGAGTTGGGTATAAATACTGCACAGGTTCTGTAACACATCCTCTCATATTCTCACTTCAACTGCTGTTGCAGACACGCACTCTGTGTCTTCTTCTCTGAGAGCCAGAGGATCCCGCTCCAGCCTGCACACACTTGGGCTGGAGAGGGGATCCCGTGACGGCGGTATGATAATAAACTCTACTTAAAACCTCCAACAACGCCGCTTTATTTTATGCCGCCACAAATCTGTATATTGTATAGCTTCATTACACAGACAGTGATATATTTATTTATTTTAATTTTGCTGATTACGGCTTACTGCCCCTGAAAACCCCAAATTCTATTTTGCAAAAAATTGGAATATTACATAAAATTAACTTTAAAAAAATAGTTTTTAAATATAAATGTTGGCCGTTGAGGTGTTGGTTAATATGGGCTGTAGCCATAATCATCAATATTAAAATAAACACATTCAATATATCACTGTTCCTGTAATGAATCAATGTATGGGTTTCACTTTCTGAAATGAGTGACAAAAATATTGAATTTTTTCATGGTATTTTAATTTTTGAGATGTGCCTGTATATGTGTTGAACTTGATTGAAACTAACCATCATCCATTTCTGTCGTTTGTCTAGGCAAGACGAAATCAGCCGCCCCACAACCTACCTCGCCACTGTGGAACGTACTGAAATCCTTTGCTTTTATAGGTAAGTGTCAGAACCAAAGTAGCACAATTACCGCTTAATATAAAAGGGACTGAACTGCGATTTATTTGATTGTGTGAATATGGCGCATCAACTGTAAAATAAACCACTTGCTAATGTATTTATTTTTTTGTCAGATCAGTTTTGTGATCCTTTGTGAGTTATGTTCATAACTGTATGTTTTGGCAAATGAGAGATGTTCAGTTATCATATAACTGAACATATAAGAGATGTTCAGTTATCATATAACTGAACATCTCTCATTTGGTGAGACCAATTTGGTGAGACCAATTGTAATGCTTCCTTTTATATTTTAGCAATGCTAGTACAAAACACTGGCCACACATGAAGCCAGGGCAACAAGAGACACTTTTACAGACAAGACAAACTTTTATTGATTAAAAACTTCATATTTTGACTGACCGACTCCATACTCGGTGATGCACAACTTCAGTTAAAGTACTAGATTCCATTCAAGTGAATGTATTAATTCATTCTGATTGCTGAGGCCACAGTAAAAAGATGATTTTAAATGTAACTCAGCCCTTGTAAAATCTACTGAAGTGCAGCTACATGATAATCATGGTTAGAGGAGTTATTGTTTAATTTTACCTTGCAAGATTTTTTTCCCCTTTGGTATATTATTCTATTTTCTTTTATTCTTTACTTTTAATCAGTCCGAAATATTCATTCATTAATTCACATTCCACCGCTGGCTTTTAGCAACAAGTGTATTTCCAAAATAAGTTTTAAACTTGCATTAATTAACCACCACCCATTTGTCTTTTGTCTAGGCAAGAGGGAAACTGTCACCCCAACTGGACCTTGCCTCACTATTTACAGAGATGCAGGCTGTAGATCTGTCGAACCAGGACCAGTACGATGGGCCGATCCAGTTGCTTCTCAGTGAGGCAGCGTGTGACCATTCCAGTTTTTTTTTTTTTACAGTTTGTATTTTGCACATTCTGAATAATCTGGAATTTGCTGCTGATTGTAATAAACAATGTAGTGACTTATGTGTTTGCATCATGATATTCTATCTTTATTTTCTATTTTGTCTTTTAAGACACCGGTGGGAAAAGAGTCAACTGTACAAAGGATTAATCGGTGACCTTGAAAATAATGGCTCATTTTTAAGAAAAAGTAACCAAAACAATTATATTAACTGAAGACTATATTCTTAGAAGACTGTACAGAAGACCCTGCATACTTTAGTGACAGTACCAGTATATGGAGGAATTCTGGGTCATATTAGTATCTGCTCTTCATCATAATGGGTTTGGGCAGGGGTGTCTAATCATGTGCCATGGAGGGCCAAGACCCTGCAGGCTTTACCTCCAACCAGTGTCTTCAGCAGCAGATTCCACTGAACTTCTTCCACTGACTGATCAGTGAGAACACCTACTGAAGAGACTGGGTAGAAGAGAGAACCTGCAGAGTCTTGGCCCCCCATGACACATGATTGGAAGCCCCCGGATTAGGTTTAATGGGATTTAACATTTTAACACAAACTGCTTTATGGTTCATAATTCTGTTGACAGACTTACACCAAACCAAAAGTGATTTCTCAAACTGCTGGATTATTCTTAGCTTTTTCAATCTTTCAGTATTTAATTTATGCCACATGGTGGTAACCTTCACATATAAAAAAAGAGACATCTGCAAAAACTTCAGAGGTTTATTGTCAGTGCAATTCCCAGTGCAATACGACATGAATGCATGTATAGTACATTGTTGATGCAGAGAATATATATTTCTACAGTACATGTATCTAGTAAGTATTTTCCATGTAACCTTGTGACTGCATTATTTTAATTCCTTTTAATCCTAGATCAAGTTTGTTTTGGCATAAAATGCATGATAACTGTCAAATATATTATACCTAACTCAGTAAAATTTACTTTTTGAATATATATTTTGTGGCTAATATAGTTATTAACATGGCGATCAAGTTGTGTCAGCTGATCATTTTTTTCTATGACAACACCTCACTCAGTGCTGCAGAAGCAGGTACGTGCATGACTGTCAACAGTCTCCATGATTTTCAAGCAGATCAGAGCAATTTGTTGCAAATTTGTTGCACAGGAAATAAACGTTTCTACAGACATTCTTAAGCTCTATAACCACTGATCGTTTGTGAAGTGACAGGCTGATGACATCTGTGACAGGCCAGGTTCGCCCAGAGCGAATGAAGCAGTAATTTCCCCACAACAGAGCCATCTGAAACACACACAGCGTACATATTTTAGTACCTAACAGCGATAAATTGCAGACATTAAAGTGTAGTACGACGTACTTATAGCAAACTAGCATTAGCAAAATTAGCTTACCGTCATATATGACCTAGTTTGTATCCTCACGCCTTTGGCTCTCCCAGAAGCTGCAGAACTATTTCCAGAGTGTTTCATCTCGCTGTCTGTACCCTTGTCTAGCGGTCCTTTTTGGCGTTTATGGTGAAAAAAGCCACAGACCGAGGAGTCGCCTTGTACAGCTGTATGTGTTTATGTTTTGGTTGGGTCGCGTTTTCTACGTCACGGGAGTGTGGCGCCGCCTGCTGTTATAGAAATCCCACCCACCCGAGCTCAACACGGTTGTAATGCGGTTGTAGTGCGGACAAAAACATACCGAACCATGTTGAAGTAAATCATGCTGTACCAAAGTATGCTGGGCTAGTGCAAAAGTGGCTCAAGTACTACTACGTGGTTGCAGTGCTGGACGCATGCACAACACAGCAGGTGGCAAGCCTGCTCCAACGGCCCCCAGCCCACGGCAAATATGACGCTCTCAGGACAGCGCTGACCCAACGCTACAAGCTCTCGGACTGTGAGACAGCGGAAAGGCTCCTGACGTGCTCTGAGTTGGGAGACAGGTCAGCGATCAAATTAATGGAGAAAATGTTGGCGTTGATGGGCACAGATGGCGAGCCATTCCTGTTTGTCCACCTTTTCCTCTGGAACCTCCCGACAGCGGCCAGAGCGGTCCTCGCCAATTCACTGCTGCTGGCTACGCAGAAGTACTGGACGCTGGCACAAGAGGCGGACCGGATTATCCTGGTGACCAGAACCTTCGCTGTGAATGCAGTGGTGTTGGAACCCAGTGAGACAGCCAGTGAGGGCGAGGAGCCATCGATGGTGGCCACCGCGGAGGCCAAGAAGCACTGGAGGGGGACACTCTGCTTTTACCACCACCACTTCGGAGAAGACGCACAGCGATGCGTGCCACCGTGCCAGTTCAAGCATTCGGGAAACGCCAGAACTGGCAGTCAGTAGCAGCTGCGACCGCCGGTGACACAACCAAGCTGCTCTATGTGACGGACTCACGTTTGGGGAGACGGTTC
Source organism: Pholidichthys leucotaenia (assembly GCA_020510985.1). Classification (NCBI taxonomy): domain Eukaryota; kingdom Metazoa; phylum Chordata; class Actinopteri; order Cichliformes; family Pholidichthyidae; genus Pholidichthys; species Pholidichthys leucotaenia. Next base: position 358,659,371 of record CM035837.1, on the reverse strand, counting down.
CTCGTGGACTCTGGCTCCCAAAAGAGCCTCATCCTGCCTCCCTATGCAGACTGGCTGGCTGGAAGTAGCGGCCCCGAGCTCGCAGCCGCAAATGGCTCAGACATTAAGACTTTTGGTGAGACGACACTGACCATATGTTTGCACGGCCGTAACTACCAATGGTCCTTCGTCATAGCGGCATGTAACTTCCCCATTTTGGGTGCAGTTTTCCTGTGTGCACATGGGCTATTAGTCGATGTGGCTAACAGACACCTGATTTACGCTATGTCTTTTGATTCTCTGCCCTGTACAGCTTGAGGAGCCGGGTCCACAACACTGGCCAATGTCACAGCTCTAGGGGGTAAGTTCCAAACACTACTCACCCAGTTCCCAGCACTCACCGTTCCGATGTTTTCGGTGGCCGTCACCAAGCACGGGGTAGAGCACTTCATTACCACCATGGGGCCGCCCGTTATCACAAGAAATCGGTGCCTGGACGCAGCTAAACTGGCCAGTGCGCGTGAGGAGTTCGCCAACTTGGAAAGGTTGGGCATCATCAGGTGCTCAAACAGCCCATGGGCGTCCCCATTACACATGGTGTCTAAAGCCGAGGGATCATAGCAACCATGCGGTGATTTCCGCAGCTTAAACAACTCCACAGCTCACGACCCCCCATATTCAGGATCCCCCATATTGGATATCCCCCATATCCAATCCCCCATATTCAGGATTTTTCCGTCCATCTCACTGGGGCACACATTTTTTCCAAGGTGGACCTGGTCCGTGGGTACCACCAGGTTCCGGTACGCACAGAAGACATACCCAAAATGGCAGTAATAACCCTGTTTGGTCTTTTTGAGTTCCTACGCATGCCTTTCAAGTTAAAAGGCGTGGCGCAGACCTTCCAACGCATGATGGACGCTGTGCTGCATGATCTGCCTTTTGTGTTTGTCTACCTGGACGACATCCTGATGGCCAGCGCGTCCGAGGATGAACACGTAGCCCACCTCAGGATGGTCTTCCAGAGGTTGGAGGAGCATAGGTTAATCATCAACCCAGCGAAGTGCCAGTTCGGGGTTACAGTAATCGACTTTTTGGGCCACCGCATCTCACCGGAGGGGGCAATGCCCTTACCGGACAAAGTGCGCGCAGTGGCAGATTTTCCCTGGCCTCAGTTTTTAGGGATGGTTAACTTTTACAACCGTTTCCTCCCCCCATGCAGCCCAGCTCATGCAGCTGTTGTATGCCACGCTTAAGAAAAGGAAACTGGCGGACAGCATCGACTGGATTCCCGAGCAGAAGCAGGCATTTTCTGATGCCAAAACAGCCCTAGCGAATGCCGCACTTCTGGTGCACCCGGACCTGGCGGCTCGGATAGCGCTCACTACTGATACATCGGACTTGGCCATAGGGGCCGTCGTGGAGCAGTGTGTCGCCGGTTCTTGGCAGCTGCTTGCCTTTTTCAGCAGGTCTTTGTGTGACAATGAGCGTAAATACAACGCGTTCGACAGAGAGTTACTGGCTCTCCACCTGACCATACGCTACTTCCAGTTCTGGCTGGAAGGACGCACCTTCACTGCATTTGTAGACCACAAACTGCTAACGTACGCTATGGACAAGGTTTTGGAACCATGATCTGCCCGGCAGCAGAGACAGCTGGCTGCTAGTTTATGACCAACATTCAGCATGTGGCCGGTAAACTCAACGTGGTGGCAGACTGCCTCTCACGCGCATTAGTGGCCCCAGTCTACATAGGGATAGATTACATGGCCATGGCCGCAGAGCAAGTCGACGACGCGGACGTTTGCGTACTCCAGTCTGGACAAACAGGGTTAAGGCTGGACAGCAGAGTATTGCAAGACGGGGGGGCTCCCCCTACTCTGTGACGTTTCCACAGGCCGCCCGTGCCCGGTGGTTCCATGCGCTTGGCACCGCCGCGTTTTTGACTCGGTTCACTCCCTGGCGCACTTGGGAGTGCGCGCATCAGTCAAAATGGTGGGAGCAATGTTCGTCTGGCCGTGCCTGCGTGAACAGGTGAAAGAGTGGGCTGCAGCCTGCGTAGTGTGCCAACGAGCCAAGGTGCACAGGCACACAAAGGTCCCCCTCGAGCCGTTCCACGTCCCTGCTAAGAGGTTCAACCACGTTCATGTTGACCTCGTAGGGCCCCTCCCCCATTGCAGGGGTTTATGCCCCTGCTGACAGTGGTGAACCCCACCACACGCTGGCCCGAAGCGATGCCGCTAGCTTTCACCATGTCTACAGAAGTTGCACGTGCTTTTTTAGTGGCATGGTTGGCACGCTTCAGCACCCCTTCGGACATCACATCCGACAGGGGCCCGCAGTTTGTTTCCGACCTTTGGTTCGCAATGGCCCGGAGCCTGGGCATCACTTTTCATTGTACGACCCCGTACAACCCCCAGGCCAACGGGTTATGCGAGCGTTTCCATAGGTCGCTTAAAGCAACACTAACACTCAGGGCTTTGCTTACGGATGCAAACTGGGTGGACCGGTTGCCGTGGGTTCTATTAGGGTTGCGTTCCACACCGAAGGAGGATTTGGCTGCCTCCCCAGCAGAACTTGTTTTTTTCCCAGCCGCTGTGGCTCCCTGGTGAATTTTTGCCTGACAACCCTGTGCCGAACACCGTCCCATCCCTGCCTTCACTACGTAGATCAGAGGCAGGGACGGTACCGGGCCTGGCCCACCACTGTTTTCCCTGCGTTTTTGTCCCAAGGACTTTAAAGGATGCGTCGTCCGTGTTTGTCAGGCACGATGCCCACTGGACCTCGTTGCACCCGCCCTACGATGGCCCGTTCAGAGTGTTGGAACCTGGGACTAAACATTTTGAGTTAGACTTGGAGGGATGCAGAGAAACAGTCTACATAGACAGGCTTAAGCCAGCGTTCGTATTAGCAGATGAGCAGGTGGTGTTGGCCCCAGCTTCTCGGCGCGGACGACCCTCACTGACAGCTCCCCAGGTAAATGACTCATCAGCTCAGGCACAACAACATGATGAAGATGTGTCCCCCCCCCCAAATTTCTCCTCACAGATGGACGTGCCTCCAGGAGCGCCCCACCGGCACAGCAGTGCCTTGGAGCCGGCAACCCCCCGTTACAGCCGCTATGGACGTTGGCTGAAGTCCACAGGACATGAGGGTTAAGGCCCATTCTGAGTGTTCGGGGGGGGGGGGGGACCTAGACGTCACATTCTCCACTCACACTGAAGGGCACAGGAGGAGAGAAGCCGACGGGGGGGTCGAGACGGGACAGCGGAGGTGGAAGCGCTGAAGGACTGTATGTTAATGGTGTTAGAGGACTGTATGTTAATAGACTAAAGGACTGTATGTTAATGCGCTGACAGGCATTGTGATAATGTGTATTGTGGTGTGAGTCCCCAGGTCGCTAAGCAAGGCATGTAACATGAAAGAGAGATGCCCCATGACCTGGGATTATTCTTGTTGACTTGAGGGTAGAGAGAAATAAAGTCCACACTGATCCAGCTCACTGCCTCGCCTGCTCATTTCACTCTACACTATAACTCATTTGGGTAACCCGTTCTTAGTTAACTTTTCAGTTAAGGGATCCATTATGTTCTTCCCTGCCGCTGTATTTTCCTGGGAAAGGAAAATCCTGGATCGTCACCTTATCGTGGTGAGGGGGTTTGCGTGCCCCAGTGATCCCAGGAGCTATGTTGTCCGGGGCAATTTGCCTCTAATAGGGTCACCCAAGGCAAACTGGTCCTGAGTGAAGGGCCAGACTAAGAACGATCCAACAGACTCTCATGATAAATTCTATATCAAGGATTCAGTGTACCCCGACCGGTATGGGGTTACCGGGACCCCACCCTGGAGCCAGGCCTGGGGGAGGGGCTAGCGTCTGGTGGCCGGGTTTCCACCCATGGGACCCGGCTGGGCTCAGCCCAAAGGAGTTACATGGGTCCGCCCTCCAGTGGGCTCACCACCTGCAGGAGGGATCGTGGGGGTCCGGTGCTATGTGGATTAGGTGGCGGTCAAAGGCGGAGACCTTGGCGGACTGATCCCAAGATTTCTAAACTGGCTTTTTTTTTTTTTTTTTTTTTTAGATTTAGTATACTTTATTGATCCCCAGAGGGGAAATTGAGGGTCATCCACCACCTGGATGGATGAAGCAGCCACCATACGGTGCTATCCCTTAACCATTCACACACACATTCACACCTAGGGCCACTTTAGAGTCTCCAATTAACCTAACCTGCATGTTTTTGGCATGTGGGAGGAAACCGGAGAAATCCCGGGGTAAACCCACGCATACACGGGGAGAACATGCAAACTCCACACAGATCAGTGTTGGTCGGGGGCTGGGATCGAACCCACAATCCCACGATCCCCCGGCCAAGGGTAAACTGTGCTGCCGCGCTTTTGGTACGTGGAATGTCACCTCTCTGGTGGGGAAGGAGCCTTAGCTGGTGCATGAGGTTGAGAGATACTGGCTAGATTTAGTCAGCCTCACCTCAACACACAGCTCCGGTTCCGGAACCAGTCTCATGGAGAGGGGCTGGAGCTTGGCCTTTTCTGGAGTTGCCCCGGGTGAGAGGCGGCGAGCAGGGGTGGGTATTCTTGTATCCCCCCACCTTGCTGCCTCTATTATGGAGTTTTCCCCAGTGGATGAAAGGGTTGCTTCCCTGCGCCTTCAGGTTGAGAAACGGGTCCTGACCATCATTTGTGCCTATGCACCAAATGATGTTTCAGAGTACCCACCCTTTTTGGAGTCTGTGACTGGGGTGCTGGAGGGTGCTCCTCTTGGAGACTCCATTGTCCTACTGGGGGACTTCAATGCGCACGTGGGCAATGACAGTGAAACCTGGAGGGGGGTGATTGGGAGGAATAGCCTGCCTGATCTGAATCCGAGTGGTGTTCAATTATTGGACTACTAGCTAACCACAGTTTGTCCATAACGAACACCATGTTCAAGCATAAGGGTGTCCATATGTGCACCTGGCACCAGGACATCCTAGGTCGCAGGTCGATGATCGATTTTGTTATCGTGTCATCAGACCTGCGACCGTATGTCTTGGACACTCGGGTAAAGAGAGGTGCAGAGCTGTCAACTGATCACCACCTGGTGGTGAGTTGGATCCGATGGCAGGGGAGGAAGCCATTCAGACCTGGTAGACCCAAACGTATAGTGAGGGTGTGCTGGGAACGTCTGGCTGAGGCCCCTGTCCGGGAGGTCTTCAACTCCCACCTTTGGAAGAACTTCAACCACATTCCGAGGGAGTCTGGAGACATGGAGTCTGAATGGGCCATGTTCTCCACCTCTGTTGTTGAAGCGGTGGCCCAGAGCTGCGGCCGCAAGGTGGTCGGTGCATCTCGTGGTGGCAACCCCCGAACCAAGTGGTGGACACCAGTGGTGAGGGGGGCCATTAAGATGGAGAAGGAGTCCTATCAAGCTTGGCTGGCTTGTGGGACTCCCGAAGCAGCTGAGGTGTACCGGCAGGCCAAGCGGAGTGCAGCTCGGGTGGATGCTGAAGCAAAAACCCGGGTATGGGAGGAGTTCGGTGAGGTCATGAAACAAGACTTTCGGTCGGCCTCGAAGAGATTCTGGCAAACTGTCCGGCGGCTCAGGAGGGGAAAGCAGCTCCCTGTCCACACTGTGTATGGTGCGGATGGAGCGCTGTTGACTTCGACTGGGGATATCGTCGGGCTGTGGAAGGAATACTTCAAGGATCTCCTCAATCCCACTGACACGTCTTCCACAGAGGAAGCAGGGTTTGTGGACGAGGGGGACGACTCGCCTATCACAGGGGCTGAGGTCACCAAGGTGGTTAAAAATCTCCTTGGTGGCCGGGCCCCGGGGGTGGACGAGATTTGCCCTCAGTACCTCAAGGCCCTGGATGTTGTAGGGTTGTCATGGTTGACACGCCTCTGCAACATTGCGTGGAGGTTGGGGGCAGTGCCTTTGGCATGGCGAACCGGGATGGTGGTTCCTCTCTTCAAAAAAGGGGACTGGAGGGTGTGCTCCAACTTTAGAGGGATCACACTCCTCAGCCTCCCTGGGAAGGTCTATGTCAAGGTACTGGAGAGGAGAGTCCGGCCGTTGGTCGAATCTCGGATTCAGGAGGAGCAATGTGGTTTTCGTCCTGGCCGTGGCACTTCGGACCAGCTCTTTACCCTCTCGAGAATTCTCGAGGGTTTGTGGGAGTTTGCCCAACCAGTTTACATGTGTTTTGTGGACCTGGAGAAGGCATTTTACTGCGTCCCTCGTGGTTTTTTGTGGGGGGTGCTTCGGGAGTATGGGGTATCGGGCTTGTTGTTACGAGCTATTCGGTCTCTGTACGACCGTTGTGAGAGTTTGGAACATATTGCCAACACTCGGTCAGACTCATTCCCAGTGAGGGTTGGACTCCGCCAGGGCTGCCCTTTGTCACTGATCCTGTTCATAATTTTTATGGACAGGATTTCTAGGCACAGCCAGGGAATGGAGGGTGTCATGCTTGGTGACCACAGGATCTCATCTCTGTTGTTTGCAGATGATGTTGTCCTGTTGGCTTCATCCAGCAATGACCTACAGCTCTTGCTGGGACGGTTTGCCGCTGAGTGTGAAGCGGCTGGGATGAGAATCAGCACCTCCAAGTCCGAGTCCATGGTCCTCAGCCGGAAAAAGGTGGATTGTCCTCTCTGGGTTGGGGACAGGCTCCTGCCCCAAGTGGAGGAGTTTAAACATCTTGGGGTCTTATTCACGAGTAAGGGGAAAATGGAGCGAGATATTGACAGACGGATCGGAGCAGCATCTGCAGTGATGCAGACGTTGTACCGGTCTGTTGTGGTAAAAAGGGAGCTTAGTTCTAAGGCAAAGCTGTCGATTTACCAGTCAATCTACGTTCCTACTCTCACCTATGGTCACGAGCTTTGGGTAATGACCGAAAGAACAAGATCGCAGATACAAGCGGCTGAAATGAGCTTTCTCCGTAGGATTGCTGGACTCACCCTCAGAGATAGGGTGAGGAGCTCAGTCATCCGGGAGAGGCTTAGAGTAGAACCGCTGCTCCTCCACATTGAAAGGAGTCAGTTGAGGTGGTATGGGCATCTGATTAGGATGCCTCCTGGACGCCTCCCACTTGAGGTGTTTCGGACACGTCCCACTGGGAGGAGACCCCGGGGCAGACCCAGGACTTGGTGGAGAGACTATGTCTCCCAGCTGGTCTGGGAACGCCTTGGAATCCTCTCTGAAGAGCTGGAGCAGGTGGCTGGGGGGAAGGAAGTCTGGGCTTCTCTGCTTGAACTGCTGCCTCCACGACCCAGACCTCCGGAAAAGCGGTAGAAGATGGATGGATGGATGGATGGAGGTTAAAAAAATGTTAAAAATCACTGGCGCTATTTTTACAAGGGCTGCTCAATAAGCAGTCCCTCCAGGATTTCGCGGGATGTTTTTATGATTGTTGTGGCCCAAAAAGTCTGAATTCGCGGGAGCTTTTTTAAAAAGTTGCGATAAAAGTTGTGATGTTTTTAGTGTTTTTTGCACTAAAAGTTGTGGGAAGATTTACAAATTTTAAAGCAAATGGTTTTTCCAGTTTACTGCAGTGATATTCTATATAACAATACAAGAAAAGCACAGGATCGTCAAAAAAATTTCCTACTATAGTGAGCTGTAAATTAAGTAGAAACGTCTGCTATACAGAAAAACTCTTTTGTGCAACAGCAAATACAGGCTTTAACACAATATCCATTGCAAAAGCTAAATTGCACTGAATGCATATTTAAGAATATATATTTGGAAATTATGCAACACCTTCATTTGAAAACCGCAGCAGTCTGCACCCACTCGGTACTGAGCAGAGAGGAAAAAATAAATTGGATAATAAAATAAATAATTGGAGTCTTTGTTTTTCTGAAAAAAAAAATATTACAGAGAATATTCTCTCTCTTTCCGTGTCTAACACCTACCTGTCTGTCTGCTGCAGGTCGGTCTTGACACACACACTTGTCTCTTCAGACATGCATCTTTCATTTACGGCAGGATGGGGAGTGGGGGGCGGGTGCATTTGTCTGTCCAGACCAGAGATTCACAGCTTTAAAGCTCATTGACCAGATGTAGTAATGATTTTACCTCTAAAGATGTATAAAATGCTCAAACATTGGCTGTAGCGTTAGATTTACGCATTGTGTTTGTGGTTTTATTGCATCTCTCCTCATGCGCACTCCCGCGACAGGGTGCTTTTGGGGAAGGCAGACATTTTTCAACACAAACCCAGTGTTTCATATGCGTGATCAGGACAGAGACATGACGAAATGTCCACCGGCAGGCTGGGGGAGGAAGGGACAGTGTTGGAAACCTCGCGGGTGAGTGTTTTTTTTTTTTAAATCACACACTCTGTTTGCTGATGTGTTCCATTAATACTCACTGTAAACAGGGAAGTGAACACGGTGCAGCGATGCATTTGGTTGGTTAGACTGAGTGTTTGAGCACCAGTCAGACAAATTTGATTGGTGAAATTGGCGGAATTTGATGAGGATTGGCCAAAATTGCGGGGAAGTAGTAGTGATTGGACAAAGTTGCAAGGTCGCGCAATAGTTGTGCTGGATGGCTGATTTTGCATGAAATGACGTGATCGTAACATTGTGAAATCCTGGAGGGACTGAATAAGGATTCCCCCTTAAGGGTGGATTCACACTATAACGTTTGGACTGACTTTTACTGACGTTTTGGCAAACGTCTGGCTCTGCTGGCAAAAGTTAATGATTGCTGGTGTTTGTTGGTAAACGCTGGTGAAAGCTGTGTTCTTTGAAAATTTCCAGCCTGCTGAAAATTTGTGATGTTTGGAAATACTGCACACATTGGTGAAAGCTGTGCTTAGTTTGTAAAAGTTCTTGAGTGCTGGGCTAAGTTGTGCAGTGTTTATCTAAGTTAGCCTAAGTTAAAGCTGGGTTCACACCATAGCGTTTGGATTGACTTTTATAGACGTTTTGAAAAATCAGAGAAATACTCAACGCAGGTCAGCTGACATGAGCGTCAGGTGACGCTCATGTAAAGATCAGTGTTTGTAGAGGCTTTCTGCCATTCTGGACCTGCTTCTGGAGTGAACACATCTCCCTTGGGCATACGTTTCAGTATTTATTTTCATTCTATATTCCTATGTAGTTACTTCTGCATACACTTTTCCCCTGTTCATTTATTCATTCATCTAAAAAATAATAAAATAATGCCATAGACTCCAACACCAAGTCTGCAATTAAAATGTGAATGTGGATGGAATGAAAAAAACAAAAACTATTTAGTGAATTATCATATAAATAAAATGATGGGTGATTATATTTTGACTGTTACAACTTTCTCCATTAAAATAACATAAAATCTTGTTAAATGTCATTTACTTTTTGACATCACATCAGTGCTGTTTGATTCCCCACAATGGAAGCTGAACCAATAAATCCTGGAGAATGATTACGCATGGAGCTGAAAATTAAGAAAAGTAAATTTCGCAATGAGGAGATTGTTTTTCTTTTGGGCTGTCACATTTTTGGGGGATTATATATATTTTTTCCTTTGTTTTTAATCCCCCTTCTCTCGGCTTTTGGCATTCCAGCACCATGGACAGTGACATTTTTTTTGCATTTCTCTTGTGTCCGTGCATGTCTGAAGTGAGTTTTGGTCTAAAAACATCTGCTTTCACCAGCATTTCAGTCAATATGTTCCAGTGGAACTTAACTTAGGCCGACTTAGGCAAGCTCTGCATAACAGCCCAGTGCTCAGGAACTTTTACAAACTGAGCACACCTTTCACCAACGTTTATTTCCAAACATTGCAAATTTTCAGCATCCTGAAAATTTTCAAACAACACAACTTTCACCAGCATTTGTCAACAAACGCCAGCTATCATTAACTTTTACCAACTTTTGCCAGCAGAGCCAGACGTTTGCCAAAACGTCAGTAAAAGTCGGTCCAAACCTTGTAGTATGAATCCACCCTTACCCACTTCCAGTTATTTGGAGGAGGCTGAAATTGCACATTTATAAAAAGGTCACATGGTAATTTGCAGCTCTGAGCTCCTAAGAGTTTCTCTTTTACAGGTGCTAAGGTGGAGAAAGGTGTGATAATGGAGCCCGCTGAATGCCGAGCGGTCATCAGGTTCCTGTACTTGAGAGGCTGCACACCAAGGGAGACGCTCCATGAGATGAGAGACTTATGGGGAGGATGCCCCATCGTATCATATAGTCAAGCACTGGCATCGACAATTCAAGTGTGACTGGAAATCCGTTGCGACCACAGTGTTTCATTGATGAAGACACCATCCAGCAGATGGAGGCCACTGCTTTGGAGGTTTGCCACATAACTGACTAGGCCAAAATGTCAAAATCCACGTGAGGTCTGTGGGAAAAAATGACCATTTACACATTCGGAAGTTGTCTGCACAATGGATTCCCCTTTTGCACACATCATTCCATGAAATTACTGGCATGCCTCAGGAGCCATAAATGTAGCTGCGTAACAGGGTGTCACCAAAATCAGATATCCTGATGCTTTCTAGGAGCCCACTCTCATCACAGTAGTGGATGTTACTGGGCTTTAGATCTCAATGCACAATCTGGGGGGACAAAAAATAATGTACACATGATTCAGAGCACAGTGAACAAATGGGTTTCGTACTGATGTGTGTTTTAGTGTCCCTCTATTGTACCCCCTGTGAGTATAGATATTCCACAGTTTTGGTTAAAGTGCAGATGATGTCCGATGCGTCTCTCTCGGTAAAATCTATCTAGCAGTTCATCTTCCCTCAGTAACTCCTTAACCAGGAACACCTACTGGCTATCAGCAAACACCTAAAAGTGAACACACAGAAGATGATATGAACTCATATACACAAGACATGTAATTGGATTGGATTTTGGTTAAAAATAAAAGGATCTGCATGGGAGTATGCGTGATAGCCTTACATTCTTCAGGGCAATAATATTTGGATGTTGGCTGTATCTTAACAGAATTTCAATTTCTTGAGATGGCTCTTTCCTTGCTCTGTCAATAATAACAATTATGATACTGTATGTCGTACAAGACACAGAAATGCAACCTTTTTTTGTTGCTAACTTGAGGTAATATATACTGCTATCATTCTATTCTTAACCGCAATGTTTTTTTCTTTGGTTAAGGTTAAATAATAACAGTAGAATACCCATGCATCTAAAATAGTAATTTCATGGAAAAAAAAATCCTCTTTATTATAACATTTGACTTTTGGAGAGACACAGTTTTTGCATTTGTGCAATAAATCATTACAAGATTTGAAAGAAGACAATTAAGTTGCAAATGAAGGACTTTAGGATTTTCAGCTTTAATTCAAGGAATTACTGCCAATTTTATGCAGTTTTATTCCTCATTTCCTGGAGATCGGCACAATTGCACAAATTACCCACAATCATAAAATAAATGCTTATTGTTAGACTTTGAAGAGTCTTTTGAAGGAGGCGCCTGCCTGAAGCCAGTTCTGTCACGCTTCAGCATGTTCCACTCCTCTACCCTAAAAAAATGCAAATTGTTTGACTGTATGTTTTAGGTCAGATAGTTGAAACATTTCTCCTGCCTGCTTGATAATGACAGAGACCAGGTACCACTGATATGAGAGCTGCTCATTAGAGATTTCCCCTGACCCACTTCTGGTTATTGTTGGAGGTTGAAATTGCACAAGGTCAAGGCAAGGTCATCCGCATGGTCTTTTGGGATGTGCTTGGAGTATTGATGATGGATTTTCTGGCAAAGGGTACCACAATAACTGGGACTTACTATGCTTCACTGCAGCAGAAATTGCGGAACAAAACCAGGAGGCGTGTTATGTGGACCAAAGGTATCCGCCTCCTACAGGACAACACCCCACTTCACAACTTGCAGGTTGCCCAAACAGAAGCACAGTCCTGTGGCTATGAAATCCTTCCTCACAACACCATCTGCCTTCCACCTCTTTCCAATCATGAAGTCATTTTTGAAGGGCAAGCACTTCCAAGATGATGAAATGCTAATTTCCAAGGTTAAGTTGTGGCTTCTGGTGCAACCTGCAGACTTCTACAGGTGAGGTCTCCATAGCCGCATAAAGCAATGAGGTGTGACCCTTGGTGCTATCTATGTAGCGATAGCCTAATAACCAAGTTTTATTTCTGCTAAGTGCCGTTTTATTCCTGGGTTATGTCCCACTCCTTCTTCTGTCCACTTTTGTCTTCTGACTTGCTGATTCTTTTTCTTTACTCATATATTTACAGGTGTTTTAAGATTACACTAATAGGGTTTGCCACTGAAACCACTAAAATAAGGGAAAAATCGGGTTATGGAAGGGTGACAAGCTAAACCTCACACTACACTAGTGCAGGTTAGTTAGTTAGTTAGTTAGTAATTAGTTTTACAGCAACTAGTGGTTGCTTTTTCCACTAAACATCTAACTGTAAGGGATCATTTCTGTCATGGTCAGTGAGCACAGCTGTTTTTTTGTTGATCATTAATCATTTCCTGGGCAGTGTTCTGTCTCTTCCTCACCCCTCTTCCCTCAGGAGGCCAGGAGGGAGCTGATTAGCGGCAGCTGGGCAAATCACCTCCACCTGCGGATGCCTGGTCCCTAGCTATTTAAGAGCCAGTATGGGACTAGAACCCCGTGGGATTGTTACACTGGTAACTTTAGTCTGATCATGTGATCACCATCGCTTTCTGAAAGCTCCTTGTTATCGTTGAAGTTTCAACTGCATTTTGGAGAATAACCTCCTTGCTCCTTGTCTCCAGGAACTGCTTTTTTCTACACCGCTGTTGCCCTAGCTCCTCCTGGCTCCTGTCCATGCTCACCATCCTGCTTGCCCGCTCGTTCAAATCTGGGACCCCCGCTCCCAGCTCCTAGCCATACCTGTGCTGGAGTTGCCTCAGTCTGAGCAGTCTTTCTCTCTGGGCTCGGCCGAATCTCTGAGGAGGCACCACCACAAGAGGACTCGTTTCACCACTCTCTCAACTGCAAAGACTGGCACGCTCCTTCATCCATGAGCAGCAAGGCCACCTGCATATTTCTAACAGAAAGAGACAAGGAAAAAATACACTCACCTGTTGCAATTCACAACTGTGTTCTTGTGTCGTATCTGCTCCTAGGTCCTCGCCTGTTCCACATGTAAAAATTTCTGCTTGTAAAAATGCTTTATGTGAAGCTCCTCCTAGCTTAGCACTACTTTATGGGAGTCGATGGCCAAGGTGATAAATTAGTAGGAACTATTCATACAGTAGCTTGGTGTATTGTTTACATATGTTTTGCATTACTGTCATAGATGATGTTAGGTTTTGCACTAATAGTCACACACTTTTTTTATGTCTTTAAGGCCATGATGATGCAAGTAGATTTTGAAAACACCATTGGTTTGGGTGACCTTGGATTAAATTCTCTGTTGGCATATCTATGCAGCCTTGTTGCCTCTGACAGCATCATGGTGTCTAAGACATATTATATTGTACTTGTAAAGCTCAAGGGGCCTCTGTCAGGGTCCATTCATTCACACATGTCTTGCATCCATGTACATTTTCCCATTGAATTATGCTCTACAAATTTAATATATGCCACTGGTCATAATTTTTGATGCTGATTTGTTTACATTCTTGCTATTCTGCTCACATTCATACTTTTACTATCATGTGGGGGCACATACAGAACATGTCAGCAAACTCACAGATCTAACATGCCCCTTTACACAGACAGAGATCATTGGGTGACCACTGAGAGATAAAAAATTGACCTGATCTCTTGACAATCTCCCAAAACCTCAAAAAAGCTGTTTCTTGGTAAATGGTTGGGAAATTGTTGTACGATTTTCATGGTGATCTCTAGAGATCTTTGAAAGATCCTTGAGAGACCAGGAGAGATCACGTATTGATATCACACACACACACACACACACACACGATATATATATATATATACGTATATATATATATATATATATATACGTATATATATATATATATATATATATATATATATATATATATATATATATATATATATATATATATATATATATATATATATATATATATATATATACATACAGCATATATATATATGTACAACGGGGAAATTAAGTATTGAACATGTGAACATTTTCTGATGGAGCCACTGACCTGAGATTTTCACCAAACATCAGTAAAAACCCAAGTAATCCATACATACAAAGAAATTGAGGCAACTTGTTCAAAAAACAAGTTATATTTAATAAAGTGGAATGACACAGGGTACAATAAGTATTGAACACATGAAGAAAAAATATGCAAAAAGGCATAGAAAGCCAAGAGATCAGCTGAACTCCATTAGAATTTAGGAAGCCATCCCATGCCCCATCAGTGCAAATTAATTTCATCTGATTAACCCAATGAATGCAGCAAGTTCTCTGTTGTGCCATAAGTCCCTAGTGGTAAAGATTTTTGTCAAGAAAATATTCAGTTCAGATGTCAGAGATTTCCAAGGCTATAACTTGAAAGTGGTAAGAGATAATGGTTTACTGTCAATTAGAATGAATGAATGAATCTTTACTTCTGATAGATTAAAAATAGAGATTAAAAAAGAAACAGAATAATATAACAAAGGGGGAAAGAAAATCCAACAAGGTCAAATTAGACAATAACTCCTCTGATTATACCAGTTCAACATAAGTTATCCGAAATGGGTGTTGGCTGAAGCCGCAGCTTATATTGCCCACCCATATTCCATCCAAGAATTCAAAAGAAAAACAAAACAAGAGCGATTACAATTCAGAACATAGCTAAGACAAAATGTGACAAAAAAAAAACCTAAGCAACAACACAACCCAGACTGGATATAACAATCCTTATGTGATTTTACATATCATCTTGTATATATGTTTGGAGTATTTCTTCCTTTAGTTTTTGTTTAAATTGTCCAAGCGTTGTACATGATTTTAATTCAGGTCCAAAATCGTTCCATAATCTGACTCCTTGCACTGAAACACAGTGTTGCTTGGTGGTAGTTCTCACTGAAGGTTTTTGAAATATACATGTTCATCTGAAATGATATTGTTTCTCCCTTATTTGGAACAACTTTTGGATATTTGCGGGCAGTAATAGATTCTTCACTTTAAACATTATTACTGCAGTTTTAAAGTCAACCAGATCTTTCAACTTGAGAGCTTTTAATTTAAGAAAAAGTGGGTTTGTTGGCTCCCTGTAAGCAGCTTTGTTTATTATTCTAATAGCTCTCTTCTGAAGCATAAAGACTGGATATATGTTTGTTTTATATGTATTTCCCCATACTTCAGTACAATATGTCATGTATGGGAGTATTAATGAATGATACAAGGTATATAGTGTGGGTTGATTCAGCAAATATTTCACTCTGTGTAGTATTGCAATTGATTTGGCTATTTTACCTTTAATTAATATGTGACTTCCAACAGAGTTTATTATCAATTATTACTCCAAAAAATTTAGTTTTGGATACCATTTCAATCTCTACACCATTTACACTGAGTTTAGATACTAAGTTGTTGTGATGGTTGTTAAAAACTATAAATTTTGTCTTACTTAAATTGAGCGTTAATTTGCTTGAATCAAACCACAGTTTAAGCTTTCCTAATTTCTTTCCGAGTGTATCCAAAAGTTGTTCCAAATTGCTTCCACTGCATAATAAATTAGTGTCATTGGCAAACAATATTAAATCCATTTTTTTCTGAAACTGTACATACGTATATCATTTATATACATATTGAATAACAATGGCCCCAAAACTGAACCCTGTGGGACTCCACAAGTAACCTTCAGTAACTGTGAGTTTTTGTTACCAACACATACATACTGATATCTATTATTTAAGTAACTACATAACCAGGACAGTGCTACCCCCCTAATACCACAATTTTGTAGTTTCTTTAATAATAAATTATGATCCACTGTATCAAATGCTTTTTTAAGATCCAGGAATACCCCAACTGAATACTCTTTATTTTCAATGGCAGTTGATATTTTTTCTATAAATTCCATTAGAGCAAATGCAGTTGTCCTCTTGTGTCTGAACCCATATTGCTGCTCACACAATAAATCATTCTTCAGTATGAAGTTGTCAATTCTCTCATAGAATATTTTTTCAAGTATCTTGGAAAATTGCAGCAATAGTGAAATCGGTCTATAGTTTGAGAATTCCCCTCTGTCACCCGTCTTGTATATCGGAATTACTTTAGCTATTTTCATTGCATTGGGAAATATACCTGTTTGGAGAGACAGGTTACAGATATACGTCAGTGGTTTCACTAAGCATTCAATAATAGTTTTGACTAAGAGCATGTCAATACCATCACAGTCCGTAGATGTTTTACTTTTGAACCACTTAACAATTTCAATGACCTCTCTCTCGTCTATGTTCTTTATGTAAATGGAGTCTTTTATAGCAGTGTTTTTGCTTATTGTATCACCTGTGGGTGCTGTAATGGGTATTTCTCTAGCCAAATTAGGACCAATGTTAACAAAAAAGTTATTAAATTCATCTGCAGGTGAAGCTGCATTCACACTCTGAGTCATTTTATTATTTTTTGAAAAATTGGTTGGGTAGCTTGTGTTTCTGTTTTTATTTCCAAGAATATTGTTAAGTATTGTCCATGTATTTTTAATATTGTCTCTGTTTTTCTCCAGTTCTTTACTGTAATAGTCACTTTTACTACATCTTATTATATATGTTAACTTATTTTTGTATGTTTTATACCGCTGCTCTGCTTCTTTTGTCCTTTTCTTTAGGAAAGCTTTATATAATAAATTTTTCTTTTTACACGCCTTTTGTAATCCTTTGGTTAACCATGGCTTATCAGCAAATTTATGTTTAAGCTTTTTCTTTATTAATGGACATTTTTTTTTCATAAAGAGTGGTTACAATGTTTATAAATGTGTCATAGGCTTCATTTACATCTGATATATAGACTTTTGTCCAGTCTTGCTTCAGCAAGTCTTCTTTAAAAGAACTGATTGCATTTTGTGATTTGTATCTGAACTATGTTAACATTTTTTCTGTATTGGCCCCCGTGTGGCCATGGATAAGTGCAAAGGTTGGCAAATGCTCACTTATATCATTTATCAATAATCCACTTTCTATTTTCTTATCAATAATATTAACAAACAGGTTGTCAATAAGTGTAGCAGTGTGAACTGTGATTTTTTTTTTTTGACTTATTTTGTACCCATAGGTAGATTTGTTCTGCAGTCCGGTGACAAGCCACCAGCTGCCGGTCGCTGCATGCGCAAGCGCCCCTTATCCCTAACCTGCATGTTTTTGGCATGTGGGAGGAAACCGGAGAAATCCTGCAGTAAACCCACGCAACACGGGGAGAACATGCAAACTCCACACAGATCACTGTTGGCCGGGGGCAGGGATCGAACCCACGATCTCATGATCCCCGCGATCCCCCGGCCGAGGGTAAACTGTGCTGCCGCAGTGCTAACCACTGCGCCACCGTGCAGCCCACGGTGGGATTCTACTGGGATGTGTTATTGTGGGATATAGACTGATGCTGTACATAGAATTCATGAACTCTGTAATTACATTTTGTTGATATGGATTTAGTAAATCAATATTGAAATCTCCACAAATTACTACAATTTTCTTACTAGTAATATTATTGTACAGCTCAACTAATTTATCTCTGAATGTCTCAATGCAAGTTCCCGGCGTTCTATATATACAACTTACAATTAGATTTTTTGTTTTATCTTGGTCAATCTCAACCGTAACACATTCCAAAATCCCTGGTAGTGCAAAGGATATTCCATTTACAAGCTTACACCTATACAGGTCATCAATATACAGTGCAACACCACCACCCTTTTTTGAGATCTGTTAATATGAAACATCTGATATCCCTCTATTGCCATCAGAGGAGCCTGCTCTTCATTAAGCCAAGTTTCAGAGACTGCGATAGCTGTAAATTTTCTGTCTAGCTGTTTTAAATAGTCCTGAATCTGTGGAAAGTTTTTAAGACTTCTGCTGTTGAAGTGTATTATTGATAGTTTACCATCTAGTTGCACTTGACTTTTGAATTGCTTTTCAGTGTAATATTCACAATGATTATGAATATTATTGAAAAAGTGGTTATCAGGATCAGTATCATTCTCCATCTCTTGTAGTTTATGTTCAGCATAATGGCATATTTTCAGAGTTTGAATTTCCTCACTCTGTGTCCAACTGTGGATAATTTTTGTCTACTCAAGTCAGTCATAAGTTTTTTGTTTGTTTTGTTTAGTTTTTTTTTAAAAGTACATTGATATGGTATGTCAAAACAACTATTCTTGCCGTGTGTGTGGATATGGAATATCATAGTCTCTTAATTTTCTTAATCAGTGTTCATCTATATTTATTTAAGTCAGTAAGCTCTCTGATTATTATACTCTTTGCTTCCTCAGGTGTTGCATTTAGTTTGATCCAAACTCTACAATTTCTTGTCCATCTGCAGCCCCAGGAACTCCATCCGTCCTCCACTCTGACCTCCCACCAGCACTAACAATCTGTGAAGAGGAGGTGCGCCGGGTCTTTCAGAGACAAAAGATCAAGAAGGCTGCAGGACCTGATGGTGTGTCTCCGTCCTGCCTGAGAGCCTGCTCCAACGAGTTGGCCCCCATCTTCACCTGGATCTTTAATAGATCACTGGAGCTGTGTGAAGTGCCTTCCTGCTTCAAACGCTCCATCATCATTCCAGTTCCCAAGAAACCCTCTGTTACAGGATTAAACGACTACAGACCTGTTGCCTTGACCTCTGTGGTCATGAAATCCTTGGAGAGATTGGTGCTGAACCACCTGAAGGTCGTCACAGGCCCCCTGATGGACCCACTGCAGTTTGCCTACCGGTCAAACAGGTCAGTGGATGATGCAGTGAATATGGGACTACACTACATCCTGCAACATCTCGACTCCCCAGGGACGTACGCCAGGATCCTGTCGACTTCAGCTCAGTGTTCAACACCATCATCCCAGGCATTCTTCATCAGAAACTCCTCCAGCTCAAGGTGCCCCCCTCCACCTGCCAGTGGATCTCCATCTTTCTGACTGACAGGTGGCAACAGGTGAAGCCAAGGAAATTTACATCCAGCTCCCGAAAAATTAGTACTGGTGCCACCCAAGGATGTGTCCTTTCCCCACTGCTCTTCTCCCTCTACTCCAACGACTGCACCTCAGAGGACCCTTCGGTAAAGCTCCCGAAGTTTGCGGACGACACCACAGTCATCGGTTTGATCCGGGATGGTGATGAGTCTGCATACAGGTGAGAGGTGGAGCAGCTGATCCTCTGGTGCGGCCAGAACCATCTTGAACTTAACCCAGCCAAAACGGTGGAGATGACTGTGGATTTCAGGCGACACCCTCCTTCATTCCCCCCACTCACCATCCTCAACAGCACAGTGTCCACTGTGGACTCATTCAAGTTTCTGGGTACCACAATCTCCCGGAACCTGAAGTGGTCCTCCCATATAGACACTGTCCGGAAAAAGGCCCAGCAGAGGTTATTTTTTCTGCGTCAGCTCAAGAAGTTTGATTTGCCTCAGGAGCTGCTGGTTGTCTTCTACACCGCCATCATCCAATCTGTCCTCTGCTTTTCCATCACTGTCTGGTTTGGATCTGCCACTAAACAGGACAAGACCAGACTGCAGCGGATCATTAAGTCTGCGGAGAGGATCATTGGTATCGACCTACCCTCCATTGAGAACTTATATCGGTCCATAACCAGGAAACGGGCGGGAAACATCTGTGCTGACCCGTCACACCCCGGCCGCAAACTGTTTTCTTTCTTTCAAAGGTCTTTTTATTATTATTAATTGAAGTATCAATACAATACAAAGTATTAGAAATTTTCATTTTTGTTTCAACCAAACAGTAAAAAACTAGAACTTAAAGCCAACAAATGTAAATGCTTCAAAGCACAAAAACCTTTAAATAAACAATAAAAAAAAAAAAATACAAAGAAAAATTGTGTGTGTGAAGTGGGGGTGGGGTAAAGGGGATATGAGCTACTCAGAAACTATAATCGTGGGTCTTTGCAAAGAAATCAAGAAACGGGCGCCATAATTTATAGAATTTGTTTTCAGAGCCACAGACTGTATATCTGATTTTTTCTAAATCCAAACAGGACATTATATCTTTTATCCACTGTAAATGTGAAGGGGGCGAAGAGTCTTTCCACTTCAGTAATACAGCACGTCTGGCCAATAATAATGAAAATTTGAATACTTTTAATTTGGAACTTGGCAAGACAAGTTCTGGAGCCACACCAAAAATGGCGCATAATGGATCAGGTTTAATTTGATATTGCAGGACTTCAGACATAGTGATAAAAACAGAATGCCAAAAATTCATCAATGCAGGGCAGGACCAATACATGTGAAGCAAAGTGCCAGGAGCGCTACCACACTTTTCACAAGTTGGGTCTATATCCGAGTAAATACGTGCTAACTTAACCTTGGACAGGTGCATCCGGTGTACAATCTTAAATTGAATAAGAGCGTGACGAGCACACATTGATACAGTGTGAACCTGGCCAAGAATAGAGTCCCACAGTTCATCAGTAAAAGTAAAATTAAGATCTTGTTCCCAGTTCAATTTGATAGCGGCCAGAGAAGAAGATTGTAAATTTGAAATTAAATTATATAAAACTGACATTACCCCCTTAGAAGTTGGTTTAACTAATAAAAAATCATCTAGAGGATTATCAGAAGGTTTTTGAGGGAATTGTTTTGTCATGGTTTGCACATAATGTCTGACCTGGAGGAAACGGAAAAAATGTGTAGAAGTGATGTCGAATTTGGTGGAAAGTTGAGAAAAACTTGCAAATTGACCATCAAAATATAAATCCACAAAAGATTTTAAACCTTTTCTGTGCCATATATGAAATGCACTATCAATAGTTGATGGGGTAAATAAATGATTTGCGGCAATTGGACTTCTAATGGAAAAAAACTGAAGACCGAAATTTTTCCTGAATTGAGACCAAATTCTAAGAGACTGACGAACTACTTTATTATTACCCAGTGTAGACAAAGCAAGGGGAAGTGGTGAACCTAAAATTGCCGGTAGGGAAGTTTGATTGTCCACATGTGACTCCATAAGGATCCAAATAGGTGATTTGGGTTCCAGATAAAAATGTTTCCAATATAACATGCACCTGATATTTGCTGCCCAGTAGTAATATTGAAAGTTAGGCAGAGCCATGCCACCTACTGATTTGGGTCTTTGAAGAAAAACTTTCCTCAATCTCGGATGTTTACCATTCCAAATAAATGAGGTAATCAGAGAGTCCAAAGACTTAAAAAAGGATTTAGGAATAAAAATGGGGAGACATTGAAACAAATATAAAAACTTTGGAAGTAACATCATTTTTACAGAATTGATTCTGCCAATTAAAGACAAGGATAATGGGGACCATTTGGAAAGTATTAACTTGCACTGGTCAAGTAAGGGGAGAAAATTATTTTTAAACAAGTAATTAAATTGTTTAGTGACACATATCCCAAGATAATTAAAATGATCAATAACAACCTTGAAAGGAAAATTTTCAAAATCCTGAACTTGAATCTTTTCATTAATCAGAAACAGTTCACTCTTATTAAGATTAATTTTATAACCAGAAAACCTACTAAAACTATCCAAAATATTAAGTATAGCGGGTAATGAAGTAAGTGGGTTGGAGAGAAATAATAAAAGATCATCAGCATAGAGTGAAACCCTATGCTCAATGCCACCCCTACGAATGCCTAGAAAGTCCCGGCTCCCACGGATTGCAATAGCTAACGGCTCAACTGCCAAGGCAAAGAGCAACGGGCTCAAAGGACAGCCTTGCCTCGTACCACGGTAAAGTCTAAAATAGTCAGAATAGCGACAATTAGTTAACACTGAAGCTAAAGGACTAGCATAGAGAAGTTTAATCCAGGAACAGAAGGAAGGACCAAAACCGAACCTCTCCAAAATAAAAAACAAATACTCCCACTCAACCCTATCGAATGCCTTTTCAGCGTCCAAACTGTTTGAACTTCTATCTTCTGGTCGTCATTACAGATCACTGAAGGTCAAAACCACCCGTCACAGGAACAGTTTCTTTCCTCAAGCCATCACTCTGATGAACTCCTAACATTCACCTAGTCCTACCTGTTGCTGTACTCATGACTTTTCATCCAAATCCTGGAATTTCCCCATTGTGGGACTAATAAAGGCTTATCTTATCTTATCTTATCTTATTCTTACATTGCACATAACTCTCACACTGCTTTTTACTTCATTCACATTATATCACTGAATCTGAGTTCACATTGAAATACTGTGTGACTGTATATTTTTTCATATATTTCTGCAAAGTGTGGATAGTCTGAGTAAATAACTGCATATATTCCTGTATATATTTGCATCCTTTTATAGAAACGTGGACAGACTGTAATTTACTGTACATACTCTGTTGTCATTGAATCCTTATTTAAATCTTATTTAAATCCTCCACCTGAACAACGAGAGCAAGTTTTTAGCCAAAGTCAAATTCCTTGTATGTGTTGTGCATACTTGGCCAATAAAGCTGATTCTGATTCTGATTCTGATGTTGCCTGTATCTTGTTTTGTCTTTTCAGCATCCGTGCTTGCTGTGCTATTTCAGTAGTAGTAGTAGTAGATTAGTTTATTTGACAGGGACAGTGCAATAAACATAGACAATTAATCAAAGACAATCAATCTGATGTGTTGCACATAGAGTGTATAGCTATTAGCTAATTTGCAACTCTTGTCCCTGGATGGGCTTTAGAAAAAAGAATCAAGATAAAAAATATACACAATAACCACATACATCAATGCAGAAAAATTATAAATACACAATTATAAATATTATAAATATTATAAATACACAAATATAACAGCCTGACTCACATTTAACATAAATATTATAAATATTATAAATACACAAATATAACAGCCTGACTCACATTTAACACATATAACATAACTCACATTTGCCTATTTCAGGCCTTCCTCCCTCCGTCACTCACTATAAACAAACACATTTATTCCTTCCCTTCATTCACTCTCACTTTGCAGACAAATAATTCATACATGAGTACATTCTTGTTTATTTTTCAGCCAGTTTTTAACATTTTTAGTGAATGTTTTAAAGTCCGTTATTATTTTAATTTCATTTGGCATTGTGTTCCAGATGTGACTGCCCTTTATAGAGAAAGCTGTTTGTCCAAAAGTGGTTCTGCGGTGGAATATTTTACAGTTATTGTTAACAGAACTCCTGGTGGCTCTGCTGCTGTCCTGTCTTTGGACGAAACCAGCAAGTGGCTCGGGTGCTGATTTATGGAAACATTTGAACGTTAATTTCAGAAGACAGAGGTCAATGAAGCTCTCAAAACTCAATAGGTTGTATTTTTTTAAAACATTACAGTGATGCCACCTAATGGGCTTTTTGTCCAAGATTTTTAGGGTTTGATTATATAATGAACCTATATGTCTTATTGTGGAAGGGGCTGCTTGAGCCCAGACTGTCAAACAGTATGATATATGAGAAAAAACCATAGAATGCATATACAGTGCAGCTGCTTCATAAGGTATGTAATATCTAATTAATTTAAAGCAGTTCAGATTTTTTTTTACTGTTTTTGAAATTTTCTTTATATGAAGATTAAATTTGAGTTGAGGATCTAGTACAATGCCAAGGTATTTGAATTCTGTAGCTAAACTGATGTCATGATCATGTATATTAACTTTAAAATGTTGCAGGTTACATTTTTTGATTGAAAAGCACATTGAGACTGTTTTCTGAAGGTTCAGCAATAGATGGTTCTTGAGGAGCCACTCTTGGACATCAACCATACTTGTAGACAGTACATCTGCAGCCTGTGCTGGAGTCTTGGCAGCTGTGTAAATAACTGCATCATCTGCATAAAGTTGGCATGTTGCAGCTGAGCAGTGTAACGGCAAGTCATTAATAAAAATGCTGAAAAGTAAAGGACCAAGAATGGACCCTTGTGGGATACCCATGCGGTTGTTTAACACTAGAAGTCCCAGAGAGGGGCCATTTGGCCTTTTTGGCTAGAAAACCCATAGGGGGACCATCAAGTGGCCACAAGAGGGCTAATGTCTGGGTCTTCTAGTGTTAAAAATGAGGATTTATCCTGGTGAACTTTTACACACTGTTCTCTATTCTGGAGATAAGATGCAAACCATTCTAATGTATTTGGGGAGAAGTTAAAAGATACCATTTTGGATAAAAGCAAACTGTGGTTTACAGTATCGAAAGCCTTTTTGAGATCTAGAAAAACAGCTCCTACCACATTACCCCTGTCCAAGGACTGTTTGACGTTTTCAATAAGGCAACAATTTGCTGTTTCTGTTGAGTATCCTGGTCTAAAACCAAATTGATGTGGATGAAGAAGTTGACTGTCTTGTAAGTAGTCTATCAGCTGTGTAGCTACAACTTTTTCAAGAACCTTAGATAGGACTGGTAAAATAGAGATTGGGCGGTAATTGCATATATCGTCTTTACTGCCTGATTTATGAACTGGTATGACGACAGCTTTTTTCCAGCCAGATGGAAATGTACTAGACCTAATGGAGAGATTAATGAGATGAGTCAGTGGTTTGATTAATATTTTGCTGTGCATTTTGAGAAAGGAGGTGCTCATATTGTAGATATCATTAGTTTTTGAGTTTGACAGTGTTTTAACAATACCAGCAATTAACTTCTCATTTACCTCAGCATTAGTTTTTGTTAGATGTTCATTTAGGTAAACTTCTGTTCCCCGTAGCTTTCTGGCCTGCCTCAGTATGTCATTCTTTACCCTTCTGTTCACAAAGCGCATCACAATTGATTTCTTTGTTTTATTTTCCTTTCTGGGTAAAGCATGACAGGCTAAAATTGCATTTGCTTCAACCTTTATATTTCTACTTTCAAGGAACTGAAGCACCTGGTTTTCCAGGGAGACTGATTCACTTGTGGGAGCCTCCTCACCTCTCATTCCTGCTGTAGCATGAGCATATGATTGATATTTAATGTCTAGTCCACTTATAATTAGATCATCCATATGAGAACATTGTTCAAGATCCTTGACACGTCGCTCCAAGTCTGCAGTTTTTTTGTTGTTTTCCTTAATTGTTAATTTTAATTCTCGGACTTCTTCCATTAGTCCTAATATTTTAGCCTGTTGACTAGCCACTTTGGTCAGTTCTTCTGACAAGAAGTTCAGAGATTTTTTGATCTCTTCCATTTCCTCCTTCTTTGGTGGCATTTTTACTGACCTGTTGAAGGTAAAACAATCTCTGCTGGTGTCGCCGGTATCCAATCCGACCGACTTTGAATCCAGCTGGGCCTCAGCTAGCCCCCTCCGCTGCTAGTCCTGCTGCAATTGAGCTCCTGTCCAGCCGGGGTACCGGCCGCTCCTCCACCGAGTCCCGCCGCCCACCGCCGCTGTAGCTGAGCTCCGATCCTGCTCCTGTCCAGCTGGGGTCCCGGTAGTTCCTCTGCTGAGCCCCGCCACCTACCGCCGTCTTCCTCAGTAGATCCTCCGCTGAGCCCCGCCGCTGTAACTGGGCTCCGATTCCGGCTCTTATCCGGCTGGGGCCCCAGTGGTCCTCCACTGGTCCCCGTCTCCTACCACCGCTGTACTTGAACTCCGATCCGGCTCCCGTCCAACTGTTGCCTCGGTTAGTTCCTCCAGCGAGCTCCAATCACCGGGGACAGAGTCGCTTCTTTGTGTTGGTGTTAGGTGCTACGACTAGCTATGGCATTAGCTATAGCGATAGCATTAGCTTAGCAAACGCTTCGGGTAAAGCGGAGCAGCGAACCACGAAAAGAAACTCTAATCAGTTTACTCACAGAGCCCGGTGAAAGGCGAATAAAGGGGTATTTCAACCAAGGTGGAAATTCAGCCTGTGCGTGTGCGTCAGAAATGTTGATCAGATGTTTGCTGTTGGTTAGTTATTTTAGTGGCAAAATCAGCAACTTTGTCTCAGCACTGAAAAAGTGTGACCATCCCGGCCGCCATCTTCTCGAATCGAAGAAAGATGTAGAATATGATGCAAAGTTTGCGATAGGAGTAAATTTATGCACCTAATTTGCATAATGCCAAGGCAGCCATATCAAATTACATAACTTTCAATCAAAAGTGGACTTTGGACATATTCACACAAAGAATGGTTTTGCTTTTGGTCACCATTTCTTGCTTTGGGCAAATTGTTACCTTATCTTTAAAGTATATGAACCAGAAAATCAGTACAATGTAAACAAACAAACAAATTTGTCACTTACCGCTGGCCGGGCGGCTCGCTCGCTTTGTTCTTTTGTGGCATCTTGGTCGTTATTTTCTCTTCTGTAGGTCATTTTATTTTTCCCCCTCACATCCAGAAACTGTTATGATTATTCCACCTCAACTGCACTTTTATCCTGCCGCTATTTATCTTATATGATGACACGGAACCGGCACGATTGTTCTCTCCAGTCACATGGCACTGGGGGCAGTGGCAGGTGAACATCAACTAGCTTCGCCCACCCTCTGTTATAACAAAATGTATATATTTACCTTCATAAGCTAAATAATCTCTTTTTAGAATCATAGTTGGTAAATTTGGGAGCAAATGCCTCCTCTTTCTTGCCATGGCGATGACAAACATCATCATTTGTTTACAAACTCTTCTTCTGTGGTGTCCAGAAGTGAGGTTTTAGGATGGTTCTATGTCCGCCATAAGTCCTCCAAGGCAAGAGCAGTAAATTATACATGTCTGCCACCTTGTGAGGTGGAATACTTTGTACAACTTAAATCAACTGGGGAGTCTTTGGCCATGTCATGCAGTGCTGCGCCTGTGGCAGTGGGGGTGCTATCTATCCATGAAATCTTGCCACAAGAAGGGTTAAGTCCTGACTCATAGCCTTTTAAAAGGTCTGTGAACATCAGATTGTCACACCACAAAAAACTCATGATGGGTAGAAGCAAAGAGCTCTCTCTAGACCTTTGTAACCTTATTGTTGCAAAACATAATGATGGCATTGGTTACAGGCGCATTGCTAAATTGCAAAATGTTCCAGTGAGCACTGTTGGAGCCATCATTCGGAAGTGGAAAGAACATCATTTTACCATAAACAGGCCAAGACCAGCAGCTCCTTGCAAGATTTCTAACAGAGGAGTCAAAAGAATTATCAGAAGAGTTATCAAAGAGCCAAAGACCACTTGAGGAGAGCTCCAGAAAGACTTGGAGTTAGCAGGTACTACTGTTTAAAAGAAAACAATAAGTAATGCACTCAACCAACATGGGCTCTATGACTACTCACCTCGCAAGACTCTATTGCTGAAGAAAAAAGCATGTTGAAGCTTGTTTAAAGTTTGCTGCACAACATTTGGGCAAGCCTGTAAATACTGGGAGAATATAGTCTGGTCAGATGAGACCAAAATCGAACATTTTGAATGCCACAACACACAGAATGTTTGGAGGAGAAATGGCACTGCACATCAGCCCTAAAACACCATACCAACAGTGAAGTTTGGAGGTGGGAGCATCATGGTGCGAGGATGTTTTTCAGCACATGGTACAGGCAGACTTCATATAATTGAAGGAAAGATGAATGGACAAATGTACAGAGACATCCTTGATAAGAACCCGCTGCCATTTGCCAAGATGCTGAAGATGAGAAGGGGGTGGACATTTCAGCAAGACAATGATCCCAAACACACAGCCAAGGAAACTTTCAACTGGCTCCACAGAAAGAAATAAAGCTGCTAGAATGGCCCAGTCAGTCACCTGACCTGAATCCAATTGAAAATCTGTGGAATGAACTGAAGATCAGGGTTCATGGAAGACAACCATGGAACCTTCAAGATTTGAAGACAGTTTGTGTGGAGCAATGGGCTAAAATCATTCCTGAGCAATGCCTGCGCCTAGTTTCTCCATACAGGAGGTGTCTGGAAGCTGTTCTAGAGAATGGGCGCGTGACGTCACCTGACGGAAAAACCGCAAGGGATTGTGGGAAAAGTGTTCTGCCTTTCTGTGTTTAGTAGTGAGCAATGAATGTGGTTAGGCTGCGTGTCTACCAAATGCATTTTTTTCTGCTGTGGGTGACTATTTTCTGTTCATTTTCTATGTAGTCTGGTGCTTAATGTGTTCAGTGCCCTTGGCGCAAAAACACTCTCAGCAGTCAGCGCTGTGCTCATGGTGCTGAAATCTGAAAAAAGTTCAACTTTCAGAGCGCTGCAGCACTTATCAGCTGCACACCTCTCTCACCACCTGATCACAATCAGCCTAAAAGTACACCATGATCAATATTTAACAGCTAAAGCTTGGAGGGACGTGTATTTTTTATTTATTTATTTTTTTACCAGTTTGATGTGATTTATTCCAGTGAGTGGAGTGTTTCACAGCAAAATCTGAAATCCCCGGCAAGCTTTGAATGACAGGTCAAGCGGTTTCCAGGATACCTGGCAGAGTGCTTTTTTTTAATATGCACATGAAAAGCACTCAGGGAAAAAGGTTGCGAGCATTTTTACTTTCCCTGTGGACAGGCAGCCTTATTAAAATGACACTGAATATGTTATTCAAACACAGGAATTGCATATAAACATACAAAATGTCATAAAATCCAGGATGACACAAGAAACTGAAAACACTTATTTCCAATGTGGTCCTTTCAATCACATTATCATTCCTCCGAATATCACGCAATGTTAGAATGGGGAAGTTTTGCTGCATTATCAAATACAAGTGCTCTCATGATTGGCGTGGAAAAGATTGATAACAGTGTACAATTTTTTTAACTTCCCAACTGGGAAGAAAAGTGGAGCAAATGGGTCTCTGAGCTAAAAAAAGAGGCGTCGGATGGAATGGATTGCAGCGGTCAAAAGGAAAGTCATCAGCTCCAACAATATTCCTACATACATGGTTGTGTGTTCATGGCATTTTCACCAAGGTAAGTTGTGATTTAAAAAATATTTAGAAGTGCTGAAAGATGTCCCCTCTCCAGAGCAGCTGTTTTTTGCACCCTGCCTTTGGCTGCACCTCAGCCATGGCTCTGTCATCTCTCAATAATGTGTAAAAACGCGCAGGGCAAAATCAAATAATTTCCCCACATCATCTCTGCTATTCTCAATTTCTCTTGCTAATTTGGAGCAATTTTTTTTAATGGGATATTCGGTGTTGCTGATTTTATTTGATTTTTTTTCTTGAAGTTGTGATTACTTGTTGCTGTGGTCTATATTAACCATATATTCCATAACCTACATATGTTAGAGCATGTGGAAATGTTTGGTAATTACATATGTAAGGAACTTCACACCTCTGAAAGGACAAAGGACTCTCACCCGCCGAGTGAAGAACAAAGACATTCCCAGACGCGGCGGAGGAGACCGGAGGAGCCACCCTCACCCCCCCAAGGCGAGGAGAGGAAATACCAAGACAATGGGGGGATTAAGATAATGAGGGATGTCAGCCTTTGTTATGCATGTCTTTTGTTGTGTGCATGTATAAAATCAGTGAGTTGGAGAAATTCTGCCTCTTTTCCCTTCTGTCACTCTCTGCACCAGATGAGACTTGTTAGAAGAGCTGAATATTAAAACTTTGCTTATAAATCAAATCGCCTCCTCATTGCCAAGCTCCTCTACAGTTGCCTTCATTACGCATGGATTTAATATCAACTGGGGACTGAAATCCATAATGTTTGGTATCATTAAATTAAGCAGATTTTCCTCTTTCAGGTGACTATAAAATGTCACTGTCCTGATTTAGGATGTTTTTATAGCAGCTAATTGTACTGGTAATTTTTTCTGTGCGCCAGCGTGATCAGCTGATTGGATCCACCTCCTCTGGCGTTCTGACATTTTGGCATATTTATCAGAACAACACTGGACAGCTGATGTTACAGACTGCAGTAAAGGTCAAAATCTTTATCCTGTAGCTTGAAAGTAATCAGACACATTCCCGACAGTTCCCATTATATGTACAAGTATGTGTGTTTAGCTCTGTGTGTGTGTATGCTCTGTAGGCAGCAGCAGAGCTCTATGTGTGTGTATGCTGCAAATACACCATTATATGGTAGCTGTGTTAGAAACCTGTTCAATAAGTTATACATGGGTTCAAAGAGCATTACTCATATGTTAGAAATAATTTTTGTATGCTAGGCATTAATCTCAACATATTTCGACTTTGTAGAAACAATAACTGCTTACCTTTGTGTTAAACGACGGTTTTCCGGTTGTTCACCCAGAATATTTGAGGTGGCTGGACCCATCCATTGGTGAATTGAGCACAAGCCTGTAATAATTTATAGTTTTTAAATTGCTCATGGGTTTATGTGCTCACCCCACAAACCAGGTAGGCAAACCCATCTGACAGTGTGACTCCAGGCAGTCGGTCGAGATCCGTGGTCCATTTCTTGTGCTTATATTGATCATCCCGTTTATTTCTTAAAATTTTTAGAGGTAGCACTCCTTTGCGTCCTTATTCAGCTTCTCTGAATAAGGAATTTTAATTTTCTGTTTGCTCCATTCCATCAAACGTATGTCTGTCCAAGTTAGCAGTTGCCTAGACTACAGGTAAACAAAGAAGCCGGCCCATGACGATGGTGACAACAACAACAGAATGCAGTGCGGCATGACGTCAATGCCCATTCTCTATAACCAACAAAGGCTTTTCTACTAAATATTAAATGAATTTCACCAAGTGTGTTCAATACTTATTCCCTGTGTCATTCCACTTTATTAAATAGAACTTGTTTTGTGAACACAGTTGCCTTGATTTATTTGTATGTATGAATTACTTGGGTTGTTACTGATATTTGGTGAAAATCTCAGGTCAATGACTTCATCAGAAATATGTTCAATGAGAAAAATCTTGACGTTGTAGAGGGAATGATCAGGCAAGGCAATGAGCTGGATCAACACAGACTTTATTCTCCCTCTAACAGATCAGGATCACAAAAAGAACACCCAGGCCGCTGAGCATCTCACTTTTATAACCTTAATTACATGCATAGTTGCCCGGGGCTCCGACCTCATATTCATTTCATAACAAAGCCTGTGCGGCGCATTAACATGATATTACATAGGTGTCGCACTTCACTCCTCTCCTGGCGGCCCCGCATCTGCTCCTCTCCCCGGGGGGTGCCTAGCCTTTGCTGTTCCGTCTGGACCCCCCTGGTGACCTCTCACTCTCTTGGTCCATTGATCTCTGGGAGGAGAAGTCTAACACCTTGCTCCCCTCAACGTGTTCAATACTTATTTTCCCTGCTGTGCATGTATAAATATTGCAGCGGAACCGGTTCCAGGTAGACGGACTTGCCTCAGTGACCCTGTCGACAGCTAGACCAAAGGAGCTTTGACTGTCCTTCTGCTCACCAACCCGCAACCCATTCTTCACATCCCTTCAAACAATGAGGAGCAAAGCTCATTGTTTTTCGCTTCTCTTAACACCCACACACTGCCACAGGACAACTGGAAATAAGGACTCAAAGTCACACGAACTGGGTCATTGACTGTCAGAATTCTAATCTTCATGCATCTGGATTTCTAATATACCTTACATATGTCTGTCTTTTGTAAATATCTGCATGCTTTATGATCAAGTTATTTTAGTGAAGCTAAATAATTAACTAAATAGAATCACTTAGGTGTAGACAAAGGTGCCTTAGGACTAATTACAATATTAATATGATGTGCTCACTGTCTTTTGTTCTCTCCCAGCTCAGTGAATCATACCTTCCCCCCTTTCCTCTTTCAGCATTGTTGGGTAACCATCGTATCAAAGCCAGCCTCTGTGCAGTCACGCTCTGATTCGTTGAGAGCTCCTAAGCCCCTCCCTTCCAGCATGTGGGGAGGGAAGTTTAAACCAGACCCACAGAAGATCATGCTCTCTTCTTTTTCTGACTCTCTAGGTGTCTACGTCTTTGCTCTCTTTTGCCACTCTTTTTGCATCTCTCTTCTCTTTTAAGTTTTTCTACCCAAGCAATTGCTTGCATTTTCTAGTTACTGTTTTGTAGATTTTTGTAGTGCATGTTTTTCTGCAGAGTTTGGCTTTGTTAGATCTAGGGATTCAAGCCTGAGTAGTTTTTGTCTTTTCTTTATAACTTACCTAGTTTAGCCACCGATCAGCGGGAGACTGCGCATACCAGCCTTGTATCCAGACCAGCTGTCCTTATCCCGCATATCGGCGGGTTGAGACCCAGGATTCCCCACTCTTCCTGGAGCAAGCCTGCCTTGAGTGACCTAGGAGTGAAGTGTTACGGATTTTGTGGGCTAAAATCCCTAACGAGGTGCTGAGGAGGTCCCCCTTCCCTCGGCCTGGAACAACCCTCACCAGGTTTTCATATACACAGCAGGCACTCACCTTTTTACCTCATCTGTTGTGGTGGTCATGCTGGCTTAAATTTGCTCCATCAGAAAAGTAGCTGCAAGTCCATCAGTTAGACAGCAACGGTGCTTGGTCTCAGATACACTCCCAATTCTGCGCATTCTCTCTATCTCCCTCTCTGTCTTTAAATCCATTAGACTCCAAACTCTACACTAAATTTTTGCAACTATTTTTTCAAAAGAACTACATAGATTTTCTTTTACCTCAGGGTGATTGCACAGATCAGACTTTTAAGTACCACAGCTTAATCATGCCGTAGGTTGGCGACAATGACTGTTTCATTTAGGTCTGATCAGATTCCTCCATGCAGCTCTGTCCTTAGCCTTCTGCTGCCAGGAACTCCTGACCTTGTTAACCCGGGTGACGTTCGAGCCAATATGAGTTGCTTTCTGAATGACCATTTCATGAAACTACTTGCAAAGTATATGAGTACCGCTAGCTTTTGCTGGACTAGTGGCACATAAATAAGCTTTAAACTTAGTTTAACAATTATTAATAATTATATTTACAACTTGTAGGACTCAATGCTACTATATATGTGTGTATAAATAAATAAATATGTATATATATATATATATATATATATATATATATATATATATATATATATATATATATATATATACACACAGTATATATATATATATACGTATATACTACCGTTCAAAAGTTTGGGGTCACTTAGAAATTTCCTTATTTTTGAAAGAAAAGCACTGTTTTTTTTCAATGAAGATAACTTTAAACTAATCAGAAATACACGCTAATATCTAATATACATT
Source organism: Pholidichthys leucotaenia (assembly GCA_020510985.1). Classification (NCBI taxonomy): domain Eukaryota; kingdom Metazoa; phylum Chordata; class Actinopteri; order Cichliformes; family Pholidichthyidae; genus Pholidichthys; species Pholidichthys leucotaenia. The sequence continues at coordinate 358,626,283 of CM035837.1, read as the reverse complement.
GCTAATGTGGTAAATGACTATTCTAGCTGCAAATGTCTGGTTTTTGGTGTAATATCTACATAGGTGTATAGAGGCCCATTTCCAGCAACTATCACTCCAGTGTTCTAATGGTACAATGTGTTTGCTCATTGCGTCAGAAGGCTAATGGATGATTAGAAAACCCTTGTGCAATCATGTTAGCACAGCTGAAAACAGTTTAGCTGGTTAGAGAAGCTATAAAACTGACCTTCCTTTGAGCAGGTTGAGTATCTAGAAAAAATTATTTCAAATACAAATCATTATTTCTAACCTTGTCAATGTCTTGACTATATTTTCTATTCATTTTACAACTCATGGTGGTAAATAAGTGTGACTTTTCATGGAAAACACAAAATAATTGTCTGGGTGACCCCAAACTTTTGAACGGTAGTGTATATATATATATCAGAATCAGAATCAGAATCAGAATCAGAATCAGCTTTATTGGCCAAGTATGCACAACACATACAAGGAATTTGACTTTGGCTAAAAACTTGCTCTCGTTGTTCAGGTGAAGGATTTAAATAAGGATTCAATGACAACCAGAGTATGTACAGTAAATTACAGTCTGTCCACATTTCTATAAAAGGATGCAAATATATACAGGAATATATGCAGTTATTTACTCGGACTAACCACACTTTGCAGAAATATATGAAAAAATATACAATCACACAGTATTTCAATGTGGACTCAGATTCAGTGATATAATGTGAATGAAGTAAAAAGCAGTGTGAGAGTTATGTGCAATGTAATAATGGATGAAAAGTCATGAGTACAGCAACAGGTAGGACTAGGTGAATGTTAGGAGTTCATCAGAGTGATGGCTTGAGGAAAGAAACTGTTCCTGTGACGGGTGGTTTTGACCTTCAGTGATCTGTAACGACGACCAGAAGATAGAAGTTCAAACAGTTTGTGGCCGGGGTGTGATGGGTCAGCACAGATGTTTCCCGCCCGTTTCCTGGTTATGGACCGATATAAGTTCTCAATGGAGGGTAGGTCGGTACCAATGATCCTCTCTGCAGACTTAATGATCCGCTGCAGTCTGGTCTTGTCCTGTTTAGTGGCAGATCCAAACCAGACAGTGATGGAAAAGCAGAGGACAGATTGGATGATGGCGGTGTAGAAGACAACCAGCAGCTCCTGAGGCAAATCAAACTTCTTGAGCTGACGCAGAAAAAACAACCTCTGCTGGGCCTTTTTCCGAACAGTGTCAATATGGGAGGACCACTTCAGGTTCCGGGAGATTGTGGTACCCAGAAACTTGAAGGAGTCCACAGTGGACACTGTGCTGTTGAGGATGGTGAGTGGGGGGAATGAAGGGGGATGTCGCCTGAAATCCACAGTCATCTCCACCGTTTTGGCTGGGTTAAGTTCAAGATGGTTCTGGCTGCACCAGAGGATCAGCTGCTCCACCTCCCGCCTGTATGCAGACTCATCATCATCCCGGATCAAACCGATGACTGTGGTGTCGTCCGCAAACTTCAGGAGCTTCACCGAAGGGTCCTCTGAGGTGCAGTCGTTGGAGTAGAGGGAGAAGAGCAGTGGGGAAAGGACACATCCTTGGGGGGCGCCAGTACTAATTTTTCGGGAGCTGGATGTAAATCTCCCTAGCTTCACCTGTTGCCACCTGTCAGTCAGAAAGCTGGAGATCCACTGGCAGGTGGAGGGGGGCACCTTGAGCTGGAGGAGTTTCTGATGAAGAATGCCTGGGATGATGGTGTTGAACACTGAGCTGAAGTCGACAAATAGGATCCTGGCGTACGTCCCTGGGGAGTCGAGGTGTTGCAGGATGTAATGTAGTCCCATATTCACTGCATCATCCACTGACCTGTTTGACCGGTAGGCAAACTGCAGTGGGTCCATCAGGGGGCCTGTGATGACCTTCAGGTGGTTCAGCACCAATCTCTCCAAGGATTTCATGACCACAGAGGTCAGGGCAACAGGTCTGTAGTCGTTTAATCCTGTAATAGAGGGTTTCTTGGGAACTGGAATGATGATGGAGCGTTTGAAGCAGGAAGGCACTTCACGCAGCTCCAGTGATCTGTTAAAGATCCGGGTGAAGATGGGGGCCAACTCGTTGGAGCAGACTCTCAGGCAGGACGGAGACACACCATCAGGTCCTGCAGCCTTCTTGATCTTTTGTCTCTGAAAGACCCGGCGCACCTCCTCTTCACAGATCATTAGTGCTGGTGGGAGGTCAGAGTGGAGGAGGGATGGAGTTCCTGGGGCTGCAGATAATCCTTTTGTGTGGGTGGGAGGTGAGAACTGTAGGTTCTTTTCAAACCTGCAGTAAAAGCTGTTTAGGTCATTAGCCAGCTGGAGGTTTTCCGCAGGGTGGGGGGATGGTCTCCTGTAGTTGGTGATATTCCGCAGGCCTCTCCAGACAGAAGCAGAGTTGTTAGCTGAGAAGTTTTTTTGTAACTTCACACTGTAGCTCCTCTTAGCAAGCCTGGTCTCCTTCGTCAGCATGTTTCTGGCCCGCTTGTACAGAGTCCAGTCACCAGTCCTGTAGGCCTCCTCCTTGGTCTGACGTAGCTGCTTCAGTTTAGGAATGAACCAGGGTTTATTGTTGTTGTATATGCAGAAGGTCTTGGTCTGCACACACATGTCCTCGCAGAAACAGGTGTATGATGTCACAGTGTCAGTGAGTTCATTTAAGTTAATGGCTGCAGCTTCAAAAACACTCCAATCTGTGCAGTCAAAGCAGGCTTGTAACTTCAGCTTTGATTCCTCAGTCCATTTCTTCACAGTCCTTACAACAGGCTTGGAAGTTTTTAGTTTCTGTCTGTATGTTGGAATAAGATGGAGCAGGCAGTGGTCAGAAAAACCCAGAGCTGCACGGGGGACGGCATGATACGCATTTCTTAAAACTGTGTAACAGTGGTCGAGTGTATTTGTGTCCCTGGTGGGACATTTAATATGCTGTCTGTATTTAGGAAGCTCATTTGTGAGATTAGCTCTATTGAAATCACCCAGAATGATAAGCAGAGAGTCTGGATGTTTTTCCTCCACCTCTGCTATCTGGTCAGCGAGGAGCTGCAGTGCCTCCGTTGTACAAGCAGCAGGCGAGATATAAATTCCGACCAGAATAAATGAGGAGAACTCTCGCGGTGAATAAAAGGGTTTACAGTTTATGAACAGTGACTCTAGGTTAGGGCTACAAAACTTCTTCAACACTGTGACATCAGTACACCAACCTTCGTTTATGTAGAAGCAGATTCCACCACCCTTAGTCTTTCCAGAAAATTCTCGGCTGCGATCAGCGCGAAACAGTTGAAATCCATCCAGACGGACCGCGCTGTCCGGGATGTGTTCACTCAGCCAGGACTCCGTGAAACAAAGGGCGCCAGATCTGTTAAAATCCCGGTTTTTGTGAGTCAGGAGCAGCAGTTCATCCATTTTGTTCGCCAAACTGCGGATATTTGCCAGATGGATCGATGGGAGCGGCGTGCGAAATCCTCGTTTCTTCAGCCTGACTAACGCACCGGCACGTTTACCACGCCGCCTTCGTTTCCGGCCAGCGCCAATAGCCGCTGCTCCCACAGCTAAGATGGACTGAAAAAACTTCAGATCAGCAGCAGTAACTGGCGGAGAAGTTGCATTGGGAGGTAGTCTGAGTGAAAGTAGTTCCTCCCTTGAATAGGTGATTCGGACAGAAGAGCAGAAGTCCAAAAAAACACACAAAATTATCAAAAACATCAGAGAGCAGAAGCCAGTGGCTGCCATCCGCGGCGCCATCTTGGATTTTTTTTTTTTTTTTAGTATATATATACGTATACTACTCCCAAAAAGTTAGGGATATCTGACTTTCGGGTGAAATTACAGGTGAACTTAATTTGACCTTCGCTAACCTTTTGAATGCATATGTCCAACTGTTCAATGTTTCAGTACTTTCTGCATAACTTGATGTTGTCCAACAAGGTGCTTAATGGCAAAATTCACAACAGGTGTCTGATCCATGAATCGACCAATAAATTTTCTGGTTCAGTTAGAATTGGTATCTATACAGTCCTCTTCATCATACTGTTCACATTTTGACATCATGAGACCAAGATGATGCCTAACAATTGATCAACAGTACCTCACCATTACGAGGCTTCAAACAGGATGCTCTCAGAGGGAAGTGGCCACTAAACTTAGAGTGTCACAGAGTGTCATCAGCAGGTTGCAACAGAGATACATAGAGACTGGAAGGGTCATAGAAAAGCATAGAAGTGAACGTCCTTTGGCCACATCCCACACTGATGACCGCTTCATTGTGAACAGTGCCCTGCAGACCCAGATGATGAATACCATTCAACTCCAGGCACATTTAAGGGAGGTGAGAGGCACCCAAGTGTCACGTCAGACCATTCAAAACTGTTTACATCAGCGTAGTCTGCATGCTAGATGACCTGCAAGGGTACCTGATCACACCACCAGGCACAGGCATCATCATTTGCATGGGCCAAGGAGCATTTACGCTGGACAAGGGACCAGTGGGCCTCAGTGCTGTTCTCTGATGAGAGTCGATTCACGTTGATCAGAAATGATGGCTGCCAAGAATGTTCAAGATGTCAAGGAAAGTGCTATGCATCAGCCACTGTTGTCACCATGTTACAATCTGAACAGGTGTGTCTAGTCAATACAGAACTGCCCTACACCTTGTGAATGGTACAGTGACAAGTTGATACTACCTGAATAACATCATTAATCCAATCATTTTGCCACTACATGAACAACACAGGTCCAGTTTCATCTTCATGGACAACAATGCTCCAGCTCATCAAGGTCACATCGTTAGGGAACAGCTGTTGGAGGCTGGAGTATCTCAAGTGGAGTGGCCTGCGCTTTCTCCAGACCTAAATCCCATAGAAAACCTATGGGATCAGTTGAATCGCTGTGTAGAGGCTCATAACCCTGCACCAAACAACCACAATGACCTGAGGGCTGCCCTTTAAAAAAAGTGGAATGCCATGCCTCAGCATACACTAAGTTGACTTGTGAACAGCATGAGACATCATTGTCAAGCTGTAACTGATGCTCAAGGGCACATGACAAGTTATTGAGACATTGACATTTTTTGTTGTGGTATACCCACCACTGTTATTGGCTTTTGTTTCAATAAATTGTGTGAGATGAGGAAATAACCATTGCATGCTTCTGCTTAAATGCCCTACTTTCATGATATACATATTATCACTGTAGTGTGAACTTTTTACTTTTGCCATAAATTTCACCCGAAAGCCAAATATCTAACTTTTTGTGAGTAGTGTATGCACACACACACACACACACACACACACACACACACACACACACACACACACACTGTATATGTGGTACAGGTACAGACCCATCCTTCCATCCGTTATTATGGGGAATGTACGATCGCTACTCAATAAGACTGAAGAGCTAGCAGCAATCTCCGGCTACGAGAGCGTCTTCAGAGAGATTAGCATGATGTTGTTTACTGAAACGTGGCTAATAGAACTAGCAACAGATGCTAACATCGAATTGGAGGGTTTCCACGCAATACGGGCAGACCGGACACCAGACAGTGGGAAGGCTAGGGGCGGAGAAGTGATAATGTATGTCAATAACAGCTGGTGCAGACCGGGACATATCACGGTTAAACAACAACACTGCAACAAAGACACTGAGTTGCTAGGTGTTAGCATGCGGCCTACCTATCTCCCGAGGGAATACTCACACATGATCTGCATTGTTATTTATGCAAATCTGACGGCGAGCGCAGGGACAGCGCGTGACGCCATTCACTCAGTAACTGGCAGGCTGCTGACAGAACACCCAGATGCTCTCCGCCTCATCTCAGGTTATTTCAACCATATTTCACTGTCCCTCATTCTGCCCACGTTCACCCAGTATGTCACATACCACACTAGAGACAATAAAACACTGGACTTATTCTATGCAAACACTAAGGAGGCGTACACCTCATCACCACTCCCCCCACTCAGGAGATCGGATCACAACTTGGTTCATTTCCTGCCGGTGTACAAACCCCTAGTACACAGACAACCTCCGGTTATGCGCACGGTGAAGTTATGGTCTGAGGAGGCCAATGGTCGCTCTAAAGGACTGTTTTGAAACCACTGCCTGGGAGCAGCTGTGCGATCCACATGGTGAGGACATCGATGGCCTCACTCACACCATCACGGACTACATCAACTTCTGTGTGGACAACACCGTACCCACCAAGACCATACGGTGTTGCTCAAACAACAAACCTTGGATCAACCCTGAGATTAAAACACTTCTGAGAGAGAAGAAGAGGATCTTCAGGACGGGGAACAGGGAGATGCTGAAGTCCGTACAGAGGGAGCTCAGGAGGAAGATCAGAGAAGGCAAGGACAGCTTCAGGAAGAAGATGGAGGACAAGCTGCATCGGCGGGGTCTGGAGAAACCTTAAAACCATCTCTGGGCTCCAGAATACCTCCTCCCAGGCCATGAGGGGCAGGGAGTGGGCGAACAATCTGAACCTGTTTTTTAATAGGTTTGACCAACCGCCCTCCCCCCAGACTGCACACCAACCACTGCTGCCTCTAAAGTCATCGAGACCTGCTGTCCACACCCCACTCCACCAACACCCCCCCACTCCCAGCACACAGCCCCCCAACCTGACCCTCACTAAGACCCAGGTGAGGACAGAGCTGAGAAAGATCAAGGCGAGGAAGGCCTCGGGACCGGACGGCATCAGCGCGAAGCTCCTCAAGTCCTGCACAGACCAGCTGTGTGGGATTGTGGAGCATATCTTCAACCTGAGCCTGAAGCTGGGGAGGGTACCACAGTTGTGGAAAACATCTTGTGTGGTACCTGTACCAAAGACTTCCCACCCCAAAGACCTGAACATCTACAGACCAGTGGCCCTGATGTCTCACATGATGAAGACCCTGGAGAAACTGCTCCTTGATCACCTCCGCCCCCTGGTGGGACCAGCGATGGATCCACTCCAGTTCGCCTACCAGCATGGCACTGGGGTGGAGGATGCAGTGATCTTCCTCCTTCACCATTCCCTGTCCCACCTGGAGAAGCCCGTGAACGTGGTGAGGATCATGTTCTTTGACTTCTACAGTTCAAGTTCAGGTTACTTTATTTGTACCCGTAGGTAGATTTGTGCTTTCAACACCATCCAACCAATGATCCTGAAGGACAAGCTGCTGTGCGCAGGGGTGGACCAGCACCTGTCATCATGGATCCTGGACTACCTCACTAACCGGCCACAGTTTGTGAGAATCTGGGATTGTGTGTCCGACACGATCATCGGCAGCACGGGGGCCCCCCAGGGAACGGTTTTGGCTCCCTTCCTGTTTACCCTTTATACTGCGGACTTCTCACACAACACAACACACTGCCATCTACAGAAGTTCTCTGACGACTCTGCGATCATCGGCCTCATCTCCAACGGAAATGAAGCTGAGTACAGAGGACTTATCCAGGACTTCGTGGACTGGTGCCATCGGAACTGCCTCCAGATCAATGCGAGAAAAACTAAGGAGCTTGGTGGTGGATTACCGCAGGCAAGGACAACCCCTCATAGCACCAGTAAACATCCAGGGAACAGACATTGAGATGGTGACATCCTACAAGTACCTGGGTGTTCATCTGAACAATAAACTAAACTGGTCACACAATACCGACAAACTCTAAAAGAAGGGACTGCGCAGGCTGTTCCTACTGAGGAGGCTCAGGTCTTTTGGTGTACAAGGGGTGCTCTTGAAGACATTCTACGACACGGTGGTGGCATAAGCCATCACTTTTGGAGTGGTCTGCCGGGGCAACGGCATTACAGCAGCCGATAGGAAGAGACTGAACAAACTGATCAAGAAAGCTAGCTCTGTCCTGGGGCAGCGCCTCGATCCAGTGGAGGAGATAGGAGAGAGAAGGATGGTGGCTAAACTGTCATCTCTGCTGGAGTCCGAGTCCCACCCCATGCAGGACATTCTGAATGCACTGAGGAGCTCATTTAGCAGTAGACTACATCATCATAAGGTGCGTGACCGAGAGGTTTCGCAGGTCCTTCCTACCTACGGCTGTCAGACTGTATAACCTAAACAGGGCTGCTCACAGAGATAGCAAAAAAACGTGATGACCTAATAGTATTGAATGCAAAAGACTCAACAGACTTGCACGAATGGTCCCCTCCAGTACACAACTAGGACAATATCAGTCGCTATGGAGAGTGACAATATGTATGGGTACATATTCATACCATGTAGGGTAACTAAATAGACGGTTATGCTGTTTATTCCATCTAGCTACAATGCTCCGCACTGTGTGTATATACTGTACATTTAGTATATATTTATGTGTACATATATATATTCACTGCTCTTATTTTCTTATCTTCTAAATTATTGCTCTGAGTGTTGCTGTCCCTGTGCTGTTGCAATCCTGGAATTTCCCCATTGTGGGACTAATAAAGGCTTATCTTATCTTATCTTATGTATGTATTTATGTATGTATGTATGTATGTATGTATGTATGTATGTATGTATGTATGGACACTACGTATAGAAACCTTGAGAGGTTTCTAGTGCTCTCCTACCCCTTTACACATGGGTGGAAATTGTTAAGAGATCAATGAAAGATGAAAAAATGTCCAGATCTCTCGATGATCTGTCAGCAATTGCCAAGA